>OX439004.1:43532178-44732178 GCA_949316495.1 Amphiduros pacificus
GACGGCAACGTCCACCACCGGTAACGGACGGGAGGGACGTTGACGTCCCCATTGTTCTGGCTCAATGACATCATTTTGTAACATTCTCTTGGGCTGCAACTTTGTTACAATGTAATCATGATAATGACGTCAGACAGCTTGGATCATGAACTTTTGACCCCAGCACTTCATTGAGCATGTTGAGCATACTTGTAACCATGGTTATAAATTTCATCAATTTAGTATAGATACACTAGTCCAGAAAAAAATTGGTTAGTCCTGCAAATCGACAAAATTTAGAGAGTCCTTTAGGGGTTAATGATTAGATTTCAGAGTTATTTTTGTGTACTTCTGATTTTGTTTGTGCATTCTGGTGTGTTGCGTTTTCAGTGGAGCAGAATGCCGACCCGCAAACGGCCTATGGAAACACGGCTTAAGAGTAGTTTCCATGAAAAAAATGTCTGTGTTATCTTCAGGGAAAAAAATGCTTTCCCTTCAACATTTAAAAAGAGAATCTTTCAGTTACTTGTTTACCAATGAATAAGAAATGTAAATACACAGTCTTTATTCCTTTCCAGATGAAGTTGAAGATGGAAGAAAATGACACCAAGTTGCAGTTTCAAAAGGTATTCATTTTCACTGTTTCAAGCAGTCTACACTGTTCTCATAAAGTGGACATGGTGCTAAAAGAGAGGAATATAAATAAAGTATTCCTCAGTAAAGTTTTCTGTTCAGCATTTCCAGCAATCCATCTCCATTCATACTATAGGTTTAGTTGCAACAGATTTAGCAGTTAAACTAAGTGTGCACTCATAGGAATACATGTAAAGTGCACTAAGCTGCACTAAGTGGGCCGTGTTGCTGAACTACTGAACCCAAACTTCTTTAGTCAAGCATTTCATAAGTGTAAATTATCACCAGTCATAAAAATGGGAATTGAACAGTGCTTAACACCAGGGTGGCCACGCACCTGGAAAAGTCAGGGAAAAACCTTTTTTTTTCAAGGTCAGGGAAATGTCAGGGAATTTTAAAAAGTGTCACTGATTGACAGAAATGTCAGGGAAAAGTCAGGGAATTTTTTACATTTTCATAATCATTGAGTACTTTTAGATCATTGATGGGTTTAAAACAAACATTCACAATGAAGAATAACTGAGGGAACAAAATGAGCTCCTTTGGCTTTAATACTATAATAGCAAGAATTAAAGTTTCCAAGTTGAAGCTCAAATATCCATGATGTCGTTACATGTCTTACTTATTTTTTTATTTGTTCTAGTCAGTAGATATCATTCCAATATTGTGGCCTCCCAGGCTTTACATATATATATATTTTCCAAATCATGAACATATGAAGGGTGGAATGGGCGGCTGTAGGGGAGAATGGAGGCCGCAATACCTGGAATTATTTTTTGAGTCAGGGAAAAGTCAGGGAAATGTCAGGGAATTTTTTTCTCATCAGAGTGTGGCCACCCTGAACACGCATACTCTTTACATTTATGTTTTGGAAGACTTAAAATGTATGCCAAATTTGATTGGTAGTGCTAATGTAGAGGCCTGAATAGATTTTGAGATGTAATTTTGATACTTTTACTATGACCAAATCATCTTTTGCCAGTGGCAGCCATCTTATCAAGGGGATTATAAAATTACCAGCCAATCAGAAATAAGCTATAAATTAAAATTTTGCAAAGTACTGTAAAATTTAATTTTACAGCGCTATGAACAGACTTGTCTGGTATCAGCGCTATATAAATTTTATTATTATTATTATTAGGTGAATAAATCCAAAAATATATGTATCATTATTATTGTTTACCACAAACACAGTACACTCTTTTCAGGTCACCTGACCATTTCAAAATGTGATTAAGAAACGTGTTGTGTCTTCACACCTGTGACAAAAGCCAGTCATTTTAACTGGTTGAAAATTAATTACATTTGACCTTTTATACTGTACAGGTTTTAGAATTATTTAATATTAAATTTGTTGACTTTTTTATGGAAAAAAAATACATACCATGCTAAAATAATTAATTCAAAATCCACAAGCTCTTGACAATTAAAAATAATTCAGACATGTTTTTATGGCATCCATGATACCTTCATCCCTTATGCTGATCACAGGAAGTAATACAAAAGATTCATAATTTTTGTCTTCAAAGGGCAGACCAATCAGTATTGTAGATGGACCATGTGAGCAGACCTGATACCCATATACAGGAAATGACTATATATTCTCCAAAACCATACCGTTCACAGAGTAACACATATAGTCCCTGTTAGCAATGATTGTCAAAAAAAAGTACTATTTGTGTTACAAAATAATTCTTCCATTTTACTTCTGTACTTGAATCATCTCGCTTTGACTTGAATTATAAATACTTATTTGTGCCAAAATGTACCAAAAATACACTTGTACAAAAATCAACCCGCACAAAATTGCACCAAAAATTTGTGCCAAAATGCATCAAAAAGGCACTTGTGTCAAATATGTATTTCAGCCATTTTGGAAAATCTTAGAAAACCCACTTTGTAATTTTTGATCATTTATACAGTATTCAAAGCTCATTATAGTTTAATTTTTCAAGGAAATCTTTTTTGTTCTTGTCATGTCTGGTGAGATTTGAAAATATCCTTTTGGTCACTTGGGTATCAGTTTGATCACTCAGTAGATTTGGTGACACAGATTTAACCATCTCTTGAATCTGTTTGATAATTTTGTGTCACATGACCATATTTGGTCATGTATCCTAAGAGTTGTGATTATCCAGTTTAACAGTTAATGTGACTATCAAATATGTTAGCAATACCTGATTGCTTTTATTTTCTTCTATACTTTTGCTTGGAATGTATGGAAAACATGAATATAATTAAAATGTTTGACATAGAATAAAATTGATCTCTTCTACTTTCAGTTCCTGAATCTTGTACAAAAGATCACAGATAATGATGTGGAGGTGCTGAAGCTAATTGAAAAACGTCATAAGAGAGCCAATGGTGACTTTCTTGTTTCAGACGAATTCAATAATTTAATCAAATCTGTAAAGACAAAGATACGCAAAGACCCCTCAAACCCATATATTCCTATCACAGAATTTGTAACTGAACTCAAGAGGTATGAGAAGAAGAAAATAAAAGAACCACGAACATCTGGATTGAAAAGACCAGCACAAAGCTCAGATACAGACAGTTTACCAGATCTAAAGAGAACACGCAGAGTCCAAACTCAGATTCTCACCCAAGAAGAAAATGATCCAAATGATCAGAGTGATTTGAATAAGTCAAAGCAAATTCAGAAGGAACTGGTCAAGGACAAAGAAAATGACCATCACAAAGATAAACATGAGGGTGCTAAAATGAAAAGTATATCCCCGTTTAAAAACGGAGATCATGTTTCAAGCATACCTGAAGATTCAGAAATAGATGCATTAGGGGACCATGAATCTAAATGTAAGAGAAGAAAGAAAAACAACAGAAATGAAGAAAAGAAAAATAGTGAAGAAGAAGGAGAGGAAGATGAAGAAGAGGATAAGGAGAATGGGGAAGAAGAAGCCTCAACATCAGATGGCAGAAAGAAGCAGAAAGCCTCAGATAAACAAATCCACAGATTGGAAGAATTGCTTAAGGTATCTTTGTTGAGTTTATAAAACCAATGTTCTAAAGGGTGATATTTTACAGACGATTGGTTTATTCAAAACAACTGTGGGTTATAAAGAAATTGTCAAAAATTTATGCTTGAAGCATTTTATCACACTTAGTGAAGTTTTAATATAAATACTAGAGGGAGAAAGAATCAAAACTGACCCACATGAGGTAGAAAGTCAGAAGTCCGGATAAATTCAGCATAAAAAAGCATATGAAGGTTAGGCTCGTAATTCTCGTGGTTTACATATGTAGTGATTGATATTTTAATTGCAGAAAATCAGTGATGAGATCCAGAACTTACAGGAGGTTGAATTGAGCTTGGATGATATGGCTGCTGATGACACAGTTTACACCTTAGAGGACAGATATAAGAAGAAATTTGTCAAAGTTTGGAACAAATTGTGTGAACTTAAAGGATGTCAACCACTAACAGGAAGAAGAACTGAAAAGAAATTTAAATATGAAGGTAAAGGGTGCAACAAATGCATAGAGATAGGGTTCCCATGTGTGATGAATTAATAAATTAAGAAAAAGATCAATTCAGGCAGACAATAATGAAATATGCCAACATTTCTGAACATAAACAGAGCATAAGCTTAAACCTCAATGGTATATTTTATGTTCTCTTTCTTAATTTGGTGTTCATTTTTCACAGGTACAAGGTATCCAGGAATTAACAGAAAGATATCCAAATTTATCAACACAAACAACTTATTCCCCGACTACCATGACATCATGGAGATCATCAGTAGATGCAATATTAAGTACCATCTACATTTAGGGTAAGATCACAATTTTTGAAAATGATTTTGTGTTTTTATACAGACATTACAAAATCATTTTGAATACAAATTTTTTCTTGATAAAATGTATTATTACCAAACATGTATTCGATTTTCTTTATGATTATGAAAAATTTGTTTAGTTTTTGTGGGCTTCGTATTAAGATCAGTTGTCCTCACAAGCCTGCCTTAAATAATTTCCTATGTTTTTTGGGAAAGCAAACAAGTGACGATTACCGTAAATATCCGTATATAAGACGAGGTTTTCGTACCCAAACCCTTAGTTAATGTTTGGGGGGCCGTCCTATACACGAGGGCAACCTGTAGATGGGGATTTACGGCAAGAATAGTATACTTACGCAACACGAGTTCGCCATTTTGAAAGGCGGAAGTGACCGATTCTCAATAACGAATATCGGACATAGCAGATAGATTGTAATTGCGTTTTAAATGATAAATAAAGATATTTACCCAATATCATCACATATTATGCTTTGCAGGCCAAGAACAGAACAAAACCATCCATCCATTTAACATGCATTACGCAATACAAGGTCGTCACTTTAAAAAGCGGGAGTGACAGGGACAAGCTCTTATTTTTGGCACGAAAACAAGTGAATATTAATGTATTATGCAAAGATGAATCCCTGACACAACCTAAATACGAAGACTTGAGGATCCATCATCGCGCAATATTTTAATATTTCAATGGGAATGAATACGCTTTGAATATGCTCCCATCGTTTTCGCTCCAAAAATAAGAGCTTCTCCACGTCACTGCAAAATGACGAACACGTATTGCGTATGCATGTTAAATGGATGGATTGTTTTGTTCTAATATTGGGTATATACCTTTATTTATCATTTAAAACAATTAAAATTGATCCCCTACGTCCGATGTCTATTATTTCGAAATGCTTTGTTTTGACTTTGTTTTCACTGATTCCAATTATCAGCAATCACAGTTTTGCATTTCGTCTTTGTTTCCACTGCTTTGAGTCGTGTCTTCCCTTTTTGATGTTTTCATGCACGTCCTTGATCTTAGCGTCAAAACAAAGCATTTTCATTATTTATCATTTAAAACGCAATTAAAATCGATCCGCTATGTCCAATAACCATTATTTCAAAAATACGAACATCGTATTTACATTTTACCGTAAATACTTGTGTATAAAACCATTAAGGTCTTATACATGAGTAAGATTTTGTTATATAAGAATATTTACGTTTCACTGTTAAAATGGCCGCCAAACTTGAATGGTAGCAGTGCCAATGTCTCGAGGAAAAAATAGACTCGTCTTATATTCGGAAATTGGTCTTTTCAAGCAAAATAACCTCAATTATGGGGGGGTCATCTTATACACAAGTCGTCTGATATACGAGTAAATATGGTATGTATTTTCTTCATATCATATATCACACAGGAAGAAGATGATAGAATCTTTGGCCAAGGATGCCTTCACTGAAGTGGGCAACAAACTACAGAAACGTCGTCTAGAAGACTTCTCTGCAGACTTTGGGTGCCAGCTTACTGAAAATTTCAAGTATGTATACATATGTACTTAAGATAGGCTTATCAAAATTAAATACTTGTTTCCAGTTCATAAAAAGAATAGTGAGTAGTAGCTAGTTATCTTTTTTCTGTATAAATCAGAGACAAACTGGAAATAATAGAAGGGAAATAAATACTTACATCATCAATTTCATATCTTATTCTCCCACAAGGGATGCACCTGGGGAAAGTTGTATTTTTCGACAGGAAAATGATGCACCAGTAGAGTATATTCTCGCCCATCAAATATTACTACATTGTCCAATGATTGATCTGCATCTAAATGTTATTTTATAAGAACTAGAGTGGCAGCAAAACTTAATTAGTAGTTTGAACAATTCTCTGAAATTTGAGAACAAGCTGCATTTATTGCATTCTTTAAGGTTTTGAGACAAGGACTCAAAATTCAGGTCGGGGAGTCTGGGGTGTTGGAACAATAATATGTTTTTGGTCAACCTAAAATTGTTCTTTATTTCTGTAAACTTGAGAAGCATGATGGGTTTTTCCTCAATTTTATTATATAAATTAAAGAGGTACGAGGAGAATGCTGTCAGCATGTAAAGTTTTTGAAAGCTTTATTGATATTTTGCAGATCCTACAGAGATCCTGCTTTGTTTGATAAAAATCTTAGACGACAACTGGATAAAAACCGAGAGACTTGCAAAACTAAGATGGAAGAGGTATATTGCATAATATTTAAATCTATTGTTCTCATGTGAGTACATACTATCCACATGGTTGGACAGTTTGAACTCTGCACACTTTCTTTAGATCTGGTAAAAATGATTTATTTTCTGTCATTCTGTCTGTCAAGTCTGATCGTCTCTGAAACTACTGGTTCGAGTTCTTAGCAAATTGTTGGAAAGATGTTGTATATTCAGGGGACCAATTCAATATATTTTCCATTAAACTTAGATTTGTTTCCACTTTCTTTAGATTTTTTTCATAAATCTAATGGCTATCATCAAGTTGTCAAGGAAGCTGTCATTTTGAAAAACATTAATATAATATTAGCCAACAAGAATCAAGATAACAAATTAGGGCTAAATTCAGTACATAGCATGCATTTTGATTGGTCAAAATTATCATCTGCTTTAGTCTGCTCTGGGAAAGGCTTTAAATGATCATTTACGAAGCAAGAAAATGTTCACAAACATTAAAAGAACAATGATCACAGCTCTAAGGCTGTTTGCCTATGGTTATTGGCAAAAATTAGTCATAAAACTTCAAAGTTTTGCCTCTATCAAATGAGAGCATCACATTGGCCAGATGAGAGTTAATAAATAATAAATGCAGATGGGAGTTAATAAATAATAAATGCATTATACAAATTTAAATCTACCAAATAAAGAGATAGCATATTCTATATAATTGCCAATGTCAGTCTGCTGATCAGATTCTGTCTTTATCAACATAATTTGAGATCATCTACACAAGTGGAAAATTAGAAAATTGCAGATTTCCTCCCTCATAAATTTTCCCTATAAGGTCAGCTCAGACTTTTGAAGGACTTTTCTACATGGTCCAGTATGCCTCATGCAGTATAATCATGAAACTACCCCAAAACTTCATTTGGTAAGGTGTATTGGTGAAAAGAACCAAATAGATATTTGGCTGCAACTTTTATCTGCTATACTATTCATTACTGATTTGTTTATTTAGCAAACTACTGCCTGGAAGAAAAATTCTATTGATATATTTCTAGGAATTATTTTGGTAATTTATATGGCATAGGATACTGCCTACAATCAGGATGATACTAATTTTTTGTATATTCACAGGTGATTAACAAGTATGCACACAAGCAGGACAGAATGGATGAGACATCGAGTGAGGATGAAGAGGAAGAGGAGGAGGACCGTGCGGAAGAGGAGCAGGAAGAAAAAGAGGAATCAGACGTCATAAAGGAACTACAGGTAGTGCTCAATGATATCAGTGACTCTCCTTGAACCTCCCCTCGCACTCATAGACTATCAGGCAAAATACAGTGCCTCACCTGTTTGCTTCTTTCTACGGTGTATATGCACATTTTTCAGAATGAGGTGGTTGGCATGGTGTGAAAGGCTTCTACTTTTAAGTGTGCTGACTGTCAGCATAGCTTATGCAGTAAGAAGGTTGTCACTGCCCAAGGGTCTGCTGTTTGGCTTCTGGGTGTTTCGAAGGTTTTTTGTTGGTGATGTGCAGAGACGATCTGTTTTTTGATACAATTTTAAGGAATTACATATCTGGGACCTTTTATCTCAGCACAATAATAATAAATTCCACTTCAAAAGTACAACACTTAGTTTCCTTTGGCAGTGCAGGTGTTGGTGTTTTTGTCAAGGTCAGCAAGATATTGGACATATGTAAGGGGTAGTTATTTGTTTTTGTTTTTTGTTTTTGTTATTTTTATGTTAAGATTAATTCCTGATCATTGATTTAATGTGTTATTGTTGATACTAAAAACAACTTTTTTTACAGTATACAAGATATTATGATATAATGAAGGAATTTGACGTTTTTGTTTGAGTGAATGTGTATATATATACACATAAATATATATACATACTCGCCCACTCTGTAAATATATAGGACTACACTACTATCTGGTGGCCCACTTCTGTTATCTTTTAGGTTAATCTTTGTCTGACAGTCCCTGCACCGAAGGATAAATATTGGTTATTGTGGATATAAATGGTTTATCTCATCCCCTTGAAAATGTTGAGTTGTCAGAAAAGTTATCAGAATAAAAAGAGCCTGTAATTGATTTGGCTTCGATGTCATAGAGTAATCTATAGAGACACATACTTATGTTTCATCTCAATAAAATTACACTGCATCTTAGCCTTGTTTTGAAATCAGAGTTTTTAATCTGTCAGCAATTTCTGATGATTTAATATCATTTCCCATGTGTTTATAACTTTTCTGAGGTTCTTGAAGTAATCAAGGGTATGTGATTTTTAGTTAAGGATAGCATACCTTCTGTAGTGGTGGGGGAGAAATTTCCTGTCATTCTGTCCGTCAACTTAGAGCTTCTCTGCTGAAAATACTGATCAGAGTTCTTGGATATTAGTAGATAAGATAATGTATTTTCAGGGGACCAATTCTATCTATTATCCATTAGGCTCAGAATTATTTTACCTTTTTGTGACTTTTTGAAAAAATCTAATAGCATTCTATCACTGAGTCTTCAAAGAAGCTGCCATTTTGAATAACATGACAAATATCAGCCACTGAGAATCAAGATAACAAATTCAATATGTAATGTGCATTTTGTATGGCCAAAATTATCATCTGCTCAAGTCTGCACTGGGAAAGGATTTCAAAAAACAATTTCTAATCATTACATAAAAAACAATGATTAAGCACAACTCTAAAGCCATTGGCGTTTGTTTTTTTTATTGCTACTGATTTTAAGGTGCATGGGCTTGCTGACACCCTGATTCTACAGTTCCAGAACTCTCAGACCTTAATCTGTTAACCTAAAGGATGATCATTATTTTGTACTTCAGCCCCATTTCCAAATTAGGCCAGGAACAATCAGCATTTGGCATTTGTTTTGTGCTCTGAATATCAGTCTCTGTGCTCTCAAATCACAATGGATTTTCTGATATATTTATTATGAATGACACCGATTAAAAAATTCGCAAAAATAAAATGTCTGACTCACACATCTCATGGCATTTAAGGCATGCTAAACATGCAAAGACATGGCAGCATGTAATCGTTATGGTATCAGTAAACACTGTCATATAAAGATAATAATTCTCGCATTTCTATTTTTATATATTTTGTTTACCAAACCTCTCTTGGGTTGTCAATCTGATGATGAAATAATGTAAAAGTATGATTTGATGTTAATGAATTTATATTGAAAAGTGTTACCGGTAATTACCAAATCAGGGCAGTTCAACATGGCTGAATAAAATCCCTGTCTGATTTCTAATGGAAAAAAATCTGAAATGGAAAAATCATGTGTATGATTGGACTCGCTTTAAAACATGGTTGAAAATTAACAATAATTTATCCCACAAATGTTATCGAAATACCAGAAAATTGGTGTTATGGATATTCTTTTATGTTAGGTATTAAGAGCAGAATGGAAATGTATAATATTGTTATCAGAAAAGCAGTGTATATACTCAAATGATCATGATCGTGTCACATTGAATTTATTTCTGCGAATGTAGTATAGAACTGCTGGTTCACTTTGAAAAAAAGTTGCATCATTGATTGGCAAGCATAAGCTCAGTAGTTTGCTTAAGGAGACAATATCTTTATTATCATGAAAATATGAATTGTATGAGTGTTATGTTAATAAATTGAATGAATCTTTATGTGTGCAGTGTTTGATTAATCAGTGTGTATGCACATTTCTCAGAAGGAAATGGTTGTCACGGTGTGAAAGGCTTCTACTTTTTAACTATGCTGAATATGCTGGGTTCTTCAGTGGGATAATTTTCTGCCATTTTGTCTGTCAGTCATTTGTGATAATCTGCTATGAAATTACCAAGTTGTATTTTATTGTATTTTCAGCAAACTGATTCTGTCTATCATCCCTTAGGGCTCAGAATGTTTTCCATCTTTCACGAACATTACAAAAACATGGGTGCTGGTCCTCCGTCTACAGACGGATTTCCGTCAAAATTTAAAATCCGTGAACGGAAAATCCGTCAAATCGAATCGATTCCTCCGTAAAAAAATAATTTCGTGTCATCAAAATTGCACAAATTGACCCAAAACATCGAAAATTCAGTCGTTCGCTTACCGCTTGTGGCCGCCGCCTTGTTTTGGTGTTGCGGGCTGCTTCGGTAGAGTTTGACGGATTTTGATTGGCTAATATTTTGACGACTCGGCTACCCACACCAATCGCTTTTCGGTTAAGTTTGCGAGGCTCGCTTTTCGCCGAAAATGTTCCGTCAAAATTTTTTTTCTCACCAGCACCCATGCAAAAAATAATGATCAGCAAAGCTTTGAGGCCATTGAGCTATGCTTTATCAGCGCAACCCATTCCAATGCATGTTTTGACCACAATGGCAAAGCCTGAACTCAAGCAAAAATGTTGCCTTTTGCCTTAAACTCTTTTTTTTAGCAATGTTAGCCTTCAAAATATTGTTTCTTTTTTCTTTGCAAAGTCTTTATTTAAACACAGCATTGTAGTGCAGTGTAATACTAATTGAAGATGAAATCACTTGGTTTATAATAGATGCAAAATTGTTGAATATTGAATGCTAGAAAAATAGAGGATATTGTTCTAATTGCACCGATATGTTGACTTCAGGAAACACTGGGAGATGAGGTGCAGGTCAGGCCCAATGTCAAGGTCACACGCCCAAGGTCGTTCTCCACTTTGCAGTGCACAGCCCCTGTGGATGTGGTGGATATCATCAGCAGTGATGAAGATGAAGAAGAGGAGGCAGAAGAGTCTGGGGAAGAGGAAAGCATCCTGTGGAATCCCAACGATTTTGAGCTAATGGTGCCAGCTTCGTCTTTGGAGGAATGGGAAACTGAGGTACCTTGTGACACAGATAACACTCCATACCCACAGAAGGGTAAAGACAGGACCACAACCCATGGTGCTGAGCTGACAAAGGCACTTCCAGGAAATATATCAATGGTGATTGTTCCATCTGACGAGGATGAGATACAAGCAGAAGAAAAGGAAAATAGATATAATAGTGATACCTCTGCGAGTGATATGGAGATGATTGTTGATTTAGAAGAAAGTGAAGAAGAAAAACAAACACCTATCACTACAAACAAGGGCCACTCAAGGAATGCCAATAACTTGGAGAAAGTGATCCCACCTTCTCTGGGGGAATGGCAAACAGAAGTGGAAGAGAAACCAAGCAGTGCGAAAGAACTGCACAACAGTAAGCAGAATGCTGCAGTGGAACATGAAAAGACATTGCTGCCCAAGCCATTCATTGAAATGGTAATTGATGACATTCCAACAGGAGAAGAGCAGAATGTGAAAGATATCGATGACACAGATATTGTTATATCCTCAACCGATATGGAGTCTGTCCCTGATGACGTTGACCAAGAAAAAGTCAGCACAGAAGATAAAGCCAAATTCTATCAGGCAAAAGCAGATCTTGACAAGAAGTTGCATAATCCTGATGTTGTTCAGGTGATATTAAGTCAAGATGAAGACAAAGAAGCCACTGGCAAAGCAGAGAGTGAGAAAACGTTACATAATCCAGATGATGTTGTTCAGGTAATAACAAGTCAAGATGAAGAGAGAGATGAAGGCAAAGCAAAGGTTGACAAGGAGTTCGGTAATCCAGATGATGTCGAGGTGATAACAACTGAAGATGAAGATAGAAATGAAGGCAAAGCAAAGGTTGACAAGGAGTTAGGTAATCCAGATGATGTAGAGGTGATAACAACTGAAGATGAAGATAGAAATGAAGGCACAGCAACGGTTGACAAGGAGTTAGGTAATCCAGATGATGTCGAGGTGATAACAACTGAAGATGAAGATAGAAATGAAGGCAAAGCAAAGGTTGACAAGGAGTTAGGTAATCCAGATGATGTCGAGGTGATAACAACTGAAGATGAAGATAGAAATGAAGGCAAAGCAAAGGTTGACAAGGAGTTAGGTAATCCAGATGATGTAGAGGTGATAACAACTGAAGATGAAGATAGAAATGAAGGCAAAGCAAAGGTTGACAAGGAGTTAGGTAATCCAGATGATGTTGAGGTGATATTAAGTCAAGATGAAGACAAGGAAGGAACAACTGGCAAAGCAGAAGGTGAGAAGTTACATAATCCAGATGATGTGGAGGTCAAAACAAGTCAAGATGAAAGTACTGGCAAACATATGGAGACTAAATCAAAGGTCACAGAGAAAGAGAATTTTTTCAGTGGTGATGTGCAAATGATTGTTGATGATGACAAACAAGAAAGAAGTATGACGCATGAAAAGGGTACAAAGGCTGGACAAGACAAAATGCAAGAAGACAAAATACAAAACAAAAGTATGCACAGAAGTGAAAAGAAAAACATTAGTGGCAAAACATCTGAATCTGTGTCAGAGAAGAAAGGTCATGATGTGGAGAAGTCTATTCAGGATAAATGTTTATCAGCACTTGCTTCAGATGATGAGTCAGTTGATGAGCCAGGTGTAGAGCCTGTCAAAGTGGCTCAGGAGTCTCATACAAATCAATATAAAGTTCATGCTGATCCAAAAACTGTGAAAAGCAACACAACAGAGACACCAAAAAGGAGTGTACCAGATATTGAGATTGTTATTGAAGATTCTTGCTCAAAAGACAGATTGCCATCTGACATAGAGTACTCAGGGAGTGATGCAGATGCCTCAGGGAGTTCACAAGGTCTGTCCAGCAGCTGTGTCATTATAACATCCCCGGTGCCAGGGGTAAAACCCAGCAAATATTCTTGGGCAGATTCTGGTTCAAAACGTAGCTCAAGTAAATCAGGAATAAAAACACTTCAGTCTGAAAACTCAAATCTAAACAAACATAGATTAAATCTAGCAAAAGGCCCAAAGTGTAAACACAAACTAGATTTTAATGGTAAAAGCACCAAAAGTTTGAGTCCAGTGTTGGGTAAAGTCAAAGGTGTTAAAGCCCATAGTACCAGTAGTCCTGAAGGCACACCAAGAAAAGGTTCAAACTCGGGTCACAGTCATGGAAAGGGAAGTTCAAACAGATCCAAGCAAGGCCACAAAGATATTTCTGATGTAACATGTTCAAGCTACGATGATGAGGACGTCGAGATCATATCAAGCTCAGATGGTATCACACCTGAGTCGTCCCCTGATAAGATGAATGGCAAGTTGTTATCCTCGCCACTGAGATTTCTAAATCTTCTTGATGGTTCATCCATAATCAATCCAAATGTCATAAATAATGACATGCTCCGGTCCATCGTCAACAGTGCCATAGAAAAAGTAACGATGTCCAGAAACTCTTTGAGAGAATCATCGCCTATGCAGGACATTCCAAAAGGCAAACCTCAGGCAAGCCCAGCAAAGCAACAAAGTATCGCAAAGTTTGCGTCACCAAGGAATAAACAGGCAGGAGTTACAAAGCACTCTTCCAGTACTATACCCTCAGGGAATAGAAAGATAGACTTGAACCGCAGATCCAGCAAGGAACTAGGGATAAAGATCCAGTCCTACACCTCCCTGTCTACGGGGGTAGTGGTCAATCACGGCCACGATGTAAGAAAGGGCAAATCTAGATTGAGTTTGCCAAGGAAAAAGAGTAAGGATGTAATTGTATTATCAGATTCAGATGGTGAATGAAATACTATGCATTTGTATTGAAAATAGTACTTGGAAATATGTGTGAATAATCTCAAAGAGAATATAAAAAGGTAAACATGTCACAGAATTTATTTTATGCTTTTATTAGGTCTGATTCATGTATTAAGTTCTACAAATCCCTCAATTGACCCCTTCTCTAACCTTAAAAATCAGAATTTGGAAACTGAAATTCTCAGATCCACTTGACTCCTAACAAATCTACTGGCCCATAACATAAGAAAGGGAAACCTTTAAAGATGTTCACAGAAATCTATTTACAAATTGTATTTAAAATCCACTTGCACAGCTGGCTCAACGGATAAATAAATACTTGAAGGTGAGTGCTCTATGTCAAACTCTGCCATTGTCATTTCATTGGCTTTGACTTGCACTCACCTTCAAACATTTTTTTAACACAATTTTATTGGCACAGAAAAAGAAATTTGTTAATTTCTGTGAAGTGATGAGTAGTATTTTATTTATTTCCTCCATTGTAAATGTTTCCTATGTTGCATAGATGTAATTTTTGAGGTTTAAAATAACAGGAATGAAGTCATGTACATATAAGATAATATTTTGTTCACATTTTACATGGGTATATTTCTTTAGGAACCTCTTCCTAAAATATTTTTAAAAGTATCATCTAAGACGTTCAGGCACTTTCTGTACAGTCTGTACACAGCTGTTCACATTTAAGTATGATGAAGCTATCATCGATGTATAAAATGTACAGGCATGCCAGTATGCTCGAAAATTGCAGGTTTTAGAGGGTTTTATATTTTTGGGCTGCAACAGATATTTCTCAAATACTGAAAACATTGAAATATTAAGATTAAAAAAAGGATCTAGACTTAAAACTTAATTGTCTTTTAAATGCTGACGGCAATCTTGTTATTTAAGATAAAGCCTAAAAAAAAGAATATATACAGCTTAGATTAGTCAGTAAATATTTTACAGTTGTTAAATGTGGAGAAAAGAAAAACTTGTTATAACTAGAGATAATAATTAGCATTTCCAGTGCAGCTACTCTTGAGATAGATTGAAGATTGTAACATCACTATTTCAGTTGCATTCCTCTTGTTTACAAATTATGTAAGCGTGTTATTATCCCATGATGATGCCATACTTTTTTAATCACCACATGTATTGAGAATACTATATTTCTCCCCAAAAAGCATGTTTACCGAATGGAGCAACACAAACATAACCTGCAGGTCAATATGCCGTGTAATTGCAACAAATTTATATTTGCACGAAAATAAAATATTAAAGATTTAAAAATGTTTGAAAGACATCCAATATGTTTCAGAAACATCCCCTCAGAACATAATGACATTTCATGCTTATTAGAATTGGTCAAAATATATTTGAATAAAATGGAAGTAGTCCATTACCATTGATTTTGATTTCTCAATTTGTCTACTATAAATGAATATATATATTATCACTACAGTGCATTGTGATTCCATTGATTCTCACAACCTATCTACAGGAATTATGTCTGTACTAACAGACACTAAAAATATTTATTTACTTTTTGATTCTAAATAAAGGATGTCTATTGGATCAAAATCCTCAATGAAGGTCAAAGATTATGTAAAATGTCAAGTTATATATTATAACAAAACTGGTGGCATTACTGTATAATTTAAACACTGTAAATATTAAATTTGTTTTAAAGCTGAGAGATTGTATAACTTATAATAAGAATAACTGATATCTTGTTCTTTGTTTTAACTTGTGTGAATGCTGTAATACAAATACATACAAAGAAATCTGTACATGGTCACAGCAAAATAAAAGAAAAAAAAGCCTCACTAGCAGATATTGATATTTTCTTAACGTTAGGGGGAACAGGGACACTTCATGCGGAGGATCACAGGTGTATGAAATGTGTTGTTGATGGTTGCTAAGATACCAACAAGTAAGACGTCACTATTTCATTGATAAATAACCAAAGCACCATTATGACGTCATTGCTCCTTCAACTACATGAAATAGTGCACCATTATAACCCACCAAAGCTAACTAAATAGATAACATATTTCTGTTGAAAAAGGATCAATGTTTTTATAAACATATGGAAACATCATTTAGTAATCTTTTATGACTAATCCAATAGCCAGTAGCTGCTGCATTCGACCTCATCACTGCCCAGTGATACAAAAAAGAAAGTTTACAAAATATCATATTTCTCAAAATTTCCCACGCTTTTTATGACAAAATTGAGAAGTTTTGCAATTTTAATGACCAAATTTTAAGAACAGGTTTATTCCAAATATTATTCTATTTAGTTTAAATAGAGGGAATTTTGATTAATGGTCTTTATTTTGAGATATCTAACTTTCTTCAAATTCAAGTAAAAAATTACCAAATGGTGTCAAAAATTTACATTTATTTGAATATTTTTATTTACAAAAACACAAATTACTTGAATTATAAGACCTCTTTTAAAATTCTGTCTATTTAAAGTAAATAACATCATTCTAGCTAAAGATCAATGTCTTAGTTCTGCAGATTGTTAGTGTAGTTATTCCCAAAAATGTTTTTCAAGTAAGCTCTATCCCTTCTTTAATTGTTACAAAAAAAGCATATTTTTCTGATTTTTGCTTCAATTTTAAATCTAAAATGATTAAGAATGATAAAATTTTAAAAACAAATTAAAAATCAAATCAAAAGAAAAATCAATCCCGAAGCATATGATACATTAAAGGCTGAAATCCGTTTTGTAGTTATTTTCATACAAAGCAATTATCTTGCACGATGTCATTTTTTGTGTTTCAAATGACTTTTTTTGGCGGGAAAAAAGAACTTTAGAAGACACTGTTCCCCCTAACGTTAATCTGAAACAAATTAAATATTTGGGTCATATGTATATAGAGAGAGGAACTTTGATTTCCTGTTAAATGAAAAAAATATAGTATATTTTTACTTTTGTTAATGGCTTCATGGAACATATTATACAAAATATAAGTTCTCCCTACTGAAACATGTTCATGTCATTGTCAACTCCCGAGTCTTTCTACTCAGTAGTGCCCCCTGTAGTGAGTGCTTATAGATAATTTGCAGAACAAAAGATTTGCCTCTGAGATTGTTAAACAATTTGATGGCAAAATTTGTTATAAGCAAGCTCTCCAAAGAGCTAGACGTCTTGCAAACAAAGAACTGCATGAAATATTGGGAATCCGAGTGCAGAACTTTAATCCCAACCTTGGGTAAAATCCATGTATAAAGCTGTTAAATTAATTTTCATGTCGAAAAGGATGTTCTGTATCATCTAAACCCTAGTCTTACATTGATTAATATATCTCCCCAAATCTAAGGCCAACTGTCTGCAATGTGTCTTCTTCCTTAATATACTATAATCAGACCATGCATTTTGAGGGACCAGTAACGTTCATATTTTACGAGCTGGCTCCCCTACTAGTGAACAACATTTTAAATCCTATATCGATATCATTTTGAGAAGATCTAGATAAATTAATCCAGTTACTTTAAAGATATCAATCCAAGTCTTACAAAAAGTGATTTAAAAAAATTGATTTCAAAAAGAGCCATTGACGTGGGGAAGAGGTCTGTCCGTCCTTCTGTCAACATTTTCTTTAAAAATCTTCTTTAAAACTACCAGTAATATATGTTTCAAATTTTATACAGAGATATATATAGAGGTGAAGATTCAGATTCTTTCAATTCATATCTTGGCAGCTACTTATAGAAGGAAATTAATACTTGGTATACAGAAATGTCTTGGGTTAAAGCTGTGCCTCATCATACTTTTTCAATTTGACCTTGACACAGTGACCTTGAATTCAAAATTTGTGTGCATGCAACATCTCACAACCATTAAAAGTGATTTAAAAGTGAAAGTACTTGATAGTTATTACACATAAACACTATTTCAAGCACCATATATGCATTTTTTACAGATTTGACTTTGATGATGTGACGTCACAGTTGACCTTTGTATTATTGTGCAGGTCATATCTCAGGAACGAAGAACTGGAGACATATTGGGCATGACAACCACAAGGTGTAGTTGTGCACTGTTAGTTGTTTTTTCTTGCCCCTGCACACATTGACCTTAATGCAGTGACCATACAGCTGACCATAGGGTCACAAATTTTGCACAGAGCATATCTCAGTAACCACTTACAGGAGGAATGTCATACTTGGTATGCACAAATGTCAAAGATTTATTGAAGGAGACTATGGTAGGTTTGGCAGAGGATCCTGCTGGATAACATGATAACAACTACAGGTATCTTTGATATGTCATTGATATTTTCTTTGGTACAAGTATCCCCAATAGACTGTGAAATGATATGATAGAAATATAAGATAAGATAAGATAAGATATACGTTCTTTATGCAGGGGAACCCATTCATTACTGATGTACTGGTCTCCCATGGGACCCTGCTTATCTTGCATTGGCAAAGGACAAGCAGAGAATGTGTCAAAATGAGTCAAAAAATTAACACTACCCATAACTCTACTGTAAAGATTGAATGATTTTTGCAAAGTTATAATAAACAAAATATCAATTAATAAATATTACATCAAACTGAATTGGGATCATGTATGGAAAACCATAACCTTTTTGCCAGTTACACTTAATCTCAATCCATGTGTTTTCATTTAAGTCAGCAGGACTATCAACCCAGGGGGTTATGTTTTTAAAAATATTTTATTTCTTTTAACTGAATAAATCAGATCTTTTAATTAATCTTTTAAGAATTATGCCAAGCGAATATCAATGTTTGTACAGGAAATTACATTGTTATCAGCGGCATTTAGCAACTCGATGCGGACATCATAACGACCCTAAATATTATAAAAGAAAAATAGTTAATTAGTTATCATATCAAATTCCTTTAAAATCTCCATAACACTTTCAATATAACTAAACAGAGGTAATATAGGAAATGCCTCACAAAATTACAGTATAATATGGGTGATACTTACTGATACAAGACCGCCAAGGGAAGGAGGCAGTTCAGGCAGAGAAACAGCAATATCATTGAAAGTAAACTTCTGTGGAAGGAAGGGGCACTTGCATGGCAAGTTGTTTTCTACCATGCTTGGAGGACACTTGTCAGGAAATGCAAGATCCAGTAGGTCACAGACATTATCGTATGTACTTAAAATAATGAAACATTTTATATCATTTTAAAAGAGTTGCATATCTTTTTGCAATATATTTAAGATCATTTTAAAAGAGTTGCATATCTTTTTGCAATATAGTTAAGATGACAACAACAAATTTATGAGAAGTTTTGTTTCCTTTTCAGTGGTAAGTGAAGATCTTAAGAAGAATCGCAATCATTTGATGTTACAATAATTCCATCATTTCCAGCAATGTTTAGAATGTGGGTAGACTGATATTATCTATAATTTCATGATATCCACTTACCAGGACCCTACTCCATCAACACATGGAATTGGGATGGGTATTCCAATAATACGCTTGACAATGTCAAGTCTCAAATGTATGTTGTTAATTTCTCCAATAACCGCTGCATCTACGTCAATGGTCAGGTCCGAGGGAAATGATGGAGGGTAGGGGTCGATGTTAAGGCTGTAGATTTGAAGATTACTGTTATCACCTACAGTGAAATACATAAAGATATCATATGGATTAAACATGTACAGAAACAAGGGAAAGAGACATTTTTAATTCAGTATTTTAATTTTGTGGGTGTAAATAGCTGTAATAGTATAAATTAAAGCCACATTAATGCATTCTTACATACCACAATCTCTAACTGTTGGGTTTCCAAGAGCCAAAGCCACAAGGCAGAATAAAACAGCAAGCTTCATCATCATCCTCAGGGTTAGAATAATCGACCTGTTTATGATTCATGTTTGGGGAGTCCATACATTTATATAAAATGTAATGGTAAGAGCATGTTGTATTTTTCTCATGGTCAAGCCTCTCGTCAGCCTCATCATTGTCAATAAACCAAAGATATCACATTATTTGTTATAGTTATGCAAAAATATCAAAATGTTGATAAATACATATTATCATAATACAATGAGCACTAAAAAAAGAGCTGTTCTTTGTCAGCATAACTTATAGAGTTACGGGTGAGAGGAATTATCTGCCAGAGCCATGATAACAACTCAGAAAAACGTAAGGAACTTAATGATCAGCTTAATAAACATATAATAATCGATATTCATGGGTGGGTAAGATGTTAAAAAAAATGATACATTCTATTAATCTAAATACAGCTTTTATATATATATATATATATATATATATATATATATATATATATATATATATATATATATATATATATATATATATATATTAAAATGGAGACGCCAACAAATTGTGTAAATTGGATATAAATGATTTATTCTCCTAATAAATCTGCTTCCACCACCGGGCCCAATTTACCTTGGCGCCCTCTGCATATCAATGTTATACATTCTCAAATATCTTAACTATTACATACATACTACAATTACTTATAATGAGTTCCAACATATAAATCGCTAGTAATGTTAACATAATCATATTACAGTCGCTTTACCAGCTCGTACATATTATTAAATATGATTATTACATATATGTTGATTTATAAATAGTTACATCTGTGGCCATAAGCCATAAACCCCATAAACCCATAAGCTGCTTATACCTAGCTATTCTATATGTTTAGGGTGGGATGGTGGGAGAACTTTCCTTCTCTGGCGTAGACTGGAATATGGTGACATCCACCTGTGCCCTTTATATATCCCCCCGGGTTGTACCCCCTGGCGATATGTGACACTAGTCTGGGGCAATTGGCCTGGCTGACCTGCGCTACCCCCTCTAACTCACTTTATAATCTCATAAAGTCTCCTTAAAATGGAGACGCCAACAAATTGTGTAAATTGGACATAAATGATTTATTCTCCTAATAAATCTGCTTCCACCACCGGGCCCAATTTACCTTGGCGCCCTCTACATATCA
Source organism: Amphiduros pacificus (assembly GCA_949316495.1). NCBI lineage: Eukaryota > Metazoa > Annelida > Polychaeta > Phyllodocida > Hesionidae > Amphiduros > Amphiduros pacificus. Next base: position 43,553,357 of record OX439004.1, read on the forward strand.
ATGTTATACATTCTCAAATATCTTAACTATTACATACATACTACAATTACTTATAATGAGTTCCAACATATAAATCGCTAGTAATGTTAACATAATCATATTACAGTCGCTTTACCAGCTCGTACATATTATTAAATATGATTATTACATATATGTTGATTTATAAATAGTTACATCTGTGGCCATAAGCCCAAATGGGTAGAGAATCTAGCCTAGGGCCATAGATATGATACTGGTTGGTATTGGTTAGAATATGTGATTTAACTGGGTTGTTGCTTGTTATTTTTTTGGCGTTGCAAGTCTTTTTGAGAATTGCGATTCATGTGATGATGTATCCCTTATATAACCTAAATATGCGTTTGATTTCCATTGGCCTAGCATGGCAACTTCCCACCCCTGCCAGTTCCCTCTTCAAGTACCTGCCTGGGTGGCTGCCCCACTTCTTAGGCTGTGACTGGAATAACTGGCTGGGGCCAGTCCCATGCCACTGGCCAGGTTTTTTATTATACTGTTGAACTTAAATTTTGATATGGGGGCCCCGGCTGGGGATGAGAAAAGTGGGCTGTCGCCCTGTACTGGGCCTAAGCTGGCACGGTTAGCCAGGTAGGTCCACATGCAACAAGGGGCGCAGATTGGTTTACCAGAGCAACCTATTAGTTTCCTGGCGCCTTCTAACCTGGTTTTTGTTCTTTTTATTCTGAAGCATAGATACCTGTTTTCTTGATTTGTGCCGAATGTGATCTGTGATACTGTAGGAGGGGGAACTAACCATGAAGCCCCTGGTGTATCCACCCCGAAATACTCTGCCCCCCTGAGGCACCCAAAGAAGCCTAATGTTAGAGCGGCTCGCCAGAGGGACCCCATGTAGTCATTAGGGAGTAGAGAACACATAGAGCATAATAAATTGTAATCAATGGGTTGTTTCTTAACCTGTGGAGGGGCTACTAGCTGAGTGGCCCTAAGTGCCATTAGAACCCTGGGGGTGTTAGTAGGTGGCGGGTCATAACCGTGTAAGATATGTAATGATCTAATTGCTGCTAAATATACAGATATTGTGTTGGGTGTGAGTGATTTGCCGTTCTTACCTGGCTTGCTGCTCATGTGAGCGATATACCTTAATATGGTTAGTTCCGTTGCTGGGAAGGCAGTGAAGCCCAAAGAAGCACAGAACTTTGTATATTGTACCTGGGCGGAGCTGTAAGTTCTCCTGGTATTAGCCTGGATACCGTTAGCCATTAGGGTTGACACCTTCTGGTCCAGTTCTGAAAAAACGACCTTACATGGGTTAGCCTAGGCTAAGTGAGTATGGTGGCGTTAGCCGAAAAAAGGACCTACATTGAGCGTTTTTAAAGATTTGACTGTTCCAGAGCCTATGATGGTAGCTGTTAGATGTGCGCTATGGGCGCGTGCCGCCATGTTATACAATGTAGTATTATAAAGAGCTTGGCTATGGGCCTGCTTTACAAATGAAGCTTGAGTAAGCTTATAAGCTACCGTTTTAGCTTGAATATATCATTATGTTAAATTTGACATTAAAGTTAACATTAATGATTTACAATTGATATTACTTGTTAAAGTGGCTAGACTATGTGTCTGCTAATAAATGAAGCTTTTGATAAGCTTATCTGCTAACGTTATAGCTTGATTATTCTTATGTTAAAATGGACATTTGCTAACATTAATAATATTAAACCTACTTTAATATTGATACATTCAATGGTGAGTACAAATCAATGTTGAGTACATTAGACATGGCATTAGACATACATTAGACCTGTTAGAAATTAATATTTATTTTTATGAGTGAACACCAATACATATTAATACTACGCGTATTTTTACAAGCCTAGGGTGCAAGGTGCAACCCTCAAACATGTTTAGTGAGAACTTGTAACGTCCAGGTATTAAAAGTCATACACATTGGTGCAACTGGTCATGGTTGATATATCCTTGTTGGTGGCTAACACATAATAATATTTCGCGTTAATATGACAAGCTTAGGGTGCCATGAGCTACCCAGATGGATCAAGAGCTTGATTAAAAACGTCCCAATATCAAAAGTCATATATGATAGGCATAGGTTGGGTCATTGCTGGGTCGGCGTTGGGCATGACTTGGCGGAACCTAGTCATGTCCAGCCTGCTGATGGAGTCCGCTGCTGTGTTGTAAAGTGTGCCTATATGAAAAGCTTTGTAGTGGATGCGATATATGCTTGTATATAAATACAGGGCTCGAACCAGGTTCATCAAGCTGGGATCTTTTGACTTGGCATTGTTTATACAGTAGCAGACAGCTATGTTGTCGATATTCATAGCTACCTTTTTTCTAGTGAGAAGTGGGCCAAAAGTGGCTATAGCTATGACCACAGCTGCTAATTCGCGCCAAGCTATGGTCATTTCTTTCATCCAAACGTTGTTAGCACTAAATTCCACCACTGTCCATGCGTTGTTATAACATGCGCCTAGGCCAACGTCGGAAGCATCTGTGAAGATTATCTCCGCCTCGGCCATTGACCACTCCGTGGGGAACCAACATATGCCGTTGTGCAAACTTAGGCAGCGTTGCCACCATTCCAAGTCTGCACGTGCTTCATGGGTTAACCTGATTTTGTGATGTAGGTGTTTGGCTCTAGTTGCTAAATGGTTTAAACGTTTTGTGAATAATCTGCCGTCGGCTACCACTTTTGAGCAAAATATGAGCTTGCCTATTATTGATAATAGCTCACGCTTGGTTGCATAACGCCTACCTGAGAGTGAATGAAGCTCTGATGTGATATCTGTAATCCTCTCTTGTGATATGCTTAACTGTTCTTTGACTGTGTCTATTACAATACCTAAGAACTCTATCCTCTGCGTTGGACCAACGGTTTTTTTCTCTTGAATTTCGAAACCTGCATCCTTACATGTTTGCACAATAATATCTAGAGATTTCTGGCAGCCATTTACAGTGGGTGACAGAGAAATTATATCATCAAGGTAGTGGAGAGTGTCGACTGCTGCACCCTTCTGCTTATAAATGAAGTCTAACCCTGTAGCGAAATCATCAAATAACCTGGGGGCGCTAGTGAGCCCAAATGGTAGGCATGCCATTTGATAAAATTGCCTAACTCCACTGCTGTCTTTCCATGAAAACCCTAGAAGTTGCCTATCGTTGGGGTGGACCATCACACTTTGAAAGGCAGAAGCTAAGTCTGTTTTCCCCATCCATGCACCCTTGTATTTCTGAGCTAATCTTAATGTGTCTAAGACTGTTGCATACTTAAGGGAATATTTGGCTACATCTATGCCTTCGTTGATTGCCCCCCCGGGGGGCCAGGATAAATCGTGTATTACTCTTGCTTTACCCCCTACCTTTTTGACAAAGGCCCCTAAGGGGGAAGACCTAAACCCTGCTGGGGGATTTTGAAATGGGCCCTCTATTCTACCTAACTCGAGATTTTTGTGAACAAAATCTGACACTTTGTCGTTGTGTACAGTGGCCGACGGCCAATTGTTTGAGCATGTAGAAACTGTGCGATTGCCTTCAAAACCTATTTCTACCCCATGCTGAGCCCTATGGCAGAGTAAATTAGCAAAGCTTGTATCTGGATAACCTACCATGTTTTCTTTCCAGTATTCATGACGGAGAAACGTGTTTGATCGTGCTTGTTGAACACTTGCCCTGCTTGATGCATAATTCGAATGGCAGGGCACCATGGCACTGCCTGCAGATATGCTGTCGCTTACATGACTTGTAAGTGCATTTGAGTATGTTGAAGTTGTTACATATTTCTGGCTGACGGGTTTTTTGTCCAAATTCCCGCGCTGTCGGCCCCTGTACCGACAGCGCCATGGCAGGAAAGGGACACTCTGAAATGCGAGTATGCTGGTAGCTTTTACACCTTGTACAGCGGGGGGCCGAAGCCTTGACCGCTGTAGCATCCAATATGGTGTATACCAGGTGAGATTCTACCTTAGAAAATTCTACTGAGGTTTTTGATAGGTTTTGCCTATGTCTCATATCTAGTGTAGCTACGTTAGCCCAGTTATACTTTTTTTCCCAATCACAAATCATTGCTCTATAATCTGACATCTGGTCGTACAGGTATATACCATGTGAGTGCACCATAAGCTTTTCATACACAGCCCAAGCCTCTAACCAAGTCCTAATGTCGTATATGGCTCTGGAACGTTGGTTTTTTCTCCTAAATTTAATATTCCCAGAGGGGTCCACATATGTCTGAAGGTCCTGGTTTGATTCATAGTCAATAATTACAGTAGGAAGAAAGTCATGTAAAGCCACATACTCACCCAGCACAGCCCCTTTCACCGTTTTCTCAGGAACAGTTTTCACATGGCACATATCAAAGTCCGTGATATGTGCCATGCTGCGAAGCTCAGGTATAGGTGTGGTCGCTGGAGGTGCTGTCTGGAACTGAGGGTGAGCTGTGCTGGGTGTAGCCTTATATTGCCACGCGTTGTTTGGCGGTTGCCATGGTTGCTCCATGCCTTCAGCCGTTGATGCCCCCTGCGGGTTGATCCAGGGGTTGCTTGGGGTGACCTCTGGCGGATCTCTCCTGCTGGCTAACAGAGACCTGTTGAATTCCTGCTGAGATTGCATGAACGATTTAAGCTGGTCTTGCATGAGATTAATGTTTATTGCTAGAGATTCCAAAGAAATGTCACTGCCTTGGCTAACGGCCTGTGACGCACTATTAGCCAAAAATGGATTGTTCTGACTTATCTGGGATCCACTTGGAGAAGCCTGTTTCCCGTATGTTGGTGAGGTCCCAGTGGCTTGCCCTATCTCGCTCTCTTCGTCCGATGATGCTTCGTCTTCTGTGGGGTATGAAGGTTGCTCGACCGGGGGGTTCTGGCACACCCCCAGGCCTGATGGCCCAACGTGACCTTTCATGGGTCCTCCACACCCTCGGCGATTTTTGGCATAACTTTTGCAGAACTTTCCTTCTCTGGCGTAGACTGGAATATGGTGACATCCACCTGTGCCTTTTATATATCCCCCCGGGTTGTACCCCCTGGCGATATGTGACACTAGTCTGGGGCAATTGGCCTGGCTGACCTGCGCTACCCCCTCTAACTCACTTTATAATCTCATAAAGTCTCCTATATATATGTATATATATATATATATATATATATATATATATATATATATATATATATATATTTTTTTTATATTACATATTGCATTCACCATCATGGTCTGACTTGTTGTCATATAGTATTTGATAGGTTGAGGAAACATATTGAGGAAACACATTGAGGAAATACATTGAGGAAATACATTTAGGAAACACATCGTGGGATCACATCGAGGAACACATTAAGGAACACATTGAAGAACCTTATTGAGGAACACATTGAGGAAACACATTGAGGAAACACATTGAGGAACACATTGAGGAAACACATTGAGGAAACACATCGAGGAAGACATTGAGGAACACATTGAGGAAATACATTGAGGAACACATTGAGGAAACACATTGAGGACCACATTGAGGAACACATTGAGGAAACACATTGAGGAACCACATCGAGGAAACACATTGAGGAACACATTGAGGAAATACATTGAGGAACACATTGAGGAAATACATTGAGGAACACATTGAGGAAATACATCGAGGAACACATCGAGGAACACATTGAGGAAATACATTGAGGAACACATTGAGGAAACACATTGAGGAAATACATCGAGGAAACACATTGAGGAAACACATTGAGGAAATACATCGAGGAAACACATTGAGAAAACACATTGAGGAAATACATTGAGGAAACACATCGAGGAACACATTGAGGAAACACATCGAGGAACACATTGAGGCTGTGCTTTGCGCTGTCGGATAAATATTATAATGCCAAAATCTCTTTAAAAGGGCCGAACATTGAGCCCAGATGACAGGTTTCTCTCTGACCTAATATAACCCAGTGCAAATGCTGAAACAAAAACAACTATACTGCCATGCATTTGAATCAATACATTAATTTGTTTATAATTGTGAATTTTGCAATGGAAGGTCAGAAGAGTACTGTGCAAATAAGTTATACTATGACGGAGTCTCTACTTCATAATGAGATTAATATTGCCATGCCCTGGGCAGCAAGCTCAGATGGTACTCTTGCGGCTGACCTTCCCTGAGCCAAGATGTTTCCTTAGGGGCGATCCATTTGATTTTTGTGGTGTGGGGTGGGACAGCAGTACTGGATGAATAAATTTTTTTTCTTTGGTAGGGTGGATGAATAATTTTTTTTTCTGGTGTGGGGTGGGTGAATAAATTTTTTTTCTGGTGTGGGGTGGGTGAATAAATTTTTTTTCTTCTTGCTTCCCCAGACTCTGATCCTTCATTTCAAGCAATCCATATAGAAGATAGAAAAATGGAAGGAGGTGGATGAATTAATTTTTTTTCTTTGGTAGGGTGGATGAATAATTTTTTTTTCTTTGGTAGGGTGAATGAATAATTTTTTTTTCTGGGATGGGGTGGGTGAATAATTTTTTTTCTCCAAAATCTCCCACCCCACCCCACAAAAATCAAATGGATCGCCCCTTACAAAACATACAGCTTGCACATTTCACACAAACATAAAACAGAGGTATAAGGAGATAAGATTGCAAAGGACGTAAAAAGATAAGTCCAAAATGTATTATCAACCATTTCGCCATGTGGGTGTGTTTGTATTGATCACCTTTTCAGCACTATTTAGACTTTATCACTTTATCGGGTAAGATAGAAAACTTACATCAGGACTCAATGCCCTAATCTCTTCGGAGATTGATAAGGGATTTTTTCTATTATAACATTCATATAATGCCCAAACTATATTTCCTTTCACTGGCAACTGCTAAGTTTCGAAATGAATTCACCAAGGAGATCTCTGAAAAGATCTCTCTGGAGAATTGTTTAAAGCATTCATGAAATGAGGTTTTCAAGCACTTTTTCCTTGCATAATATAAATGTTTATACCCTAAACTTTGCAATCAAAAGTTATTACCCATCAAATTTCCCCTACAAAAATTTCTGTGCAATTTAAAAGTGGACGAGTTTTCGGCTAAAATCCAAATCATCCATTGGACACTTTGTCAACAAACTTTGTTTAGTTGACCAGTGATCTGGCGCAAACACCTGCTAATTAGTAAAGTCTTGCTATCAATAGAGCACCTTTAGATTGGGACAATGGAGTGATTTGTCTTACAGAGCCCTGTTTGCCCATTAATGTTTGTTCAATGGTAAAAGCCTAACATCTCGACAAACCACAATAGAGGTCACATGATTGTATACATGTGGCCACCTGGTGGTCAAAAGAGTACAGCCAGTACTTTCAGCAAAACACAATAACCATGGTCAGTGTATTTTGGTTGCTTTCAAGGAAATAGCTTGCTTGTATCACAGTTTCGTGGTCTCGTGAATGCTTTAATAAATCTTTAGTAGTGCTCCATGCAATTTGATTGACAATGGCTTAAAATGTTGATACAGTATTAATTTATCTAGAATTAGAAAGAAAGTACATTTTTCTTCCATAATATGTTTCCAGATCACAGATTTTTCCTTTAATGTCAATTACAGTTCCGGGCGTGACTGTAACAATAATTGATTGCAATTTGTCATAAAATACCACAATACATGTTAGGCACTGGAGATATTTTGAAGCATTTCTCTATCAACTTCAAGCCACTCTGCTTTACTGCATTCATGGCTTGGCTACCGCAATCACAAATGGTTTTGTCACTGTGCAATACATTTGTGTATCTGTAAATGCATTCTCGCCTCGACAATATTCATTTTTTTAATCTCCTAGACTGGTTCCTCTAATATTTTCTCTTTGTGCAATAACACGTCATTATCTAATGTATTCTTTATCCATGGGTACAAATATTATGTTTGTATATTCTCTATCATTTTAGATTATTATTGATAACCTTATTCCTGTTCATATGATGTGATAACCTCATTTCTGTGATATATATATATATATCCACACTTTTGTGATATTCCTGAAAGCATACCGAAACTAATTTTACGTGTTATTTCAACTCAAGCCAAACAGAAATGAATGGAAATGAAACAGCAAATTATATCAGATAAAAAGCAGATTGGATGACCCAATTCCCAGACCCCTCATGAGACTCAGGAGAGAAATCCCAAATGTAACCCCTGCACATGGGGTCTGTGACCTCGTTACAAATGCGCCCTAAGGTTTGTCAAATCATGTAAGTTAAAAAATTGGTGTTTAAGTAAAATTTGACCATACTCAGAATATCTCAAGGTCATACCAACAACCACCAATACATAAAAGCAGAAGTTCGTCGCACCAAATGCTTTCTCTTCATTTCCTGGTTTTAGGTTAGCAACTTTACACTCCCATGCATCCATCTACTGATCATTATTTGTGAAGTATCATTACTTTTTTCTTGATAACAAACTTCCTTTCCAGTTGGTTCTGGTGAAAAGTCTTCTTACCATAAAATGGATAACTAAAGTAGCTTTCCTGAATTCAAGTAGCGTTGTGCGCCGAACCTTGTTACAAATGTCTTGAATAGTCATCACATCACTAGAAATGGCAGACATAGGGATATAATTTTTTTACTACTCAGATTACATCTACAAATGATATGTGATCGAATGTCAACCTTCTTAGGCAATTTTGATCAAATATTGCCAGTGACCTTGAAGTGACCTTTCAATGACCTTGAAAATAGAAAGCCTATTTCCACGAAATTATCTACATGTTTTATTATCCTATCATTTACATCTTTCAAATACGAGCTCGTAGAGTCCTTATTCATCAAAATCTGTTCATAATTAACAATTTGAGAGCAATTTATAGTTTTGTGGTCAATCTATAAGGGAAAACATAGGAAAATACTATAATACTAAGTTTTTTTTAAATAATATAAAAATGCCAGCTTAATGGGGGTTAGTTTATGAAAATATATAGAATACTGCACAGAAAAACACATTAATACGTAAAAGAAATTGAAAAGTCCGTCAATTTCAAGATTTATCATGAAGCTAAAATGATAGCTTAAATCGGTATGGTTACAAAAGTGACAAATTGACGGACTTTAATTTGACCTCACATTTATTTTTGAGATATTAGATAAATCAAATATTAATCTAATTTCAGAAAATAATCAGCAATAAGTTGCTCTTATCATAAAAATACCTAAAAAAGAAGAAATATTCACAGAAAAATATGAGAAAATTAGTCATGAATAGAAATGATTAAAAAAAATATAATAAAAAATATATTGAATGTAGAGTCAATTGGGTTAAATCATTTTGATAATTTTTAAAAAAAATGGCATTCTGTGTGGTTGATTTGGTGAATGGAAGTAGAAATCAGCCAATATTACATGTCACTGAAAGTGCTCTGCAGGGTGCTTTCTTGACGTCCGCTCCTCCCACTGCTATAGACCCGTTACATGCACTATGTCACTCATTCTCGTTGATGTAAAGCTCCATGTACCTGCCCTGAAGTACCAGATCACAATGACTCAGAGTCTGCAGCACCTTATAGCACCCCTGCTGCAGCACCTTATAGCACCCCTGCTGCAGCACCCATGCTGAGCCAAACATACTTGTGGCACACCATGTCACCCAAGTCTCCAGTCACCAATCAAGTCCAATCAGCAACTCGAGGTCAACCCTCTGAAGTCTTAGCTCTGGCACAGGCGCTAACCCCCAGATCATCACCAAACCATGATGGCGGAAAGACTTTGTGATATAGAGAAATTGTAAAATAATCATACAAGGGACATACACTGACCATAATTATTGTGTTTTGCTGAAAATGCCAAGTACTGCCTGTACTCTTTTGATCACCAGGTGGCCACATGTATACAATCATGTGACCTCTATTGTGGTCTGTCAGGTTGTTAAGCCTGTACCACTGGACGAACATTAATGGGCAAACAGGGCTCTGTAAGCCAAATTACTCCAATGTCCCAATCTAAAGGTGACCCATAGCTAGTGAAACTTTACGAAGCAGGTGTTTGCACGAGATCACTGGTCAGCAAAACAATGTGTTGACAAAGTGTTCAATGAATGATTTGGATATTAGCAGAAGACTCATCCATTTTCAAATGACACAAAAATTGATGTCAGGAAAATGTGATGGGTAATAATTTTTGATAGCAAAGTTTGGGGGATAAACATTTATGTTATGCAAGGAAAATGTGCCTGAAAACCTCATTTCATGAATGCTTTAAATCAGCACTTGTTTTACAAATCTTACACAAGCTTGATGTTTAAAAAATCAACATGTGTTTCCTTAAGATACAGTTATTTTTAAGCTTAAGTGAGCTACATGGCATAATAGGGCGAGTACTGAATTAACTGACATATTGATTTTCATAACTATCCAATTAGCAAATATGGCACCATCTTTTATTCTAATTTCAGTTGAGATTTAAAGAGAATTCACATCAAGTTGTAGTGCATTTAAACAGTGAATTATTTATTATGTTGTGACAAATAAGGAACAGACCATTATCCATTCAAGAAAGGGGTGGAGGAAAATAAATTTGCCATTGCAAGGTCATTCTTTTTTTCCTCTCAACGTATTGTGTTGATGAACCTGTGATCAAGGGATTCTGGTGTGGGTTAATTTGACCTTTTTCCATTTTCATCGGACTTTTAATTTTTATTCTTATCCATATCTTTGGCACAAAAGTGGTTCTTAGGGGATGGTAACTTATGGTCCAAATTATTAGTGTGTTTTCCAGCTTTTTCACTTAAAAGTGAGGTTCACCAGCAAAATGATTTGCTTTTTATTATCAAAGGATCTTATTTTCCTGAAAATCACATGCTTGTTATTACTTAATAATGGATTATTATCTTCAGGCATTACAGAGTAATTACAACTTTTATTGGTTGACATAAATATGTAACAAGGTTGCCATAGCAACTGACATATTTTATTAAGGAAGTATTTCGAACAAAATAACCAGAGTTGACCTGCTGAGAAATGCTCAACATCAAAAATATCATTAAAAAATGTAATTGTCAATGAATTAACTACATGGTTTTTCCTCTGCCTGGTCACGAAAATGTTTTGGCAAAGCAAATATCTTTCAGACATCTGAAAAGCTTTTCTCAAATTGCTTTAAACCTTCCTCAAACCAAACTCCCTTATAAATCTTCCTTTTGAACATTTGTTTTCGGGAAATGTGAGGGTTTCAATTTCTTCCTCAAGGTTGGCATTCCTAATATTTATTTCCCCCACACAGTGGTCTTACCAATAGTTTTATCCACTTTCCTCCACCCCCTGAATGAATAATGGTCCTTCCCTAACTTAGGTAGATTGCAATTTAATCACCCATTCAATAAGTAAACTCATTTAATATTGGAAAAGCAGTAATTCTCTTTGTATTACATTACCAACAAAATCACCACAACATATTGACTACTCCTTTGTTAACTGTCACAATATTAATTGGTGCTTTCACACCTTGGCTACCAGTATGACCATGATGACAGACGAACAACTGTCACAATGTCTATTGGTGTTTTCACACCTTGGCTACCAGTATGACCATGATGAGAGACGAACATAATATAGACGCGAATGCATTTGCCGCAGTACCCTATTCAACTTTTAAATCTCCCACACTTGTTCCACACGAAAGATTTCCTGTTAAAGTTTGGTATTTTATGTTGAAGTAAAAACACAGCATGACATTTTTGAAAATGAATGTTTAATATGTTTTGACAGGTATAAATGTAGCTTTTGTATTTGAGAATAATTATGCATTATTCATATCTTAACAAACATTATTTATTTACGTCAATGCCTACCGTCATTATCTTGGGTCTGTTGCTTGGGTCTCTCGTTGTCTACATAGGATATACGGATCTCGATGGCTGCATGGAATGTCTGCATATTTATTCGTTTGTGCATAAAACTCAATAACTGTCATTGTGAATTACCCATGTAGCACTGCACTTGGAGGCTTGTCCGTCACATAACATTTTCCCAAATATTGTTATGACAACGCCTTTTAAAATTCCTGTTTTTCAGTAAATGAGTAAATGGTATTTCATGAAGCTAAATTTTTAAATCTCTTGTGATTGATTACTTTAGTACTACCTTGATGAAAGCATACCTCAAAATCCAATCACAATATTAACAGTGAGAGATGGGAATACTATTATTTCATAGCAATGAAGAAATTGTAATATTGTGAAGAAAATCTACAAGCCACTCTGAGTATAAACCCATTATTAAAAAGAAAGATTTCTTTTAAAAAAATAATACAATGTTGTTAAAAATGGTCTTATTTCTTCATTCATGTAGTAGACTTTTCATAAAGTATCGCAAATATTTTTCATGAAAAATTAATAAAATCATATATGTATATATTTGCATTCTTACATTTATGGATAAACACTCCTCTGATATATTGCATGTACTTCTCCAGCTTGAATAGTTAAACAAATTCATATAAACTTCAAAGTGATCCACAGGAAATGGAAAAAAGATCTTGTTTTATGTTAATGAAGAAAGGAGATGTAGTATTTATATAATGCCAATTTAAAATGACAAATGCTTCAATGTGGTAACATTGTAAAAATCTATAAGTGAAAGCATGATATATCATTGTAGAACATCATTTTATTTACAATTCATTAAAGTAACATAAAAACATGACAATTTGGAAAGAATAAAACTAATTGTAGAATGTAAAATTAAGAAAAGGAATAAAAAAATACTTTGTATTACACAGATCTATACAGTTTTGTTTTTGGTTAAAAATCAAAGCTTGTGTAAATAGAAATAGAGGACGGCTTACATTAGAATCTAACTAATAATTTGATTATCACAGTTACTTCTGTCTCCTTTGATCCATAAATAACGGCAGTTCTTAATTTCTTGTTGTTACCATGGAAATTACCAGTGATAAAGTAAGAAATAAACATGAAAAATGGAATGGACGGGCATTCTTGTTTTGCAGACTAGATCAGTTCTCTAATATAAATAAATAAATACACCTCCATGTGAAGCTTCACCAAAGAAACTTGAAATTAATAAATCCTATTATTGCCAGTGGGCAGTATCGTGTGCCTTTGGCTTCAAAGCAAGATGGGTGACTCTGGTGGTCCTTGGTGTACCACCGCTCAAAGCCGGCATTGTGAAGCCCCACGAGTATCCGGTGGAAATAAAGGTAGTCCTGCATGGTGTCCCTCCAGGAGTGAAACTCTATGACGATCTGCTTCACGTTCTGCAACGACTCTTCTTGAAGCATCGTATCTATCGCCGACCATTCCATAAACCGTAAGTCTAGTTTCAGCACGTTAATTATACTCTGAAAATCAAGATGAAGAGAATCTTTTATAATTTTATAACAATATATTTAATATCATACACACTTATTCCACTTATGAATGGATCCTGTATAATTATTGATTATTTATCATATAGTATAGAACTTTATATTGTTTGCACAAATTCCACTTCTGAATGGATTCAACAAATTAGGCTAACAGAAAACAGAATAAGAGAAAACTTACATTTTCATCTCCCAGTTTTCTCAATATTGTTCCAAATGTGTTAATTTTCCATCCAAGTTCATTAAATTCTTCATTTTTATCTCCTATTCCTGAATTGAAGAAGCGGACAGCTTCGGTGTGATAATGATCCTCGATCCCAAGGCTGAAATTAATTGTGTGGAAATTGCAAAAATTAGTGAACATTTCTCTTTCAATATCGATATTATTTGAATTTGACTTGAGAATGGCAAACTGACAATGTCAGCATAGCTAAAAAGTGAATTGAGATGCAAAGGTAATTTATTTCAGCGAATGCATCCAACAGTTTTTATGTTGAGAAATTACCTTGGGTCAAAGGTCATGACTGAACATCCATATATAGATTCCATTTCCTCCTCAAAGCTCCAATCTTCACTTATTCTGTGAAAAAATAGTTTCAAAGTTATTAATGTTATTTTACGATACTTGTAATTCTTCCCAATAAATACACAAATAAATTGTCAGAATCTAACATGCCATTGAAACCAAGGTCATTGTGCACATTGATGGAAGTGGGACAAAATATCAATTTGGGGATTTTTTTTTTACTTATCTCTTAGAGAATGCAAAACGTATCATATTTTAATCTTATGAAAAAGGTGATTTTGAGAACAAATGGCTGTGCTTAGGGGCCTGTTTTAATTGAATTAAGGTCATATTTTGCAATTAATCTATCAAAAACTGTATCAATATGGATGAAGAAAAGGTATAAACATACGATAAAATTTTAAAAAAAACCCAGAACTTTGTAATTGGAATGACCGAACATACACTCACTGAAACACAACAGATTTTATTTTTCCATTATCAAAAATAACCTATATCCTGTATTTTTATATGTCAGGCCAAACAAAAGAAAAATGCAGGTTTGAAACTACATGGCCAAAGAAGAGGATTAGGTGGCAGATTTATATATATATATATATATATTTTTTTTTTAGATTTCATTTCAAGAGGGGATGAAGGATAAATTTGCAAAGTTGAATGTTGACAACTGTTTTTAGTTACAATTGTTTCCCATCATATTTGATCAAATTTTGTGGGGACTTTATGAGTATAAAGTTGTTTTTGAGGTACTGATTGGCTATCGCAGGAGAATTCTGGTCACGTGATGCTGTTGTGTGGTATAATTGACTAAAACTTACTTTTAGCATATCACACCGTGGTCATGCAAATGACTGCGTGACCATATTTTGTCATGTTCATACGTGACCAAATTTACGTTTAGCTCAAGTAATGCCAATTATAATAAAACAATTATGTGTAATAAAGTACAACTTATAAATGTCTTACCCGAATGAGTATATGAGACATAAATGTCTGGTGGGGACGTAAGGCACCGCCATGCATATATCCCATTTGTTCCCTACGCGTCTCGTCTTCGCACATTCCACTTCTTTTTTTATACGATAACTGTTAAATAAAAAACAAAATGTAAAAAAGAGTGAAAACAATGTTGTAAATAAACCTTAACTTTCTCCTGCAAAATCTCATCGCTCTGTGTTATTTTATTTCTAAGATATGGGCTGCCATGGCAGAACATTCAACAAATTACAAAATATAATCCTTTTTTTTTCTCTCAATTTTGACAAACCTAAAAAGGTGAAGGACAACTCACTTGTAATGTATTTCTCTGGCTGCCTCCAGTCTTCTCGCGTCCATCACCCTTGCTGGTCGACAGCTCAGTTCCAACCCCCACTGACCCTGTATTCCCGGGTCGCACCCCAAACTGTCACGTGATATGTAGTCCCACGTCGGGGTCCGGTTGGCACCTGCCGGAGACTTACATCTCGACCAAATTGGAAGCTGATGGAAAATATAGGAAAACCATTGGTATAAAACTTAACCGAATTATCTGGCATGAAGGGAGTGCTGACACATTATCAACTTCAATACATATTTCAGATTCTGAGATCGTGGGAACAAGATGACGATCCTGATGAAACGACAAGAGAAGTCTCAAAGTGATGTGTCAATAATCAATGAGTTTTCATCGGAACAAAGTTGACGATGATTTCAAGATATGATTATGAATTTTAAACTTCGAGTGTATTGGCCAAGGGACCAACCTTTAGAATGTAATTTAGGATAAAGTCAAAGGTTGTCATTTGATAACAATTTAATTCTGATCCTCAAATGATTTTATCCACTGTCCAGCTGGTTACCCTAGCAACTAATAGGGAACTATGTTATCTTGTCATGGTCCTCCAGGCAGAATGAGATGTGCTTAACACTGTCGATAGTATACCATTGGAATGACATAGGAACATTTTTCATTAAAAAAATGTCATAAAAATGTGTCACAATTAAGAAAATTATATATTCTGCAGACAATTACTGTAGAATAAAAAAAATCGTGTGCATTACCTCTGCTTTTGGCGGGAGCGCGGCTTGTAAGTTCCTGGCGGAGACGCAGATTCCCGGATCGTCATCCGAATGTCCTACGTAGATAGTGACCACCGCTATGATCATCAGAGCCGTCAAGCCCATAACAAAGTTCCTGGACAACAACATTCTCACACTAACGCTCTGCCAAAATGCCACAGAAAGAATCATGTACAGTATATTTGTAGCGGTGAAAATAAGATTACATAATATATCCTATTAAATAACAAGTTCATTCGTGGAGATTTCACGAGGGATTACGCTGTCAAGACATGTAGTTGTAAACTCAGTGCTGTAAAGTGCAGTCATTTGTGTGAAAATATAAATGTGTCAGACAGAATTTACAGATTCCAGTTTGGTGTCTTTGATGTTCTCAGCTTTAATGTCGTTTACAGTTTTCACGTCTCTACACGTGTCAGCTTCCACGATGTTTATCTCGCTCACAGCCAATGGGAATTGTTTTGCAATCAAGATTGCAATAAAATCTCACGCCATTTATGTCACATTCATCGCAAAAGACAAGGCATAGTGGAATATGATTATTGTTATCATATTTGTTCACTGATCACAAAGTATCCTTCATACCTGGGACTATCATCAGCTGAGTAGAACCGTGGAGAAATTTATAATTACTCCAAGGTAAAATCAAAGATCTTAATGATTCAACAAATTTCACAAATTTAACCATTTTCTTTAATTGCCCCTGACGTTTTAGTATTTATGTAAGTTATATTATTTAAGAAACGTACATGTTCCGTTTGAAATACTATTATTATTATCATTATAAGAATTAGATTTTATGAATGAGAATTTATGGATATTACAAATGTAATGTTTATGTGATTTCTTTTTTGAGAAAAGAACCCCACTTTTGTAAGTTAAATAAAAAGTGCATTTGTGAATATCTATTTTAGGTTGTGTGATGTTATAACCAATAAATGTACAAAGGAAACGGATTGACAACAAAGGCATTAGTACACATTGTAATAAAGGGTTTAGTAATAACAATAAAGGGGTTAATTAGTACACGGCGCCCGTTGGGAGTTAGCAGGTTGCATAGATCACATTGAAAGTGAGTTTGCAAATAACAACAAACTGATCACAAAATATCCTTCATTTGATAATCTCATATTGCTTGTGACGAATTATGTGTTTTGAAAGGGGGTAGGGGTAGTTAATATGATCTTATCATTGATCAAGGTCAATAATATCAGAAACTACACGAAATGCTTGGTCATTTAATACATATATCTCTGTATATATGTACACACATATATGTACATATATGTATAAATAATTGACCCGTCCCACGGGAGTTATTTAATATTTGGCTCCTGCATTAATTATTAAGATCAGACCAAGGTCACTTCATGGTAGTTATTTTACAACCCATCTCTATTCCACTTAACTGGTCAAAACATCCTTATCTAATTTATATCAATTCTGATCATAAATTCTCATTTAAAATGTATCCAAAATCAAATAATAAACAGATACATCGTGCAGATCCACCCCAAAGATTCGAGGAATTGAAACTGTCTAATCATATAATCCGAAGAGAAAGTACACCCCGATAATATCAATATATCTTCTGAATTCCGTGCCCTCATTGACACTTTTTGCTAAGAAAGTATATATACTTGCCTTTCAACTGATTGAAGCTAGAATAACAGAATCTTTATCTTCATAGGCAGTTTTCTTCCTCTTGAAAGTTAGATATTATATCTATTGATTCCTGGATATGAAGTGGACATTATTTCACTGCCATGTGACAGTACGAATGCTTGCTATGAGATAGTATGAATGCTATGAGCTGATATATGTTAGCATTAATTCAACCAACCAGTTCTTTAATCATATATAGCACCCGAAAGTAACAAACAAGTTCTCATAAATATCACTTATTGGTTGGCACTTTCATGCCTCGGTGAAAAGTGCATTCATTTCTTCTCCTAAGTCTTCCCTGGTTCCAGGAAAGCGCCAAGGGATCATGCCGTGTTGCTTAATAACACCGCCGATATTGGTCAGGTATTGCCACTTCTCGCGGCTTTGAGACCTTTATCGGACCAGCGTATTCAAATTCATTGTTCCCTCACTAATATCACAATCGTTACTTAAGGCCAGTAAAAAATAACTCCTTATAATTTTGTCTTGAGGGGTGATAGCTGGTTCTAAAATATATTTGTTATGTTTTGGTGCTCGTAGAACTTAATTGAAAAGAGGAAAAACTATTACATGATAACCATGACCTTTTCTTGGCCAAACAAATACAATCAAATGACCATTGGCCGTTAGACTCGTGCTTGGAACTGTACCCTTTCACCAGTGCAATAGGCAGTGTGTCAAAAAGATAAGCCTCTTGAGATTAGCGTCTGCAATTACTGTAAGTTAGTCTGGGTATGCCATTTGATCTTTTCAAATCGCTGCCCAAGTGTGACCGGGACATTTCTAGGCCAAGACAAACAAATATTAAGCACTGCAGAT
This sequence comes from Amphiduros pacificus, assembly GCA_949316495.1. Lineage (NCBI taxonomy): Eukaryota > Metazoa > Annelida > Polychaeta > Phyllodocida > Hesionidae > Amphiduros > Amphiduros pacificus. The sequence continues at coordinate 43,571,760 of OX439004.1, forward strand.
CATTTCTTTTAAATTATCAAAATAAATAAGATAAGGAATTATGACGATAAAAATAGATAACATTAGGAATTATGACGATGAAAATAAATAATATTGGGAATTATGACAGTAAAATAAAGACGGTTTTAGTGAAGATAATGACATGTTAAGCAGGAGATCGTTTATGTTTAATAGAGTAATTCAAAGCTGAATCTTGCATCATATCTGACAAATTACTAAGATCAAACATCAAATTTACATCATTTTTGAAATAAGGTCATACTTAAGAACGGTTGCTATCATATTTGCAAAATTCTGACCCCCAGTTCGACCGTAGATATTATGCTTTGAAGTAAGCCCTGGTCACTCTGTTACCGCTAAAACTCATGATTTTATTTTTCAGAAGGCACATTGACCCTAAGACCAACATAATATTGACAAGAGAAATTAGGAAGTAGGTAATTTGATTAAATCAAGATAACGGTCACATAGGCCCCTCCCCTGGTTATAATACAGTGTGAGTAAACATGGCAACCCGGACAAGTTGATGATAGTGTAAGTAAAAGCTGTCACAAAACTCATTGAGAAATAAAAATATGTTAGAATTTTTGGGACAAGCAAGACATCTACAAGGCAAACTAAATTTGAACTTATCTTATAAAAATACTCCCAAAATGCTCCCAAGTCTAACAAATAAACACACACAAAAATTTGACCTTGACATTTTTTGGAAAGGTCATTAAGGTCAAAGGATGATAGGAATATTTAGCTGAGAGGAATGTATCTGTAAAGTTTGGTGCAAATTCAGGCATTTTTGGACAAGTCAGAGAAACATTGACAAGGTCATGAAATGGTCATTATTAAACTTGTAAATGATTTTATCAAAAAAAAATCTGTCTAGTTTGATGGCAATCCATATATTATTTAGCAAGTCAGATTACCCTCAAGACATTCGACCTTGACATAATTGCAGATGTCAAAAAGTCCAAGGAAATATCAATATATAACTTGTCAATAATTATATCATGATGCATACGTCTTGACATAAAGGGAATGTCTGTCAAAATGCTCTCTAAATGCTCACAAAATCACAAAAGTATATCAGATTCTGCTGGCCAAGGTAGAGAACTTGCAAAATATTTGACCCTGGCCTAATTGCAGAGGTAAAACAATCTATTTTAAAGGTCAATATGAAACTTGTTCGAGCAGAATACATCTGTAAAGGGTGGTGACAATTCAGGTATTTTGGGCAACTTGTGACATTAACAAGACATTTTGACTTAAGGTCATAGGAATGCCAATAGATATTTGGTTAAATTGAGAAGATTATATCTGCAAAGTTTTTTTGTCATTCAAAGTATTTTTGGGCAAGTTAAACCCTTGCTAGATATTTTAACCTTGACCGGAGGGGAAACATGAAAAATAATAATTCTATCAAATTTGGTGACAATAGAGGCATTATTGACCAAGTCAAAGTACCCTCAAGGCATTCGACCGTTACTTGATTGCAGAGGTCAACAGTTCCATAGACATACAAGATGGATATACAGGACTCCCATTTTCTGTGTTATACTGATTAGACTGATATATTGATTATGGTTATAAAAAACATGAAATGCTTCACTTGATCTGAACCTGGACAATATATGTGTGAAGTTATACTTTCTAAGAATATATAATAGCATTGCAAGAGCAAATTGCGATGATTTAAATAACGATAATCAGCCAAACATCATCCAACATTACTCAATCGTTATAGATGAAAAAAACAGGCCAACGTTTTTCAAATGAGAATAAAAGAACATTTCAAATTGAAAGCTAGTAGATACTTTGAATTTTTTAATTTTGTTATTCATGGGCAAACACCTCATGGAAAACCCAATTCAATGCCCATCTCAAAAATATCAGGAACTCTGCTTTAAAAATGAACTTCTCAAGAAGGTCAACCTGTGGCATATTCCGTGTAGATTGCACTGGAATTGAAGGAAAAGAGCTGTTACCAGGTATATTTTAACTTGAATAATGGTCAGCTATCAAAGAAGAAGAGTCATTTGAAAAAGAAATAATATGTATGGTGCTGTTGAAAAAATGTTAATAATGCCTCAGTCACATTTGCGAGTTTCTCAGTGATATGCCACAGCTGTGGTCACATTATATACCGCACAGTATCTCTAAGATATCGCAGGGAACCCATAGGATTATCGTTGGGATATCGTAAAGCTATTTGACTGCGAGATCTCTAAGATATCGCAGGGAACCCATAGGATTATCGTTGGGATATCGTAAAGCTATTTGACTGCGGCACATTGCTATAAGATTATTTTTGGTCAGAAAACATCGTGGATACGCCGGCAACTTTTAGAGCTAAAAGTTCCCAGCGACCCGAACAAGGTCTTATAATTGCCCCCACTACAATGGGGTGGATAATCTGCCGGTCACCTGGGCGCCCTGACTGAAATCGGCGCAAATGTTACACACATGTAGATTTCTCATGATAAGTCACAATGATATTATTTCAATCATTCATAATATTATATATGAATATATATGCATTCTGACGTTTGTGGATTTTTGAAAGCAAATATTTATTTAACTTTGGATCATATTGACACCATTAGCATCCAACATCCTATCTAAGTATCCCACAGACAGAACGCAAGAAATATATTAATGTTTAATATATGAATGGTATTGACAATGTTGTGATTAATAAGGCTGATATGATATATTGAGAACTCCAGGGTGGGTACAATTGAACTTCTATTCAACTGATAGAAACCATACTTGAGTTTTTTTTATCCCTGGCTTATAGAATATAGATATCTAAAACCTTGACCAGATTTAGTTGTTTCAGTTATGCAATGACATTTATATGTATAAAAATCGACACAAATATCTCAATGGGTAGAGTGTTTACTTTGATGCACATGGGTCATGAGTTTGAATCCCGTCCAGTAACTGGAGTATATATAGGCATGCACCCACCCAGTGTCGGGCCGTTGTTGTGTGTAAAGTATTATGGGGATACTTGAGAATTTGGCCATTGTCACTTAAATTACTGGAGAAGAATATCAGATGATGTTGGGTCTTTTAAGGTGTAATGTTGAGTGTTGTCTATTTGACTCTACTGTTTTGCTATGTAATTGTATCTTGCACCATTTTATACTTATTATTCATTCATCTTTACAATACTTTGTGCCACAAAGAATCAATTCATTCAACCATTTTGCATTGAGATGCGATAAAAAATGACGAATGACATGAGCATGTTTGTGTTATCTTGTTATTTTTTATTTTCCAACACAACCTACACCATAACATTATTTTTACACAACTTCAGAATTAGTCCAGACGAATATCAATGTTTGTGCAGGAAAGTACACTGTTATCAGCAGCATTTAACAACTCGATGCGGATGTCATAACGACCCTAAAATATAAAAAAAGAAATTCTTTCATAAAATATATTTCTCCCACTAGAGTTAGTGTAACTTAACAGTTGTAATGGGACAAAATGTGCCATATAAACAGCCTATGGAGTGTTTAAGTATTAATCATACTCACTGAAACAAGGCCGCCAAGGGAAGGAGGCAATTCAGGAAGGGAAATAGCAATATCCTGGAAGGTGAACCTCTGTGGAAGGAAGGGGCACTTGCATGGCAAGTTGTTTTCTACCATGCTAGGAGGACACTCGCCTGGGAATGCTGCGTCCAACAGATCACACACATTGTCGTATGTACTTCAAAATAAAATGATAAAGAATGATTCAGCTGATAACAACAGTGTGGTTTTTAATTTTTCCCTTTTTAGGTGAAGGTTTTATTCTTTTTTTTAAAGGAGTTTTGTCATCTGATTTGATATTATTTGAATGTCATGTTGGAACATATAGGGAGGGAAAAGAGAGAATAAAACCAATGATACTAATGATCACGTTATGCATACACTTACCATGAGCCAAATCCATCAATACAAGGAATAGGAATGGGTATTCCAATAATACGTTTCACAATGTCCAGTCGGAGATGAATATTGTCAATGTCTGCAATAACCTCGGCATCTATGCCAACAGTAATGTCGGAGGGAAATGATGGAGGGTAGGGGTCTATGGTTAGGCTGTAGATTTGAAGATTACTGTTATCACCTAAAATGTAATCCATAAAGATAATTAGATATTATACATTTCTCTCGTGCTTTGATATTATTGTCTATTATAAGTTCTTTATAGTGAGTATTTTTTATATAACGTGACTTGTATACATTGGCTAGACATTAACAATAAACATAGAATAAAAGTATCATATGACCCCATACACCTATCCCAATATGTATATAAACTAGATTTTCATTTTTAATAATTTTGCCATAATTTGCTCTTAATTCTCAAATGTCATATCAATCATTTCAGAACAGTATTTCTTAATAGCAATCAATGATCAGGTTAACATTTCTATCTCATATTGAGTTACAGTTAAGAGAGTTTGTTAGAATCTACCAGCTAATATGATCTGACATAAGCTACATAAATTGCAAAAAGTTGCCCAGGTTGCAAATATAAAAAAGTAAAAAGTGTGTACATACCACAATCTGTAACCGTTGGGTTCCCCAAAGCCAAAGTCACAAGGCAAAATAGAAGTGCCACAATCATCATTTTGATTTATATGAATGCTGCTTGGACAGTAATGTTAGAAAACCAGCCTGTTTGTTAAAGTGATAATCTTGGAGTCTGACTTACTTTTTATAGAAATAAAATGGAGAGAACATGTTGTTTTATTCCCATGGTTAAGCCTCTCTGACGTCCTCTTTATTGTCAGTGAGTTATCAGATATTCAACTATCAGTGAAAGTTGTCTTAAACTACTGATAATAATTGTCATTGTCGTAATACCTAGAATTACCTTTTACATAAAATGAGTGATATATTTATTATCTTATCACATGCCACATTTTACAACAAAACAACATTTCTTTTAGATGTGCAATTTTCACACAATTTATGCTCTGAAGTCATTAAACTTTGAATGAATAAGTTAATGAATGGCTGTTTAACGGCACATTGAGACATTAAGATCATTTAGTGCCATTATGTTTTGTTTTAAAAACTATTGTAAATTTGACGAATAAGTGTAAAAACATTCACAAATAATGACATTCAATAGCAAATTATGGTAAAATTTGAAAAGGTGAATGAATGTGTAAAGACATACAATAAGCATTGCAGAAGCAAATGAATGAAATAACCCATGTTGTTTTGGGGATATAAAGAACTGAGCCGACTTTTGCCAGGTGCATCGAAAGGGTCATGTTGTTTGTCGTGGTACATGCCCTGTGTCGGTGGAGGACGGGATTCTGGAGGTTGAGTGGTGGCGGAATCAGGAGACACTCTCCACTCCAACTCCTCTACAAGGCACCTACACCTAGAAGGTAGAATTAGTACATGCCCTGTGTCGGTGGAGGACGGGATTCTGGAGGTTGAGTGGTGGCGGAATCAGGAGACACTCTCCACTCCAACTCCTCTACAAGGCACCTACACCTAGAAGGTAGAATTAGTACATGCCCTGTGTCGGTGGAGGACGGGATTCTGGAGGTTGAGTGGTGGCGGAATCAGGAGACACTCTCCACTCCAACTCCTCTACAAGGCACCTACACCTAGAAGGTAGAATTAGTACATGCCCTGTGTCGGTGGAGGACGGGATTCTGGAGGTTGAGTGGTGGCGGAATCAGGAGACACTCTCCACTCCAACTCCTCTACAAGGCACCTACACCTAGAAGGTAGAATTAGTACATGCCCTGTGTCGGTGTAGGACGGGATTCTGGAGGTTGAGTGGTGGCGGAATCAGGAGACACTCTCCACTCCAACTCCTCCACAAGGCACCTACACCTAGAAGGTAGAATTAGTACATGCCCTGTGTCGGTGGAGGACGGGATTCTGGAGGTTGAGTGGTGGCGGAATCAGGAGACACTCTCCACTCCAACTCCTCCACAAGGCAACTACACCTAGAAGGTAGAATTAGTACATGCCCTGTGTCGGTGGAGGACGGGATTATGGAGGTTGAGTGGTGGCGGAATCAGGAGACACTCTCCACTCCAACTCCTCCACAAGGCACCTACACCTAGAAGGTAGAATTAGTACACGCCCTGTGTCGGTGTAGGACGGGATTCTGGAGGTTGAGTGGTGGCGGAATCAGGAGACACTCTCCACTCCAACTCCTCCACAAGGCACCTACACCTAGAAGGTAGAATTAGATACACACGATTTTATTGCGGAAAGTATTGATCCAGGATATACATTTAGCAAAATGTCCTCTTTTGCAATTGTTAGAGGCATCAATCGTATCAATTTTGTATTATGTACGTCTAACATTTTTAAAGTCATAGGTTAACATTATCATCTTGTCTCTGTGTAGTTTTGGGAAGTTACTTGCCCTCTACATTGATCAGAACCATGATCATATTTCTGGCACTTGAAAATGAAATTGTGAAATGGTGTTTTTATAATGCAACTCTTTCACCAACAATGGCCATTTAAGGTTGACTTTGAGGGAGATGAACCCACAACCGCCCACCTCCTGACAGCAGCACTTGAGAGAATTTGAGAAATACATATGTCTTCTCTCACATTCATATATCCTATCTAAATAGGTGCAGGTAGCTAAACTGCTTCAAATGTCAAAATCTTTACACCATTTTCCTGATGTAAATGCCTTTACATGTATCACCATCCTGACCAACCAATCCCTGTACCATTTCCTCGTCAGAGATGTTAGTTAGGTCTGAACATCTAATAACTAATCTTCGGGCTAATAACACGTATTAAAATATATATGATCTGTGATTTTTATGGGGATATTTTTGTATATTTCACGGATTCATGCTTTCCGCCAATCACGGCCATTTAGTTAAAATTCTGTTCAGGTCGTCATAATGTACATAGTTTAAAACATTAGAGCTGAGATTCTGCTCAGGTCGTCATAATGTACATAGTTTAAAACATTAGAGCTGAGATTCTGGTCAGGTCGTCATAATGTACATAGTTTAAAACATTAGAGCTGAGATTCTGGTCAGGTCGTCATAATGTACATAGTTTAAACATTAGAGCTGAGATTCTGGTCAGGTCGTCATAATGTACATAGTTTAAACATTAGAGCTGAGATTCTGGTCAGGTCGTCATAATGTACATAGTTTAAACATTAGAGCTGAGATCCTGGTCAGATCGTCATAATGTACATAGTTTAAACATTAGAGCTGAGATTCTGGTCAGGTCGTCATAATGTACATAGTTTAAAACATTAGAGCTGAAATTGTGTTCAGGTCGTCATCATATACATAGTTTGAAGCATGAGAGCTGAGACTCTGTTCAAGATTTGTATAGTTTAAAGCATTAGATTTTCAATGTGTGGTTCATACAGTGTAGACAAATCTATAAGAGCTGAAGTCATGCAGATTTATCCTGCACTAAATCATCTTCAAACCTCATTTTCTTTGATTTAGAGTTTACTCAGCATTCCCTGAAATATGGAAGCAACCACTCGTTAGGGAAGGCTTTCAAACGGCTGTCATTGAATGACCACGTAAACCAATTATATTTACTACATTCCTATTTCGTTTGACGATGGAACTGAAGCAATAAAATTGATAAGCAGAAGCAGGTTTTGGCACATTAGAAAGATCTCAGGCACATAGATCTGAGTAAATACAAAAATCCCAAAAGAAAATATCAATGCATTTATGTGAATCAAATGGCAGTCTAAATAGGCTGATGATCAAATTAAATAATTTCCCTGATAAAGGCAGTAAAGATTTGTGTTTTATTTTGGTAAAGAATATGAAATAGTTGACTGAAACAGTTGATGCCTTCTAATTTCATCATATAGATAATATACTTTTCTGTTTGAATCATTTTTGTGGTTGGAGTAATGTTAGATTGTCCAGCTCAACTATTCACGAATGACTCCATATTCATCATGGTGTAAGTTTTGTAACATTTTGTGATATCTATTGTTGACTTAAATGTCCATATATTTGCTATTGCAGTGCGATTGTATATTGTTTGTTTTTATGCTTGTCATTTATATTCATTTTCGATTTCGATTTATGCCATCATGGTACTGGATAGCCTTAAATTGTCAATGCACCATAAATCAATAAATCGACCTTTCATTTATTCATAAGTCAATCCAATAATGAAATATGACAATAGAAACCTCCATGATATTATAATTGGACAACAATATGATTCAATACAACAGCTGGATGATTAATTATAATATACATTTGAATCCTACTTTCTCTCCTTAATGCATTTCTATATATTATAATGCCAAAAATCACTTTCAATTAATTAGAGAATCAACTAGAAAATGGCTATGAGTTATAGATATGTTTCTTTTGATCTATTTGCATTACTAGTGATATCATCTTAGACAAACATATTTTTATAAAATTTTAGTCTATTAATTTAACTTTGTTGCTGTGTCAAATTACTGAATATCCCTTTATAAAATTTGTGTGATTTACCAGTGAGAAGGTCAAATCATCCTATTCAACATGGCTCAGTGGGTAAGACATCTGTCACCCATGCTAAAGGTATGGGGTTCAATTCCCTGTGGGAACAAGTTGGCATCGAAATATTTGGGTTAAGTTTGTCATCTTAGCAAAGAAATGGAACATCGCACCAATTTCAATTTTTATACCATTTTGTGACTCCAAGTTTTCTGCGGTGCTGCCATGGGGTGATACGTGGGTCAGTGGTTAAGATTTGTCATCACTGCTTAAAGGTCAAGTGTTCAAATTCCAGTATGGAAAAATATTATTTTCATGCTGAAGGTGAATACTTCATATTGGGGTTCTGTTTGAGTGATATGTCCAGAAAACAAATTGATTTGTCTGAAACAAAATGAAGAAGAAAGTTGAAATCTTTATATTGGAGTTTTTATTGAGCAATTTGCATATCAGAAGAATATAATAATTATTATTTTTGTAGACATAGAAAATATAAATAATAATGACTTTATACAGTAAACAAATATAAATCTTCATATTGGGGTAATATTTGAGCCTTATGCATGTCAAAACACATAGAATTGAATGTTTTTTTAACAACATAGGAAATATAAAAAAAGCAACTTTATGCAAAAGACAAATATGAAATCTTTATATTCTGATTTTATTTCAGCTCAGACACGTTTGCAAAGAAACTATAGCATTGAGCCAATTTCAAAATTTTATCATGGATTTTAAACTTTGAGTAAGTTGATCAAGAGGCTGACCTTGAGCATGTATGAATATATCCAATGCAATGCAATTGTTCCAAATGTTTCAGTATTAGCATGTGTCTAACAGGTCTAATGATATGACTTGACCTTTTCTCATGACTGGATTGCTCTGAATTGATCTCTCAATATATTGCCTGGATCCACATTTCAACACCGACATGACTGTATCTCTTCAAGGTGTTATGACAATTCATCAACCCATAACCTACAAACAGTGCTCATTCTTAAATACATTCCATCAGATTGGGATATTATTTATTCCAAAACAATATTCAAGATCTCCAGTTGGTTAGAGTGCTAGCTTATTAGCACCAGTTCCTCTGTGGTTATTCAAAGGTCGTGAGGTCGAACCTCGGCTGTGTCGAGATTGAACTCATGATACAATTTCCCATATGAGCTGAGGCCCATACCTAAAGTGTTTACCCGTTGTCCTTGTAAATCTGTGACTGGGTGGGTTGTCATGTGAAGGACCTGCAACATGACAATTCAGTGAGGCAGCACTATACCTGCTACAAGTATGTATCATCATGAAATGTCTGAAAAGTGTTGAAAGTGATGTAAAACCCCAAACAAACACACAAATCATATAGTGCTGCCTCACAATTCACTGAGGCAGCACTATATCTGCTACAAGTAGGTATCATCACAAAATGACTGAAATAGTGTTGAAAGTGATGTAAAACCACAAACACACAAATCAAGATCTCCAAAATGTGGAATTGTCAATATTTGATCATATCAATTAAAATGGAAATCAACAGGTCACATGTCACCTGTATGTGTATTTCTCTGTTTTCCAGCGAGATCAACCAACAATGCATGTACTCATATGTGCAAAGATCACCTTTTGGAAATGGTGTCAATGCTTCCAAAATAGTTCTTTAGTTTCACAGTTGTTTAAATACTATTAACAATATAGAATTAGAATGTTCTATATTTAACATAAATTCAATTATTGCAATCAATTACAATTTGAAAGAAGAAATATGTGTAGTAATAATGTGCGTGCAGTGATTTGCCCACTATTTTAGACATGTGAAAGTGACAACACACCCCACTAATCTGAGTACTAATTTCAGTGAGCAAGTGTTCTCAGCAGGATGCCAGCTCATATTTTAAATCTCTACTGCTGGTACCCTGAGCTGAGACTATCCTCTTTTTGCCAGGTATGTTGGCTTAAAGGAAAAACGTGTAATGGACAAGATAGATTTGTTTCTTTTTTATATTGAGAACATTTGCATAAGAGTAAAGTATATGCAGTACTATAATAGATGTGCTATTAGTAAGTCCCTAAAGAATACATTTAATGGATTAATTAATAATGCAAAGATGAGTATCAACTTACACTATATCATTGAACATATGAGATGCGATACATTATCAAAAAACATTATGTCACCCAGAATAAAATAGAAATACATCAGAAAAATGCATTGGGAAGTTGTCCAAAGCACGTCTGTAGATACAAATCCCATGTGTCTTTGAGTTAATGATGATAATGACAATGATATCAATAATTTAAAGTGTTTAAATGTTTTGAAAATTGATATATCATTTGGAAATATTTAATATTATTATCAAGATGACAGGATTATTTGAATTGATATGCATAACAAAAGATTGAAATCATTTATCACATTTAAGAGACAAATATTGGCACACATAACTTTTCACTTATTGGACATGACATTTTATCTGTAAATTTGCATTAAAATATCATTAAACAGTGGCTAGAATGGCAAGCAATGAGCTCAATATTAATAACAAAATGGCAATCAATGAGTTCATGGTTAATTGGTTAATATGTTGTAGCGTGCAAACAAAACCATTGACCTAAACAAATGTCAAAATCTTGAAGAATCCCACTCTTTTGTCTATTTCCTAGTTTTATTATATTATTTTATTAGTCTGTTATTTGTGTTGTTATTGTGAAATTACTATCCAGTATTTTACTGTTGTTTCAAACCTTTATCCCTTACATGCAAATTGTTTTAACATTTTAAAAAGATATCTCATCAAATATTGAATTGACCTGTTTTGATCTTGATATTGGACCCTTTAAATTTAGATTTAATCAGACACAGGGGAATATTGATTTAGATGGAAATGCCCTTTCAGGTAAATGCAACAGTAGAGTCTCTGACATTGTGATATACAAAGTCTGCTGTAAAGTCAGTCAGCCATGTACCCTAAGGACCATCATGGAATTGTGTGGTAGACATGGCCCAACATCAAAACAACTCGAAAAGGCATCAATCATGCCAGGAACTGATCAGTAGGGAAATGTGGTGCACATAAACACATATCAAAGCTAACACAGAAGCATCCAAAGTGTCAGTGATATACATGTCAAAATGTCAGTGATATATATATATATATATATATATATATATATATATATATATATATATATATATATATATATATATATATATATATATATATATATATATATATATATATATATATATATATATATATATATATATATATATATATATATATATATATTATCCCTAATAGCCACCCTCTACCTAATTACTGCCCCCCATCTGTAGACTAGGCCTTGGTGGCTGGGGTGGAGCAGCAGACTTACAGCAGACTTACAATCCACAGGGGTTTGCTATCTCAGTAATTAATATGTAAACAGTACTCACAGCTTCACTTGCAATACTTATGCAAACATACTTGTTTAATATTTCTCAATTTCAAGTGATGTTACACTGTAATTAACTCCCCATGTTGCATCAATATGTAAGATCTGACACCTGAATGCTGAGTGAGGGTCACATATGGGTCACAGTATGGTGCCCAGTAGCACACCCTAGACTTAATTAGAGGGCTCAACACTGGTGATAAAAGATTATTATCTTCAATACTTAACATGCTTAGTTGTTTTGTGTCTGGACTGACATATTCATTTTTATTAATTCATCTAAAATATATTGAATAATACTGTACTGTACAATTATTCTTACCATCAAACTATTCTTCAAGTGCAACTATTCTTCAAGATGTGGCAATTTAGTTACTAAACATCTATTGTGAATCTGAAAAACAGTCAATTTTGAACCCTGGTCTTGGCATTTCTGCCAGTCACATATTAGTGGCCTCCTCAGAAGCAATGCTTCCGCCCCTGGACGGCAATTAGGGATAATATGGTATATATCTAAATAAGCGATTAAGCAATGGGCAATGGCCTTAGACCCATGCTGATTATTGCTTTTGTAATGTTTGTGGTGGTAGCTTTCACGTTGTGCAAGTGGTAACTCATGTTTTTAAAGCACGACTTTCACAGTTAAAATGCAAAAGACACCAACAAATTTATTTCCTGGACATCAGGGATTTTAGACTGTATCAGGTACAAATTAGGATCTGGATAAACCCCACGTTTATTACAGAAATGCATGTAGACAGTTTTCTTCAGCAGTGAAAACCTAAAACCATTTTCATCTGCCCCCTCTAGGCTCTTCTTTAGTGTTGCTGTAGTTGCCCCTTAATTGTAAACAAGTTTACTGATTTGAAACAAATGCTGAAATCATCAACAGAGAACAATCACCTATTGGTCTTATGCAATGCTATTAATTTTGACAATAAAATATGTTAGATAAAATGCTTTCCTTAATTACACCCATCTAAAATAACATCAGATAGTGATGTGCCCACATGATTCTAACACATGTCTCTGCATGTATGATACTATTGATAATAATAAATTTGTGAGTGATGAGGAGTCATCATCTATAGTAGTGACCTCAGCATTATCCATCACGCCATCTTGGGATCTGGTGGTGAAATTGTGATGGGGCACATAATCCATTTCCCTACGAATTTTTCATTTTTTTCCCAGGAAAAAATCATTGTCTTGAACATTTAGCCTGGGATCATCAATGATCAGCATGGTTGTGGTCCCAGATGTATGTAGACGGGAATTAATGTCCCAAAATAATTTTTGGTCATGTGTCCTTATCTATGAATAAGGATATTCAGATGTGTCCTTATCTATGAATAAGGATATTCAGATGTGTCCTTATCTATGAATATGGATATTCAGATTGAAACATTTTCAATAGGGGATTATATCACTATTTCTCTATCAATCTGTCGATTGGACCTCTTCATCTTCGAATCCTCTGGCATTTTCTTCAGAGACAATTTTAATCATATTATTCTTCACAATTGTAACAAAACAAAATCAGCTAGGATTCGCAGATGCAATAAGAATTCATGTTGCTACCACTGATATTATCAGTACATAAAACAATCTTCTGCTGAAGATTCCATTGGTACAGAATGTAAGGCATCCATGATTGCAATTCAACACCAATGAAAAAAGGCGAAGTGAAAAACTAAAATGATTAATATAAGTAATAAATAATTATTCAGTTCAACACATATTTTTGTATCTTTAATCTGTCTGAATTAATGAATTAATTGTTTCACTATCAATATGTGGAAATAATAGTTCAATGTAGAGTTCATTCTTTATTCCAATTGTTCATGTTTTGAAATGAAAATAGTGTTTTACAACCCTTTCAGTAACTATGGCCATATCAGGTCGACTTTCAAGCCATTTAAACAGTGCAAAATTAACACTGCCGCTATTGGCAGTCGAACCCACCACCTCCCGTCATAATGGTACTGAATACCCTAGCTAATGGGGATGGTGTTCACCTATTGAAGAGCACTGAATAATGTGTTAAAACAGCAGACCAATATCAATGGACAGGGCCATTCCACTTGTTATTGAGGGCAAACATCCAGTGAGGCTGTCGGTAGTCTGCTTTTACATTTATAGAAACTTCATTAATACATCATGATCAGGTGGACTGGGTTTATGTAAATCATTTTCAGCTAATAATATTATTGATGTATCAATCAGTAAACTAAACACAATTTTGGCTCATATTGTCGGTGAGTAGGCTGATTCAATTGATTTCAGCATGAATTGATAAACCACTCGCAGCTGAGTGTGCTCCCATTTTCAGGCTGAAAAGTAGTAAGTTAGAAACATATTTATTTTTAGTATAAATAATGTTCAATGTTTATTTTGGTTGTCAATATTACAAAATTCATAGAACATCTTAGATTCTAATTTTAACACATTTGTTGTAATATAATCAAATCAAATCTACTTTTGCAGGAATCCTTTTTGGCGACGTGTCCTTAAGACGAGAAATTAAATATGTACATGTTGATAGTGTTGCTACAGAGTCTGTGGTGTTCATGCTGTGTTGGTTACACAAATACAAACAATGGACTATTAGCTATACCAAGTGATATTCCTTATTCCGAAAAAGAAATCAAGCTGGATGGTAATTTAATAACTGCAATACAATCTGGAGGATTCATTAATATGTCAGATTTATCACACCTTTTACTCAGTGACAATAATATTGTTAACATACAACAGGGTGCATTTGAGGGATTGATCAGTTTGACGGTTTTGAAATTGACCAACAACTTACTGACATCGGTTCCAGTTATTCGACCTATTTCTCAAACATTAATGCATCTCAGTTTGAGAAATAATTTCATAACTATGATTCCAAACAATTCATTTAATAAATTCAGGTCATTGGAAATTTTAGATTTAGGAATTAATAGGCTAAACTATTTGAGGAATGGATCGTTTAATGACATGATAAGCTTACACACTTTACGTTTAGATAAAAATGATATTTCGGTAATAGAAGATAATTGTTTTGATGGTCTTTTGGCTTTGCATACACTCACTCTAAACAATAACAAATTGAAAGTATTCCCAAATATAGGAATGTATAATTTTACATATTTGACAAAAGTGGAAATAGGAAATAATGAGATATCAACAATAAATCCCTCCTATGTCAACAATTTACAAAGTGTCTTGACTTTTGACATTGAAAATAACTATTTGACATCTTTGGACTGGCTGATAGGAAACATTGACAATTTGCAATACCTCAATGTTGAAAATAATGCTCTAACTGCAATCAACAATGAGGCTTTTATAGGAAAATCATCTATATCTACACTGAAAGTAGAGGGAAATCCCTTTGTCAATTTACCACACATATCCAATTCAACATCAATAGTGAATTTTAGGAATGGCAAAAGTTTAGAATGTGTGCCCAAGTCATCAATTAATGGTTTACATAATTTGGTAAATGTAAACCTGAATGACAATCAAATAAATGCATTTCTTGTAGAAGATTGCTCTGATCCTGGAAGTTTTGGGCAGACTGTGGCAAATTTACCAGCTTTAGAAGAACTTCAGCTGTCTTTTAATAATTTGACTGTATTTCCAAATATGTTGGATACACCCAAACTGAAAATATTAAAACTTTCAGCAAATAAATTGATGGAGTGTCCAAGTTTTATTGAGAATAATATGCTAACAGAGCTACATCTGACAACTAATAATATTTCTTCAATAGGAGACTCCAAAGTATCAAATTTATTCCATCTCAGTGAATTATATATTGGAGGAAATAAATTGGAAACCTTGCCCAATCTGTCACATATGAAGACAAATTTGAAGATATTGTTTTTTACTGGTAATGAGATTGGGTCACTAGATCCACTATTCTTAACAGGGGAAGAAAACAAATGGTCATGTTTAAAGGAAATGAGAGCAGCGGGAAACGAACTTGAGGAAATCCAATCTGAATTAATCCTGCAAATGCCAGTCCTGGAGAAAATTACATTCAGCCAAAATAAGCTCACACATTTACCAAATTTAAGCCCTTTGGGTAATTGCCTGATTGAAGCTGACTTTAGAAACAATGGAATTGTTAGTATTCAAGCCTCAGACCTTAGAGCCATGGCAAAGCTGGAAATACTGGACTTATCAGGAAATAATCTCATATCTGCACCAAGTGGACCAATTTCGAGTATGGTTTCTCTCAGAGTTCTGGATCTACAAGATAATAAGATCACCACAATATCTCCTGTCTTGGAAAAATCCTATAAAAATAAAGTTTTTATCAATCTTAGTGAAAATCCCCTTCATTGCGATCACAATTTGTGTTGGATCAAAAATCAAATTCAACCTAATATGTCCATACAAGTGTCGAACCAGCCATGTGAAACGCCACAGAAATTTGAGCTAACTGCATGGAGTGATATTGGTATTAATGACTTTCCCTGTGCACGTATGTATGCTACTTAGATATTAAGTGTAATTATTAGATTAAGTAATTATTTAAAATATCACCACCTTAATACTTTCATGTTATTTCCTTGATAAAAATCAGCCATATTTTCAACCCGCATTCAACCCCCATTCAGTGAGGCAGCACTATATCTGCTACAAGTAAGTCTCATCACGAAATGACTGAAATAATGTTGAAAGTGATGTAAAACCCCAAACAAACAAACAAACAAACAAACAAATCAACCCCCATTCAGTTGATTTACATTATGCTTCTCCACATGTCATGTTATGGGGATACCGAAGAAATATAACAGTGATGTAAATTATGTAAATATGGTACTAGTGATGTCACTTGTATGTTTTCTAAGTGAGATAGGCCTCTCTAAGTCTGGTGGTCTATCTTATGTGAAAATATGTTGTTGGTTTTTACAACAATGAATCATTCATCATTACCCTTCCATTCTCCGTATTCCTTAAAAATAGTTCTGTGTGGAAATTTGGAGATCTCATGTCTTTCAGGCTACTACCAAATTACATTAGATAAGAAGGTTAACTGAGATAAAACTTCATTGATTGGTAAAAATGGGCAACAATTATGAAATGCTTTTATTTTTTACAAAAATACCATACCTTCAGAAACAGACTTGTTTGTCATTTCTTTGCTTTACCATCTAATCAGATAGTTAATATGCAGCTTCACTGCCCCAAAGAGGCACTACTTTAATTCTCACTCATCTTTACCAAACTGTGGAATCTGTGCCCAGTACTGATATCAAGAGGACAGTACCATATCATGGAAAGCTGAGAATTGAAAACTTATTCATATTCCAGTGACCTTGTGTTAAGCATGATGATGGTGGGTACTTGCGTGATATGCAGGGATTGATGGGTATAGCAGTTTTAACATGTTTGTTTGTTTGTTTGTTTGGGGTTTTACATCACTTTCAACATTATTTCAAGACAAGACACCGAATGATAATGATGAGTGCAGCTCCTGTGTCTCTATCAACATGAGGCACATCACACCAAGGTTTTGCATCACTTTCAACATTATTTCAGTTATTTTGTGATGAGACCTACTTGTAGCAGATACAGTGCTGCCTCATTGAATTGTCATGTCGCAGGTCCTGGACATGACAACACACCCGGCGGTCATAGATTTACAAGGACAACGGGTTAACCCTTTGGCATGGGCCTCAGCTCATATGTGAAATTGTATCATGAATTCAATCTCGGCATGGCCGTGGATCGAACCCACAACCTTTGGATTACCACAGAGGAACTGGTTCTAATAAGCTGGCATCTAACAAACTGCGCCACGGCCAGTGGCCTTTTAACACGTTATACATGCAATTTGTTTGGGTTTTTTTTGTTAGTTTTTTTTTGTTTTTTTTATAGTTTTGATAAGAACTGTGGATTAGCATCAGTGATTGGATTCTAAGCTTACAAATATTGTTTCTTATTGTTGATGCAGACAGATCCTATTCTACGCAATATAAGGAAAGTGAAATTATCATAATAATAATATAAGGTCCTTCCATCAACAGGTTTACAAGTATGAATATGAGAAGTACTTGTAAACTTCGTCACTTTAAAAATGATAATCGCACTATGGTTAGTAGTTGTATATGAGATGATAGCATAATTTCCTTATCATTGAAGAATGATCGTAAAGTTGTCAAGAAATCATGTCACGACAATGGTTTTAGGTGGCAAGAGTAACATTTCCACATTTCCATCAAATCAGCAGGCACCACAGCATAATATATCAATAACCTCTCTGAGATGATAATAATAATACATTTATATGACACCCATTGAAGACCCATTTGTATACTTTATTTATCACATTTGAACATTTTAATAATATGTGTACAATTGTAATATTTATCAATTGTTTCAGGACGTTATGAAAAGGTATCTCTGCAGAAGATGGTATATTTTAAGAGGATGGAGGACCCATTGGAGTTCCGCACAGGGTTATCATCTGAGGTCTCCACGCCAGGAGAAAGTCCCGAAGATTGTGCAGTTCAGTGTTCACAGATCCAATTTTGTCAAAGATATGAGTTCTATGATCTGGAAATTGATAAACCACCGAAATGTATTTTCCTACTTCGTTGATGGAATCACTCCTTGCAGTCCCAAGTGCCCACAATCAAATGATATGATTGTGGTGATACTGCACGAGAGTGTGAAGAAAAGAAACAATAGTTCCAAGTCTCCTCTGCACATAACATAATGTAAAAAAGAATGAAAAACATAATTTTAATATTCCAGATTGAGTAAAATTGAAATTAATTTAAAATGGCTTCATTAAATAATTTGTTGTGTTTTCAATAAAACATTGTCAAAATTTGTATTTTTTGGGTAGGATAAATATATCCAATAATTAGGTATTTTGATGTCATTGAAGTTTTAAGAGCAGAATTACCGCTAAATATCTCATGCCACTAAATATCTCTATAGTTACAAGTAAAATGAATTGGTTGCAGGACAATTATCACCATCTATTTCCAAATACTGAATTGACATGACACAGGCCAAATGTAAAATGGCACATGATCACATAGCTTACTACAAGTCTATTTATACAACTGACCATATCTTATCTAATATTTCAATGCCTGTTTTGTCAGTGTGTGTCCATTTACACCCATGCTCTTAATCAGTTTGTTTGTTTGTTTGGGGGATTTACATCACTTTCAACATTATTTTAGTCATTTCGTGATGAGACCTACTTCTAGCAGATAAAGTGCTGCCTCACTGAATTGTCATGTCGCAGGTCCTTGACATGACAACCCACTCGGTCACAGATTCACCCCAAACAAACAAACAAACAAACAAACAAACAAACAAACAAATACATATATTAAATAAAAATATCATTACCTTCCTCTTTTTCTTCATTATCAAACCAGTACCTTCCTCTTTTTCTTAATTATCAACCAACTCCACTTCATGGATCCTATATATTTTCTGAAATTTACAAACATTTTGTACTATTCGTAGTGATCGTCTGCATGCAGCAGTTGTCATAGTGATTGATAAAATATTGGTGTAATTTATCATTTGATTTGGTATTTCATATTTTTTTTGGCAAAAACCATAATGTGGCAGGACCTTATCCTTTTGTGATTATTAAAAGATTGATGGCTTCATATATACATGGTTCATGCAATAATAAAGTAATAAAATCTGCTGATCACAATAATTGGTTAAACAATACATATCTTTATATCTTTATTTTTTGCAATACATTGATATATTTACAAATATTCAAATGTTCTTTTTTCGAATTCGAAAAGACCTTTTTCACTTGGGCAAATCTTGTACTTGTGAAGACAAGATATTGGGATATCTGGTTTGGTGATTTCTGGACATTCATTTGTTTCTTGGTGTTTGGCGAGTGCTGTCCTCTGTAAACCACTGTCAACATGTCTGTCAACACCCACCTGACATCTGGTGGATTTTCGAAGCTCAGACATGACCATAAAATTGTCTGACTTTTACTAAAATTTGATCAAATAGAAAGGAAATCTCTCACCTTTCTGATTCTGTAATCAGCTATATTATTGAGAGTTATTCTGAATATCTTTATTTTTCAACGACAAAATCATTTATTTGATAATAGTAACTTGACATTTGCATTAGTCGTAATAATTCTTTTCTAGATTTTTTCAATGTAAACTGTTACAAAATATAATAGTTCACCAAGAAAAGACAAGGTAAAATTAATCAGAGAAATTCTACCTAATAACTTATGTAAATGTAATTTATACAACGTCTCCTAGTGCTGTAAAGCATTTTGGGGAACTAAAACAAGCTTATAAACAAATTATGATATGACGGCTACAAATCTGACGATTTCAAGATTTTATCATGGATTCTAAACCCACGAGTCCAACCTTGAGCATGCTAATTTATGGGGTCTTATAACCCTTCTTGGATTCTTTATTCTACATATCTTACTTTTTAATCCATTTCTAAAAATACTGCCAGAACAGATGTAGCATATAAAGTTAACAGCATGATTGATAATTACTAGATTCCCCACCACAGATCTGACCAAGAGCCAGTTCTGATCTTCCCATAAAACTTCATCGCTCAATAACTTCTCAAGAACCTCAACAACAGCATGTGGAATTGTGAATAATATAAAACAGGTTGAGACACACAAAAGAATATGAGTCACTTGTTTATTATTTCTGACTATTCTAGCATGGGCATAACCATTTGAATTTAAAAACTTAGTTGATTTTTTCAGTTCACAGTATATCATAAGATTGCAAACTGATAAAACTGCAAGTGGGATTAATGAATAAATTAAAGCATCAATCCAAGGCCACACTTTAACATGGAAATACCCATAGGGCGTGTCCTGTGTGACTATACCACTCCACATACACACAGTGTTATTTCCTGTTGTGCTTTCCACACTCCTTGTGAACAAATTGTGAACATTCAATATAACAGAGAGAAACAGTATTCCTGTCATCGCAGAGTTGGTGACAGTTGATGTAAGCCATATCTTGACTTTCATGGGGTATTTAATGAGCATATATCTTTCCAAAGTCATCACAATAAGCGCTAGTACAGAACAGTGCATGGAAAAATAATAAACAAACCACATAAGCTTGCAACTCCATATTGTATTATATAATCCGATGTGGAAATAAATTGATATCCTGCCAACCAGTGAG
The DNA here is from genome assembly GCA_949316495.1 of Amphiduros pacificus. Lineage (NCBI taxonomy): Eukaryota > Metazoa > Annelida > Polychaeta > Phyllodocida > Hesionidae > Amphiduros > Amphiduros pacificus. The sequence goes on from OX439004.1 coordinate 43,592,847, forward strand.
GAGAGCAAGATAAGGATATCACATGCTGCCATCAAGATCATATGCTTGAAGGTTATATGAGTTTCACTGGCTGGCTTCATCAGAACCAATATGCATAACCCATTCAGCAAGATACCAACAATGCACACACAGGGAAATATATAAAAGTTGAAAATATTGATGGAGATAAATGATGCAGCACTTTGAATTGATTGATTAGATTTGCTTTGGGCCAGGAAACTCAATGAATGCTCAAAATGATCCATGATAATCCCACAAATGTCTTTTAGAATTAGGATACTTCAGGATGATTACTTGATATGTGGAAACACGTTCATCATTGTCCCTTTGTCCCTTTATGAATATGACCATAATCTGGCAGAAATACTGGCTCATTTGTTAGCTTGTGTCATATATCTGTTGAAAAAGAAATTAATTAATTCACAAATATGCTAAATTAAACTTCTACTGAATGTATGGATGTATTATATTTTATATTCAAAAAGTAATTTACCCCATGATTCTCTGTGTGTATATATTTATATGCAAAAGATAATTTACCATAATTCTATCCACTTCAAAAAAACACAAAAAAAAACTGGAACAACTAAAACATGTTGAAATTACCTTTTCATGATGGCGTGATGTGTTTCATGGGAATGTGTTCCTCAGCTTCATACCAAGGCTGGTCGCTTACAGAGTGCAGCTTGTTTGGAGGATATATTCATACCAAGGCTGGTCGCTTAGAGAGTGCAGCTTGTTTGGAGGATATATTTATGTGTGTACTCAGCTGCTGTGTATTGGATGATGTGGAATCTTCATACTAACCTCTTATAATGATAGTTGCTGTGGTGCTGCCACCCCCTCCATGACTGAATAAAGTGGGCATTATAAGCATGGTTGTGGTAGAGTATTTCTGATCAGAAACCCTGTACCTGCTGAATCAGATATACACAAAGCACACTGTAAAGTAGGGAAATTTAAAAGGAATTTTGATTAGGTTAGATTCAACGTATTGCATATATTGTATATTTAGATATCATGAGTGAAGACCCCAAGTGGCAACATTTCGTGTTTTCTTTTTAAAAAAATTTGCGGTTTACAGCAAATATCATTATGCCATTTGCACAAAATGCACACATAAGAATATGCCGTATCACTGGGGGAAAATCAGTCAAATGTTAAATCAGTCAAATGGCATAAGATAAGGTGATCATTACACAGTATAATTAGTGAGTGAGATGATACAATTAAACAAGTAATGGACTAGTTGCCATATCTTATCTGTTTTAAAATATGGACTCACAAAGCACTGAAACTGATCTAATTACATTGGAGTTTACTTAATTGATATCAGTGCATAAATGTATACTTGTTGATAGCTACTTGTAATTCTCAAGTCTTCAAAAAAATTTTTTAGTTTATTTTTCTTCTTTAATATTTAAATAAATCATACAAGAATTACTAGTATGCATCAAGCAATCATGATATTTCCGTTGTAAAGTTACAATGGATTATGTCAGTCTTTCAATCAATATCATCTAAAAAAACATCTTGAATCGCAGGCCTCCAGGTGACATAATGGGTATGGTTAATTTCATGTCTGCAGTGAGTTTATAGAGGCCATCTACAAACCATTGTGTTTGAGACGGTGACGTCACTGTATGGGAGTGTGAGAATCTTTAAATCTTCAATATATTGTCAATTATATATTGTAAACAGAGACCCATATATAAATCGGAAATTTTGAACATCACTCAAAACAAAGCTGCTCTCCTAAATTGTTGCCTCCATATTTCAATTCAGACATGGGCTGTGCGTATCCAAAATGTTGTAACCATGAGATAAACCAAATGATAAACCAAATAGATAAACCAAATAGATTTGATCTCAGACATGTGTCTAAATATAGTATTACTATATATTAACTAAGGGTATGAAAGCTATTGCACCTCATTTCTGTCAATCTGATGTATCAAATTAGATTTTAAATAGTTAGGTACATCCTAAAATTTAAAGGATATTATCCATACAATGCTAGGATAGCAAAGCAATTTTAGAAACTATAACCTTTAACATATCCCTTCACACAATTTTGGCACTGTCTTAGCTTTTCAGATTCCCTGTGGTTGTAACAATATTCAATATTCCTGAACACATAGCTGTAAACATCTGTCTGTCTGGTGAAGAGTCCAATTTAACCTCAAAATGTAAAGTGCTCCTTTTTGTCATGGCAGCCATAATGGAAATCAGCAAGTCAAGTGTCACATGTGTATCATGTTTGTTAATAACTTGGGGGTTTCAGATTCTATGTGAAAACAACCTCAGGGCCATGCATGCCTGTAGAGGTAGAGGATCAACCACCTGGGTAAACAGCATACCTAAAGGAGAACACTCAGAAATATTTATTTACCAAGTTCATACAACATATCTTCAGCATGATTGATAATGAAAATATATCATTTGATACAATTATTCAAAGTGCTTTACAGAAATAAATCAATAAATAATATGACGGATAAACATATGATTTAACCTCATTAATGCTTGACAAGATTCAAGACTAAAGATTCAACATATCATTATCATAGTAACAAGAAGAATATATTTACATTATGTACCAATTTAAATAAGAACTGAACAAACTTCTGAGCCTCAATAGGCTTATTTGTTACAATATACTTATAACTAAATAATATAGGAGCTACTGTAGCAGGCAGAGAATCTATCAGCTGTATAACTTTAGTCTAGTCATGAGGATTTATTATAAATATTTAGTTAAAAACATTTTGCTGGATCATGTAAGGAAATTATAAACTGCTGATGTGTCGAATTATTAATAAATTCAGATATATGTCACATACTTTTTGTACAGCTGTTGTCTAGCATCAATATAGAGTATATCTACACACAAAACGAAACTCATTTTCTAATTCTCCAAGATTGCAGAATTTACAAATTCTTTTTTCTAATTGAGTAGTTTTATACGGACCGTTTCAATTCCCATAGGTAATATTCTACATCTTAGTTTCGTTGTTACAGAATGTTCATATTTTGGCAAATATCTAATAACGTGATTTTCAACTTCTAAGTTGTGCTACAACTGAGTATAGATTCTCAGTCTAGGTTTATTAATTGTCTTGCTAATCTTTACCTTTAGCAAGTAAAACAATTCCATCAGCATATAACAAAATTGAGAACATGGTGCCATTACATCAATTCCTGAAAATACTGAACACCAGAACTACATTAAAAGGATTCTATTTTAAAACCATTGGGTCTCACACGGTCTTTTGTTTATATATATATATATATATATATATATATATATATATATATATATATATATATATATATATATATATATATATATATATATATATAGCCGTATATATATATAGCCGTATATATATATATAGCCGTATGTATATATATATTCATTGCATTATAAACTTTACCATCTATATTATTTTGTAACAGTTTGAGAAACAACAGATCACTGTCAACCCAGTCAAATGTTTTTTTTTCATATTGACAAATGCTGCAAAATATGGGGAGATTATAAGTTTGTCTGGCATTTAAAATTGAAGTTAAAAGAAATATTTGTTTGAACCCATGTTGTTCATCCCTATTTACAAGATAATTTACAATATTATCCTGTTACATTTTTTTATAGTATATGCTATATATAAGTGACCAAAGACTTATGCCTCTCAGTGGCACATTAGGGTCCTTACCTGACCCCTTTGGTACAGGTACAATTATAGCTTCAAGCCACATGGATAGAGCCATACCTGAGGAGAAACATTTGTTATAAAATATAACAAGTACATTTTTATCACCCGTGAGTGTCATAATACCATTTCATTCTACACTTTCCATCTATTTAGGATCAATCATCAATGACTCTTTTACTCATTTATTTGTTATCATTTCAGTATAAATATTATTTGCAGTTTCGTCACATTCAGATTTATTGTAGAGATGGGAGAAATCAGACTTCCATTTATCCAGTACAACAGGTTTGTCAGCACTATCAGAAATATTTTACAAATATATTTTCAAGGGAATAGAGTTATTCTACTTTTGTCCAAACAACATGCTAGTTATTCTAGTTCTGGTTATCAAAAGCCGCGTTTAGTGTGCCTATGTAATAATGCAAAAGACAATCTCCAGTCACTCTTTGAAAAGAGACTTTGAAAAGAGAAGGGCAATGAGTTCCAATGACAGGAGTCTGTCTGACACAGTATTTCCTTACTACAAGTAGATTTGCTTTCAGTATAAAAATTATTTCAACCTTTAAATCAATATAGATGGACTAATATTTGTCCTTCACACATGTCATTATAGATATATTTTTGACATAACATAATCTACAAAAACGAAGAAGGGAGACAAAACTCAAACATACAGAACCCTCAGAAAGATGTTTAAACTTGTTTCATGCATCCTGATTGAATTTTGCGTCATAAGTGGTTTCTGAGATGATACATTTATCGTAGTCCCAGATGGCAGTTAATGCTGTTCATTTGTGGTGCAAACAAATAGAGATCTTAGTTGATTCCTGAACTTGGAACCGCTGAGACAATACAAACTGAAGTTGACCCCGTGGTTCGCCAGCCTGAGGGCGGTGACAATAGCGTCATACCCGGCGAGGGTCGTCAGGGCGTACACCCGAAACCCCTGCATGGTCAGCACGGTCAGGTAAACATGATAGACACACGCAGGAAAGGTGAGAACAATGAAAGCAAAAGATACAAATAACAACAGGATGGTAAGAGACTTCTTAGCCTGAGATGCTGGCAGATTTACAGCCTTGCCAGACTTATTAAGAGTTATTAAGATTAATATATTGCCTGTGCCAATTATGACAAATGGCACAACAGAATAAAGCACCAGAGATACCCACGGATAGATATCAGCAATTAGATTTAGTCTTGAAGCACAATAAAAGAACTGTATTCCTGTGAATGGATTGGTGAAGCTGGCTACTTCAAACATGAAAATCATGGGAACATAAAGTGAAAATGACAGAAATACCATTGAACCAACGAAGATCTTTGCCTTTCTCATAGTACACCACGATTTAACGTGCAAAGGATAGAGAACACAGAGAGCTCTTTCTAGTGAAACCCCGACTATAAGCCAGGCAGAGAGACACTTAATGGAGTTCAGAATGGCGATAGATATACCACATGACCACTTTCCTAAGCCGTAGATAGCAGCGAAGTCCAGCTTGGCAATGCTGAAACCACATTCGGTCAGTGCCAAGCAATCAAATATACTCAAAAGTCTCAGTAGGTACACAGATATTGAACCACGGACAGATTTTTGGCTAAAAACGGCCAAGGCAAGAATGTTACTTGCAGAACCACCTATCCAAATTATTGGTTTTGGTTTGGTTTGGTTTGGGGTTTAACATCACTTTTAACATTATTTCAGTTATTTCGTGATGAGACCTACTTGTAGCAGATGTAGTGCTGCCTCACTGAATTGTCATGTCGCAGGTCCTTGACATGACAACCCACCCGGTCACAGATTTACAAGGACAACGGGTTAACCCTTTGGCACAGGCCTCAGCTCATGTGAGAAATTGTATCATGAGTTCAATCCCGGCACGGCCGGGGTTCGAACCCACGACCTTTGGATCACCACAGAGGAACTGGTGCTAATAAGCTGGCGCCCTAACCAACTGCGCCACGGCCCGTGGCCCCAAATTATTGGCATGGCATAAGTAAATACAAAACTTTGAACAGTGGCAGGTAATTGATCTGACCCTTTCTTTTTTTCACCACTTCCTTCCCACCACTGCAACCCGGTTGCTTGGATATAACTGTAGTTTGATGTTGAGTTCATTTTTATTCTTCTCTACAAAAAAAGCAAAAAAAATAATTTATAACCTATAAATAGTATATTTAATTTTAAAACTTTTACGTTGATGTTTTGATTAATTGAGCCTGACATTATGCAGCTGGCATTTATGTTTGATACAAAGACTTTTCAGTGGAAAGCGAGAACCGTCATTGCATAGTGTTCTCCAATCACTCATCGGCAAAGCCCAGATAGGTGATCTGTCGAACGTCCATGGTCTCTACCAACTCCAACCAAAGAAAGGTTTGGTGGAGTTGATTGAGCTCTAGTGAAGTAAAAACTCGCCAGCTGCAAAAACTTTGGTAAACCCATTTAAACGTCAAAATTGAACCCGTTTCAACTGCCGTTAAAACGGGTTTGATTCAATTTTTGCAGCTGGCGATTATTATCAAGTATTTATATTTTCTTTATTTAATGTTATCCAAAAAATAATCAAGCTTTTTGTGAGATTTTAGACATAATCATACATAAAATATGAATTATCACTTAAACAGTTGGGTATTTAAAAAATCACATCTGAACGAGATTATGACCAAAAAGCAAAAATCTCAGACCTCTCCAGATCACCTATCTGGGCTTTGCCGATGGGTGATTGGAGAACACTAGTCATTGCAAAGCGAAGGCCCGTCACTACAAATCCGGAACCGATGCCGGGCCGGGGCCGGGGCCAGAACCGATGCCGGGGCTGGGGCCGGGGGCGGGGCCGGAACCGATGGCGGGGCTGGGGCCGGGTCCAGGGCCGGGGCCTGTCACTTCCACAAAGTGAGAGAGCAGTCTCTCAACTATGAATCTTATTACAGCTTATTAATGACCGTCTCGGTCAGTCAATTTATTATAGGTCGTCACCCGATGTTGCAGTTTCCGTGATAATATAACAGTTTCCATGATAATCTAACAGTTTCCTTGGTAATCTAATAGTTTCCATGATAATCTAACAACAGACATGCATATCACATCCATCATGCTAAATGCCAAAGTATTACCAATATACTTACAATAGTTTCCTCGCAATTGACAAAACAATTAAGTCAGACGAAAATAAAATTCCTACAAATGAAGTAAATATATATCCCTGGCCACTTTGATGAAAAATATGCAAATGTTTAAAGCTTTTTCAAATACATAAACATGATTTAATCAAACTTACACTGATAACATATTCACCTGAAGGAGGAGCGTGTAGGCACGTGACTTATATATAGCTGATCATTATCATAAGCATTATCATAAGTGGGAACACATTACAATTAAATCATGCCATGCTAGTGTTTGTGTATGTGAGATTTTATGCACTTTCATCATTATTTTAGTCATATCAAGACAAGACCTATTTGTAGCTCATATAATGCTGCCTTCCCAGTTGTCGCGTCCACCTTCCTTGAAATGACAACCGACCCAGTCACAGATGTAAGGTGCTTGTTCCTCCGTAAACATTTCTATTCATATTTTCGCAATTTGAAGAAATAATTTGTAACTAAAACTTGCTATCTTTAGAATGCAGGAATATAGCTAAAAGGGTGCCTTATTTTCAGCATCTATAAACAAATATATTGCTTAACATGCACGTAAAAAAACATCATTTGAACAATTATGTAACTTTCAAGCCTTTCGTATTAGGCACTTGAGAGATTTTCATGGAATATTCAACCAACTTTCATTCATTTCGGTTTCGGTGCTTTCACAGTTTGGCTACAGGTAAAGCAAATGATTTTCCCGCAAATACAGAGTGTTGGAAGAGTGGCAAGTGGAATCATCCAAAATACGCTTGCCAGGAATAGTGTATGTTGCTGAAAGTGCCCAGTACTATGTGGTTACATGAGTACAGGCATATGACCAATAGACATAAATCAATGGACAAAAAACAGGCGCCTGTAAGCCAAATCGTCTGTTAGCAAACCTGAACTAAGTTGTACTGGATCACTGGTCAGCAAAGTTTGCAATGGATGATTTAGATTTTAGCAGATGGCACAGAAATGTATATGTTGATAATATGAAGTGTAAGTAATATTTGATCACAACGTGAAAGGGTATGAAAGCTTTAAGAATAAAATGACTGATAATCAGTAATGTCAGTTATATCATTACGTGATAATCCCATTAGAGAATATATCAAACTTTGAGAAGAAAGTATTTGGTATGGAATCAGCATTGGGGAATAAAAGAAGTTGAATAGTTTAGAGGCGCAAATGCATTCACAGGTACACGAATTTATTGTGTTAGTGGGAAAACCATTTTGACAGTGATACAGCTAAGCTGTGAAAGCACTAAAACATGGTGGCTGAATTTTGGCGAATATCTTTTTATCTTTTGAACATTAACAAGACGTTCAGCTTAATTACTTTACTTAACATTTATTATTGGTCAAAACATAGACTTTCATTGTCCGGAGTTAGACATCGATTATAACATCTGAACAATGGCATTTGTTTAATAACACGTATTCAACAGTAGTCAATTCATTAAAATCATAAATATTTATTGATAAATATGTTGACATTTTGCTATCTTATCAGCGATCTAAAATACAGGCTTCACATATTTACAACACATGCATTCCATGAGGGCCTAAATAGGATGACCTTAGCTTTGCCTTTGACTTTTTGATAGGATTTAAAATCTTTGACATTTTGCTACAACTTGCTATATTTTAAAGGCACTGGACAACTGGCCTACCTTATATCTAAAGATAGCCACTGACTAAGCAAGACCATTATGAAGATTTTAATATTCTCTCAAAATGTGGCCAACAATTTCACTATTATTTATAACTTTGACAAGCAACTTGCAGAAACGTATGAGGCAGGTTACCATCCCTCTTGTTCAAATTTTACCATTTTTGCACTCCTCACAATCCTGAAAAAATTTGTAAATCATTTATTCTGTAAGTTTTTTATGCAAGTCCCACCCACTGACTTTCGTAGTCAACAAAGCAAACCTTTTAGTGAGAAAAAACCAATGTGTCACCTGCTGGAACAGTTAGGCCAGTGCCTATGTTTCTAAGCAATGGTATGATAATTAAGCTGTCTACTGTTCACTCCTTGTGTCTACAACACTGGACACATGCTGTTGTGTGGCTCTTATGCATATATCAGATTTTATTCCCCAGTCACATTTATTCCAATTTTGTTCATTTGTTCCAATTGTCAACCTGTTGGTTAGTTGTTAACCTGGTTGTCAACCTTTCTGGTGCTTCCTGGCACTTCCTGACACCCAGAATGTTATAGATGGATGAAGTTTACTTCAATAAACAACAACTTGAAATAGTTGTATTTACTGTGAATTAGGGTATAAAGCATTGTATTATTTTCTAATAAACCATATATCCATTTACATAGTATAGAGATTAGGATGTGTACGCCCAAGATAATAAATGGTGGCCGAGGGACTGAGAAAAAAGATATGGAGATACTTTTGGTTCGAAAAAAAATCATTTTCCCTCATCAGGTCAGACTATTTCTCCAAATTGAAAAGAGTTTGACAAATTCCAGTTTTGTGAGAATTATATACATAGTAGAATGTTGCACTCAGTTCTAACAAGTCATTGGCGATGGTAATGAGTACAAAACTGCGTGTATGTAACATGAGACAACGGTATCTTGTCACATTCCACTAATGGGGTCCACCATTTCCAGATATAAATGTTTGCATATCACTTATGAGCGCTAGATGGCGCCTCTCACACAAAAGCGCTAGCTTCTGTCATACTCTTTATTGTAGCCTGAAAAGCTTCTCATTTATATGCAGGGTGGCAATAAGTCAAGGAACATCACGAAATATAATATTTGTTGTTTGTCCCTAGGTTCTATAGCCAGCCTCAGGGGTACTATTAGGTTCTATAGCCAGCCTCAGGGGTACTATTAGGTTCTATAGCCAGCCTCAGGGGTACTATTAGGTTCTATAGCCAGCCTCAGGGGTACTATTAGGTTCTATAGCCAGCCTCAGGGGTACTATTAGGTTCTATAGCCAGCCTCAGGGGTACTATTAGGTTCTATAGCCAGCCTCAGGGGTACTATTAGGTTCTATAGCCAGCCTCAGGGGTACTATTAGGTTTCTTTGACAGAGAAACATAATGGTTGGGTGTTGTCTCATCTATTTTAGGACTTGACTCCCAAAGTATTTTATATTGCTAAATACCAACTACGGTACAAAAAGTTAACACTCTTTTGAACGTACTGTCTCGTGCAAGTGAAATATGGCATCTTCAACCTAACATGAGTTCACCAAAGTGGTTTTAGGGGTTGACACATGACATTACCCTCCATAGCAGGACTTCTCTATCATATCAGTATTGAATACTACCTATGTAATGCACAGTAAAATGACGTGTAAACAATGGAAAATACATTATGCACTGAAACACATCATATATTATCGTTTTGATAAATAGATATGTCAATATGAGTTGTATTTTCCTCCCATCGATTGAACCCCTAAGTGGCTTTAAAATATTGTACTTCAAAAGTGTGTCTCTGATAAACCACATTATGTAATAGAAAGATGTCGACAGTGGGCTACATATGTGTATGTATATATGTGTAGTTTAGCTTTTTGATAATGTGATCTGTGTTTAATTTAAGGGTTCTCTTTCTGAAGTTACAAGCTAAGTTTAATACTAGAAGGAGTGGTTGACTCATGAGTGTATAGGTTGACATATCAGATCATCTCATCAATTTCAACACCACTTAAACGTATGTTGAACTATTGCACTGATAATAGATATGGACAATTGTACTGTTATTGCGCAATGTTTGGGCTACTATATGACTTTGACTTGTAAACAATAAATCGACTTTAATGGTGCATTTCAGTAAGGTCTGAAAAATAAATATTTTTTCCATATTAATTATTCACAGTAATAGCAAACTTGATCTGAGGGTAGAAGCTAGACATGTTGGTCAAAGGATAAGTGTCGTTGGTATTGGATGTTATCCCCTCACTGCTATCAACAAGTTTTCATGTTCACATGATCCTGGGTATGTTCCAAAACATGAAAACGTATTGTCTATAAATGAGTTAGGTATTTTATGCCCATACTAAATCCTTCACTCTGGTATGTCAGAGCACAGGACCTGAGATCAAAGTGGCATAGTCTATTTATCTAATCGAATACTAAAAAAAAGAAAAAGTGTTTTTCTTCATTATGATGTTTTAGGAATATCGTAATGGAAATGGCTTAAATCATGCACTGGTGAATTAACATATAATGTACAATATTATCCAGCATTGTACACCTTATTCCTGACAGCAAGACGTCACAGTGTTTTCCCTTCAGTCAAAATATTTGATTTGGACATTTATTCAGTTATTCATTTACAAATTAGATAGATTTTAAATGGTTTATCTTCTCACTGGTAAATCAGAATAATAATCAAGATCTTCATCACTATATCACTATAAGTTATTTAAGACGGATGCTATTCAGACATTTCAAGTGCCAACTGGAATTATAAGATAACAGCCAATTATAAACCAAAGTTTCCTTTAAATATGTATGCCTCAGATGGTATCACAAGTAAGTGCAAATAAATCAAAAAAGCTTATATCTTCAATCTATGGTCCACACTTAAATATAAGTCACCAATATTTGGTTGATTTTGGTTAGTATAATCGCTTCGCTATTTACTTAAATAAGATATGAAGCCAAACACTTTTAAGCTTTGACTGAAAAACAGATATTTTGTGCCCCCCCACTCCTTTCCCCCCACTCACACACACACACACACACACACACACACACACACACACGCACATAGAAAGTCAGTGACTGAGTAACATCACCATCCTGGAGTTTATCTTTCTGTAGAAGGCATCTGCACGTCATGGACACACACACACACACACACACACACACACATAGAAAAGGAAGTCAGTGACTGAGTAACATCACCATCTTGGAGTTTATCTTTCTGTAGAAGGCATCTGCACGTCATGGACATCTTCCACCAACGCACAAACCTAAGATCTTTGGCCACATTTGTGAAAGTTAAAGAAACAAAAGTTGAATTTGTCTGCCCTTGATGTCACCGACTTTTGCAAAAGCATCAAATTAATTTTAAAATGCCATTGTAGTTGACGACACACAGGTATGCCTGAGATAATTTCTAATGTGCAACATGTCTCTAGAATATCTTGTACATTATATGTCTCTGGAACGCCATCTTGCATAATGTCTCTTTAATGCACGACTGGACATGTAATTATCTCTTGACTTGCAGAGACATACATATTTTTATTATATAGTTATGTAGATATACTGTTAAAGCATTCATGAAACCTGGAAAGTTCCAGGCGATTTGACAGTGGTTTAAGGTATCTGAATACAATATATGATCTTAAAATTGACATACATACAGGCTATCTGTCTGAAATCCACAAAAGAACATATGCTCTGAGAATTATGATTTTTTGTGACCACCAAGTACTGCCCGTACTGGACAGGAAGTGTATTGTGTGACCTTAACCTTTGAACTGTCAGGGGGCTCAGTAAGTCACAGGAGGTGTTGTTTTACCAATTCTCAAAATTGGAGCAACACATTTTCAGCCATTTTATCACTATTTAGAAAATGAATTGGAGGAAAACACTTATCATGAAGATAGTGCCTTTTCATGGCTTTCTTTTGGTGGTAAAAGTATCAAAAACAGATGAATATTTATGAAGTTATGAGTACACACATCGAAGAAGATTTTGCAGAAATTGACAATTTAGTTACATATTATCATTGTCACTATTCTGTGAGTGGTATCAAAAATTTGTGCCATAAAGCTTTGAAATTTGCAGAGAACATCAGGTGTGACCTGTCTGTAGAAATACTGAATGTAACAGTCATATATGAAGCTTTGAATAATCATTTTATCAATCTATGGTTGGTTAACCTAAACAGGGAAACAGGTATTAATGGACAAGGCCGAAATAAACTAAGGACATATAGATTGTTAAAACAAGAGTATGGAACTGAGCACTATGTTAATAATATCTATATCACAAGAGCACAGAGGAGTGCCATGGCCAAGTTAAGATGTGGGGTGGCTCCATTAAGGCTAGAGACTGGACGATATGAGGGGCTGCCGGAACATGATAGACTATGCCCAGTGTGCCTTTCACAAGAAATAGAATCAGAGATCCATGCCACCATGAAATGTTCATTATACGATGATCTAAGAGAAGATCTTTTTAACCATGCCATTCGTCTTAAACCTGATTTTAATATTCTGTCAGATGTTGAAAAATATGTTTTTATTATGACCAATACAGATATTAGCAAAATAGCTGCCAAAACCTGCCATGCCATTTTGCATAAAAGGAGACTAAATATGTATAATGTTCAGACTTGATAGTCTCTCATAATTCTTTTATAGAATGGCTTAACCAATATGATTTATATGTTTTTATTATATGTCTAGTTAAGGTGAGACTTAAATAAAATATTTTGACTTTGACTTGACTTTGACTTGACTTAATATTTTCTACGTTTGCTGAAAAAAATAATTCAATTCTATATGTTCCGATGTGCATTTTTCTCAAATAGAACCCCATTATATATGAAGATTTCATCTTTAGTTTCTATACAAAGTCATTATTTTTTATATTATATATGTTTGCAAAAAAGTATAAAAAAAATCAATTCTATACAGCCCAGCCTTTAAGGGGGAATCCATGCAGCCTTTGATGTCTTCCCATTCGGTGGTGTGAAAAACCACAAATTTCATCAAAGAGGGTCAAATCATAAATTTCTCTGATACCAATCATCAGCATTCACAGTTTTGCCATTCAAAGTCCTTGTGATGTAAGGCCAAACCAGTGATCAATGGGTTTAATGTCACTTTTTCCACATCTCAGTCTTTAAGTTAAGGGGGATTCCATGCAGCTTTTGAGTCATGTCTTCCCTTTTTGACAGAAAGGTTTTCACATGCATAAGATATTTTGCAAATAAATAGTATACTTTTCCCACAAATTATATATCTTTCACAACCATAAGATATTTGTCACAACCATTAAAATAATCTTATGTTGTTCTGAAGTATACTCCTGGCAATAAATTGTTCAAAACTTCTCCACCCTGTTTCCCAAGCTGGACAGGTGCCCAACTGGTAACTACACAAGATCACAGACCAGCTAAACAAAGCTGGTTCACAAATTGTTCAATTGCTTGTGTAGGTTTCAGCAGACAACCACAGAAAGTTGTTAACAGAATATTTTGGGTAATACTACATAAAAGCACTGTTTAGGGTACAAACATTCATGTTATGTATGGTAGTCAGGATTCATGAATGCTTTAAATTGATTTGTGACATTTGTGAAGCCAACCACCGAATACCAAGTATGATAACGCGAAAACATTTTAAATAGTTGAAGTGATCAAAGACTAGCAGGAGGCAAGGTGCAATTAATGGACACATTTTAGAAATAGATTAACTTATTACAGTGAGAGTATTCATCATGTTCATGATCCATGACCACAAATGGTCCTAAGTTAAGGCAATGGGGAAGAGGTCAGCTGAGAGGTAGTTGTAGGAGCAATGACTTCTGTCAAGAAGATCCCCATTTCCTGTTTATTCCTAATGATCTGCTACATTCCAACATATGTACAAGGCCCAAAAATACAATGCAATACATTTTATTGATAATAAAGATACAGATAAATTTATTTGTCATTATCAGCCACATGCTTATAGGAATGATTGAAACATCAATTACCTGGTTATCTCAAAAAGTGAAGAAAATTTATAACTATAGTCTTGACATTTATTAGTTCATATACAAGATAATAAAGTCAGATAAATCTAAACAACCTAACATTTCATCAAGTAATAGTAAAAGCCATGTGTTTTAAAAGAAAAAAAACATGAAGCAAGTCTAGTATGTACGTACTTGATGTTTTAAGGGTTACTTTGCACTTCTCAATAAAATAACTAAGTATAACAAGGAGTCCAAAAAATGGATTTTGTCTGTACCCTATGTCCCACTTTGTAGAGTGCAAATACTATAATATCACTGGTAATAGCGTCATCAGCCCTTTGCCTATATTAACCAAATGCATGGGTCAATATGTGCATTATGCTCTTGCCTTTCTAAGAGGTAAAATATCAAATTGCCGAAAACAATATTTTTTGTCAACCCATCCTTGTAAATATTTTACAGTTTCGGACAGTGAGGCCGTAAGGGTGCAGTATTCCTTTAATTTAATTCGCAAATCCTGCGGGTTTTTTTTTAATCTAAAATAAGGCATTTTTATTAAAGTTACATATAAATGAGCGGAATAGATGATGCTTTTTCAAGATGGTTAAGTTTCATATTTATTTTGTGTAAGTATCGAGTTAAAGGGGGAGTTCCTAATAATTGGGTTGTACCCCAAACCATGTGTTTTTTTGTCATAAAATCATTCATTTGGTTGCCAGTAGTCATCTCACAAATTTCAAGTGTATCTTGTAAATGTTGTGATGATCAAATTTCACTTCAAAGTTTGGATCATGACATATCTCCGAAGTCAGTCCGGAATTTTATTACCCCCTGTCATGTGGGGTGGTGACGTAGAGAGTGTAACATTTTGGGAAAACCCCTAGCCCAGCATCATGGAGTCGGAGGGAGATTTTACAGATAGTGTTTGTTCAACAAGTGTTTCTGACATAATAGAGGTCCAAAGTTTATGTGGATCATCTGAGGATGAAAGAAGTGGGTCTGAGCCACCTTCAGGTAGCTTTATTGAGCAGGGTAAAGTTCAGGGATGGCAATTTGCCCCCCCACAACAAACAAGACTTGTAGCCTGCAAACTGTGATTGAGAAGAGTCTGACAGTGGGGATGATCTTCAACAAATCAAAATAGTATATGTTATGATAGCAGATAGTATGTTATGACACAACATACCACACTGTGCCAATTAACAATTATGAAAACAAAACACGAACCTTGGCCATGCTATTTAACTTATCTTATTTTTCAGTCATTTGTATGGACCACAAAGTATATAATCAAAGTTTAAAATCTTGAAAAGACTTGTATATCACAAACATGTTCATATAAAATAATAGTTAAAAGAGGTTTTAAAATTAAGGACCATTTTCTTTACATTTGACAATATTTTGGTAAATGTTTTCCTGGGGACAACACATTGAATCACTGAGGTATCTACATTCACCTCTCATTTCAGCACCCTGACCTAGTATGCTTAGTCTTAGTCATAGCCTAGTGTTTCTGACACTCATCGGCCACTTGATCATGGCATCAGTAGTGGAGACTTGTCTAGAACTTCTTTCCTCTATTTTGTGGATTGTGAAATGACCTCTGTTCAGCTAATCTAATCATCACTAGGTTTGTGATGTGGTCTAATAAGAATTACAGTTCATTTTAGCCTAGGGAACTCTGGTAGTCATTGTTTCAGGCCCAACTGTTACCATATTCTGATTCAAGAACAAAATGTTCTCTTCATAGATAACCCTGGCTGTGTTTCAAACCTGCGTATTTTGTGTATTTCAAACTTTTGTTGCCACAATTTTTGGGGAATTGAAAACATTGATCCCTTGTCAATTACTTTTGTTGCAAATATTTATAACACACAATTCCCCTGACATTGAGGGCAGCTTATTTTGAGTACATGTTGAGGGGCCAGCTTCACCCACCATTGTGAGACCCAGTTTCCCGGGATAAGGAGTTACACCCGTGACGTATAATCTCCGAAGTTTTATTACCCTCCCGAACCCGACCATTCTTTCCAGGACAGCCTGCTGCCACAACAAAGATCCACTTTGTAAATAAACAGTTGGTCAGATTAATGTAGGAAGTGTGTGGTATGATATCTTATTACCATATATTTCATTACATGTTAAAAAAAAATAAGGTTAGATTATTAGGAACTCCCCCTTTAAGCAATATTCTGAGGTTGTGTTTGTTTGGGGGAGTTTTACATCACCTTCAACATTATTTCAGTCATTTCGTGATGAGACCTACTTGCAGCAAATATAGTGCTGCCTCACTGAATTGTCATGTCGCAGGTCCTTGACATACAGATTTACAAGGACAACAGGTTAACCCTTTCGGCACGGGCCTCAGCTCATATGGGAAATTGAATCATGAATTCAATATTGGCATGGCCGGGGTTCGAACCCACGACTTTTGGATCACCACAGAGGAACTGGTGCTAGTAAGCTGGCGCTCTAACCAAATGCGCCACGGCCCATGGCCCTCAGAGGGTGTGAGTTGAGGAGTCAAACATTGAGGATTACGAAAAAAATCAATAAAAGTCTAGGAACCCCATGGATGAATTATGAGGAAGGCCAACACGAGGTAAACATGTCTGATATAAAAAATATTGTTCCATACCACTGCACAAAAAGTAAGTTGTTACAATTTTTGTGCTCAAAAAGGTGACCAAACCTCATCTGTAGCGTACTATGTAATGCATTTCTTCAACTTGAAACAGTTTTAGGGAAATTTCACTAATAATTTCACTATCTAAACAATTTTCAGTCCAACATATCAGTGTTTTGTGAAATATTCAATGCACAGCAGACACAGTTCTGATGCAGTTCTGGTGTGACGGACATTAGCTCTTCAGATGTTTTAATGACGATATCTACCTGTACCTAACTATTAGTCGACTCAATCTGCTATTGAACCAGAGATAATAGAGCATGGAATAATTTCATCTGCCTTTCCAGATGCAGTCGATGTGCTAGGTATCAGAGATCAATACATGTGATAAGATTGGAGTCTTGGACTCTTTAAGTTTAAAATTAATGAATAAAATCTCAGTTTGTAGTACAGGGCTAGATGAACTTTAATATGTTTGCAATACATGTAATAACAGTCACATACTTGAGATAGCATTTCTTCAGGGGGGAATGGGTCACATGCTACCATGCAGCATATATAGGTAATTCCACCAATCTCTTAATGATAATAACTCCAACATGGTGCTTGTGGGTACTGTCATTTTGCCTCATTCGCCCATCCTGTTTGATGCTGATCCTAATTCTGAGAGCCAAAAATGCAGAACAAGATGTGGAAAACTTTCACCAGGGCTACGGGACAACTTGTCAAGAGTAACGTAGCATTAATTTATGTTTTTTCCTCAATGAACCATCTGTGAAAGTTAGGTAAAAAGAGGGAATTAAGAAGATGTAAATTTCATAATGGGTTCACAAAATGTTTAAAAGCTTTTCAGCTTATTCCACAATTAGAATGTCTGAGTTATATCATATGAAGTCGAAATGATAAAATCACGGTGTCTTGCCATAATCTGAGACAGAATACATGAAACATTACAATCACATTCAAAAGATACTGCCACCTGCCTAAACTATAGGGAGGAATAATCAAAATTGTCAGCATGTCAGCTACATTTTCCACATAGATGGGACATGCCAATTTGGGTTTAAATTGAATTATCCTGAAACACAGTCCTATTAAATAGTTACAAATTGTGTTTTCTACCTTCATGCAGACACATTATAGTCTGGCGGAAATTCATAGAACGTTGAGGGTAAATACAATGTTTCATTGCATTTTCTGGTACTGATTTATGTACCTATGCATCCAGAGGGTGCCATCCTGTCACGCCCAGGGAAAAAAATTAAACACTATTAAAAATGGCCCCCACCCAAACTGTTATATTCTTAAAGATACCCAGATTTAATCTTTTTGCCATTATGTTTCTTCTTGACAATGAATATGGAATGCATAAAACTAATTAAAACATAAAAGGAGAGTAGTGTGTAAATAACGGTATGATCATACTTGCCATATTTTCATAAATTAGCATAATCTATTCAAGAGACAATTTATCTACAATAGGCCATATTAGGCACATAATACATCAATTTCAGTTCAAATTTTCCAAGGAATGTAATGGTTCATGCTTTATGTTGATTAATATAACTTTACAAATTATTATTTTCACCAATGGATGCATTTTAGAGGAAAAATGTGAAATGGTAACTACCCAAAATAATTGTGGTGTGAAGAAAGTCCTATAGAATATCAATTTCATCTGCATTTTATTCAAGTGCAGTTATATAATTTCTCAAATATCCAATCATGCCACATATAGATGTTTAATCCTTTACAAAACATGAATCTTAACACCTTATTAGCCTTAATATTCTTACAATGAACAATGTGTTAGAATGTTTTCATCTTGTGAAGACTCAAACATAATTAAACTAAACCTTCATGTTGTGAAGACTCAAACATCTAACAATAATTAAAAAATGAGCAATATGAAATTAAAGTCAATCTATGAATGTACGAGAACTCAAGCTTGATATGACTCTCACGTGATATTCCTTATTGAAGTCATCATTTACTTCTGCATCAAGGTCATCATCTACCCTTTGCTTATTATAACAGTGGTTTCCATGAAAAGCACAAAACATGGTTCATACCTCTTTGACACTTCATCCAATGTCAACCTATAATCAGATGGACAAAGGGCAACAGGCATGGAATCTAGTGCTGATCGTCATATTGCTGTCTGGAGGTGTGCTGGTAGTATGTTCAAATCTGAGGCATCAGTGGTTGGTGGCAGTGACTTAAGAGGTGGTGCTGATGTTATTTCTGTTTGGCCATCTTATTTGCCCACACACGATACCTGGCAGAAGACATGTCACAGCCTTTCAAACCAGAGCAGGCCATTATGAGTGCTGTTGCTTCTTGGATAACTTTATCCAGTTATGCGATTGGCATTCTTAATTTGTCATGTCTCTTTCCTGCATTGAGGACTTTCAGCATATACATGTGTGCTACATGTAGACAGAGTATGAGCCGCTAGCAGCTGATCAGCAATGTTGATGTGCTTCCTTACTGTGGCCTTGATGTTAATAACAGAGCTCTTTGCACACTATCACAGACTTCTGCGACTTCATCATTCCTTTACTCACACCTCTAGTATGGAGTCTTTAGAATTTTCAGCAGTTGACATTTAACAACCTTTGCCATCTTTCAGGCTTGGTCCTAGTTCACATATTCCACCACAAAATAAACAATGCACTTTGAAATCAAATACAAGAGGGGAGCAACGTTTCCAGAGTCATTCTCCGTTGCCTTTTCCAATTCTACGTGAATACTATCACCTCTCAGTTTGCTACTTTGAATGATGTTCCTCAATGATTAACTATGCAGCACCACTGACTTTACACATTAATATTGACTCCAAGTAACAGCTGGTCATGGTTATTATTCAGGACTTCCACAATTCATTTTCTACCAGCACTATATGCAGTTTTCTATCACCACCATGTTAAACTCTACAAGCACCATGCTAGTCGGACACGGGACACGGCACAGTTGGTTAGAGTGCCAGCTTATTAGCACCTGTTCCTCTGTGGTGACCCAAATGTTGTGGGTTCGATCCCCGGCCATGCCGGGATTGAAATCATGATACAATTTCACACATGAGCTGAGGCCATAACAATTCAGTGAGGCAGCACTATATCTGCACAAAGTCTCATCACGAAATGACTGAAATAATATATGTATATATATATATATATATATATATATATATATATATATATATATATATATATATATATATATATATATATATATATATATATATTCACACTTCATACATTATAAAAATGTACAATAATATACATCAACATGCAAAGTTGTCCATTTTCCTCCTGTCATCAAAAGGTAGTGCTGCTTACACATATTTAGGCTGGGTTCTGAAAAAGACAAGAAGTTGATAGTGTGAAAATGACCAATTGTTTGTTGGGGTTTTGAATCACTTTCAACATTATTTCAGTCAATTTGTGACCACCCATTCACAGACTTCTAAGCTCATGTGTGTAATTGTATCGTGATTTCAATCTCGGCATGGCCAGGGATCCAACCCACGACCACCACAGAGGAGTTTGAGCTGGTGGCCGTGAAAATGACAAAAACCTCTAAGAAAACTACCAATAAACAATTCATATTAATGTTATTGCATGTATGATAGCTGACATTGAGCAGAGTATGTTTGCTTGGTATGTGTGGAATGCTTCTGTGGAATCAGTTTTGAATCTATACAAGAAATGTAGGTTAGAATCAGTGAATGGTCTGACAGCTACAATGCATTTTGCTTGCATACAAAATTCCCCAAGGGTGACAAGTTGGTACCTTCCAGATTCTGTATCCAGACAAAATAAGGTAACAAACTATGAAATAAAATATTGTATATACCCAAAATCCACGTATACCCCCAAATTGCCATTCTGCCACTGGAATATTAGCCCTGTTTTAGATTAAAAGAAATTCCTGTGTTATAAATAAATACATTGTTTATTTCAGGTGTACGAGGAATATTCTACCTCAGCAGAAATATTGGCCAATATGAAGCCAGACTTGATAATTTTAGATTCCTCTCATGGATTTCAACTGACAGAGTCATTTGGTATTTATACAAATACTAGAGCCAAAGGAAATTGTGAAGTGATGGGGGAATGGACTGAATTTACAGTAAGAAGAGATTGCCAATGAGAAATGCCAATGAAAATATTACATGACTTTGTATGGTGTAGAATGGTTAATAAGGCAAGAACATGTTAGTGCAGTGTTCAGGCTGACAGATCTCTCAAGTTGGTTCTGATAGAAGGATCTCAACAGTCCGTACACTGCACGAACCTATGTTCTTGACTTTATCTCATACTTTATCTCATACTTTATCTCATACTTTATCTCATGCTTTATCTCATACTTTATCTCATACTTTATCTCATACTTTATCTCATACTTTATCTCATGCAGCAAGTGCAGATCTATTTTGTGTGTCAAACAACATAAGCAATACAATGCCCTATTTTTCTGACATCACGCTCAATGACCTCATTACAACATATATTATATTATGTAATGACACCATTGAGAGGTGGGCATCGCACCACTCCATCTTCTTACTATGTTAACACTGGTCTGTTCTATATATAAACCATCTACAGTAGATAAGTATGAGATAAAGATAACGAGGCAAAAAATGTGAGTGCAGTGTTCAGGCTGACAGATATCTCAAGTCGGTTCTGGTGGAAGGATCTCAAGAGTCTGAAGGGAAATAGTTTGGGACAGAGATGATATGCGAAAGTAGTTCTGCAGAAGGGTGATCTGCGAAAGCAGTTCGGCAGAGGGTGATCTGCAAAAGAATATCTCATAGGTGCAGAACACCCTTTTGAAGCACCAAGTATGAGATAATCAATCCTATCTGTGACAGATAGGATTGTTTTCAGTCCTCTTAACACATTCATGAAACCTGGAAGGTTCCAGGCAATTTTACAGTGGTTTCAGGTATCTGAAAGCAATATATGATCTTAAAATTGACATACATACAGGCTATCTGTCTGAAATCCACAAAAGAACATCTGCTCTGAGAATTATGATTTTTTTTGTGACCACCAAGTACTGCCCGTACTGGACAGGAAGTGTGCTGTGTGACCTTGACCTTTGAACTGTCACAGGAGGTGTTGTTTACCAATTATCAAAATTGAAGGAGTCTCCAGATCCCCCATGGTGCTCTATTATAAGGAATCTCCAGATCCATCATGGTGCTCTTTTATAAGGTATCTCCAATCCCCCATGGTGCTCTTTTATAAGGAATCTCCAGATCCCCCATGGTGCTCTATTATAAGGGATCTCTGATCCCCCATGGTGCTCTATTATAAGGTATCTCCGATCCCCCATGGTGCTCTATTATAAGGAATCTCTAGATCCACCATGGTGCTCTATTATAAGGAATCTCCAGATCCACCATGGTGCTCTATTATAAGGAATCTCCAGATCCACCATGGTGCTCTATTATAAGGGATCTCTGATCCCCCATTGTGCTCTATTATAAGGGATCTCCAGATCCCCGATGGTGCCCTATTATAAGGAATCTCTAGATCCAACATGGTGCTCTATTATAAGGGATCTCCAGATCCCCCATGGTGCTCTATTATAAGGAATCTCCAGATCCCCCATGATGCTCTCCAGATCCCCCATGGTGCTCTATTATAAGGAATCTCCAGATCCATCATGGTGCTCTGTTATAAGGAATCTCCAGATCCATCATGGTGCTCTATTATAAGGAATCTCTAGATCCACCATGGTGCTCTATTATAAGGAATCTCTAGATCCACCATGGTGCTCTACTATAAGAAATCTCCAGATCCACCATGGTGCTCTATTATAAGGAATCTCCAGATCCACCATGGTGCTCTATTATAAGGAATCTCCAGATCCACCATGGTGCTCTATTATAAGGGATCTCTGATCCCCCATTGTGCTCTATTATAAGGGGTCTCCAGATCCCCCATGGTGCCCTATTATAAGGAATCTCTAGATCCACCATGGTGCTCTATTATAAGGAATCTCCAGATCCCCCATGGTGCTCTATTATAAGGAATCTCCAGATCCCCCATGATGCTCTCCAGATCCCCCATGGTGCTCTATTATAAGGAATCTCCAGATCCATCATGGTGCTCTGTTATAAGGAATCTCCAGATCCATCATGGTGCTCTATTATAAGGAATCTCTAGATCCACCATGGTGCTCTATTATAAGGAATCTCTAGATCCACCATGGTGCTCTACTATAAGAAATCTCCAGATCCACCATGGTGCTCTATTATAAGGAATCTCCAGATCCACCATGGTGCTCTATTATAAGGAATCTCCAGATCCACCATGGTGCTCTATTATAAGGGATCTCTGATCCCCCATTGTGCTCTATTATAAGGGGTCTCCAGATCCCCCATGGTGCCCTATTATAAGGAATCTCTAGATCCACCATGGTGCTCTATTATAAGGGATCTCCAGATCCCCCATGGTGCTCTATTATAAGGAATCTCCAGATCCCCCATGGTGCTCTATTATAAGGAATCTCCAGATCCATCATGGTGCTCTATTATAAGGAATCTCCAGAACCATCATGGTGCTCTATTATAAGGAATCTCTAGATCCACCATGGTGCTCTATTATAAGGGATCTCTAGATCCATCATGGTGCTCTATTATAAGGAATCTCCAGATCCCCCATGGTGCTCTATAATAAGGAATCTCTAGATCCATCATGGTGCTCTATTATAAGGAATCTCCAGATCCCCCATGGTGCTCTATTATAAGGAATCTCCAGAACCCCCATGGTGCTCTATTATAAGGCATCTCCAGATCCCCCATGGTGCCCTATTATAAGGAATCTCCAGATCCCCCATGGTGCTCTATTATAAGGAATCTCTAGATCCACCATGGTGCTCTATTATAAGGTATCTCTAGATCCACCATGGTGCTCTATTATAATGGATCTCCAGATCCCCCATGGTGCTCTATTATAATGAATCTCTAGATCCACCATGGTGCTCTATTATAAGGAATCTCCAGATCCCCCATGGTGCTCTATTATAAGGAATCTCTAGATCCACCATGGTGCTCTATTATAATGATTGGTTTAAAATGAATCAAATCATCATTACAAACCTGTTCGAAAAAGACAACTTTGATTTAAAAAGGCACAATTTCATCATTTGACTTTTTGTATGTCTGAATTGCCATTTTGTATGTCTGAATCCAAACCCTTCAAAAAACATACAGCATAATTCAATATCATAAATAATACATATGAATGCAAGAGAGCTTGTATAAAGAGATCAGAATTTTTCAGGTTGATGTAGCACTAGATTCAGACAAGGCGACAGCGCTTATTAAACATCTTAATAAGAATAAAATACCAACAGAGGGTATATATGCATTCTCGGGATATGAAATACCATTGAGATGGGGAGAGGCCGTCCCCCTATGGTATTTTCAGAAAGCATTTCAAAACTCAGGTATATTTTTTCAATTATCATGCCTTATGCCTCAGTCACATTTGCACCGACCGACCGGCCCCACTAGCACAGTGCCTTTGATGGTTATATGAGTGGAGGGCGGGTGGTGGTGGCTCCCACTGCCGGCAGTGTTACTTTCACACTGGTTAAAGGGCTCGAAAGTCGACCTGATATGGCCATAGTTGCTGAAAGGGCCGTAAAAAACACCATTTCACAATTTTTCATTTTCACATTTGCACCGAACGCTGACCGGGAAGAAAGAATCGGCTGGCTTCACTGGGTCCCGGGCGCCGGGGTGTTTATCACATATAATTGAGTTATGCCGAAGCTGTGGTCGCAATGATGATGATGTAGGTTTGTGGGCGCACAGGATGAGTGTCTGTGTCCCACAAGGACCTTGGTCAGCATTTGGACGGCCCTCGAGATCGCAATGAAACAGACGTCTGTCGGATATCCCAGGCTTGCCTCTCGGGCAACTGAAGTTGGCGCAAATGTGACTCGGGTATTATTACCTTTATAGGGAACATTACAGACCTCAAATTAATATATAGTGTTAAGTACTAGTTTATTAAATCGAATAAACTTCTTATATCATGTTGTTAATTCTGGAATATGTGTCATAAAGAAACAATAATTTGTCAATATCAATAACTTATTGGTCATTTAAGATCATCTATAAATCGTGTCAAAATACTGTAAATAGCTTTATAAATCTGTATGACATGCAACTTGGCATTAAGCAATTTTACTCACCCAATTAATGTATTTATTAACAGATGTCAAATATATCATTATGACCTACCCTATGAAACCAATAGCAGAGAAAAAGGCAGCGATGATTGATGTGGGGCGCCATCTTGCAGATTTTATTGAGTTTCAAGATTGTAGGATTGCTGTCTGTATTACGGGGGAACTCAGTCATACATATGAGACAACATGCACAAATCAACTCTACCTGCCTCTCTCTGAGTGAGTCATATCTACAATTACCAAAATAATTCTGTTCTTTTCTGAACAAATGCATGCGTGTCTGTTGCAACCTATGAACAGCTCCAACTATGCTAGGGTTGAAGCTATTATAAACAACTAATATCAAGGTACCTGTGTAAAATGATTTGGATATGAAATATTGACCAAACATTGCATGTTTGTTTCTTTCTATAAATATGATACATCTCACTGTATGCTTTAGGTGGTCCTTTACTACTAATCAATCACATGCTGAGCAATATGAAAAAGCAGTACTGAAATGGATTGGAATCAGTAAGAGTGAAGAAGAAGATATAATTTGGTCACCTTCTGGAACAATATCTCACATAGAAAAAGCTGTTGAATTGCAAGATTTTGTTGAATCCTGTATATTAGATGGTATCCATGTATTACATGGATTAATGGAGAAATATGGTGAGAGTGGTACTCTCTTTAAGCCATCACTGAAGGCCATTGAAGCACCAACAGGCTATGGAATGATGGTGGTTGTTTTTACTCTGCAGAAGTCAGGCAATATGAAACAGATATTAAACAAAATACAGTTAAATAGTTAAGTAGTGAATTCCATATTGATTTTATAGTAGTGTGTATGCGGCATGGTTGTTTAAGGTTTATTAGGGGTTAAAAAAAACATTAATTTTGCTTCCAGGTTACTGAGGTACATTTATTGTTGTCTCCAGTTTCTGCCAGTCATGTTTTCCCCCCATCCCATTCTATCGGCTTATGGTTTCTTATGTGCTTAAAACACTGCTGAACATTTGCCCAGCACTTGGGATATAAAGCCATACTAGAGAGTTACCTTTCATTAAATGTCCTGTGACTATTATAAATATATGTAATATGTATGGTGAATGGAACTTTATACACAATAAACTAATTCTGATTGTTGCATCACTTTATATAAGAAATGTAAGGGTTTTGTTACCAACTGTACCTGGTCTGCTTAGACCTAGAAACTGGGAAATTATGACTCACAGTCTGTGTTTGTCGAAATGCAATTAAGATCCTTCTGTCAAGTTTACATGGTGCGTAGAAATAGATTATTTTTATTCTCAGCTACAATACATTTATAATATTCAACAATATATAAAAAAAAGTCTATATTGTGACACTAGATATTTATTGAAAGCTGAACTACTTCATGACACATTTTTTATGATCTTTATTGTAAAATATTCAAAATGGTTACTTCTGTCTGTAAATTTGCTGTGGGGTCCACAAGTCTTAATAAATACACCCTGTTATGTTCTTCTGAAAGCCATTGATTTTCAATTAGTTGGTGTTGTTTAAGGTCCTCAATATATAAATGAACAGGTCAATTTGTATATATATATTCAGAGATAAATACTCTTTCTTTGAAAGTAACCTTCTTTTAAACTATTTGATTTTAAAATACAAAAAAAGATAATTATATTATTTGCCAACCAGATGACATATATAACAAGTGTTATGTCGCCCTATAAGCAGATATGTGGTGTTTGAACTATGTAATCACATTATTTATATTATATTGCACGTGGTCATTTAACAGTATAAAAGTCTGTAAATGCAAAGGAAACGGACGAGGATCATGTAATGATCTGTTTGTCCTTTTCTATAAATATACAAGATCAGTATATGTATATGTATAAGCTATCAATATCCTGTGATTTCAAGGATGCCAAATGTTCCTGCTAATGTGGCCAGTAGGACTCCGGATACCAGCAAGGTTGTCACATAGGGCGGTGGCCTCCCACTCACTTTACCTCCATACACACCAAGGCCAACTATCACAAATAACACTAAAATATAAAGATAGATATTACTAATATTATCAACTATTAAATTTATCATTTATATCCAAAGGTAGTCAGGTTTGACTATATGTTTATTTGTTCAAATGATATTTCTTGGTTTAGGCTTAATAATAAACACATATTGCACATCAAGAATTAGCTTTTTATTAATGCAGTACTTCCTTATTCACAAATAATGGCAAATCATCAATGCTACTAGGGAATAATACATGCAATTAATTAACATCTCTACGAACTATGAAATAGATATTTATTGCCAAAGAATTTGTTTGAAGTTCTATATTCATAAATCAACTTTGACCAGTGGTCAACTTGGACCTTGTGGTCAGTGACGTAACTCAAGAAATACTTACTTAAGATGTATATTTATATGCAATCTTACTGTCTGAATATCTCAAAATCTATCATAATTTTATTGAAAAAGGAACAGTTCTGTCAAAAATACTCAAAGACCCAACAGAAATGTCATATCTTGTTTGCACTTCATATGTATTTCATTAGCACTCCAAGCCCATGATTACAAATGTTCTAACATTGGTGTGTGATTGGTTACCATGGCAACTAGGTTTGCTTACAGAAGCTGAGAGTAACAGTTCGTTAATGTGTTCTTAGCTCTTCTGAGTATCAGACATTCGTGGTGAGGAGAAGAACATGAAATTAAATACATTGATGGTAGGTACCGATTACATTAGGATATTACAGGCTGCATGATTATTTTGGCTGAAATGTAGTTTGCTCCTCACTCGAAGGTGGCAGACATGACCTGTTTGTTGTTATATGAAAAGGTGTCATATGTATAAGCTCAATTACATTATACATAATTGTATTCTATCAGCATTAGTGGGACTGCTACCCTAATTCGCCCATCCATTTTATCAGAACTGTCACTCAAAGTTTGAATTTGGCACATCAAATGTTGATGATTCACGAGTAGTTATTTATTTAAAACATACATCCATATCACTCACTAATGTTTATATGGAAAAAGTAATGCAAATGGGATAATCACAAAGTAATTCGAAAATAAATAAATTCATATTTTGATAGCATTCTAAAACAGAAATAACCAGAGCTCAATGATCAGTGAGTTCACCTTTTCTTAGACAAGTTAGTATTAACAGTAGAGTTGCACTAATGGAAATCTTTGCATACCATCTGCAATAGGATTGCAGTACCTTACCTGCTCCAAAGGAAAATGCTGCATGTGCTGTCTGCACATCTCTGGAGTTGTCAAGCTGCCCATACTGTACCATGGCCGTCAGTACAAAAGCTGTTAGGAAGCTGAGAAATCCGCATATTTCCAGTGCCTCCACTGCTCCTCCAGCCCCAGATAGATCCCTCCCAGCTCCAGCCAAACCCAGAATGAGGAGGAGAAAGCCGACTGCTGTACACACAAATGCCAAGGTCTCCCAATCTGCCATGCTCGCTCTACCACTTATATCGTGCACTTCCTTCTGTTCATAAGGTCATAGACAATAAGGTTATTATAAAGTATTTAATCATGTCTGATATTAAATGATGGGTTGATCACTAAAACTAAACCTATTCATAACCTATTCTGCAATGCTAGGGTCATTAGGTGGGGATCTATTGTATCTGTGTGCTATTGATGTGGGCAGGAAGTGTGTTTAGCAACTTAAACAAAGAATAACATTCCTTATCATGTACACATCGCATAAGTTTCATACACTCGGCAAACAAGATTAAGAAAAATCGACGATCGATGATACGGTTAAACTAAAACTACTGCAATAATAGTGTCAGTAACGTTAAATCAGATTCTAAATATTATCTTATTCCTATATAAAACAGACACGCTAGTATTGTTTAAACGGCTCTGTTTGATTTAACCTATATCCATTTGATTCCTTTTTGTTCATATGTTACAATCGTAGTTGTAATTTAAGTTTAATACTTGTAAAATATATAGAGAGTATGTCAAGTACATCTTGACATCGAGAACAGTTGATAAGAAAATGGAAGCTAAAACCAAAATAGAGTTAAAGTTGTAATACACATTTTTGTGAGCCATGAATCTACAGAACAAACTTACCAGTTTATCTCCGTCACTTGAAACCAAATCGTTTGTCTTAAGTCAATGATAGATTAGACACAAAATATTATGTTTTCAATCAATCTTTTGACTGGGTATAATCCTTGTCATTATAACATTTCCAATGTAATGAAATATGCGATTTAAACATAAACGTGGTTGAACATCAGTTGACAGTATGCGATACCCAAGTTAGCAGCGTAGATCCATCCCTCCTCTACATTCCCATGTTCTATATAATGATAAAATGATACAATTCAATCCAGTCCAACAGTGATGATTTCCAGGTTTAAACCAAGTCAGCTGACCTCCAGGATGATCCAGTAGAAGGATACTTTCTAGATCCTCACTGTTTATGATATACCAGCTGATATCTTAAGCAGGGCATATGTGACTACACTAGAGGATTAAGAAAGATACAAGGGTGTGTAAAAGGGGTGAAGTTAGCTGCAGTCTGCCAGCAGGGTTTCCACTACCCCACCCCCAGTTATTATACACTCAGCAGCAACTCTAATGACCTAGAGATGGAAGTGGCACACACGCCAGAATCGACAGGATCCGTCATGTTCATGTACGCTAGAATGGGGTGAGAAAATATGAAATATTGAAACAGGAATGTAGTGCAATTGGAAACATGTCTACTGTATGTGAAGATTTTATTTGTTTAAGGTTCTTGATAACAATTAATCCATATATTTACTTGTCGTCACTGGATTTCAGTATGTAAGGGAAAGTATCATTTTAGCTCTGCTGACTCTGACCCTGTGATTTAGCTTCGCAGTGAGAGGGGGGTATTCTGATTTTGTCTGTCCGTACACTGGGTGGATCGTTTTTCGTTTTTTTCCTTCATTTTTTCGGTGATATTTTGAAGAAATCCAATAGCAGCAGTGAATTATGTCTCAAATCCATAGACCTGGAATATGGAGTGCCTCATTCTGCTAATATAGCTTCAGTTTGAGAATTTATGAGAATAACAATGTTGAGGTAATGGAGTTAGTCCATCATATTGTATACACATGCTCAAAGTTGGCCTCATGGCAAACTTACTCAAAGTTTAAAATTCATGATTAAAACTCAAATATAACGCTAAAATAAAATCCCTGTTTGAGGATTTCATCATTTTTATTTCTGTATTAAGGCATTAATACAGAAAAAAGGATTTATATATTCTATATTTGCCCCAAAAAGCAATTAAAATCTTTATATTCTGAAATTGAATATTTGGAATTGATAAGATAGTGAAGTATGTAATATGCAATCTAAATGTTGATGTCTTTGATTCACAAGGCCAAGGATTGTATACATACTGAAGTGCTTGATTCTATAAGATCTGACTCTAAAAGATCTTCCTATTCAGATATCTACAATAGAGTTATCTGTCTGATTTTAGATTTTAACCATACCTAATAATTGCAATTTAACCATCCATCTTTGTTTGATATTCAATTTCAGGACCAAATTAATAGTTACTTTTATCATTCTACAAAAATATTGATGTTTTGTGAAATATCTGAAAATAGTGCAAACAATTAAGTCATGCATTAATCACATATACAGAGTGCATTTTTCTGTAATTTTCAGCTCGCAGTTTTTAAATATCAGGACAAGACTTAAACCGTTGCCACAACAAATAATACCTATTACAGGGGTCAATTTTATACTTCCATTTGGTATCAAACATTTACCGGTATCTGATCTACATGCCGCCAGTTAGGAATCATGATGTAACAACATATTGAATATCTTTAACTTGTCAGGCAGGATTAGTCTGATCACGCGCTAATCTATTTGATGAGTGCGTGATACTTTGATTTGTATTTGTATTTGTACTGCTGATGGCACATTTAACTATGAGAGAACACGTGATAGAGAAGGTTACAGATATCCGTGTCTCAAAAAACCTAATACTTCATGTAAATATTATCAGACCTAAACAGTTGACCTTAACATGGCGGCCGGGTTTAATGCACTTAACATGTCCACTTCTAGAACATTTCCTTTTACAAAATGTATTTGGTATAGAATGAAAGGGTGAGTGCTTGATTTTGAGACGGCCCTGATAAGGGTCCATAATGATATACTTAGATTTATGGATAACAGGGAATCAACCATGCTAGTTCTTTTGGACCTTTCGGCCGCATTTGATACTATTGACCATGATATCCTAATAGATAGACTGAGGGATCGGTTCAAGGTGACTGGCAAGGCCCTTAATTGGATAAGGTCATACCTATCTGACAGAAGACAATCAGTTATCATCGATGGTAAGAGGTCTTCCACTATGGACATTGAGTCTTGGGTCCCACAGGGATCCGTCCTGGGACCAATTTTGTTCTCCTTATATATGTCTCCCTTGGCTGACATTTTGGAGGAATATGGTATGGCATACCACATCTACGCAGATGATACACAGATCTACATGCCTGTAAATCATAAGCAAAATGGCATGGTCACTCACAAACAGGTACTCGAAGACTGTATAAGTAAGATTAGGTCCTTCCTGATATTAAACAAAATGAAGCTAAATGAGGGTAAGACTGAATTGCTGGTATGTACTCACACAAGATCAACGGTAAGGTGGAATCTTACTGGTGGAAATGGCCTGATGATCGGTGACTCCCCAATCAGCAATAGTCATAAAGTCAAAAATCTGGGTGTAATTTTTGACAAACATCTCGATATGAAGGCTCAAATTGGAAATATGTGCAAAAAGGGATACTACCATATTAGGAATATTTCTGCGATTAGACAATCATTGAATGATAAGGCTGCTGAGACCATCATCCATGCCTTTGTTACATCGACCCTGGACTATGGAAACGCCTTACTAGCAGGCATCCCCGAGGTGGATATTAAGCGACTTCAAAAACTGCAGAACTCTGCTGCGAGAGTAGTGGGACGCCTCAGGAAATTTGACCATATTACTGGTAAACTCAAGGAACTCCACTGGCTGCCTGTCAGAGCTAGAATTGATTTCAAAATATTGCTTATCGTCTGGAAGGCCCTAAATGGTAAGGCTCCCCCATACCTTGCTGAATTACTGGACACATGCAAGGACCTTACGATCGAGCTCCTCTCTTGATCTCACAGTCCCCAGTACGAATATGAAAACTGTGGGTGACAGGGCTTTTTCGGTCTTTGCTCCTAAACTTTGGAATGGTATCCCTAATGATATTAGGAGGAGTCCTACTGTATCAGTGTTCAAGTCTAACTTGAAGACTTTCCTTTTAAGGAGATACTATGGGACTGAGCGCGATGAGCGGGCCTAGTCTGGTATCTGCGCTATATAAGTTTTATTATTATTATTATTATTATTATCATATTTTAACATGATTTTTTAAATCCATTTGGAAGGCCTTGTCTTCTCTCTCGGCCCTAATTATTGATATAATTCAATGATAATGAATCTATCCACTATATTATGCAAATGCAGTTCATTATAATTGACCAGATACCTGCACCTTATAAATGCACCTTTGTTCATGAGACCTAAAATATCCACTGCTCAATAATACAGTCATTACGAACAAACCTTTGATTACCACATTATCATACCAGATGGATTAATAAATAAATATTCTGGTCTTAAAATATGTAATTTGTCAATCGCATTATTCGGTGACAAAGAGCAACATAACCTCGAAATACAATTTTTTTTTCTGCTAAATTCATTTGTATCGATAAAACATATTTGTTAGTACAGACAGTAGCGAAATTAACTAGTACCTGGGATTTCAAAACTGTTTCACTTGATACATCTATATTAAAAGATAATAAGTGCTTTTGGCTGAGAAGTGATGCAATCTACTTTTGCAGCTATCTCTCACTTATGCAGCTGTCTCTCACTACTGTGGCTATGCCCCATTCTTGCAGCTGTCTCTCAGTTATGCAGCTGTCTCTCACTACTGTGGCTATGCCCCATTCTTGCAGCTGTCTCTCACTTATGCAGATATCTCTCAGTGTCGTAATTATCTCTCATCTGTGCAGCTGTCTCGTACTTGTGCAGCTATCACTCACTGTTGCAGCTATTTCTTACTCTTGCAACCTTCTCCCGTCATTGTTGCTA
This sequence comes from Amphiduros pacificus, assembly GCA_949316495.1. Classification (NCBI taxonomy): domain Eukaryota; kingdom Metazoa; phylum Annelida; class Polychaeta; order Phyllodocida; family Hesionidae; genus Amphiduros; species Amphiduros pacificus. The sequence continues at coordinate 43,626,375 of OX439004.1, forward strand.
TCTCTCACTTCTGCAACTATCTATTACTGTTTGAGCTATCTTTCGTTTGTGGATCTGTCTATCTCTGTTGTATCCATATCTCACGTGTACAGCTATCTCTCACGTTTGCAGCTATCTCTCACTGTTTTATATCTCAATGTAAACTGTTTCTCATACTTGTGGAGCTGGCGAAACAATATTTGCATTCCATCCATGTGGGCCCCTTTGTACAAAACCTTGCGGGACCTCAATAATTAGGTCAATAATTAGGTCAAACTATCGCTGTTGTAAAACTGAGCCAAAATACAGAAATGTATGCATATTGTAGCCAATATTTCATATCTTAATAATTCTCAGAACATATAAGTGTGAACTACTCTGTTCATAATATGCAGATTGCTCAAAACATCGCATAGACGTGCAAAATAGAAGTGAAATGGAGACTTCTTTAGTGTCAACAAATTCCACCGGAGGGCAATGTGATGAACCAAAAGCTAGATCGCACCATCTTATCAGTGGCGAATTTTACTGCAGACAATACCGCACACCTTATTTTGTCGGCCTTATATCCTAACTCAAATGCACACCGCAACTTCTTTTTTTCAAAACTCGTCACACTTCCTCTCTGATCACGTTCATGTTTTTTTCATATATGTATGTAATAATTTCTGGCAGTGATTTTTTCATTGTAACAGACGATTTTTGCATGAAACCAATTTCTTCTGTATTAAAAGACCAGAATGATAATGCTGGTTTAGAAATCTCATCGGACTGCAAGATCTTGTATTTCTTTGCTGTTTCTAACATTCAGCTTTGATTTGTTATCGAGACTTGCATCATGACTATCAAATTATCTCTCCCTTTGTATTGAGTTAGTTTATTTACAGCAAAGTACTGAATGTTTTATACCTACACTACTTATCAGAAAATACCCAGGAATCTGATTTCAATTATAGAATTCATAGGTAGATGCCAAATACTGAACAAGGTATATTAGGTTGTCATATCAGATAATACTTGAAATTGTATTGTAAGTACTTTATTTATCAAAATTAAAATATTATGCACATTTTTTGCGGTTGTGTTATTTCTTTGGCTCGGCTCGATTACCTTATTGGTGGAATATTGGTGGACTGTGATTTTGCTTGAGTGGTGGTTCCTTTATTTGAAGCTCATCTCCGCTCGCATCTCTCACTTTTGGTAATACCTTCTCCCTGCCGCCCTGAATGAATCGATCTCTCTTTCTGTATGTGATGTCTGTAAGTTAATTGATCATATTACAAAGTCTTGTTCTATCTTACTTATGTATTGTATATAAAATTAATTCCACATAACTTTAGGATAAATAATTATAAATGTACATTATATATTGACACACTACAAACGCGCTCTATCTAATTTTAGATGTGAAATGAAGAGTACTATTGGTTATGGGGATCAATTTGGGCTTGATGTTTCATTCACAGACGGAGATGTTTCAACTGGCTTCCATGACAACTTCACGGATTCGAACACAGGATCTGTGGCTTTGATTATATTTCTGATAGTTGGGGTTGTGGGATTTCTTGATAATGCTTTTGTTCTCGTAATCATAATGAGTAGCAGAACAATGCGATCTGCGATATTTAATTTGTTTATAATAAATCAAAGTCTAATTGATTTAATGACTTCATTCTTTATGTTGGTAAATTTCCCAACATCTCTTCAATATGAAGTTCCTTATGAAGGCATAGTTGGGGAGTTGTATTGTCGTTTATGGATATCAAGGATTGCAGTGTGGAGTTTATTTATGTCCTCTAGCTATAACTTGGTTGCAGTAACTTTAGAAAGATACGTGAAAATAGTGCATCCCTTCATCCACATCAAAACCTTCTCTCGTCGCCGTGCTAAGCTGTTAATGGCGCTTGTCTGGTTGGTTGGTCCACTTCATCATGCCCTTATGGTTGTTCCAACTTGTGGGGTGGTAAATAATATTTGTATTTTAGGTAATATTTGGCCGAATGATTTGGCAAGGAAAATGACAGGCGTTATTAACTTTGCTGTCAAACTAATTCTCCCAATTAGCGTTGTGATCTTCTGTTACACTAAAATGGCTCTGTCACTTAAAACGTCCATACCCTACACTTCAGAAGGCGACGCTCCAGATGTCTACATGACAACATCTCACGGCGGAGAAATAAGTCACTCAGATTTTCGGAAAACGGTTAGAACGAACTTGGACAGAAATATGCGCCGTGTGGCTAAAATGGAAAAAGCACAGAGAAACATAATCTCGACCATGACAGTGGTGGGACTATGCTTTGTTTTATGCTGGACATGGGATCAGGTTTATTTCCTGCTGTTCAGTCTGGATCACGTGGCAATTCAATCAGCTTATGTCTATTATATAGGAGTGTCCATAGCTTACATGAATACATTGATAAATCCTATCATTTATGCCCTAAGCTACAGACAGTTCCAAATTGCAGCTAAACGGTTCCTAAGGTGCAGGAGAAAACCGCCGGAAAGCTCCTTTGGTCAAAGTTCAAAGATCTCTGAAATGTAATATTAGTGCGCGCCTGAGATAGAAGCAAACAAAAACATGATGTCCAACTGATCTGAAAACTGTGCTTGTTTGGTGGCATATAACGTCAATAGTATGTCTTGATATATGGCCTTTTTCATAACAATTCTTATTATACTTGTTAAACATTATGCATCTACAGAAACAAATTTACGTTCTCTTTGGTTTCCTAGTCTAATCTCCATTTGAATATAATTTGGAACTTTGTTGCAGACAATATTCTCTGATCATTTATCTGTAAATAACTGTGGTCGCCTTTCGGAAATGTTAATATTTTAGTATTTTTTTGGGGGCAATTCATCTTGATCAACTAGTTATTTGATACAATCCTATTTCACAATTCAACAATTATGGATAGATTTTCCCTTAGTGAAGGAAAACGCTCCCATCAGTGAATTGGGTTAAAATCTACCACTCAGCCACAAGGCATTGATAAGAGAGAATTGACTTAATGCTTGCACTACAATATTCTTTTTGGGTAAAGGGCGCCCTTATTAGCAAAGGTTATGGTTAAAGTTGTCTCAAAAAGATTATTTGATCAAGTATGTCACAAATAGGTTTGTAAAATGTCAAAATAAATCGTTAAAAGACTCCAAATAGTCGATGGTTGTCGTTGTTCAAATTCATATGGTCTAAAATAATTTGTCAATTATAATCCATAATCTTATGGATGCTCAGGTGCTAACCAAAATTACTTTGCCAGAACATATGTTGATGAAGGAGATGAAATGACGGTGAGAGGTTTAGAGACCCGGGCACGCATTCAAGACTAATCAGGCAACCTCCCATGACAGATAGTGGCAATGAAACTAAAGACATGAAAAAACTATGACAAAAGTTCAACATACCAAGACAAAACATCGTTTTATTTTAAGGTATATAGATGGAGCTATGGTACGCTGGATATCATTTTTTAAATTTCAAAACTACTCTTTTCATAAATCTGTCTATGCAATGGCTGCATGATGAACTCTTTCATGACGTCATCTGGAGTCACGTGACGATATAATCAAATCATAGCTTTTCCGAGGACAGACTCAGTGGTCACAAATGAGCTATATAGCAATAGTGCGATTGCGGGTTTCCATCTTGTTTTTTTTAATGATTGGATTTTAGAGAGTTTTTTGTGCACTTCCGATTTAAATTGTGCAGTTGTGGTGTGTTGTTTTCAATGGGGTTTTCAAAACCTAACGATTTTGATGAGATAGCTTCTCATTAGGGAAGGTGAAGATTTTAAGGTAGTTTAGTTCACAATCACTGCATTTGTAGGGTTTGCAGGTCTGGATCAGGATGGTGAGAAAAATGTTAGTCATAGTTAGTGGGGGATGTTGGTTATCTAGGATGTAGTCTCGGTGGGATTATGGTACTAATGATTTTATTTCTTGTAGGTCCTTTTCAGGCGGAGAAAGAAAAGGAGTGGTAGTCATAGTTTAGTGGGGGATGTCGGTTACTTAGGATGTAGTCTCGGTGGGATAAGAAAAGTTGGTAAGGAGGCAGATGGTAGATATGAAGGTGCTGAAGATCACTAGGTACTCACGTGGAGGACATTTTTAGCCTCTAGTTGTGATTGGTAGGGCTTACGAGGATATTGGACGCCTCAGGCTGTATAGGGATATTGGACGCCCTTTAGCGCGCTGGGGATTGTAGGCCCTAAGGGAAGGAGTGAGTGCTGAGGTGAAAGTTGTCAGTGCAGAAGGTGATAATTAGATAGGGTAGCTTTTCATCAGTGTAGGGGCCTGCACCGGGCGGTCAGCACGAGTGCTATTCACAGATTGGGGATAGTGCGTATTGGGTCTCCTCTCTAGCTGGATAGCCATGCTGCGTAAGCTCTGAGTGCCCACGAGACAAAAGTGGAGCGGCCAACATATCAAATCAAATCAAATCAAATCAATGCACTGCTCTGGCGATGTTACAGAATCTAATATCCTCCAATCACTGATGATTAAATTCTTACAATACATAACCTGGAAAGCAATACAAAATGCATTCGTACTGAGTAACAAACATACCCTTGAAATCCTATCCGTATCATATCAAATAAGGCTGTATGAAATCAAACACTACAAGAAAATGCCATGTTTGTCATAAAACTGTTTGATTTACTACATGTAGATCTTGAAAGTCAAGTTTAGTGCGTTCAAATAGATGTATCTAACGCAATATGTTCAGAACACCACTTAAAGCAATTGATTTTGCATGGTCTTAAATGTTTCTCTCTTTGAATACATTAGAAAAAACATACTGTTCTAATCTCAATCTTTGAAATAAATATAAATACTCCAAACTCTTATCGAACTGCTCCGCATCTCAACCCAACATGCCTTGCAAAAAATGTTCATTTTACAGTGATATACCCCACACCATGTTTTCAAAATTTTCATTCAAATTATTATATTGGACAAAAATGAATACATAACATGGCAATTCGCCCAGTCCCCATCTACTACTATGATCACACATATGTATGGTAGTTTGGAATCAAGCTCTGATTTTGGAATCAGATCAATTACACACTGATAAGGGGGATTATCTGATAAGGGGGTCACGTGACTGGTCACGTGACCTCACATTTTGGAATCAGATCAGTGACGCGCTGATAAGGTTGGGATTACGCGATAAGGTGGTCACGTGACCTCACATTTTGGAAACAGCTGATAGCGGGTCATGTGACTAAATATTGTATGTATAAAGTCTTAGACATTTTGTGACTCAGTACATGTATGCACATTGTTGTATCTATAACTTTCAACTCACACGCATACACACACACACACACACACTCACAAAGATGGAAATTCTTATCAGCGAAAAGTGTGCATTGCATGTTAAATATGGAGTTGGAAACAGATCCAACTATGTAGTTCTTCGTCGTCTTAATCAAAAGGGAACATGGAGGCATACAAACTTTCCCAAGGATGCTTGGATGAAATTAAAGGAATTAATACCGGAAATTGAGAAAGCTTTGGAGACGAAGAACGTTCTCGAGGATTTGGAACTTATTCGACAAAAATATGTCGTATCCGTGAATGGCTTTAAGGAGAAGATGTATGTAGGGCTGATTCCTTTGGATAATGATGGTGAAAAGAAAATGACACAGTGCATAAATCTGAACACCGACGAATGGAACAGTGTGAAAGACAAGATGGACAATATTCTCAAAGAACTCGAAACAACAAAGGTATGTCTGAGAACATTTTCTCGACAATGCGCGATTAAGATTATTTTTTGAAGCGCTATTTAAATTGTTTTCAAGTATTATTTAAAAATTAAGTGCGTTTAAGAATGTAAGCGTTCAAAAAACCCCTACCTTCACCACCCCACTAACATTAATTTGTATTTGTGCCAATTTTACAGAAACCTGTGAAAAGGCCTAGCAGTCTGAAGTTACAGCCCTTCAGAAACACAAAGCTTAACATCGTCACTTATTATACATGGAGAACGTATCATGGAGACACAGTTGTGCAGGAGTCCCCATTCTACTACTTGGTGAAGAGCATGTGTGAGCGGGATGCTGAGCAGAGTATCGCTAATTATGAAGGGGATTATGACTGCTCTTATGCGATAGATCAGGGTAGAGGTGAAGCTCCTTCAGCTTATGAGCTTGCCAGAGTTGCATATGCCGTTCTATTGAATGACCTGATAGACACTGCCCTGAAGGCTGACTGTAAGGCGTGTGTTAGGAATGTTCAAGAAACTGAGAAACATCTTGAAGGTTGCATGAAAGACTATGGTATGCGGTTTACAAACTATGCATGGAGGGTACAGCAGCAAATCACTAAGGAGGATGTAAGAAAACTTGTTAAGGCTACGACGGAGATCATTAAATTGGGCATAGCTGAAGAGGACACTGATAAGGCGTCAGATATGGCATTGGCCTTTGTGGGCATTGGGAGCATAGAGTCTGTATATGGTGACTCGCCATGGGAATTTCAGCAAATACGTGACATGTCAAAATCCATAAGGCGCTTAATTGAGCACGTAAAGGAGGCTCTGTGACTAAACCTATGATTTTTTCTTCAGAATATTATTATTACAGGAGTAAATTAACGGCTAACAGATTTTACTTATCTATTAAAAAAGATAAAGTTCAAAACACAGATTGCAATAAAAATATACTATCATGATATTTAATAATTCTTCAAGTGTACATGAACAACATACAGAAAATAAAATATTGGTCATTTAAACAATCATGTTATTATCCTTTCAAAATAGCCTACTTTAAGATATCAATAATAAACTAATACGATTATATTACAAGGGTACATATATTCTCTTAGTATATCAATGTGCGCAAACAAAGATAAACAGCAACCCATCGGCCTCACAAAAAGCTCCTTATACAATTACTAAAAAATTACATCAACTGTAGAACAATTGTCAAACTTTACATTACAGAAAATAGTCATTATTTTACAAATACTCTTTAACCTACATTTGAACAAGAAAAAAATTCTCAAATCGGCATCACACAAAAATACATTTTTAGAATTCTAATCAATTCTAACACTAATCAGTGATATTAATCAATGATTCCCCACACTAATAAAAATTACCTGAAATTGATACATAATGCTAGTAAAACGTTAGTAGCCATAAGGCAGGGTATCCATTGTTGATGTGTTTATGACACGCTTACTATATACCATCCCATAAAGTCTTTCCTCCCTTCGGCTGAATACTGTAGCTTCTTTTTTATTTCTACATATTTTTGAGGGGTTTACCGTACATATTTTAAAGGTAGACATATCGCTGTCGGTGATTTTGGTTTTTCCTTTTCTAGCTTTGATATCTGCCAGAGTTTCGATTTGATTGTGCGTAATGGGGTACTTCTGAGTATCTAGGGTACTCAAGACTAAATTTTTCACAGAGGCAAAATTCAACAACTTAGAATTGGCATAGTTGAGACTAAAGCCTTTAATCTTACAAATTACCTTACCTCTATTTGTTCGGTATGCATAATTTTTAGGCCCCCCACTTACAAACTCGACTATATATTCGCCCGGAGCTAATTCCGACGTTAGTTCCCCCAAGTATACACCTGTACTAGGTTCTGTCTGTCCTCGTTTAGTTGAAAAAATTACAGAGTCTGTGTCATAATAAAGTACCCGGTCCCCTAATCTGTCTAAAACGTCGTATAACTTGATTCGTGCAAGACTTGTCGTGAAGACCGCTATAAAAATATTTGCTGACGGATTTTCTGACTCGAACCCCGTACTGCGCTTATATTCTAGTTGTAGCAAGTTTTCTGAACACACGTGAAAGTCTGTCACTTCGTAGGCTGGGTTTGAAACGTAGTCAAAAAAGTCAGGAGCCGATTTGACATAAGTGTGTGAAGGCATATTTTCCCTCATGCCAAATCGCCCCCACAGAGAATTTAGAATTAATTTGCTTACACGGCGTCGAGATTCGTTTTTGACTATTCGTGCAGGGTCTAACAGAATTCCTTCTTTTCTGTGATAGTCGTCAATGTACTTTTTCTTGCGTTCGCTTAGGGGCTGGGCAGGAACCCCCTCAGCTTGCGCATCCGATGTACATTTGTCGGGCCAACCACTAGCTTCTTGCTTTATTTTCAAAAAGCAGTTCACATAATGGGCCATTAGCCCCCCGGTGTTTGATCCTGGACAGTATTTTGATCTTTCATCAAAGTGATACACTTCATACCAGTCCAGGATTTTGTAACCCTTTCGGGCAGCCAGCTCTAACTCGCACGTAGTCCAGCAACCGGTGAGCGCCCTCTCATCATCATTACAAGTGCATGGCTCTTTTGATTCGGCCATGGCACAAGTCCGACACAGTGTAAAAAACAGTTTGTTGTTTATTTTTGAGGGGAGAACAGGGTGATATAATCTTCGGGGCGGCAAAACTTTAACTTGTGCTAATCCAAAGTAATCTTCTAATTTTGTAAAATCACGGGTTATAATTCGTGGACTACCTATGGGGTAGACGCCATACTTATTGACATATGGGTACAAAGATGTGAAGTCCAAGTATGAAATCCATTCATTACATTCTAGTTGGGGGGTGAGAGGCGACTGGCTTTTCTTTTCCCCGAGATTATCCGCGCTAGGAAGGTCATCACTTTCATGCCCCGGGACACAATAATATAATTTTGTGGCATTTGTTCGACCTCCCATAAACGCGGATCTCGGATCCAGCCGCTCCTGCAAATTGAGCAGCTCTAGGAATTCTCTTATCTTATCGTTTTCTTTATACTGTGCGGCCCATTCGCATTCCCATTTCTCAATGACTATGAACCCTAGGTTTTCCATCAGGTGGCGCTTTTTCTTCATGGTGAGAGCATACAATTCTGCCATACTCTGGCCTGTATGCGGATGCTTAAGTTTCCTACTTAATTTAGGGAACTTATCATCATCATCATTGGGGTCATCAGCTTCACTCTCAAAGTCTTGCTGATTGTCCCTCATGATGGGGAAATGTTTGGGACATCCATGGTAAATATCGCCATAGTACTCCCAACAATATTCCTGACCTGTAGAGGGTTCTTTATAATAGCCATCGAGCCGATAGACGCCTGTACCGTCACAATTGGGCACAACATGTTCACGGCCATTTCGAGCGTGTTGTATGTGAATGCCCTTCTGAAGAGCCTCCCATTCTAACCAACCAATGGAGGCCTTACTGAAGTTATCAATGCAGGTTAGACCTCCAGAGGGTACTCTAATTATGGGCGAGCGAACAAACTCTCTACCGCTTACTAGGTTCTCACCTCTCAGCGTTGTTATACATACCTCGTTGTTGTCAATAAGAGCAAACATGGACCCATCTCTCTTCACACCGTCTATCACTCGTCCATCTTTGAGAGTGAGCTTGTAGTGTTCCTCTAAAAACATTGTCCTATAAATAGTCTGACAGAGCCCCGCCAGAGTTGTCTGACCAAAAGGATCAATGCCAACAAACTTAGTTTTTGACTCACCTGTGATAGGATCCACCCCGTCAGACAGCTCCTTACCTGTGATTTCCAGAATTTCTTTTCTGAACTTCAGGGCGCCCTCCATTAATATTAGGGTGTCCTGAATACAATATTTCTGAAGTTCACTGCGGAAACAGAAGACCTTCCTTTCATTCCTCATCTGGCTATGCCATTGGAGAAATTCATCTCTCTCCTTAATGGACATCTGATCTACACCATAAAACTCTGTATTGGGGTACTCACCTCTGTAATCATAGTTCTCTGGCCTGGTAAAGAAATGCGGAAACCAACCTTTGTCACCCGATTGGAGGTTGAAGGCTTTTGGCATATCGGCCAGTCTCATAGGCAAAAAAGACAAAGTGTCAATCACCTTTATATTCAGGCCATTTGGTACCGTAATTGAGAGCACTTTTGTACCTCTGAAAATCATGCGGGGCATTATCCCCTGTTCAAAAATGTAGTTCATCAGAAAATACCCATCATACCCTTGGTTATTATGGGCAAATCCAATCCAATTTTTGTGTTCTTTACTAAAGAACCACATCCCAAAATCTCTAGCTGTGTTCTTACCTGCAAAATTCCTGACTCGTAAGCCACACAGGTCAGATCTCATGCAACATTTAGATTTCTTACCTGCTCCTTTGCAGAGGGTGCACCTTTCCCCACACGAACTACAATACGGATTAACTCTATGCGGAGTGTCAATGCATTCTGCGCAGCACCATGCAGCTGACACGAAAATGGGTTTGTGCTTCACATCGGAAGTATCACATTCAAAATCAAATGAGGCAAAATTTGTGCCGGGTTTGACCCTACTTTTAGCCCTCATATGACAGATGTGCTGCCCCAAAATATCATCAGTGTCACAAACCCTACATGTCCATCTGCCACACACATGGGGCTTCTCTGGCTTATTCTCATAAAACCTAAAGCACGTTTTACACTGGTGATAACTATCACAGAGTGAGGGTAGTGTAACTTCTTCACCATCAATCATCACCTGTCTCGGTGCTTTGTGTCTAAAATCGCACATGCTCGAATTTATATTTTTATTGCAATCCAGGCATCTACGTTTTCGATTACCTTCAAGCACGCAGGGTGAGGTTTCACACGTTTTGCAAAAGTCAAAACATTTGTGATCCCCTTTGTTTGAAAATGATTTTAAGCAACGCTCGCAAAAGTAACTTCGAGCAAAAAACCCTGTAATAGAAACAATACAGTCAAAGTGCCCCGCATCGTCATCGTCACCGTCTACGCTGTCATCATCGTCTTCAATAAGCTCGGCAATGTCATCCCCTTTCGGGGTGTCAGTAGCTGTAGATTTTGTCATATAAAGAAATACCTTATTTTCAGACTCTACGCTACCCGTGTAAACGATTTGGTTAAAATGAGCTGCTGATACGACAATAATCTGCAGCCCCAAGACTTCTTCGTACCTGTGTATATCATTCAATGACACAAATTCTTCCGCGGGTAGTCCCACAACAGACCGTAGATATACAGCCCTAGATTTCTGAATGGATCTGTTATGAGCTGTCATGCTCTTATATCTGTTCTTGATCTGATTTTTTTGTGCGTGAGTTAAGGTTTTTGAGTTTTTCGCCTTATTCCAAATAAGTCGTGCTTGACCTACAGCGAGTGCCCTGTCGAAACAGAGATTGTCGTCAGTGTTTCTGATATGTACTATTGATTTTTTTTTCTCTCTGTCGTTATTCGGACCGTACACACGGCAGATGGGGTTCAGCACACCGCCTTTGGGCAATGAGGCCACAGCTACATGAATTGTGAACCGCTGACCAAATTTCAGTTCTTCATCTGACTGTAAAACATTTTCAATCAGTTGCATGATTTTTTGCACTGACAAGTTTTTCAGTGGTGATGGACCCCATATGATTGGGCGGTGAAGATTGTCAGAGTTGATATATATCCTACCGAGGTCAGAACTAGGTCTATTTCGACGCATCCGCGATATTACGGCTGTAAACATAGAGCTGAGAGATTCCATATTTTGTCTCACAGTTCTATTTTCAAAGTCGGCATTCATGCTAACGTCATACACCACCAATTTATTTTGAAATTGACGATCAGCAGTTCTACGCATTTTAAATTTTCGTTTTTTGTGCCTTTCTACTCTAAAATTGGCCCCCCTGCCCACCATACCCCCATCAGTCTCAGAAGAAGAACTGGACAGCGGGCTAATAGAGGAGTCACTCGAAAAATTTTTTGCACCCCCTTGAATATTTAAAGTGCGCTTCATTTTATGCAGCGATGCCCTTTTCCCTTTCGCATTAGATTTCTTACCCCCCTTTGCGCTTATTTTTGATTTTTTAGCTTTATTCTTTAACCCTGTGACTTTTCTCCTCTTATTAGCCGCATTTCTATCCGAACGTTTTCTTTTGGAACTTCCGGCTGTGACAAATTTGATATCGCTTGAAGTATTGCTGTCAGCATCTTCATTTGTATCAAATTTGTCAGAGTCAGACCCCCCTATTGCACCCCCCTGCATATTACGGCTAAAATCTTGTAACCACTTCCAGTCATCTAAGCCTAGACTAGTATCTGAAGCGGCTACAAAATTCATGTCGTCTAGCAAATCATCAATGTTCGCAGCACCCCCGACAGTTTGAGGTATCACCTTTTCATCAATCGGAGTACTCAGGAGTTGATCCACAGTAGACAAATCGCCATTTTTCAATAAGCCTGGAATATTAGGGTCTTCATTTTGAGCAATGTTCTGAAAATACAAAAATTGCGGTTTGTTTGAATTTAACAATTTTGCATACTATAATAGAATAGAATATAAAATATGTCTGCAATTTATCAATAGCACTTAATAACCTACACTCACATACCCAAGCTAATTCAACAAGGTCCATTCCTTCAATATTAGAAATAGCTCGACTAGGACCTGGAGTTGGCGATGGAGTCATCACTCTTTCGGCATCTTGCGGGGCATCTTCAACCCCACTATCTAAATTCTTAGTCAGTCTAAGAAGCCTTTGAATGGTGTCGTCTGTGGCGGCCTGGAAAGATATTTAATGTCAATGATATAGACAGAATAAAACAAAACATTTTCTTAAAAAGAATCGGTTGTAATTTGTGACACATTTATCAGTCCTCTAACAGTAATCACCTTCAAACTCTGAGTTGTCGAGACTGTAATAGGTTCCTCTGAACAGTCAGGAGTCGCAACGTATGGTTCACTTCTCTCCACTGTATTGTAGCAGAGTGTAGCTAACTCTCTGTCAGTTTCACTGTCAAACATCTCATCCTCAATGCCTTTTAGGTTGTCTCTTTGAATATTGTCACCGGGGGGGTCATTCTTATTACAGTACGCCACTAGTTGACTATCGCTCACACCGTCAAACATCTCATTCTCCAAAGTTTCCTGTTGCCTCGGTTGTACCTACAGAAGAGTAACGGTTTATTTATTTATTTTTGTCGTAAAGCAAAATGAAATGCTACAAAAACAAAAGAGAATGTCATAAGCGCGTTACCTGGCTCGATAAGCCACGTAGTAGCATATCTGTTTGAGTGTCAAAGAAAGGGCTCGCGTCGAACTCCTCAGGTTCACTTTTTCTCGGAGGACACGGCGGGCATGACAACTCTGCGCTCTGACTTGACATACGGGACATTAGATTGTCTAAACTAATATCCCCATTCATGTGCTGTAAAGATACGTAATCAAAAAATTAAAAATATATAAAATAAATGGATTAAAATAGAATAAAAAAACAGTGAAGGAAGAATATCTCTACATCATTTGACAAAACATTAAACAATACATGTCACAACAAAGAAATCAAACTCACATTGACCATATCTTCCAGTTGCTCGTCATGCCGATTTACCATTTTGTCCCCGTTAACTGCAGATTCCAAAGAGGGTTTCGAGTCCATAGCCGAAGAGAAATGAATACAATGAAAATAACATATCATTTTGTCTTAAATAGTCGTGTGTGCGTGTATGTGTGTGTGCGGGATTATGAGATCATGTGTGTGTTTGGACGTCTGCGTGCGCACGTTTGTGTGTCTGTATAGGTGGGGTAAATCTTGTAACTTCTCAGTACTGTAAGAGTAAACAGGCTTACGAACTTACAAAATAAAACAATAAAATGGATAAAGTGGAAAAAGTATTAATTCCCTTTCAAGCCAAGACCGCAATAACAGTCGCGGGACCGAGTCAAATGGGTAAAACCACATTTGTTTTAAATCTGTTAAAGAACAAGGAGAAGATGTTTACGGAAGCTCCAGACGGAGTGCTTTTCTGCTATTCTGTTGACCAACCATCTTTAGAAGCTGCTGAGCGAGAGATACCTGGTTTCACGCTACACAAAGGACTCCCCACCCTTTCGGACATACAGGCCATCGGAAATAGCCCTGTGGTTGTTTTGGATGACATGATGGAAAATGTAGTGGCTTCATCAGATATGGCTGAATTGTTTACCAAGGATGTTCACCATAAGGGATTTACCTTAATATTTATCATGCAGAACATTTTTGAGCAAGGAAAAAAATGCCGAAGTATAGCTCTTAATACACAATATCTGGTTCTATTCAGAAATCTGCGTGACATTTCACAATTATTTTCATTAGGCAAACAGATATTTCCACAGACCCCCATGAAGATAGCAGAAGTTATGGAAGATATAGCGTCAGACAATCCAAGAGGGTATCTTATTATTGACAATACATGTACAGCTTCACCTCAGACCCGGTTGAGAACAAAGATTTTCCCGCGAGAACACCCTGAAGTGTATTTACCTTCATAGAGGGAGCTGTAAATGAATGCGATATATATACATATACATATATATATATATATATATACATATACATATACATATATATATATATATATATATATATATATATATATATATATATATACGGGTGTATATAAATAGCGAGAATGTATTCTATTTTGTCTCATTTAGTGTAATGAGGGTATACGTTTAAGATGTCGGCACGCATTGCACGTCAAATGCACTTTATCCAGACACTGCTGAACAAAAATCTAACTTCGAGACAGAAAACCCATCTTCTTCGCAGAGCTTCCAAAGAACAGACATTAGCGCTTTCAGAGCTTGTAACCAATTTTCTTAAAGGGAATATTGAAGTGACCGAACAAGATAAAAAGCACCTTTTCAAATACAAGGACGCGTATAGAAGACTTTCTCAACCGACGGGCAAATTACTGTGGGGTCAGCGTCAAACTCTACTTGTAAAGTACGCTAAAGCTCTCACAGTGCTGCTGGAAATTATAGAGCCTAAAGTACGAGAACTGCTACAATGAAATTCAGTGAAAAACATATCATCATACCTCATGAGAAGTATGTAAAGCTACAAAGTCGGCAACACCTACCAGATCATGGTGACAAAACAGATTTGTGGGCAGCCAAAGTGCCAACGGCTCATAAAAGAGTCGCGAAAGCCCTGCTGCACTACCTGCCGATTACAGCAAATGAAAAGGATGAAGTCATCCTAGAAACAGGTCATATCTTACCAGAGAATGACATCAAGGATATATTAGCTTTTACTCAAATGAGTGGGCAACCTGAACCTACAGGTATAAGAGAAATATATGCAGTACTGGCCAATGCTGATACTCCTCCACAACTTCTCGGAAACCCATATGTGAGAAAACTGGTGAGGTCTATCGGCGATCTTTATTCCGAAGAAAGCACATCAGAGACTGAGCCATTGGAGGTGGAAAAGGAAAAACCGAAAAAGGTAGACACTACCCCTGAAGACCCCAATTTAGACGGACCCTTTCAAGATCGAGTTGAGGCGCTTACTTTTCACCACGCACCGCTTCGGAGCACCCGCGTAAAAACAAAAAAACAGCTACAAAGTAAATCTAAAAATTACAAACAAAAATCCAAATTGAATTGGGTAAGATTATAGCTCAATAATGGCCAGAAAAAGGCGAGATAGGCCTGCAAACCTTGACCATTTTCTGCAGACACGATATTACGATCCAAAACGCCCGGGTAGCTACGGTAGTGCAACCCGTCTGTATAATATCATTAAACAGGAGGGGCGATTTAACATTGCTAAAAGTGACATTTCCAATTGGCTAAAGAAACAAAGTACATATACTCTACACAGAGGTATAAAAAGAAAGTTTCCGAGGGTACGAGTCATCTCAGGATTAAGAGATGCACAGTTTGATGCGGATCTAATTGACATGTCCAAATCGAAGTATGCTTCAAAAAATGATAATATGAAATACATCTTAGTAGCTGTAGATCTTCTCTCTAGATATGCATTTGCCGAGCCCCTCCCTTCAAAGACAGGGGCTTCAGTCGCTTCAGGTTTTAAACGTATATTTGCACAAGGACGAGTTCCAAATTCAATCAGGACCGATTCTGGATCAGAATTTTTGGCCAAACCTGTACAAGAGCTCTTTAAGGCAAAAGGAATTCATCATTACGTTACCACTACGGAAGTTAAAGCAAACTATGCCGAGGCTTTTATACGCTACTTTAAAAATCGACTTTTCAAATATATGACCAGTAGACAGTCTCCACGCTATATTCATATAATTCCAGACCTAATCAAATCGTATAATGCAACTCCACATTCCAGTACTGGAATAGCGCCTAAAGACGTGAACCGGAAAAACGAAGAAAGCGTCTGGGATAAATTGTATCTTAAACCCGAAATTTATGCCAAAGCGTTCCACGAGGCTGTAGCTAAGAATGGGATTAAACGCAACCCTTACAAGTTTGCCATCAATGACACGGTGCGTACATCATACCTCAAAGGAAAATTAGACCGAGGATATGATCAAAGTTGGACTCAGGAAGTGTTCAGAGTAAGAGATCGCGAGTACCGCGATTCCATTCCTGTGTATAAATTAGAAGATTTGAAAGGTGAAGATATAGGCTCTATTTTTTATGGACCTGAACTGCAAAAAGTCATTCACAATCCTAGTGGAAAATTTAATATTGACAAGGAGTTAGCCACCAGGATTCGGAATGGAAAACCTCAAACTCTTGTGTCATTTGTAGGATGGCCTTCTAAATTCAATGAATGGATTGATACCTCCAAAGTCAAAGCTATTAGGAACTCAACAAAGGATAAAAGAACAGGAAAATAAGGGGTCTTTATCTTAATGAGAAAAAAAAGGACAGACTACTCTCTCATCCTATTCAATTAGACCCTGACCCTCGAGACGTCAACATGTATGTCTACCTATCAAGTTCAGACTCTGCAGAGTATTTTGACAATAATAAGCCTCAGCATTTTCGAGTGAAGCTACCCGTGAAACTTCAACTTAGTGATAATTGGGTAGTTGGGGTTGCGGATATACAGCTACCCGATTTCGCCGAGGATTATTCTACTCCGTATATCACAGTTAACTCGCCCATATGTTCGGAAAGCATCCATAATCAGCAAATGCAGCCTATCCTAAAACGCATTTATGCAGATGACGTTTATGGGTCAAACCTCATATTTGACCCCATTTATTACTCAGCTGTCAATTTGTCAGAATGTGACGTCATAGAAATATATATAAAGGGCGCTACGGGTGAATATTCTTCATTTCAAGACGGAACAACAGTTTGTACACTGCACTTTAAAAAAGGACAAAAATACCAAGTATAAAGATGAGCATGCACTACCGGAGTACTCTTGGGATGAATCCTGAGCCTTTCATTCATCATTTCCGAGAGCAGGCAGCAGGAAAATCTCATCAGCGTCAATTAATATCCGGTTCGTATGGAACCGGGAATAATCAACGAAAAAAACAAGGTCTTATTATCGTGAGTCATGCGCGTACACCGAAAAATAAGAACAATGAAATTACTAGAATAGAAACTGTGGACCCCGTGGAAGGGGCAGCCAATCAGGCAGCAGCTTTGCTAAAACAAGATATAAAAAAAGTAACAGAGCCCAAAATTCGTCAGTCGGGTAAACATCGACCTCAGCGAAGCAACACCTCTAACGGTAAGGCTGCAAAGAGGACTAAGAGGGCGAGAGACATATTTACAGATTAGGAAACTAAAGGCAACATAATGGGTGACACGTCTGTACTCCAGGGTGCAGATCTTGCATATTCTGAACAATTAGCCATCTTCTCAAAGCCTGTGCAAAATATTGGAGTCAGAAACATATCTTGGATTCCATATTTTCCGTCAAATGAATTCTATTCTCAAGGAGTGGTGGAATGGAGAGTAAGTGGTACAGGGACAAGGTATATCGATTTGAAAAGAACTTATCTCTCAGTGAAGTGCAAAGTAACTTTAGCAAATGGAGACCCCCTACCTGCTATTCCTATGGACGATCCAGACAATGTACCAGAAGCAGCGAGAGTCGGTCCAGTGAACAATTTCTTCCATTCTTTGTGGTCTCGTGTAGACATTTCTATGCAGGACAAGCTGATGACACCTGCAGATCAAAATTATGCATATCAAAGTTACTTTTCCACTTTATTGGGTACAACAAAACAGGCTAAAGACAGCTATCTACAAAGTCAATTGTATTATCAAGACACCCCTGGCTTCTTTGGAGATCCTGACCCCATAGCGGGTGGAAATAGAGGATTACAAACACGAATGAGGTACATACAGGAATCCGACACTTTTGATATGGAAGGGCCTCTATTGTGCGATATCTGTCAAATGGATAAATGGATTCCCAACGGCATAGAGCTGAAGGTGAAAACTTATCCCACATCTTCACCATTTCGATTGATGTCAGCCTCCACAACTCCAAATTATGTTGTGAAACTGGTAAGCGCTGTATTGAGAGTATGCACCGTGGAGGTTGCACCAGAGGTTCTCCTTGCCCATGGCGAAATCCTACAAGATCAGATGGCCTTTTTTCCGTTCACAAGAACAGATATAAAGAAGTTTGCCCTGACTAAGGGATCTTACTCTTGTGATTTGAATGACCCTTGGCAGGGTGCAGTACCTACACAGGTTATTCTCGGAATTACTTCTGAGAAGGGTCAACAGGGTGATTACTATGAAAACCCCTTTGAATTTGTCCATGCTAATCTGAACTTTCTTCACTTAACAATTAATGGTCAGGATTCAGCTCAGAAGGCAATAGAGCCTGTCTATTCATCAACCAACAATTCCTTCAAAGGTGACTACATGGATGCCTTTATGACCTTGTATAGAGGTCAAAATCTGGAAGCTAGCGAGACAGACCTTGGAATTAATAGAGAAAATTATCCTCAAGGTCTGTGCCTTTATTGCATTCAAATAGACAATGAAGTTCTGGAGGATAATGACTTTTTTCCAGTAACTCGCAAGGGAAACGTACGTATAACTTTGAGATTCTCAAAGGGCCTTGAAAAATCTATGGTTTTGATTGCATGCGCAAAGTTCCCAAGTGCTTTCAAAGTGGACAAAAGTAGAGTCGTGTATCTAGCATGAATGGAGAGTGTCTAAGAAAATGGCTTAATGCTATTCCTAATACAGCCTCTATGAATATACAAATATTCTCAGCTGATGCATTGAAATATGACATAAAAATTGTCAAAAGACCCTGTGTATGGGTTGTGAATACAGCGCTCATAGAGGATAAATGTATGGGTCACTGGGTGGTATTTTATTTTCGTGATCTATCATTTGGTGAATTTTTTTGTAGTGGGGGTAGAAAACCCAGTAAATATCATAAGTACTTTAAAAAATTTTTAAAAACAAACACTGTGTCATATAAGATAAATAATGAAAAACTTCAGCATAAAGACTCTGAAGTGTGTGGATACTATTGTTTACTATATATTTACTATCTATGTTTGTTTCAAAGTAGTGACAATTTTTTTTCTTTATTTAGCACAGACCGTCATTTAAATGACAAGTTAGTTGTCAAAAAGATTATGGAAATATCTAACACCTAATCAAAAAATATTTGATTCATAATAATTAAGTCAAATCTTTTGTGAATTTGTCCTTAAACTATGAAAAACTTTCATGTAATTAAAGAAAAAAGTATGTTACTAAGGGGAAAATAACGTGTGATTAGCTTTTCCCCAACACAATACCGATATATAAATATTGTGAACTTTGTTTTTCACAATTAACAATCTGTTTAGGAAAATTAAGAAAATGATCTTTGTATTTAATATTAACAGTATATATTGAGGGGGGAAAATAATATGTGCTTAGTTTTTCCTACATAACAGAGTCGCTATATATAAAATATATTGAAAAGTTATTGTATCACGATTAACAGATAAGGAAAAAAATAAAATATGTTGATTGTGTAGTAAAAGCTGTTTTGTTTTATTTTAATTTTTAAAAGCTATCTAATAAAATTGTCAATTTGAAAGAATTAAACCCCAATGAATATTGGCCCAATAAAAACAGAAGGAATTCATTATTTATTGCAATCATCTGATTTGTGAAATGAAATATATCAAAATCTCTACCTTTTAGCGAGCACAACATATTTTTAAAAAAAGAAAAAAACCAGAAAAAAAAAAAAAAAAACTTACCTCGATATGATGTATTCTGTAATTAACAGCTACCGAGCACGCGGACAGTCTCTGCAATCTCTGTCTCTCGAGGGCAGACTGTTAGGGTGTGGGGGCATGGAGGGGTTTTTATCTTCTCCTGACTGTAGGGGGGGGGGGGGGGGGGAGGGGGGGGAGGGGACCCCGCTAACGTACTAATACCCTCAATCAATCACATGTGTTTGTATATTGATAAATACATCAAGTGCAAATGTTAACACAATATGTAAGCTTACATGTGCATATGACAATCATGTAGCTAGAATTTGGTGATGGTGTTGCAATTTGACAATGATGTTTTGATTATGGCAGGTTAATACAACCAGGGGGGGTGTGTGACACATGAGAAAAATAATTAAACCATATGAAATGCACATCATTTTTGGTTTATTGTGAATTGAGAATCTGAAAAGTTAATTTTGATTGTGTATATAAAGCTAACCTGATAACTATATAAAAAAAAAAAAAAAAAAGCAGCAAAACTAACAGAATGTGTACTGAGCCGTGACACAAAAGATAATCATATTGAAGAGGGTCAAAAAAAAAAATATATATAGAAAATAAAATAAAATAAATAATATAAATAAGAAATTGAGAATAATTGTACAAAGTTTTGTCAGTGCAATAAGTACATGAGAAATATAATTGAACCATATTAAATGCATCATATTTGAATTAACGGCTATTGTGAATTGAGAATCTGAAAAGATAATTTTGATTGTGTATATAAAGCTAAGCTGATAACTATATCTAAAGCAGCAAAACTAACAGAATTTCATAATTTTGTGTACTAAGCCATGACATAAAGATAATCATATCAAAGATGATAAAATAATTGAAAAATAATTGTGCAAACTTTGACCGTACAATCTGAAAATTCATATCTTTTATCTATAAAATTTCATTACTAGAAATTGAGTTATATTTGGAAAATGTAACAACACAGAGACATGCTTCTAATTAAAAAATAGTTTTATTTGACATTTTTATTAGAATAAAAGATCAGTTTGCTTCCAGCAAAATCAACTTTCTATACTACAATTCTGGTATAATAGCTATTAGGTAACCGATTGCATTGTTAAAATATCAGTACTATCATTTTTTGTTTGTTTTTCATCTATCAAATTAACACATGAATTATGATAAATAATGACTCTTTTGGGGAGACTCAATCATACTACATCTTTTGCAAAAATTTTAAATGAAGTACTTGTACTTGATATCAACATGTGTGACATTTTCATTAAACTAATTAATATGTAAATCTACCTATACTGTACTTATAAATGCTTATGTAATACAATTGAGGTATATTACAACTCAAAAAACCCTGACTAATCAGACATCCGAGTATATATATATATATATATATATATATATATATATATATATATATATATATATATATATATATATATATATATATATATATTCCATAGTGTGATTAACTACAATTATCATATCAATAATACAAACAAAATTCCCATCAACAAAATACACTGTACTTCGTGGGGTAAAATCTTAATATATAACAGCATACAAAATCAATATGTAACTTACTGAAACTTCAGATAAACCATTGATCAATACCATAGATTTACTAGCTAAATTCATATAAAAAACACAAACAAAATTCTACCAAAACACCTCCAACAATATTCTGATCAGCAATTGACATTTATTTTTATACCAATATACACCCCCAAAGAATGTCCTTTAAGAAAGTTAATCTATTATTTTCTATTTATGTATATATATATATAATTGTGTACGTTTGAACAGAAAATACAAATCTATTATTTTCTATTTATGTATATATATATATAATTGTGTACGTTTGAACAGAAAATACAGATGAAAGAGTTTGTGTTTGCGCAATTTTCCACACTTAATTTTCTACTGTTTGGAGGGTTGAGGGGCGGGGGTGTTAATGTCTATTTATACATATTTATTTACAAATGTGTTTGTTTACAGGTAGGGGCTACTTTGATAAAAACAGTGTATGTCAGCTACTGATCACCTGTTCACATTTACATTCAACTCCATCATGTTGCACAGACATCAGCGTATCACTCGTATAGTTTCTGAGGAATCTTTGTCAAGATACTTGACAGTAAAAGAGCCAAAAGGGATTTTTGAAAAGTGCTTTTTTGGTTATCTCGATAAAGCAAAAAAAAGACACCTGCTTGACTTTTATGACGCTGATTTCTTTAGACTTGTTGGGTTATTAGGGGTGAAATTGACCTTGTGCAAAATCTGCTGCAGTGAAAATGTTACAGAATGTTGCGGCTATACACTGGATGAACAGGTACAAATTTTCTTTTGACATGGAGAGCTGACTAAATATATATATATACATTTTTTAAAGCTAGTCATTTTGATGTATTTTAAAAGTATTATCTATTTATACAGTGTCTCGTAGCTCTTTTCAGAGTGTCATTTTTAGTAAATTGATATTTTATGTGAATGATTATGTAACAAAATGGCGGCACTATAATGAAGGTTTAATCTAAATCTATATATACATAAATGTAAAAAGAAATTAGTGTAAAAAGAGTGCTGTCTGAATCTAAATGTACCAATTTTGTTCTTTGTAGACAGATTAGCTTTTCCTATCATACAGACCTCCCCTCACTCATGGAGGATATGCACATACGGCACCAAACTGGTAAGTCATATTTTTTTAGTGGTTCCTATTACGGCGTCGATCATTGAGTATCAAATTTGGATCAGGCTCATACCAACGTTGACGTCTTTGCCTTCGGGGGAGAGCCTGAAGAAAAAGAAAATCATTTAATCAAAAGGATTGTAACTGGTAGCATCTGCTTAAATATTACATGTAACTAGTGATTTCAACATGCACCATTATGAAAACTACCCCTTTAATACTGACTTAAAATTATTACTTGCCATATTCATATTACCTGCACACCACCGGCCAACTGGGCTTGCCGATCAAAGGCTGCAGGGTTGTCAAGCTGTTGTCCATGATACCCACGGTAGGGCTCTTGATCTCTGCCATTTCTCAAGCGTTGACACAGGGCTTCACAACACATTCCTATCAGGCCATACAGCACATTAAGTACTCTCAAGAGGCAGGGGTGTTGTCTGTCTTGGATGTTACCATCCATAAGGACAACCACTCTGGCATGCAGACTCACAAGTGCTGTAGCGCATGGGAATAGGCATGATACCATGATTGTCAAAGACACCCCTCCTACAATAACCCCTGCTCTGGCCGTTAAACTAATGTCCTCGTCATCAGCATATGTGGCATCATCCCGATCATAGACTTCAACTCTGGTCGACACTGTGCTCTGGTCAACACTGTCCCCATTTGGCTGTTTACTGTGAAAATCATATGTAGATGTTTCTGTGTTGATACCCTGTTCCTCTCCACAATCCGTTATAATGTTAGTAATCTTGGCTGTGGCAGAACAGGGGAGCTGCCTGTTTCCGCGAAGATCCACTTGTTTGTACATTCTGCCCAGTTTTGCCACTCCCTCAAGGTTTCTAACATCATTGAACTTGAGATTCAGGTTCCATCCTCTACCAGCATGCACAACAATGTTGGGCATGCTTTTGAGATCTAAACTGCTACAGTCAACATTCTTCAGCTTTTCCTCACAATTACATCTGTACTGCGAACATATGTAGCCATGAACGCAAGCTATGCACATGAACATCATGAAAGCGCTTATTCTGGTCATCTTGTTGAACATCTTAATTGTATGGTTATGAGTGAATGAGTGATGAGTGAAGGTGCTTATATTTTAAAGAGAGATAGCAGGGCGCTCTATTTTTAGGGTGTAGTATTATGTAACAATTTCAAATGGTATACATGCACTACATCCATGTTTCTGTATGGTGGGAAGGGTAGGGCCCCAATGTAGCAGCTAAAACCTGTAAACTATACTCTGGTAACATTTTAAATGCACAATATTTAAGTAAACTATAGAATATATAAAGTAAAAAGGGGTGGTAGGGTTAATGGTGATATATACACTTAATCATAGTGAACATCCTGAACATCTTGTTATAAGTTACTGAGTGATGAGTGAAGCTGCTTAAATTTTTAAGAGAGGGGAGCAGGGGGTTCTATTTTTAGGGGTGTTGTATTATGTAACAATTTTAAAAGGTGCATATGCACTACACACATGTGTCTGTATGGGGGGGGGGGGGGGGGGGGAGGAGGTGGGGGGGAGGGGGGGTCAATGTGACAGCTAAAAACCTGGCAAATATATTCTGATAATATTTTAGATGTACAATATTGAAATAAAATAAAGAATATATAAAGTGAAAAGGGGGTTTTATTGGTAACATAGTCAATAGGAGAGAAATATTCTTGTAGTTGATTTCATTAATTATAATACCGTGGCATATCTTTAAACAAACAATTAGTTCAATGAGAAAGGTAAAATATAAAAGATCATTTTATTTTGCCTACAATGAGTCAGGTCCTGTCATCTCTGTGACAGGATTAAAAATATTCGTGTTGCTGGTAATGGACCCCCCTGACATTTCCTCCAATTCTACTAGCCCTCTCTCTAGACTCTCGTTAAAATTGAACCTTTCACGGGATGCAAAACACATTTTCCCCCAAAGATACCAGGATATTACACTACAAACAATGAACATGAGTAGCACAATGCACAATCCTATTATCGCATAATAATAATATATGCTAACTGTATTGTTAACACAGGGTGTTGCTGTAGTTGTATTGTTTGAAATGGGGGTTGTCTCTGTGGTTTGAGTGCTACTTATTGCAGAAGTAGCCTCTATGAGAGTACTTGTAGAGACCAAATTCTCATGTGCAGTTGCCCCTGATGAGATCAAAATCTCATGCGCAGTTGTACCTGTTGAGGTCAAAATCTCATGCACAGTTGACCCTGTAGAGGTCAAAACCTCATGCGCAGTTGACACTGTAGAGGTCAAAATCTCATGCACAGTTGGAAGTGTAGAGACCAAAAGCTCACGCACAGTTGTCTCTGAAAAATAAAAGAAAATAAAATATTTTATATTTTTGTATTTCTCCAGAATATCAATGTCATATTCTCTCTTTTTTTGTAGGAGATCTGATGATAAAGAAGTGTGACGAGGCCAAACACACCACCCCCACCGCAACCCACTGCCGAGAGCCAAAGTTTGCATGATTCGGATGTATATATTTAACTTGTCTGAAGAAAAAAATATTTGTGATACAATAAAATGAAATCTTTTTTGATATTGATAAAATAAACTTACCTTGTGTTGTTCTTTGACAATCGGTAAAAATTGTGACAGTGTCCGGCAGAGGTTCAATAATGTCAAAAACATGACTGCAAGGTAGAAGACTGTTTTGCCTTATGTATAAGCTTTCTAACTTCCACTCGAGCAAAGAAGGTAGTTCCGTAACGAATGTTCTTTCAATTATCAGTACCGTTGCCGTCTGTTTTATGAAAACGCTAAAATTGGGTATAACTGTAATCGCCCCGCCCGTACAGCTAACCATTGTGAATGGCTCGCAGAGGCAAACATTTGAAGGTATGCCACATGGTGTTTGTCCAAATACGGATACCCCCATAACCACAACTTGGCTGATAAAGAGTATGACCTGCATGACTGAGAGTTTTGATGTTAACTGTACTATGTTTTGGACCCGAATGACTGTGACAATGGCCTTGATATGTGAAACACCCCCATAAACTTAATTACTGCTACAAATTAGGTTAACAAATATCCACGAAGATAAGATGCAAATATATTGTAATGACCCTTTATGTAATAGATCACTCACGGTGAGACCTGTTGAGGGCAATTAAGATCAGATTGTAAAGTTTGTCAATACAACTGAGTTATGCAAATACAACATATGAGAGGGGGTTATATACTTTTATGACCATTATGCAACAAATTAACTATAGCGTCATCATAACAGAACACAATCATATTATGACTAATTAATTTTTATTGGTAATCAACAGTACACTTCTACAGATTTTGGGTGAATCAGAAGTACATTTTTCAAAATGTATATTTATATATACATATATATATATACATACACGCAGACAATACATTTAGGTCCTGAGGACATTTTTTTTCAGGGGGTATCACACACTTGTTGAAATAACTCCACAAATTCAATTTTCAACAATTTAGTTATACAACATTCTACCCTAAGCTTGTCAACAGTATTGTGTGAACATCCAAACGCCTGACACGCCTCAACAATAAATTCTATTTCATCATACCTGTCAGTCAATTTAAGTGAAGTGAAAAGGATTCGCATATACTTTGTTAACATTTTTCCATCGATACATTTAATGGCCTCTGGGAGTTGAAGGTCAATACAACCCTCTGCCAGGCAACCATCTAACATACCCATGTGGGCTGATGGCTCTGCGGCTTCTCCGATACATCCCCTGCATGTGGCTTGGATCATTTTCTGTAGCTTTCTGTATGTCAGAAATAAATGTAGATTTTTACACATTATAAATAGACTAGGAATAGGTGCCCTCTCTTCCAATATAGTGACCCAGATATCAGTGGGGTCAGAGATCATGATAGCATGGCTTTTCTGAGCCCTATTCGCTACCTCTCTACATTTTTGCTCAGAAAAAAATATTCTGGACTCTGAAATTTGATCTTCAACACTAAGTCTGTACTTGTATACAGTAGTTGAGACATTTTGCCAGGGTAATCCACGTGACCTTTTTTTGGTATAAAGAGGTCTTTTTCTTAACGGTGCAGCAGGACAGTGTACCCCATCATATTCAGCTGAACAATTTTGAGGTGTCTTTTCAAGTTTTCGCTTCTTGGATTCTTGTAGAAGTGTGGAAAGTTTGTGAGTTATTTCGCCATATACAGAGTTTAGTTTTTGTATTTCATTTTTTGTAAATATGATTGTCCGGTCCACCGTAAACATGCCCTCTTCATCTATTTCACCAAATTTTACACAGTAGTCTGTGTCAACCTGTGAATAGTATATACTAGCAGCGTGTCTGAGGTGGATTTTGATCCACAGGTCCGTGCCATCGTTAACACCATCAGTCAGTTTTGAAATGTGATCATTCAGTTTGTCCATGACGCCACCATACACATATACAGACTTCCATCTGAAAAATATAGAATATAACAAATTATTATATATCAGAATAAAAGCGATAATTACAATTGAATAGACAAGAATATGCATTTTTGTATAACATCAAAAATTAATAAAATAGACAGATTTTTGCAATGTATTATATATATATTATATATATATATATATATATATATATATATATACATATATAATATAGTTAGATATAAAAGAATTCACTTACGTTTTTGTTGATGCAATATATTTGCAAAATGCTACATATGGACTGTTCTCGCCTCTCGAACGCACTTCGATCCTGAGGTGTTCGCTTAACAATTTAACCATTCCAACACCCTTTGATGAATAGAATTCTTGAAGTTGTTTTTCAGCCATAGTTGCTTTTAATGCAGATAAGTAACAAAAACTTTCATGGATAAAAATTAAATAAACGTTTACTTATATATATGTTATTTGATATCACGTGATCCTTTTATCAGCTGTTTCCAAAATGTGGGGTCACGTGACCCCCTTATCGCGTAATCCCAACCTTATCAGCGCGTCACTGATCTGATTCCAAAATGTGAGGTCACGTGACCAGTCACATGACCAGTCACGTGACCCCTTATCAGATAATCCCCCTTATCAGTGTGTAATTGATCTGATTCCAAAATCAGAGCTTGATTCCAAACTACCATACATATGTGTGTATGATACCCACCTCTTAAGTAATACACCATAACAAAACCTAAGAGGTCTCCACTGTACATAAGTATATAGTATTACATGTGTCTGCTTGTACATGTCTATCTTGTCGGCTAAGCTTAAATATACCAATTGCTACTTCATGGCGTATGCAGATGATCTATGCGTTGCCGCCCACTTTGAATGGAGTAACTCTGGTTGCATTTTTACAAAAGTGATTCAAAGAATGGTGTTTCGCAAAAGCAATCTTATAAATAACAAATGACTGAATATATCAGGAGTGTAATTATGTGTGAAATAGATACAATTAGTTGGTTTTATTTAGTTTTATATTGTTGGTAATAAAGACATGGAGGTAATAAAGACATACATAAATCTGTCCCATATATTCGTTTTATCTGTGACAAGATAGAAATGATAATACTTCTCAATTATAGAAATGGTCACTGCAGCTTATTCCTAGTCTTCATACTTTAAAACAAATGATTTAATCATAGATAAAATATGACAATTATGTGGCATATACTTTCAAGAAACGTTTCCCTACGGCTATACATTTCATTAAAATATCCCATTGTAACTGATTAATTTAGTGTTTTTGTTACTCATAATGCTTTCAAATTTCTCAGTATGACTCATAAGGTGTATGATAGCAATTATTCATAAGGTCAATGCATTCCTGTCTGTAGGTAAGACATGTCATAATAAAATGTTCTTCGGTTTCATTCTCTATTTTACAAATCTTACATATTCTTTCCTCTGGTGGTTTGAGATATTTACTTATCTACCTCTTTCTATTTCAAGATGAGTATTTAAAAGGAAAATAGCTCTCTCCACTCAGTACATTTTCAAGTTGCTAATGATTTATTTGTATATAGTTGCACGAAGAAAAAATGGCAGCGTGTAATAATCCTTGAGTGCCGATGTTTGTATAACCCCTGACTTTCGAGAATTAACCCTTATACCTTAAGGGTTAAAGTAGTCATGAAATGAGATTTTCAATTTGAACATATGAACATATGACGTTTACGTTCCACAGCTACATTTGTTTATGTGACTGTTTGAGAATAAATACTGTTTGGTCCTTGAAACTAACACTGGCGATTCATTTGAATACTTTTAAATGGCGAACTTGTCTTTGACCTTGACTTACATTTCAAAATCATGTGACCCAATAAATTGTTTATAAAAATGGTCTTACCAAAATCAAACCAAGGATGCACCTGATCAATGTGGTCTTCACCTCACAAAATAATCTAGTTTTAAGGTATTGAAATGTGGAGATGACCTCAATTTGTTGGGTCTGGGGCATACAATAATATATATGATAATATATAATAATGATCTACATAAGAAATCTACTTTCGAGAATTCAGAAATATATCTGACTGGCTGTGTCAGGATTGAATTCCTGATAACCAACTTTCAAATTGTCCTTGTACATGACGTGTACTTACTTCACAAGAAATCAAGCACATTCTCAACCAGCATTCGGCCATCTTGATTTCTGTTATGAGTGAACATAACGAGTTCATATCAACACATTAGTTCCCTATGAAACTAGCATTCTATCAGACTACTTTCCATGTGACTTCTCCAGAAAAATATGCACCACTCCAGTCACTAGTTTTCTTTGTTTTATTACAATTTTCTGTTTTATGAATTCAAGTTAAATATACAAAATGTATCTGGGCATTATATGACACACCTCATATTCAATGTAAATAACTATATGCTAACCTTACGTGACCTACCTACAGAGAATCAACTAGTGATGTAAAACCCCAAACAAACGAAAGTGATGTAAAACCCCAAACAAACAAACAAACAAACAAACTGCTGGAAATTAATCCTGTGATTTCACTTTACTAAACAAATGCAGGGATTTGATCTTCTTAAAATGACATAAACAATAGAATTGGCATAGATTTTAACAGCAGCTAAATAGTTCATGGCTCAGTGGTAACATGATTCATGAAGGCAACCAGTGAAGGCAATAAGTGTTCAATTCCTAATTATATGAACCTTGATCGTGCTGCATAATCGAGAAAAATAACTCTGAAAAATAGCTCATTCTCATTCAAATCAGTACATGCTCAGCTCTAAATCATTTAAAATATAAAATATGGTTCATCACTCGGCTGATTGAGTGCACATAGTTAATTTTCAATTTGATTACTTCATCACTCCCGACGGATAAACAAACTATTTTAATATTTTTTGAGAAATTCAATTGTTAAAAGGTACAAAGTACACAATATGAAATCTTAACATTTGATTATTGATGAAAGTAGATAGCTATATTCAGCTGTGCAACCAAAGACAACCAAAATAAAACCTGACATGGTACAATACAAGACACAACCAAAATCATGAACTGTCTGCAGACCAAATGATAAGAATAGGTTTGATCTCAGCCATGTGTCTCTATATAATATTACTACTGTATATAAACTATGGGCATGAAAACTCTTGCACCAGATTTCTATCAATCTTATGTATCAAATATCCTGAGATATTTTTAGAAACTGTAATCCTTACCTTATGCTTCCTTGAAATATTTATTTTATGGAGCTGTGTTGGAATTTGTGTTCCAAGGGAAATGAGAAAAAAACGGTGATTAAGTGGTGGAACAACCTGTCAATAAAACTATCCTCCAGGAAATTTACAAATTTTGCTCCCCTGATGTTTAATTGTTCATACTATTTGCAACTACAAGGCATTGTCACACCCACCTGAGCACAAGATTAAGATAGTATTCTGTGGGACACTATTCATTTCTATGATTCCCTCAACTGGATCAGACTTTTCTGATTATTATACAACTGTTCTTAGATTTGGGCAGATATTAAGGTTAGGGAAGGATAAGTTTTGAAGCACTGAATTTTAGGATTGGAGGATGGCACAGAACAGAAAATCTACACTTAAAGCTCATGTAGGTAAAATTAATAACTTTCATCCCTTTATTTGTTGATGACAAAAGGGAGAATTGACATTGCATTGATCACACAATTTCAGCACGCTTAGCTTTTCGGATTCCCTATGTTGCACACTTTTTAACTGATAGAATATATGAACTTATTCAAATTGAGTCTTATTATCTTTATGAGATTTATGGTTCATCATGTGGTGTAAATATTTTTTACCTAATCACTATTGAAAAGTAGATTAAGGTCATCCTTTCAACTGGCTTTTTGATTTATTTTAAGAAACAAACCAAAATAAATTTATTTAAACATGATACGTATATATTATTTAATATTATAGAATTGTCATAAGTCTCAATAGCATAAAATGAAAAATGTTTGAAGTGTTTTCAATGGAAATCAATGGTGAAACGCCTCTGACAGACCTATTAAGCCTGAAGATGAAGGGATTGAATCACCAGAGAAAATAAATTTGAGTGAACTGTATGTGCTGAAGTCATTTTACCACTGACTGCACATCAGTAGTAGAAGCCATGCTTGCTGAATTGGGAATGCTTTGCTGCATTCCTAGCAGTTTTCTGGCAGCCACCTGGAAGTCCTTATATGTAGCCATGTAAATGATTGGATTAATAAAGGTGTTCATATACGCTATAGTTACCACTATATAATACACAGCAACAGACTGGATTGCGACTTGGTCAAGATTGAACAATAAGAAATAAACTTGGTCCCATATCCAACATAAGATAAAGCACAGCGCAATCGTTGTCATGGTTTTAATGATATTAAACCTTGCTTTAGTCATTTTCACAGCCCGCTGTTTTTCTGCAGAAGACATGGATGAGCTCATATTGCCTGCATCCACTTGTGGAGAGATTCTCACCTTAAGGGACCATGCCATCTTCGTATAACAATACACTATGATAAAAACAGGTGCGAGGAATTGCAGAATAAATGTCAGCACACCAACTGCACGTTTCCAGTTCTGACTTGGCCATGTCTGACCAAGAATGCACACTCCGCTCCTGACTGCAGCGGTCGGTATGACGAGGAGGGCATTGTAAAAAGGTCCTATACACCACACTAATCCAACAGTTTGATAAACTCTGGTCTTATTGAAATGTTGCATATGAAACAATGGATGAACAACTTCTAGAAATCTTTCTATTGTGATAACAAGGAGATTATAAGTAGATGACATGAACAGAGACCAGACAATAATCCGGCTTATCCACAATCTACAGTATAATTCGCCAGCCACTCCGGAGATGTTGACGTCATAACTTAATGTAGATAAAAAATTTATTAACATAAAAACCGATGTCATGAAATCGATCAGACTTTGATTTAGTATTAGAACATTAAACGGTTGAGATCTCATCTTTTTATTTCTTATCATAACAAAAAGCACAAATCCATTATCCAGGAATCCCATAGATCCAACAATTACAAAGATAGGAATCTCAACGGGAAAGTCGCTGTCCACCACAGGATCTCCGCTCGGTGGAGTTGTTTCATATTCAACTGTCACATTTCCTGTTATGAAGTTCATGTTCCTTGCGTATCTCTCACCACTTTGATGCATGAAGCACCGGGGAAACAATTGTGTGGAATATTATAATATGTAAGTATATATAATACATACCACTTCTGATATTGAATCATAAATCAATAATAGGGTTTTGATGTAGGCATATGGAACATTATGTTATGCGACACCAAAGATCTGGAAAATTGAACTAATTATTTTGCAAGCTACAGAATATGACGCTGATATGACATGTGGCCAAATTGGTTTCAAAAAGCTAAATCCGGCATTATGTGTCATTATTATTATTTTAATAACATAATATGAAGTTCAACACATCAAAGTAAAAGCAAAATTAATCATCATAATTATTAGGGTCAAGGTGCTGCACCCATTTTCAACTGTATAAGTCCTGTGATCAGTCATGGTGAGGTTATTTGAAACTCTCAGGAAAACCACCATTTTCACTTGACATGTTATATCAATCCTCTGTGAGAAAGAAGCCAGTCATACATGACACATTAATAGACCATAAGCAATAATCATCAATGACCTATATAAATCACCCATGACCCATACCAATCACCTTTGACCTATATCAATCACCCATGAGCTTTATCAATGACCCATGGGTTATATCAATCACCCATGAGTTATATCAATCACCCATGGGTTATATCAATCACCCATGAGTTATATCAATCACCCATGGGTTATATTAATCACCCATGGGTTATATCAATCACCAATAGGCTATACCAATAAGCCATAAGCTGTATCAATCACTCATAAGCTGTATATCAATCACCCATAAGCTATATAATTCACCAATAAGCTGTATCAATCACCTGAGATGAGAACTAATCTACAATATTGAGATCATATTTGTATCCATGAGTATTCATTGAACATTATTGTGTCCTTCACATTCGGTTTGAAGTCATTGTGCAGTATATCCACCATCAATAAGATAAGAGGATCCTGTAATCTGTGAAGAAGCCGACGAGAAACACAAAAACTCGACCATTTCTGCCACCTACAACATTGAAAATGGCAAATTTCAATCATTTGAATGCGGAATGTTTCCAAACTAATTATCAATTTAAAATGAAAATCAAATGCACTCAACTAGGATAGGATCAGTTTAATTTCAGCTCATTCGAATCTCACCTGTTCCACAGTTACAAGTTTCTTGGTTGGTATGATAGAACCAAATTCTGTCTGTAAATAATAAGATTTCTCTATTAATATTGGCCTTTTAAATGCATAAGTATGTCATAAATGGCAACGCAATTCAATAAGATTATGATATATCCCTCCCCAAATTCAATCTGTAAGACAGTTATATAATATATCAAATACTGATCTAAAAAAGCCTTAGACTAGTATTTAGTGAATGATTGATGGTTGTATTTCATAGATTTGGCTGACTTCACATTTAGTTCTCGTAGAAACACTTTCCATATATTCTTGTAAAAATAAAGATGATTTGTCATGGTTGATACAGAATGCTTTTACATTATATTGTGATTGTTTGCTCTGTGTTCAGTGCATTGGCACCTTATTTGTTATAAAAATACCCCTCCACAGTAACATGAGAACAAAGCTTCAGGTGTTTTGTATCATAAAATATACAAGTTTTGGATTTCCTTTGAAACATTAGTATTAACATTAATATTTTTGGCAAAGACAAACTTACAACAGCTTTCTGGAATGAACACTGCTTCTCATGCTGCAACTTACGGATCTGTTTCTCTACCACTGAAATAACATTGTGATATATTATGCTGTGCATCTCAACACACAGCACTGATCAAAACAAGCCATTACTAATAAATGCTATACATGTACATTAAATCTATGCATTGTTTAACATATTCTAACTGGATAAAAATAAAATTTATCAACTATGAAAATTTCAGTTTAGTATTAGCTACTTTTAAACGTTTCTTTACAATATCACACCAATATTGGGAGATTGAGTATCATTCTTTGAATATCAAAGACACTAGTCTAAATGAAACTATCATATCAAATGGGAGACATACTCTTCTTATATGACAGTATATGTACCCTTGATTACTTTATGAAATATGTTGTGAAGTGGATTTTACATTTAGCATGTGGACATTTGAGTTGGCTAAATATTTTAGAAATGTTATTTCACAGGGAATGAGAAACAATAAGTTCACTTACTGGGTGTAAGGACGTAGGTAGGACAGACATTATTACAGGTCACTCCATATTCAGCCAGCTCTAGAGCCACGCCCTCACAGGAACAACAAACACAAACCATAATATGATGCATCTTAATATAAGAATATAATATCCAACACATCATCCCAAATAATAGTTAGGCCAAGTCCATAATACCATTGTATATTTAAAGTCCTCAAATAGTTGACTATATATATGAAGACAACATAAAGCCAAATCATGTCATAACATCCTATGACACAAACACTGTCGTCCATACAATGAAGGTAGCATACATTTTATATCTTATTTTAACCATCCTTGCACAAGTCAGAGTTGAATATAATAAAATAGCAGAATAGACCAACTTCAACAAAATACCTTTGTGAGTCCTTCTATTCCACTTTTGATTGTTGAGTAGACAGCCTTCCCGGGAATAGAAACAAACTGCATCTGCGAGGACATATTTATTATTCTCCCCCAACCTTCAAACAATATGTGAATAACTATATCATATTGTACACTTAAATATAAATAAACATTATCTCATATAATATAAATTGCCATTATCTCATATCATAAATCATCTCATTTTAATCTGATAATCTGATATAATATATATATATATATATATATATATATATATATATATATATATATATATATATATATATATATATATATATATATATGGACACAGATATATTTATGGACACAGATATATATATGGACACAGATATATATATGGACACAGGGTGGACATGCTTACATCAGATGTGCCGAATTTACTATTTGCGCTATTGACTAATGTGCTAAATTGCATCGTTATTCAAAGACTATATATATAGTTCACATCTAGTTTGATACCAATAGTTATATATATCAAGGTCTTGTCCCAGTAAAATGATAAAATGAATAATTAGATGAGAACCCAAAACAGCTTTATTTGTTCCTATCTTTAAACATAACACAACTTCAAATTAAATATATTTGGGAATATTTCTTGACTCATTTATTTCCACATTGTAGAATCCAATTTGTCTTGAGGAAATATTGGCAGATTATTTTTAAGTTTGCTAAAAAAATAATTGCATACTTTCAGTATTTTCATATAAAGTCTGAAGGTACTACTCTGCACAACTGCTGACAATAGCTTCCCCTTTTCGTAACATGTATGCACATATATTACACACTTTCGTAATGGGAATTTATAATATCATACTATGATGGAAATTATATCAATATTCTGAACACCTTTTCATCTTTTACTCGGAATAAGTGGGTGTTGAAGTATATCAATACTCTTGAGATTTGTGGTATGTCAGTAAGTGCTCTTCTACAGACCAATAGAGAGGATTCCCAAACATCTTTAGAGAAATAAATGTAACAAATTCATATTAACTCTGATTCTATTGAAACAGATTTACTATTTTCCTCAAATGGAAATTCAAATAGTGGCACATACATGAACCGAGAAAAGAGAAACTCTTGTTTTATTTAGTTCACATTACATTTGTGAGTAAAATGATAACAATAGTTTCCTACTATCCTCGACCTGTTTTGTTATCACATAACAAATTTCCCATTCGTTTTCTTTTACAAATATATAAAATTTTCAATGGATATAGAGGCAAATAGAGTATTTTGCAACATGACTTTGTCATCTATATAATTCAGTCCAAATATTGTAGAAACAATAACCAGATTATTGATTTAATTCATAAAAGGAATGACCCTACCATGGAGTCTATCTTTACACTGCACATATAACACTTTTTATTTGGTTCTTATTTTGTTACTTTCCCTATCTGGCCCCAGGAGGCATTCATCACCAATACACATCACAAATACCCTTCAGTCAAGACGATTATATCGTATCTTACGATAAGTGATAATTTAGTGCCATGTGTAACTCAGTACCTGATACTTGTCAGTAAGGATGAATACTATTCATATTATGTACCTATTTAGTGTCAAGTGTAACTAGATACCTGATTATTGTCAGTAAGGATGAATACTATTCATATTATGTACCTATTTAGTGTCAAGTGTAACTAGGTACCTGATAATTGTCAGTAAGGATGAATACTATTTATATTATGTACCTAATTTAGTGTCAAGTGTAACTAGGTACCTGATAATTGTCAGTAAGGATGAATACTATTTATATTATGTACCTATTTAGTGTCAAGTGTAACTAGGTACCTGATACTTGTCAGTAAGGATGAATACTATTCATATTATGTACCTAATTTAGTATTAAGTGTAACTAGGTACCTGATACTTGTCAGTAAGGATGAATACTATTCATATTATGTACCTAATTTAGTATTAAGTGTAACTAGATACCTGATTATTGTCAGTAAGGATGAATACTATTTATATTATGTACCTTTGCTCTTCATGAGAGGACACAGACGTTTAATGAGAAGGAATGGTGACGTCAGCATCACCTGGATCATCTCATTCCACTTCTCCTCGGGAAACTCCTCCACCTGACACACGTGGTTGAAACCTTCGGATAAACATCACACGCATTTCTTAAACATATTTGTCAAATCAATATCGGCATTACGAACTTGACAGTTGCAAATGTATAAATTTGACAACTAAATGAAATGTCAATTCAGTGGCATGAACTTCATTCAGACTCTAAACAAGTTTAATTACTTATATAATTCTTTCACAACGTTTATAACGCTAAGAAAGAGGCTGTGCTTAGCCCTTATGAATTGAAATCATAGCAGTAGGTCAGCTGCTACATGGCAGCTTCAACTTCAACCACCATCAGGAGCTATATTATCATGTTGTCGTGCACAAAGTAGGAATCTTGCACAATGTAGGAATAATTCCTACATTGTGCAGGACAAAGTAGGAATTCCTACATTGTGCAAATAAGTAGGAATATCAGAGTCAAGAATCCAAATGTCAGGAATAAGAATGAGGAGGTTTAGGCAATATGAACATAAGACTGTTATAATAATAATGATGATATGAGAATGCACTGATATTAGTTGTGTGCATAAAAAATATGATTTTATCAGTGATATGTACATTTCTCATTGGCAAATAGGTAGATATCTGGGTTTGGGCTTGTAAATGTAGATCTACAATTGCGATACGAATATTCCAAACAAACAAAAATGTTTGTACATTTTTTTGTAACACGGATGGTTCCTTTTTTGACAAGCATTGCCGACAGGCAATGCTTGTCAAAAAAAGGAACTATCTGTGTTATTCTGTGATCGGTACGATCATGGGAAATGCGTATTCATTTCCTGTGGTTTGTGATTCGGTTTTTTCTGTGGTCATTATTGTTAAAGCAACTGACGCCACTGTGGAGTGTTCGCCGTGTGCATGCGATAGATTCGACTGGTGCCACCCTCATTTCTTGACACTCGGTTGGGGGCCAGTCTATAGTATTCGGCGTATGAATACAAGTAAAACACTGACGATGATTACACTGACGTCATGTCAATGGTTGGCACGTGCACGAGGCGATAATATTTCATTTTGTGTTTTTTGTTTCTTTTAATTTTTGTTTTGTTTGCTGTAATTTCTGTTTTGTTTATTTTAATTTTTGTTCTGTTTGTTGACAGTTTTGGTTTTTTTTTTTTCTCATCCGTGTTACATG
This sequence comes from Amphiduros pacificus, assembly GCA_949316495.1. Classification (NCBI taxonomy): domain Eukaryota; kingdom Metazoa; phylum Annelida; class Polychaeta; order Phyllodocida; family Hesionidae; genus Amphiduros; species Amphiduros pacificus. The sequence continues at coordinate 43,664,380 of OX439004.1, forward strand.
TGGATCACCACTTTTTCTTGTTTTTTGTCAAAGTAAAATGACAATCAACATTTCTATTTCCAAAAATGTCATATCTCTATTATAATGTACTAGTCAATCAAAATTTGTAACCATATTCTATAATGCCAACAATGTCCAATTAAGCCAGAGGAAGTGTCTGTTATTCTTTTAAATACAAAATATAATAGTAAACTAATAAACATTGTAATTATATTAGCCACATCCAGTCATATCAGTTATTGATATATCTGAAAATTCCTACTTATTTGCACAAAGTAGGAATTCCTACTTTGGGCAGTTGCACAATGTAGGAATTCCTACTGGGCCCTGATTCCTACTGGGTGCAAGACACTGTCACATGACCGGCTGCTGGTGGTCATGTAAGCAAAACATCACAAAAGCTAACCCCCAAGATCTTGGGGAACATTGTCTGCGTTGCATAAGTACATTATGAATTGTATATTTATTTTACGTTTTACTTGATAAGGATATAATTAAAATATAAGGTAGTTCGGCAGTTAATCTTTGGTTTGCCCCATGCAAAAATCCTATTTAACCCTTATCCTGACCGATTGTGTAATGTACAGTGACCGGCAGCTAAATCCGGACATTTTCATGTTTTTCACTCCCGATTTTCACAAAACCTTTCAATACTTTGTAAAAACTGCTCACATCGATAGAAGACAGTCTACTTCAAAGGCATGTGAAGTAAAAATGATCTCCTTTCAATATTTACAGAATTAGCGGGAAATTCCAAACTCCACCAGAGGGCGACTTGGTGAACCTATCACCTCTGTACAAGGTGCCTTTTGGTGCTGGCTCAGCACATCCACCAATTTTCATGCAACTGTCCGTCTTACTTATTTTTATTTCTTAGATTGTACTCAGATTGGTAAAATATGATATATTTCACCCTAAATACAAAAGTTTGTGCATATAGAAACAACTATTAAGTGAAATAAAACTTGGAACTACTTTCTCAATCGGAGGAGCCATTTTCTAGGGGTGTGATAAGGCGGAACCACAACAAAGATGGCCGCTTTGTTTATAATTTGAATTCTTTAATCTATTATACTTTTGGTTAAACTAACCAACACAAAATGTTCAAATCTCAAGAAATGAACTCTAATGCATCTCAAGGCAACTTCATATTTGATATTAAGAGATGTTAACATGCCAATCACATTTACAACACAATGACAGTTCTTGAGCACATGGCCAGTAAAAGTAGGACCGGATGAATACTAATCTGGGTTGGCCAGAGGTAATAGTTTGCGTGTGCCTCTGGTGGACAGTGTGGGGAAATTCACGCATTCAGCAAACCTGCAGATTGTCCGAGTTTCCATTGAGTTATATGGTGATGTTGGTTACGTCACCTCTTCTGACGTCATTTGACAGTGACTCAATAATTCATGCCATGAAAATAAATAAACACTTTTAACGTTTTGAAAAGCAGTAGGAATACAAGATAACGTGTGAGAGACAATACTCAGCTCAATTGTAATTAGTACAGGCAAGGTTTGCTTGATGTTTGACTGTGTTAAAAATGTCCGAGTTTAATCTGCCGGTTTCGGACAGTTGCCGGTCACTGTAATTGGAAATAATTAGTCATATATGACAGACTGGGTATAGACTTAAGTCACTGAGTCCAGAAGCAACAAATTTGTGGGGAGTGGGTGGGGCCAATATGACGTCAATGTATATATATATATACATTGACGATTGACACGGCGCATGCCATCTGGCTGCATCTAGACTCAGTGACTTAAGTACAGACTGAAATGGATTACAGGTCTAGGAAGTTATCTTAAGTTCAGTGTCAAAGTTCAGTGTCAAAAAACATAAAAATCCTTCCTTTTGGAATGGGTTACACGTTTGGGAAGCCATCTAAAGTTCAGTGTCATAAAAGCTCCTTTTGGAGTTGGGGCAAGGTTAGCCCACTGCACTTCAGTCTAGCATTTGGACAATGATTTGTGGTACTTGTGGTACTCGTATTTGGACAATGATTTGTGGTACTTGTGGTACTCGTATTGTCTTCCGGCAATAAATGGTTTGAAATACTACATAATACATGGTATTTGTCCTGTATAGAGCACATGTAAGTTTATACCAGAGATATTTAAACAGATATATGTATTAATTGTCTCTGATTTATACAGACTTGCATTACAGAACGCACACCTTTGAAAAGAACACAAATCAATGTTTTCAATTAGGTTCTTAAAGGTCTCAAGGAATATATTTTTCTTTATGTTTGATTGATATTTGGACATTTTATTCTATTCACACGTGCGTCGCTGTAAGCCATCAAGATTTACATACCAGCATTGTTGACCAGGATGTCAACTCCAGATGGATGATGTTGTTGGATAGATTGACAGAGTGTGTCAACTCCACACTTTGTTGACAGATCTGACTGTGCATAAGTGACCTTGCAGCCATACGTCCTACAAAGAGAGGGAAAAAACAAATGCAAGCATCCAAAAGCTTTTGCAATGGTAAGAATTAAACGAACGGGAAGCTTATTACAGGGGTGGTCCATATCATAATAAGCAGGGGGTAAGGCAGCTTTAAATGGAATATCCCACATATATGTGGCAATGCATACAAAAATGACCTACTGAGTAGTATTTCCAATAGAATTAAACTTACCAACAATTTAATATTGAAAAAATAATTAAAATGGATGTAACTCCATGTCAGTTCTCCACATTCTTCAATCTTTTCGAGGGTCGGAAGATAAATAAGCATCAATTAATATAAACATAAATATTATACATGCATTAATTATATAAAGATTATATTACGTTTCCAATTCTTCCTTTGTGTCTTTCACACTGTCATAAGGTCGGGATCCGGCTAGGATGAGAGAACATCCCCTTTTGGCCAATATATGTGCTACTCCAAGCCCAAGGCCACTGGTCGACCCTGTGACAAGGGCTACCTTTCCTGACATCACCTCACAATAGGAATAAATCTTTGACTTAAATACCTCCTACGAGTTAGTTACCTGATGTCATCAGGTGTTTGTCACTCGCCATTGACAGTATTATATTTTATGGAATTAGGTTAAATGGACTTTAGAAGGAGATAAGATAGCAATCATATATTAGAGGTTTGAGTGCTAGAGGCACAGTATGTGAAAAGACGTGCTGTTATGACTTAATCTTTATCTAATATATATGTATGTATATATACACATATGCTACAAATATACATCAAGATCTTTGATACTGATTGATCTGACAAAAAGGTGAGGAAATGTTTTTTTTTCAACTCAATTCACTAATTTCCAATTATTTGTTTTATTGTTTTTATTGTTTTATGGTTGCAGTATGGAGGGTAAAGTTGCCTTTATTACCGGATCTACCAGTGGGTTTGGGCTAGCCACTGCTCAGGCATTGGCTAAACGGGGCTGCTCCATCATTGTCACAGGATTCGGAGACCCTGTCTTCATTCAAAGCCTGATACAGGATATAAAAGGGTACAAATTGTCTTGGTCACTTGGGTTAACAATTCAATGTACTGTATCTGCTTCTTTAAAGTTTCAGTAAATAGCTTTGGTGGAGGTGAGCGATGCAAAAGCTTATAGTGATTCTTTTATTAACATGATACATTTAATCAATAAATATAAGCACGTTGAGTTATGAAATGTTAAGCTCTGGTCCTGTGAGGGACTGAAGATAGAAATGATATAAATGCTACAAATTATAGTCTCGCTCAATATGTAACAAGTACATAACAAAATATCTGTTTCTAAATCATACATGTCATCAGAAAACAATATACAAACGCATTATCCGAGACCTGCAGAGACAGGGCTATGGTATGACTACTTAAATTTACTTAGATGTTGGAAATGAAACATTTCTCATTTTTGTATTTTCCCAAGCCAGTGCAATGTCAAAGTTGACCACGTTGGCGGGGATCTGCGGAATGTGGATAGCATTGCCACATTATGCCAGGAAATCCATGATTTATATCCAGAAGGAATTGATATCTTAATAAACAATGCCGGTAAGCCCCGGAGACAACTATATCCCATTCCATATTCTGATTTCACTATGGACTGTTGTTGATGTGAACAAAAACCTTCTAGTTATATAATATAAACGATTGATATATGAAATATCAAAAGTTCATATTCACTGTTTTCATTTAATTTACATCCGCTGCAAGAATATCCAAAATTCAGATATTAGTTGGTCAGTGGATACCTCTACACAGTTATTGCTGGATTTAAAAATAACAAATTCAACATAATGTTCATAATGTTGGCAACCTGCCTTTGTGCCTTAACTTTCAGGGTTTAATCACGTGTGTGATGTGGTGGACTACCCGGATGAGATGTGGGACGATATGGTGGCATTAATGCTATCAGCACCTTTCCATCTTATAAAACGACTTGCTCCAAAAATGAAAGAAAAAAGTCAGTTATCTTTCTTAGCTTTTTGTGCCAAAAACTGTTGATATGCACATCGTAAAATGTGCTGTTTCATATATTTATAGTTATCTATATCGTAGTTAGTTCCTTGCCCTAAAAGAAACCTGCAATTTGTACAGTACTGGAAGTTATGTTTATATATTTTCAACCATCTACATCACAGTTCTTTCCATCATAAACTTGGTTGTGGTTTATAGTATTTACAAATCAAGCACCATATTAGATTTTTATTGATGTGTACATAATGTATATTGTATCAAGTATTATATTAGATTCTTAATATTGTTTATATTATGTATATTGCAGGGTGGGGCAGAATTGTGAACGTTTCTTCTCAGATGGCTTTCATCTCAGCTCCGGGAAAAGCTGTTTACTCTGCAGTAAAAGCTGGTCTAGTTGGATTAACTAAGGTCCCATTATTATCCAACTCATCATTGCAGCTTAGCCAACACAGGACAATTTTTTTTTCTCTTTATGTCCATATCCTTCCTTGATTGAAAAAGATAGGAATAGATCAAATGTGTTGTGCCAAAATGAATCTTTGTGTAGTTTTGATTTTAGAGTATAATATATATTTATACACATATACTCTTGCAGGGTACTGCACTTGAGCTTGCAAAATATGACATAACCTGCAATGCTGTTTGTCCATCATTTGCACTTTCGCCAAGTGAGTACTGAGTTTGCATTTTTCACTCAATCCAATTTCTTTGAGAATACATGTGCTGACCATTATCAGATTTAAGTGATCATATAATTTCTAGTTGAAACAAATATAAACATAATTTAGGGATGTCAAAATATGTTCATAAAGAAGGATGTCAAAATATGTTCATAAAGAAACATGATGTAATGCATTATTTTAGGATATTTGATTTACCTTCCACATTTATGTTTCAATAGTAGTTGAAGAACAGGCAAGACAAAAAGCGGCTGCAAGAAATATCTCCCACCAAGAGGCAATGGTAAGGTTATGTTAATTGCGGCCTTGAGTATCCAATCATGTCTTATTATGACAAAAGTGTTATCGCTGTTTTGTGGGCACTGCCATGTTACCCTATCTCCCGTTAGATGTCAGCACTCTTCGGAGTTTAGAAGCATAAACTTATGCTGTGCAATTCTTTAAAGCAATGCATTTTACTGTAATAAAGCCTGACGGCATTGAGAAGGCATATCAGTTTCACATATTGAAATACAAAATCTAAATTTATGCAGAAGATATTCAGTTCATGATCAATGTGTACGTCTTCCTTAAATAGAGAAATTATTAAAAAATATTATGTAGGACTGGATGTTATATTTTGATAAATAATTTCTGACTTCAGAATGAATTCTCATCGTCAGTTCCAACTGGAAAATTTGTGACACAAAAACAGGTACTTAATTTTTCTTATTCTTTTGTGATCCTTTTGATTTTTCTCACATAATTTAACGTACATGTTGTAATGAGTTGACATGTACTGCATCTGATATTAAAACTACCATTTCAAGAGAAGTAGATTTATAAGTATCATTTCAGGTTGCAGATCTAATTGAATTCTTGGTGTGTTCGGAGGCCAGTTCTCAAATGACTGGGGGTGCCTACCTTATAGATGGAGGGTTTACCAGCCAGTAATCATCAGATATCACCTATTAATCCAAACAATTGTCTTTTGATTGTGATTACTCCACACTTCATTAAATATCTTATTACTGTTTGTAATATGGCATTAGAAAATGAATAAAGATATTGATATAAACATATAATTACTTCACTGACAGGAACATTACAGATAAGAATTACTTTTTTATATTAATTTTAGATGGTGTTTATGTATATAAAGATATCTTGTTTAAACATTCATGAAATGAGGTTTTCAAGCACCTTTTCCTCTTTCATTGCACAACATAAATGTTTATACTTCAAACTTTCTTATCAAATGTTATTACCCATCATATTTATTTCCCCTCCATAAATTTCATAAGTGGAGGTGTCTTCTGCTAAAATCCAAATCCATTGGACACTTTTCAATAAACTTTGTTTAGCTGAGCAGTGATCTATTGCAAACACCTGCTTAGTATATTTTTTAACTGAGTCACCTTCAGATTGGAGTGATTTGGCTCAGAGGCCTGTTTGTCCATTATGTTTGTACGTATGTACATTGGTACAGGCCTGGCACCCGGACACACCACAGTAGAGGTCACATGCTTGTACATATTGTATACATGTGGCCACCTGGTGGTCAAAGGAATACAGGCAGTACTTAGCACTTTAATCAAAACACAATAACCATGGTTGGTGTATTAAGCAAGATAAATTGCTTGTATCAGTTTCGTGGACACATCATTTAAGCATATCACCAAACCTCTGTAAAATTACCGGTGATCTCTGATTTCATGAATGCTTTAAGATTTTATTTTATATCAACTAGCTAACATGCCATACATATAACGCAATAGCTAGTCTTGTCCAAGAAATAGAATTTTTCATCACTTTCAACATCATTTCCTGACAAGATACAGTGCTGCTTTACTGGATTGTTATGTCCCAGGCCTGACATGATAACCGACCAGTCACCTTTTGGGATTGATCAATTAAGTATCATTATATGGTATTTAGAAGAAACCATTTGTAAATTTTGGTAATTTTATTTGAAAAATATCTGCCTTTAATAAAAAAAACATGAATGAAATGAAATGGAACGGACTCACTCCATACTGAAGATTATTGATGGGATACAAATATCTTCCACTACCTACACTCTACCTTTTGAGATTAATCTGTTTTTATCATTCTATTCATTCACAGACACTTTCTTTTGGAGAAAAGTTGCCATTTCTTTCAGACCTCTGGATTCCTTTCTCACAACCATGTATGTAATGACTTTCTAATTTTACTACAATTAATATCAAACCATTAAAAACTGTCTGTAATGTTCCCTGAGACAGAGAATTGCCACAAATTTTGGAATGTTTCAAATAGTCATAGAGGTCACGTTTGGATAGGCTTAGCAAATCCCTTTCTATTGATGTACATGTATATCATGAATTGTCAGCAAAATCCATGATGGCCACCAATTTTGGAATATTGCAAATGGCCAATTTAATTTCTCCCTGCTAATCATTTTAAACTCAAATAAGATGTGATGTACTGGATATTATATCAAACAAAAATCATGCAGCTTTCAATTTTCAAGCTTATTTATTGATTAACATCATTTGCATAAATACATTATATGGCACAAATATTTACTTATAAAAGTAATTGACAGTGTATATTTCTAAATATCGTTCCAAATTTGATATTAAGTTACTCTTAATCATATACTGTAATATAAATATCATTGCTAAGTTAATAGATTCAATAAAGTGTTGTTTATGAAGTTTTAATAACACTGAATCCTGATTGCGCAAGTAACTGCAAAACATCCACAGGAAAGCTTGGCGATTCATTCCTAGACTGGTCCCCTGTCTCAGCAACTGATACTTCTGTCTCAGATGAAACAGTTGGTACCAGATTTGTTGATGTTGTCACTGAATTTGTGGTTCTCCCCGATGAACAAGTGGTGCCACCTGATGGGGCAGATGTGGACACTTCCTCAGTTCCACTTCCAACTGTCGCCGTAACAGTTCCATCAGAAGCCGGTGCTGGATCGACAAATACATAATTCACCGCTGATGGGTTTAACAACTGAGCGAGACTCTGATCCAGGCTTATAGTTGTATCTGGAGTGGCTTCTTGACCAGCAGAAGAAAAAGCAGAGGGCGGCACTAGTGCTATGTTAACATTGGATGACAGTCCTGAGGTAAAGTCACTCAGGTGTGACAGATTACTGGCCTGAGAATTCGCCCCCATATTGAGAGCATTTAAATCAAGTATCTGTTGAACAACTGCCTGTACCGGGCTAGTAGAATGACTGGACAGGAGCTGGACAGGACTCGGGGCATTATTTGAAAGCATTTGACCTGGACTAGAAGATGTGCCGAAGGTTGGTGTTGAAATGCAGGAACTTGACACTGTGGTTGTATGTGAGGAATGCGTCACCATACCAGTAGCGCCTGAGGTGGAGCTCTGTGAGGCAGCACTGCTGCTAACGGGGGGAAGATTTAATGTCGACAAGATGTTATGAGTGTTCCCTATGGTTGAAAGGGTCGGCACAGTTATCGGGGAGGTCAAGGTCAATGTTGGTAGGGTCATGCAGGTCGCTGCTTGAGAGGTTGGAGTAGACTGTCCTAAACTAGTAGCAGAGTGTGATGCTGACAACAGACCTAATATAGGAGATGTGCTGCTTCCAGTTAACAAACTCCTTATATCAGCCAGCACATCCTTCTCACCGTGTTCCTCTTTCCTACCCTCCTGGTTACCTTCTTTGGTTTGACTATTTGCTCCCTCTAGAAGTACCTGCAGTTGTTGTGATAACTGACTAGTATTATTTATGCTTGTATCAGTAATCTCAACTTGACCTTGGCCTTGATCAATATGCACCAGTTGCTGGCCTTGACCTAGATTTATAATACTTTGCTCTGAGGCACTGATTGTCTCCTGGTCCTGGACAACAAGTTCTGTGTTTTGTTGCCCTGGCTGTTGGTCTCCAGACATAACAGGCTGTTGTAGCAGAGTCAGTTGTTGCTGTTGTTGTTGCTGATATTGTTGCTGTAAATTCAACAGCTGTTGAAGACTTTGTAATGTTTGAAACTGAAATAAAAATGTGACTTCATTAAAAAAAAATTTTGATAAATGATAATGTGCAATAAGGAAGAGATAGAAAACTAAATGTGGGATTCAGATCTTTGAAAATTTTCCAGAAAAACATAGTGGCATAGTGTCAGTATATACCGGTTCAGCTTTACTATTTTCATATGAGATGGTAACATGAATATTCAACATTGTTATAAAATATGACTGTCAAACTAGATAATCCAAAAAAATGTTAAATTACCCACTTCAGAGTTGCTCAAAACTACCTGTCAGCTTGGTATGCCGACCAATTCAAGTCTCATACTATAAGCAATCAGCTGTTACTTACATGTATACTGCTACTGTTGGGATTTGGCTGTGCATTTTGTGCATCCATCAGAACCTGGTGCAACAGCTGCTGTTGAATAACCTGTTGTTGCTGTTGAAGCTGGTTTTGCTGTTGGCTCAGTTGCTGTTGCAACATGATTAGCTGTTGGCGGTATGTCTGATGTAGCTATTAAATATTTGAACATCACAATACATAAATGTTGAAACAATCACGACAAGAACAAACATTCATATTTTGCGAAATTATTTGAAGAGCAATATCAACAGACTCTTGACTTCCAATTAACATTAAAACTAACAATTCAACTTTTCAAAATGTAAAGCAATACAACATTATTTATTTACTGCCATGACCAGTAGAAGCTAATCTGAAGCCATCTTGATATCACAAAGAAAAACTTTCAAGTAAAACCTACCACATTCTTTGGGAGGTTTGAGATGAAATAGAAGCCGTTTATACCTGATCAAGTGGGGAGTCATTGGCAGTCAGCTGTGTGGTTGCCGTAGAGACCGTGGCACTCTGGGAAGGTTCCTGCATGGAGCTAGTCACTGGTACAGCTTGGAAATGCATCGTCTGGTTATCTTCTGTGTTGTCATGGTTACTGTCATTATCAGACATCTCCATATATGGATCATCACTCTGTTCTATCACGATCATTGGCTCTGATGTAACAGATACAGGGTGGTTCACAATCTTTATTAACTTTCAAGTATTGTTTTATTTTTGAATTACACTTGGATAAATTGTTTGAAAAAGTCAAATAATCTTTTACATTTTAATTAGTACTCATCATCACTATTCCTAATTCCATTTACAAGTTAGCATTATCACAAACTGGACACAAAATTAATCTATTCACCAGGGAGAGGATCCTTTTCCTTGACATTGCCGCGGGGCTTGTTCTGCCAGTACGTTTTCATTCCGTGTGGTGGTGGTTCCCGGATACCGTTTGTCTGCCTCATCTGCTCGTTAACTCTGCCGATAGTTCCTGGACTACACCCAGTTACCAAAGATATGAAACGGTAACAGTTGGCACGTGGTCCTCCTAAAATCATGCATAATGACTTGATTGATGAAGATGAAGAGTCCATGATAAATGTAAAAGACTACATGTAAAGAACATAGACTGAAATTTAGTTTTGGCATAAATGGTCAGCATCTCTGCCATCACCCTTCTCCCCTGACCATGTGATATCAGTCACCTACCTGAAGGTGTCAGCATCTCGGCCATCACCCTCCTCCCCTGACCATGTGATATCAGTCACCTACCTGAAGGTGTCAGCATCTCAGCCATCACCCTCCTCCCCTGACCATGTGATATCAGTCACCTACCTGAAGGTGTCAGCATCTCAGCCATCACCCTCCTCCCCTGACCATGTGATATCAGTCGCCTACCTGAAGGTGTCAGCATCTCAGCCATCACCCTCCTCCCCTGACCATGTGATATCAGTCGCCTACCTGAAGGTGTCAGCATCTCGGCCATCACCCTCCTCCCCTGACCATGTGATATCAGTCACCTACCTGAAGGTGTCAGCATCACGGCCATCACCCTCCTCTCCTGACCATGTGATATCAGTGACCTACCTGAAGGTGTCAACATCTCAGCCATCACCCTCCTCCCCTGACCATGTGATATCAGTCGCCTACCTGAAGGTGTCAGCATCTCGGCCATCACCCTCCTCCCCTGACCATGTGATATCAGTCACCTACCTGAAGGTGTCAGCATCACGGCCATCACCCTCCTCCCCTGACCATGTGATATCAGTCACCTACCTGAAGGTGTCAGCATCTCAGCCATCACCCTCCTCCCCTGACCATGTGATATCAGTCGCCTACCTGAAGGTGTCAGCATCTCGGCCATCACCCTCCTCCCCTGACCATGTGATATCAGTCACCTACCTGAAGGTGTCAGCATCACGGCCATCACCCTCCTCCCCTGACCATGTGATATCAGTCACCTACCTGAAGGTGTCAGCATCTCGGCCATCACCCTCCTCCCCTGACCATGTGATATCAGTCACCTACCTGAAGGTGTCAGCATCACGGCCATCACCCTCCTCTCCTGACCATGTGATATCAGTGACCTACCTGAAGGTGTCAACATCTCGGCCATCACCCTCCTGGCCTCTGTCTGTCCTGACAATGCACGGTCTCGCCACTGTTCCAACAGTTTGTAATGTGTCAGTGCAATCTGTAATAGTAATAATATCACAAAAAATATTACAAAAAAGCAGTGATCAGCATAGCTTTAAGGTCATTGTTTATTCATAACATTTGACATCTTGGATAGTTTCATAAGTGATCTATCTGTGGATATATATCAGTTAAAAAATGCCTGGTGCATGCGTAACTTTACCTACAAAATGGTGGTTAAGTTCAACTTATTAAAATGCTGAAGTCTTCTCATACCATAACACAGTTGTCTATGCAGCACTTTTCTTTGATAAGTTCTTTAATTGACTTCAGTTTCCCGAGAGCAGCTTGACCTTTAACTCGCTCAGCTCGGCAAATACGCTGAATAATGGAAAAATCATACATTCCCTAATCCAAATTTTTAATAATTCGCCAGTGTTTACAAAAAGACAGGATGCAGGATAAATTTACCATTAAAGGGTAAATATCTTCCATAAAATTCTACTTTTTTGTACATTGTATAATATCGCAACAGTCACTAGGTCTGTGTTCAAACATTTAATGAACAATGAACTTGTAACCTCTCCAAAATTTCCACTTTAATTCTGAATAAGAAAATCTGCAATTTTTTTTTTAATTTACCAAAAGAATTCTTTTTTTTATGAAAGAATCTTATTGTTTAATATACATGTATAAATATATAATCTCTTTTCATGTTTTCATATTTCTTGACTGTTTTGGGATATTATGTGCAGCATACATACTGGATCTGTTTTGAGCTTTTTGTGCAAAAAATTGTTGGAGTACATAAGCACTCTTTGGGAAGCTCTTTCACATAATTTAAGTTCCTCTCTCAAGTATGAACGCTTCAGCATAACAAACTCCTCAAAACTTTTTGACCGCTTTTGACCATTGCCAAGACCAATGTTCTTTGTTCTGAAAATATAAAACAGAACATTTAAGTGTTATAACAATATTCCATATTTTCTAGAACTCTTTTTTATCTGAATTTGACACCATGGGATAATTTCATCATTTCAATGATTTAATTTATTACTTCAAAATTAGAAGACATTAAGATCCACTGTGTATTGGAAAAGATAATCTTAAAACTGACAATTTTAGTGTAATATGACTATGTATACGTAATTATTATAATAATTATTATTTGACCTTACTTTTTACTCTTTCCATCAGCTCCAATAAACTCCTCAATGCTGTAACATTTCTGAGAACTCAGTTTTTTGGCCTCTTTTAGCAGACTGAGAAGATGTTGTGCACGTTTGCGAGATTCTTCTGCAGTCTGACCTGCATATTTAAAAAATGTAATACAGGGCAATGAAACAAAATTCCTTCCTTTTAAATAATGCAAAAGAAACCAAAGATTTACAAAACTGGTTAAGTATATCTGGTAAAAATGTATATAGATCTACAAAGTTGTGGCTATATTAATAATTCATCATCCTACCATCTCCCAGTATATATCTCTGCATGCATCCACAAGCTTTGCTTTTGAAGTAGGGGCAACAGAGTCGCTCGGCTAAAAAATATAAATCAAGGTCACAACTTAAAGATAGAGAGAGGATTGCCAAATGTAATGTCAACAATTATAAATTTTATAGAAACATACTTCCTCTGAGACAATATATGTCCTAGCTTACCATCCATGTCATTAAATCCTTCAACCAAACTCAGAGCAAAGTTATGAGCTTCTTCCATATAGGCTTGCTTTTCCTCAGCAGATGGCACCACCTTGTCCCGTTTCACCTTCTTTTTCCGTTCCATTGCTAAACCTAATAACCACAAGATTACTCAGCTTTTTCAGAGTTCACAAATTTTTGGTGACATTATTCAAGCTTGAGTTAATTGCATGAATATTGTAGATAAAATGCCTACCACATGGATTACACAAAGTGAGGACTTTGCCAGTGGCTGGGTCCACTTTGTGTCTAGGGGTAGGCTGGTGTTTGGAACGCTTCACTTGGTTCCCTCTCCGATGGGGATTGCACACATATGGTGACCGACATATATCACAGCAGAAAGGGGTACCTTGCAAAATTGTCAATATAATTCTTATGTTAATTGCTTACAATTTCTGGTTCTGAATATTAGATAAAAGACTTTTGTGTGATCTCAGATGAATTTTACCCAAAACAACACACCATGTTAATCACTATAAATCTAAAAATGCTTGAATTGGAATACTTTTTTCCCTCGTTCATTATTAACAAAAATCTTGGCAATAATCAAATCTAGCACCATTTTATATTTTGAGATCTACTTACCATCAGCCAGCTTGTCATAAGGCCTGACTGCTGCAGACCGTGCTGGGCTTTTTTTGTGCTTGACCTTCTTTTTTTTGGCAGTGCCATCCTGACCTCGAGAATTTGGGGAAAATGATCGCTTCTTCTGTCTATTCCTGGTGCTTTTACGCAAGTTTAGGTCCTTCTCATTAGAAAAACATTCCTGAAACATAAACATTTGACTTAATTGCAAAACAAAAAAAATGTACTAAATGAGGTCATGCAAAGTCATTTCCAAGAGTAAATGTGTCAATTTCTACTTGGCCAACTGTAGTCAGTCAATGGCAATGAAAAATACATATAAAAATCATAAATGGATAAAAGAGGCATTTGCTTTTGATATCTATGTACTTTTTATAGTAATGCACTGTCACAAGTGTCTGAAAAAGCCTATTTGGACAAGGACCAAATAAATAGCTCCCTTTTAAAAATAGATTCCTTGCTTGGCATCATATGTTGAGGGAGTGTTTTAACAAAGTCACTGCAAGGTGAAATGACAGCAAGCAAATTTGGCAATGTGCTTATGACGTCAACAAAAGCAGTTTTTTGAATGGTGATAGGATGACGTTAAAAAGTGCTAACGCACTTCAAGCCTCATCTGGGGTTATGGAGTTCATGATTCAAGCCATTATTCAAGCCACTCTTTGAAGCATTCTCTGTGCAGATAAGAAAAACAAAGATCTATGGTAGGAACTTGGAACATTTGAGTTTTTGAATTTAACATCAACTAATGACGTTATGCTTCACGTCATTTCAATTACTTGTTTGTTTTTTTTACATCACTTTCAACATTATTTCCATCATGATGAGACCTATTTAACCCCTAACGGACGGGAAGGGCGGCAACGTCCACCAACGGCAACGGATGGGAAGAACGTTGACGTCCCCATTGTTCTGGCTTGATGACGTCATTTGTAACATTCTGAAGGGCTACAACTTGTTACAATGTAACCATGATAATGAAGTCACACTGAGGGGATCATGAACTTTTGACCCCAGCACTTCATTAAGCAAATTTAGTAACCATGGTTATAAATTTTATAAATTTAGTATGTGGATACATTAGTCCAGACAAAAACTGGTTAGTCCAGCCAATCAACAAAATTTAGACAGCCTAGTCCCTTAGGGGTTAAAGCAGATATAGTGCTGCCTCATTTAATTGTCATGTCACAGGACAACCCACCTAGTCAGACTTACAAGTACTAAGGGTTAACCCTTCAGGTACGGGCCTCAGGGGCTTGGTGTCACGTACCTGTGAGGCAGGGGCTTGGTGTCAGGTACCTGTGAGGCAGGGGCTTGGTGTCAGGTACCTGTGAGGCTGGGGCTTGGTGTCACGTACCTGTGAGGCAGGGGCTTGGTGTCACGTACCTGTGAGGCAGGGGCTTGGTGTCACATACCTGTGAGGCAGGGGCTTGGTGTCACATACCCGTGAGGCAGGGGCTTGGTGTCACATACCTGTGAGGCTGGGGTTTGGTGTCACGTACCTGTGAGGCAGGGGCTTGGTGTCACGTACCTGTGAGGCAGGGGCTTGGTGTCACGTACCTGTGATGCTGGGGCTTGGTGTCACATACCTGTGAGGCAGGGGCTTGGTGTCACGTACCTGTGAGGCAGGGGCTTGGTGTCACGTACCTGTGAGGCAGGGGCTTGGTGTCACGTACCTGTGAGGCAGGGGCTTGGTGTCACGTACCTGTGAGGCAGGGGCTTGGTGTCACGTACCTGTGAGGCACGGGCTTGGTGTCACGTACCTGTGAGGCAGGGGCTTGGTGTCACGTACCTGTGAGGCAGGGGCTTGGTGTCACGTACCTGTGAGGCAGGGGCTTGGTGTCACGTACCTGTGAGGCAGGGGCTTGTTGTCACGTACCTGTGAGGCAGGGGCTTGGTGTCACGTACCTGTGAGGCAGGGGCTTGGTGTCACGTACCTGTGAGGCAGGGGCTTGGTGTCACATACCTGTGAGGCAGGGGCTTGGTGTCACGTACCTGTGAGGCAGGGGCTTTGTGTTACGTACCTGTGAGGCAGGGGCTTGGTTATAGGGCAGTTGCTGAGGCTGCTCATGTTGATCTGCACAAGAGGATGTCACAAATGAGTCCTTCTTCTGCGCTTTATAGGATGGTGTAGTTTCCACTTCCTTGAGTCCGACCAGGTTTAGTGCATCATCTACAAAGTATAATATAAAGGCCATTGACATAAGTTTATTCACTTTTAATGGTTGCAAGATTTTGTATGCACACAAATTTTGAATTCATGGTCAATGTGTGAAGGTCAAATGTGACATGACTAGGCAACAGTACTACGAGGCACAGCTATTGCCAAGTTTTAATTTCCTCATATAAGTGGTTGCTGAGATACACTTCATACAAAATTTGTGACCTCAAGGTCACTGCACTAAGGTCAATGGTGACATCACTAAGATTTTAAGGAATGTGAAACTTCACCTCTATATCTACCGCTATATAAAATATGAAACATATGTTATTGGTAGTTTTGGAGAAGAATATTTTTAAAAGAAATGTTGCCAGATGGACGGACAGACATTTTCCCCACTGTTAAAGCTCTGCGACTTCAAGAAGTCAACAATGCTAAAATGTGCATAACTTCCTAATCCCTCTTATTAGGCATGACAACAACAGGATGGAGATCAGAGGAGACATCAATAGAATTGCACTATTTAACAGTACAGGAATCACTTGTTTTGTCAATGTTATCAATGAGAGTAACAAAACAAAATTATAATGAGCAAAACAATCATTATAACAAATTAAACAAACATTAAAATAAACCACACATAAATGAACTTCTCTGATGGGATAGATGAAATTATCTTTGTCCATCTTTGAAAATCATTTAATTTGGCATATAGACAATTTTGGGGAAACACAGATGGTTCCTTTTTTTAATAGGACCAAATGCTGTTTCTCTTAAACTAGAATATTTCCCACCCATCACTACAAATAACGAGACTACCCGAATGGATTATTGTTTAATGGTCAATGTCATTTCAAACTTTGCTTTGGGTGCACACAATTGAAGCTGGTGGTTACCTCTAAAATCTGCCAGGCTATAATCTGGCGTGAATCCTGGGATTCAGCAACGGTTTGAAATATACATTTTTTTTAAAGTCAGAAATATCATCCATGCACTTTATTCTGCAGGACTTACCAAGTTTCTTGTTTTATGATGATATACTGGGATATAGCTAAATACAAACTACATGTACCTCTCTACTCAATCTGAAATAATTCATAACACTGTTTCTACTGGATGGATTTGGACAATCAAAGAGTCGATTTGTATGTTTTTGATGATGAGTCCATCATTTTTATCTGGTAGAATAAGCTAATATAAGTCCTCATGGGTGCACACAGTGCTATACATGGCCGCCCAGTAGATGGCGGCATAAGTATGGGCGAGTTCCTGATTGACAGGAAGTTTATGTAATTGTAATGTAATTTTTCAAAGCTGACACTTGAGATGAAACAATTTTGATGAGAATGAAGTTAAATAGGCAGTAAAATCTGTTCTGTAGCCTTATTCCAGATTTCATAAAAGACCTGGCAGGGCCAGCCAAGGCAGTGAAACCTAGAGCAAAGGAAGTAAGGGGGAGTAAGGGAAGTAAGGGGGAGTAAGGGAAGTAAGGGGGGTAAGGGGAGAGGAGAGTAAGGGAAGTAAGCGGGAGTAAGGGGAGAGGAGAGTAAGGGAAGTAAGGGGGAGTAAGGGGAGAGGAGAGTAAGGGAGAGAGGGGAGTAAGGGAAGTAAAGGGGAGTAAGGGAGAGCTGGGAGTAAGGGAGAGAGGGGAGTAAGGGAGAAAGGGGAGTAAGGGAGTAAGGGAGAATGGGGAGTAAGGGAGAGAGGGGAGTAAGGGAGAAAGGGGAGTAAGGGAAAGAAGGGAGTAAGGGAGAGAGCAGAGTAAGGGAGAGAGGGGAGTAAGGGAGAGAGGGGAGTAAGGGAGAAAGGGGAGTAAGGGAGTAAGGGGAGAGGAGAGTAAGGGAGAGAGGGGAGAAAGGGGATTAAGGTAGAGAGGGGAGTAAGGGAAAGAGGGGAGTAAGGGAGAAAGGGGAGTAGGGGAAATAAGGGAGTAAGGGGAGAGGAGAGTAAGGGAGAGAGGGGAGTAAGGGAGAAAGGGGAGTAAGGGAGAGCGGGGAGTAAGGGAGAGCGGGGAGTAAGGGAGAGAGGGGAGTAAGGGAGAGAGGGGAGTACGGGAGAGAGGGGAGTACGGGAGAGAGGGGAGTAAGGGAGAGAGGGGAGTAATGTAACCTTATTTCAGGTTTCACAAGGTGTAACCTTATTCAACCTTATCAATGTAACCTTATTCCATGGTGGTGAAACTCAGAATTAAAGAAAATGAATACAAGAGATTATTTGCTATTTATACAACTTAAATAGAATTTGAGAAATCGTTCTTTGAAACTTATCTGAAGAGGCATACAATCTGCCAACAACAGTATATTATATATCTGGGAGTCATATAGGGAGCTTTCCAGATAACCCTTTATGCTTTACGCCATGCAATGCAAGCATCTGACACAGCCTTACTGGACAGTGACCACAATGAAGCACTATAAAAACTAATTTTAATTCTTGGTGTTGTTTTTTGAGATGTACCTACCCTTTAAAAAATGTGGTCATTTCAAATGACTAGAGTGCAAATGATCAAAATTATATATGTTACCTGAGAATATTATTTCATAAAATCAATGCCTTAAGAAATTAAATCTGCATAAAATTACTGAATTTTGGAGTAAAATTTTACATTGGTGTCATAAGGTGTCACAATATACATTAAAGGTATTAAGCATCAATTTTACAATTTGGTGAAATTGAAATCTTAGCCACATATGGACATCATGACAAATTTAAATTATAATAGAGTAATAATATAAGTTGCTTTAGGATATAAGAGTTGCACTCCCAGCAGAGGTCTGTCTGAGCCATTCACTGCATGTGACGGGTAAACACAGGTAGCATGAACTTTGTTCGACCTCAAATGAGGCTCAAAATAGGGTAGTACTGTCATTCTGGCACTATTCAAAGGACAATACATTTCATTACGTCATAAGTACGGTATATTGCCATGTTTTATGACGTCATTTTACCTTTCAGTGCCTCTATGATAACACTCCACATACAAATGACGCCAAGAAAGAAGTGTGCCTCCATAAGGAGGCTATGCAATAGGGTCGTGCTCAAATAGATTTCACAGACACTAATGGGGATGCATCAATTAAAAAGTTAATAGATGTGAAAGACAGATACATTTATGACCAATATGTGAATTTTAAATGTTTTTTGCAAAATTGGTGCTTAATCCCTTTAACACCATTATTATCTATGACATATTAACTTTCATTGACAGAAATTTCATGATTGCATTATTTTAAAAAGGACTTCTCAAGACAATAGGTTGATTGCGGGTCGCCATACTGCCCCATTGAAAACAACATGCCAGAACTGCACAATTACAATTGGAAGTGCACAAAAAACTCTCTAAAAACCAATCATTAAAAAAAACAAGATGGTAACCCACAATCGCACTCTTTGTAGATTTGTGGATATATGATTACGTATATATTAAAAAAAGCATGAACGTGATGAGAGAGGAAGTGTGGCGAGATTTTAAAAAAATAAATAAAAAATTTGCTATATGTGATATTGGCCGAGTTCAAATTCGCCACTGATAAAAGGGTGCAATCTCGCTGTTGCGTTTTTACGTTGCCCTCTGGTGGACGCTAGACCAGTCTCCACTTCAGTTTTATTTTGCAAGTTTATGCAATGGTCTGCGCAATACGTACGTTAGGAATAGAGTGGTTTTCACTAATTTTTTGTTAGAATTATGATAGATATGAAATATTACCCACAATATGCCTATATTTCTGTATTAGAGCTTTGTTTTCAACTATCAGCAATTTGACCTAATTATTGACCTAATTATTGAGCCAGTGGAGGTCCCACAAGGTTTTGCAGAAAGGGACCTTCACAGATAAATCTCAAAACATTATTTAGACAGCTACATGAGTGTGAAACAGCTGCATAAATGAGAGACAGTTACAGCAGTCAGAGATAGCTGCACCAGTGAGACAGCTGCACCAGTGAGAGACAGCTGCATAAGTGAGAGATAGCTGCATAAGTGAGAGATAGCTGCAAAGGTGAGAGACAGCTGCATAGGTGAAAGACCGAGCAGGCTGCACATGTGACAGATAATTACAGAGACCGCTACGAGTGTGAGACAGCTGCACATGTGAGAGACAGCTGCATAGGTGAGAGACAGCTGCACATGTGAGAGATTTATCGGTGAAGGCCCCTTCAGTGCAATTCTTGATCTCAGCATCGTTTTGCCATTGTTTATGAGTTTGTGCAAAGACGTGAAAGTGGGTCAGTTTATTCACGGGAGTGACAGCAACAATCTGGAAACTCCACAACGTTGTGGTACTTCTGACGTCATTTGAAATTTCTCCCTTGGTGTTTCCATGACGTCATCACTTGGACTCTTCCAAATGCCATTTCACGTTGTCATGTTTGATATCGGGTAAAAAATTGAAGAAAAAACACTACAGAATTCACACAGATTTGTATTTTTAGACATTTTGACTGAGAAAGATAGTGACATGGGTCATAACTGCAACAGTCAATCAGCGGAGGTCGAGTTTATTTACTGGGGAAACTTCAATGTGATGGGCAGTGCGTGGTGTTTCGAGAAACAGTGGATTTCAAGTCTATTTTGCCGATGTCTTTGGGTATAAAATATAGCGCTTCATGTGAAATACGATCTTGAAGAATTTATGTTAAGCTGCACCCCATAATTTATAGATGTCAAAAGTTTGGGAAGCAGGGATAATCTCAAGCGGCAACCAAGCATTGACAGACACAATGTCAATATTATCTCTGATCAGGTGTCATCCCTGTGATGTGGTCAGAGGCTCTCTCTGTTCTCTGTGGGGTATTTCTCCAAACTTCCCAACATGTCACATCTATGATCTAGGCATATTACTCTGAAGGCTTTGCTGTCCTCTGGTAAATATTAGAAAGAATTAATTACAAATTCAACATACTCACATAAGCTCACAAAATTAGGTAAATGTGATAATGTTGAAAACCACGTGCATATGTTGTTTACAAACACCATGCACATGGATTTGGGAGAATCACAATTGCGTACACAGTGCAAAGGAGGTCGCCATTTTGGGAGAAAATGAACAACTTACCGATCGTTAAAACCGAATGTCTTGGAGAACTGGAGGCGCTGTGAGATATTTGTCCATGAACTGGTCCTCCATGAGAGACAGGAAAACTTTGGGGATCACTATTGTCTCTCAATATTTGTTCTATTTCACTAGAAGGGGAATCGTCTTCACTTCTTTCCAGGCTAACTCCCCAACTCGTGGCCATTTTTCATCCCAAAGCGCCCCACCGCGGCCAAAAAAGTTACATCAAAACATTTTAGACCGAAATATTTTCTGGCGGGCAGCTTCTTCTATGCTTCGCGGACAGGGGTCTGTTCAATTCCAATTGGTGTGGTCCCTCTAGGAAGTAATCAGCCATATTGGATGGATCCCGAGGTTACGATTTGACAGAAAACCTTGAAAAAGTTGTTAATAATTACGAACCCATGTGGCACAACGGCACCACAGGTGTAGGATGACTTATTTGATACCATTTCTTTGAAATATTGTCACCAACAGTCAACGTTATTGAGGTAAATAATCTATTACGGGAGCATGAATCCACATATCCCGTCCAGTTGTCAAAATGGGCAGAGTTTTCCTGAACACCGTCATGATTTCCGGATCTCAGTGTCATCTACAAAATGTAGTAATATTCGTTCGATTTGTGTTCATTAAGACCATAATAACCTCTTTTTTATAACAAGATATATCTCATTTGTGAATTGAACTTATTAACTTTTTACGGCAGAGCCTTAATTAATAGAAAACACGAAGTAAACATCAATTTTATTTACGTGGATCTGTTTGGAACTTTTCAAAGTGTGAAAGGGGCGTAGCAGTTTGCTCTTTCAATGCAGTTTTCGTGTTTCAGCTTGTTATTCATTTTAAAAGATGACAATAGATGGTTTCTAGTTAACCAGATAAGGCACAATTAATGCACCCAATGCACACTATTTCAGAAGATTTTGATTTCGGAATATGAAAGTGCATGTGTTTTTGAGAGCCTGTCATTGTCAGATCTTTGCAATACTTCCTGTTTTAGAGTTTTATAAGCATCAGAACAGCCACTTAACCCCTAACGGACTAGCCTATCTAAATTTTGTTGATTGGCAGGACTAACCATTTTTTTCTGGACAAGTGTGTCTACAAACTCAATTTATAAAATGTATAACTATGGTTATTCAATATCCTTAATGAAATGCTGGGGTCAAAAGTTAATGATCCAGTCAGTCTGACGTCATTATCAAGATTACATTGTAACAAGTTGCAGCCTTTCAGAATGTTACAAATGACGTCATCAAGCCAGAACAATGGGGACATCAACGTCCCTCCCGTCCGTTACTGGTGGTGGATGTTGCCGTCCTTCCCGTCCGTTAGGGGTTAAACCAAACCGCGTTATCAGGGATTTCAGAAAATTATAAACAATACTGTATAGAATATATTGTTAATGGTGTTACTATATTTTGATCATGGTAGGAAGTAGAATATTAGCCAAGGAAAGAGCAACTCTAATAATTTAATCTTTATAGATTAGCAAAAGCTTTGACCACATTAACCCCTTACTGACAAGAAGGATGGCAACGCCCACCACCGGTAACAGACGGGAGGGACGTTGACATCCCCCATTGTTCTGGCTTCATGTCATTTTGTAACATTCTGAAGGGCTCACACTTGTTACAATGTAATCATTAAAATGCCTACATTACTTCGTTGAAAATATTGAATAAACATTACAATTTTGATTCCTTTAGCATTCAGATACCCTTGTCATGATGGTTACAAATTTTATTAATTTAGCAGAACAAAGTCAGTGAGTCCTGCCAATCAAAAATGTTTAAACAGGCTTGTCCATTATGGGTTAAACACTGCGAAGCCCAGCATCATTAAGGAATCATCTTGCCAGGGCAGAAGTACTTGTGTGAACAGCGAGAATGGCAATTTTCCCCACTTTGTTGATGTTGCAGGGTTAAGTGATGTACATTTGTAGATGAAGAAAAACTAATACAATAAAATCATCTCATTACCTTACAAAATCATTTGGTCTTTTGGCGTGCAAGTTATGAGTTAAATTTTACAAAGATTTTATTGGAATTGAAAATCACTGCTCAAATAATGATAACCATTGGACTCAAAATCGTCAGTTTTCTTGTTTATTTAGCATGTATACCTGACACCTGTATATCACCTAACATATCTGTTTTGACAGAATATCTTTTTTGCATGATTCGATTTGATTGTGTTGAACATGTTTAAGTACACACAACATTAAGTAATTAATACATTAATACAGTACTCCACTGGATGGTTGTGTAATCTATGGACAAGGCAATTTATCAGTACAAGTGTAAACTGAGACTCCAATATCAGAAGAACAAAAATGAAACTCTTGAGAGAACAATATGACTGTTTATATTTGCTGATCTCACTTGACACATACTAAATTGAATTGAAGTAATAAAAAATGATTAGTGTAAAAAGTGTTTTAATATCTTGATTGAAAATTTAACTAGAGGCAAACGTGAGAACTATTAGTTTACTCAGAATAAGCAATATGCACAACCCACACAAGTAACATTATTAGCTTGGAAAATTTCATATGCTTAATGATATTGTCAAATATGCAGTTAGATATATGCCAATTTGTAATTGAAGTTCATATTTACCTAATATGATAAAAGTTGTTTGGCCATGATAAGAATTCTGCTCAGTGATAGCAAGACTGGATACAATTACTATCATGATTAATCATACATGATATGGCTACATGCCATCAATATCTGTACAAAACCTTTCTTTCGGACAGAGAGCAGAGATGAACACAATCATTATTCAAATCACATCAGGTTAACATGCAAAATTGAACTGTTTGGAAATTTCAAATTTCATGAATAAAGGCTTTATTACTTTTTGTTTAGGGATATTTGTGAATAACCACATTATAATTGTTACTTCCACTTTAGAAATCAGTCAGCAGTTCCACAAAACCATTGCATTTTCCCTTTCTATATGTGAAATGATATATTTTTGATTTATTTCATAAATTTGATAAGCTTAGTTCTTATCATAAAGGATGTTTGTAAAAGTTTATAAGTAATTAAATATCCAAGGAACATTATTTTTCCAATAATTCTGATAATGTTTTGCAACAATATGTACATATATATGTATAAATCATAAATTATATAATACAAGCTGTCAAACTTTCAAGTGCTGGATTTTATGCTCCAAATGTTTCATCAATTTTTTAAACTAGAAAATGTGTCAATCTGATATATCCTGTTGAAATAAGTACCAATAAATGTTTAATTGTAGTGATTATTCCACATTTTATCCTGGTACCTGATTCCATCAATAAAGATCAAGATATTATTAATGTACATCAATTGTTTTTGATAAATGCCAAAGTGCACATGAAATAAATTTCTTGAGATGGATAGAAGTGTTGCTTTGCATTTCAGTGGGGTGCCCAGGTGGAGATTGAAGCATGCCACCCCCTCCTCCGCCCCCACCGGGGCCGCCACCACCCCCTACCCTGGGGGTGGCCAACACCCAGAAACCCAAACTAAACAAGAAGGAAGGAGACGATAGAGGCGCTCTCCTCAACTCTATACAGGGAGGGGCCAGACTCAAGAAAACCAAGCATCTCATGGTGGATAAAAGCGGGCCAGCTGTTGGAGGTGAGTGCCAAATAATTTGTTACTAGAAATGGGGTAAATGACATCGGCTTATGCATAGAATAAGACCTTTAGCATTAAGTTTAAAGATTAAGCTTGGTTTAAACCTTAGGAATTATTCAATCTGTCATTTCTTATGTGCTTTTTTATTATTCAATTAAGATTCTTTAGTTGAATACCATTAGCAGTTAATCATACATGTGAACTTACGTGTTGCATGGTAATTCTGAACAATATGTATTTCAATCACCTGCAGTACATCATTCAAATGTGGGATGTTAACTTCAAGCCATTATGACATCTGTTTGATGTCTTTCAAACATTATGTCAATACATAATTCATGTTGATGAGTTATCAGGTCCTCTGTCATAACATAGCATTAGGTAGAGCCTAGAGGTCAATATGGATCTCTAGCATCTACATTTTATGCAAATACTATCATCATTTTTATAATTTACAATATCATGATCCCAGATATAAATCACATTGACAGTATACATGTTGTGGTTTAAACCAGCAAACATTTCAGGCTATAAAAATGTTAAAGGTAAGTATTTTTCAGATGTTTCCACTTGGCTTACTAGTCGTATGATACCCAGAAAGGGCCAAAAATATTTAATGGTTTTCCTTAATGAAAGAAATTGAACATTTTATATGCTGAACTTTCCATGATCCTTTTGACAATAAGTAATGGATCAGTGTTAATTTTGATCACTTGTAATTTAACTTAAGAAATATAAGATTTACACAAAACCTTTATATTTTTACTTTTCAATGCATTGCGACCTTCACAAAGGGTCAAGTCCATCTTGGTTTGCAACAGGACAGTTGCCCCACCCCCTCAATTAAAATAGGTCAAATTTATACCCAAAACTCGAAAAATGTTTTGACGAAGCATATTTTTAATGTCAGTAAATAATATTTTAAATTTTAACCTATTTTTATCCTAGTATAGCTCCTTAGGAAACCCTTTATGGGTATGATATTGAGGCTTTAACATTGCCTTTTAAGACCATTAAAATTAGGTCAAGGTCAACTTCAGCTACCATTAAAGGTAACAGTGTTCAATATATCTTGAAGATGGTGTCTGACTGAAAATGAAGTAAGTTGACCTTGCTTTCCCAATAAAATTATATTCTGAGGTCAGTTGATATACTGCTAATGGTATCAATAAATGCTCAAATATGATGCAGGTATTAAGAACTATATTATCAGTATGTATGACACATTTATTTGCAAAGGCTTACTGCAACTTGCTTTGAACAGGAAATTCGAAAAACAATAATATGCCCGGAAAATTCAACACATACGGGGCATCAAGCAATCGACCAAACAATGGTGGTGAACGTCGGATTCCGTGGAATCAAAATAATGGTATTTTTCATTAAAAGAGTCCAACACATATCCTTTTGCATGTTTTTTCACTGTATAGTAATAGTTAACATTATTTAGTGGGAATTGGCAGGCTATTGCAAAGGAAAGGACAAGCTTGATATAATGCAGCCAGCTTATACTAATGAACAATGATTTCAGTGTAGTTAGTTTAGGTTGTTTAAAATCAGATCAACAAATAGTATTTATTCTTTTACATATCTACCCATTATATTAAGATGAATTATTAGCAAATTTGTTGCTTGGTTGAAAATTACATTGATTTTATGAAACATAATCCTTATGAAAACCACTATTTTATTTATTTTCAGTCTATTTATGGGTGATCCAAATATTTAGAACAAAATTGAAAATCTCTGAAAGTTTATTCACTATTGTTAACATGGTTAACAACTATACAGACGCAGAATAGACAATAGAAAAATAATAAAAGAACTGGAATGAGGAGTGCAAAAAATAGCTTTTGTAATGATATATTGGTTTTGGCACAGTATATGTATATATTTATATGAATGTATTCTTATGTTAATGAATTTTTTTAGGCTTTTTTGTGTCTGCTTTTGGTAATATTTTTTCTGTAATGACATTTTACAAGGATATTTAGTGTTTGTGTGTTACTAGGTAAAGGTTTGCTTTCCTGTACTGCACAGGCAGAATATGAAATACAGATAAACTCACAGCTTTCCAAAGACATTAATCTCAGTACATTTACAAATTTTGCTAATAGTAACTGTTTGCAATTTTTAGAGGATAAATCAATAGTGAACTTGAGTAGCCCACTGGAAACTAGATTGCAATTCAGATTGGAAATAGTCAATATTGCTTATACACTTAGCACTTTGATCTCAAGTGCCTTGTTTAAGATGACTCAAAATCAAAGTATTATCTCTTTTATTTTGCAGAAATGTTAGATTGGAAAAAGTGACAATAATTTTGAATCATTGCAGTCATGAGACCCCCTCCCCGCACCCATAGAGGTCACAACAATTTTGTCAGCAGTCAACAAAAGAAGAAGGCGCTTGTTCATGACCGCATATATGCGTGGACAACAACATCACCAACTAGCTCAACCAATAGCAGCCCTCCCCATAGCCCCAGCCGCCCGCCAGCATGTCCCATCCGACCCCCTCCACGCTACGTGGGGGCAAGCGGGGGTTGTAAAGGAGGTTATATCCAAATGTATAACCATTACCAAGGTTCTAGCAACTAATCTATATCTTTTTTACATTCCTAGTTGGTGTATTTAATGTGTGTTTATTTTGCAGTTTATTTGTAGTGCTTGCATGCTGAGGCTGTTATTCAACCCTTGATAAAGGATATTTTGTTTGTTGTTTATTTTCTATTATATTTTAAAAAGAAGGAATTCAAACAGGGATCGTGAGATATGAAATCATGCTTCGGATAAATCTTCTGTTTTATTCTCAACCTGTCAAAAAAAAACAAATCAATGTAAATTGGGAATACAGAAATATGAATTCTGGCAAAAAAAAAACAACCCATCATTCTGTGGTGTTCTGTGATGAAAAAAAAAATCCCAAAAGAAATACTTAAAACAAAGTCTGTGCTTGTGGCCCAAATTTGATTGTTAGTAGCACATCAACACAAATTGTTGGTCACTTGTCATGTCCTTATATGTCATATTGGAAGAATTCACTATTTTCTTTAAATTCTGAAACTAAGAACCAATACCTTTATTATGTTGTTTAGTGATAGGTACTTAGTACATTAGTGTTCAGTTATGTAAGATGTATTGCACATGATAAAATGCTGTGAAGACGATAGAAAGTAGAAGCAAGTTGTATGCATGGCCACCAGCATTAGTTACAGCTTAACGGTGCCTGTTCTGACTTTAAAAACGTAAAGTGGACGTCAACTATTATTTGTGACATAGGAAATATACTCTCATTGGCATCTGAAATAAAACTTTCCAGAACTTCCATTGTGAATTATGAAATGAAACATTCCAGTCCTCATTTTACATTAAGAAAAATTATGTTATAGCTATTTAACTATATAAAGAATATATGGCAAGACTGTGGGATGATGTGCATCCTTATCCAACAAATTTTAGATTGGACAGCTTTAACCAATCTTACAAAGCAACAAATGGAGATGATCAGAATTGATCATATATTGCTGACTCGAAACCAGAATGCTTGTTAAATTTTGCAATGATTGCATGATCAATCTTGTCAGTTATGCTATTACAATACCCAGACTATATGTGTTATTGGTATGCACTTGTAATATTTCATGTTGTTTAAAACATTGAATTCTTGTGCTTTAGTCGCAATCTGTTGTATAGTTTATTGTTCCAACTATATATGTGTCACATAAAAAATAATTTTTTAAGATCAGATAAATAATGACATTTATAAGCTCTGAATAGTGGAGCGAAATATTAAGAAAGTATAAACATGATTTAATTTAAGATAATAGTTACATTTATATTTAGTTACATGTATGTATAATATTTTTACAGTGAGATAGTTAAATATGTTCAAGTAAAACTTGAAAACTTTTTATTTGAAAATGATTTTCAATGATTTCTATAAAGACATCAAGCTCTAAGTTTGAGATTTTTAATGTCACAAAAAATAATTCATATTGAAATGCTGTATTTTATCAATCGTAATTGATGTAGGGGTTGAAGTTATTTATTTGAAAAGGTTTATCTTAAATGAGGATAAACTAGAAAGATGTTTGTGCAGGATAATGTAGATAATATAACATACACCAGCATACTAATCTATTGGTGCCAATAGGTCAGATACACTAGGTTAACTAGACTTTGCACAAAGACCCTACATATCACATTTTTGTGTCTGTGCTCACCTGGATAATGATTGTGGTCACCAAATTGTCCTGTAAAGTACCAAACCAAATGTATGTCAGTCATCTGTTTTTTTGGGGTTTTTTATGTGCATGTCTAATTCATTTTGTGAGGATAATCTGGTTTTGGAGTCATCTCCCTACAATACAAGTAGATGGTTATTGACAACACAGAGTTTTCTGCTTGCATTCAGGCATCAGTTCCCCCAATAAGCCCTGGCCACATTTTTCTTCACTTTCAGATCTGGAACTGCCATATGAAATTAAATTTATTTGTTGAAATAAAGTGTTGGTGACATGCAAAGTAGATTCTAATTCATGGAGCTCACATATGCATTCAGTTTTACGAATGTGTTTGCACAATTTTTTTATAAAATGTAAATATTTACAGGCAAGCCAAGTCCAGGAGGAGGAGGAGGAGGAGGTGGGGGAACCGTGGGCCGTGCTGGAGGTGGCGGAGGAGGTGCAGCTATGCCACCGCCCTCTGGAGGCCTCGGAGGACTGTTTGCTGGAGGAATGCCACAACTTCGTAAAACTGGCAACAGACCCACAGGGGGCTCCAGTAATACTGGTTCTAACAGCTTCAGCTCACGTATGTGTGTTAATATTTCTGGGGAATATGAAGTTTTATTCTGCCCCAAGCATTCTCATTTGTATATTTCAAGTATATTAAACACAGGTAACATTTTTAATGTATTTTTGTTTCTGTCATATCATGATATGCAAAAAATTGTGAAAAATAATTTTCAATGATATGAAAGGCTTTGGCCCTCAGTCGCAGTTGCCTCATCCCTGTGCCTTGAACAGAATGCTCAATGAAACCAAAGCTTCAATATCTTGATAATGAACAGTGATATTTGTGGCTGTCGACTGCACATACAGGAACTAGCCTAATTGTTTGATTAATTGGTGATATCATTGAATCATTCATCATATCCTGAATACTGGAAATCTGTTTCCTCTATGAATTGTTCATATTCTGTACAGTTTAGAAGAGTGATAAATTATCTAAACTTTTTAACTTGATCATTAAATTGTCAGATTTGGCTACGAACAGTTTGGTCTGTTCATGCAAACATTTTTTGTATTGAATTTTTTTTATAGCTAATATATGTATAGATATATATTTGAACTAAGTTGATCAATGAATGTAAGTGATGGTAGAAAACTGACAAGTGATGATAGAAAATTGAAAAATATAAGTTCTATTGCTGAATAATGCTATTGGTTTTATTTTGCTTGATTACAGAAAACACACCAACAAATAACAATATCAACACAGGGCCCAGTCCAAGGGCATTTAAGAAATGGCCAACTGTACAGTCGGGTGGCGGCCCCAACAATAATACAATATCAAGGAATGGACCTGTATCAAACAATAGCGGGAGCAGTGCACCACCCCCGCCTCCGCCTGCCAATCATAAGCCAAATAACTTTGGGGGAGCACCCCCACCCCCTCCTGCTAACCACAGGCCTAATAACTTTGGTGGGGCGCCTCCGCCTCCACCGGCCAATCACAGGTCTAACAATTTTGGGGGTCCGCCTCCACCGCCACCTCCGGCCAATCACAGGCCCAGCAATTTTGCAGCTCTGCCTCCACCACCTCCTTCAGGCAACAAGCCTAGCTTTGGTGGCGGTGCACCCCCGCCTCCCCCATCTACACATAAACCCAACTTCCGGCACAGTGGTGGTGGACACGAGGACTTTAATGATAATAGGTTTAGTAATCGGACACCTCCAAAGCCATCAGATTTTGGAACAAATAGGAGACCATTGCCGTCTACACCTTCACCAGTTAGCAATCGGCCTCCGTCTATAGGTCGCAGTCCAACATCACAGCCACCACCTCCGCCACCCAGCAGGCCTCCAAGTATCGGATCATCTGCAAACGGGCCAAGAAATTCCGGAACACAGCAGAGATCTTCACCAAGGAATATGCCCCCACAACCCCCTCACTCCCAGCCCCCTGCACCCCCACCAGCAAGATCACAGCCTCCCCCACCCCCTCCACAACGAAACCAACCTCCACCCCCTCCACCCTCAAGGAACTCTAATGGGGGACCTCCAGGAGGTACGATTCGCCCCCCAGCCTCACGCCCTCCCCCTCCCCCGTCACGTGGTGGTTCTGCAGGCTCGGCACCACCACCCCCGCCCCCTAGCCGCACAAACATGCCCCCGCCTCCTCCAGCCCGCACTGGAGGACCTGCATTCAAATCTGGAGGTGCTTCATACGACTTAGGTATGTCATCCCAAGAAAGCAATTAATACTTCCATTTTTCTCATTAAAACTATGTTTTTTATTTATAACTCAGTAAAATGGGTTCGTCATGTTGTGGAAATATAACTGTGATTTTGATCCCACAGGCTTTGAGGCAATGTTCAAGTTCCGAGGGGTACATGAGCTACCTCCACCAGAATACTTCCAAAAATCAACACATTCATATCCCAGCAAAAATCCCCGAAATCCAGGTTAGATTGAAAACTCATCTTTGATATTAGAAAGAATAATTGTAGAATTGATTAGTATGTATGAATTCATGCACACACTGAAAGTTTTTGACTGTACTTATAGTTATGGGCATTATAGTCCTTTTATTTTTCATAAATTACAAAGAAACAAACACTGAAACTTAATCGGATAAACACTTTGGGCATCAAGAGTATGTCTTACATGATGATACATTTTAAGCCCACTTGAGATTTATAATCAAAATTTCCTATATGTAATTCCTATTTTTCAGCGGCTGACTCTAATGCTGGTACTAGATTTATGAATATTAGAATTCTGCATATCAAACTCTAAAATAGTTAATGAATTAACTAAGGCTTCTAAGAATTCACCAGCTTACCACATTACTTGTGTACCTGTCATTGTGTTTAATTTCTCAGACATTTTTGGAGGGTTCGGAATACTTGGGCCATTCCAATTTAATTGCTTCACAAGTTTTAGAAATATGGCAAATTAATTAGGAATGAATAATAATTCTGAGCATAATGTTCAGAAAATTGCCACGGATTTTATATTTTACAGTTATGTTGAAATATAATTGATGTGTGAATAAGAAATTTATGATTACTTTATTGATAAAAAATTGTTTGCATTGATATATGACATTTGAACATTATCTTTCATACCGTCAATATTGAGATATTTTGATACACATTGACAGGCATGTTAAGTTTTTGTTGGATAAAGGATAAAAATGCTCAAAACTTTTAAAGCGTAAAAATGATGTTTTTCTGCACCAGCTTTAAGTGTTGGTATCTGAGGAGGTCTGTAACATTCACATGGCAATGTGTGATAATTAACCTGACTTTGGCTTATTTAACTCACTGCTTCCTACATGTGTAACAATGATCAACCACAGAACCCAGCATGGCAAGAGGGCTTCCCTTTAACAAAGTATTTTAACTTCCAGTAAAGCACAGAGAGGAAATTGTGTGTCCCATCTTAAAACCTTAAGTCCGGGAGACACTACAATAACTTGATAATATTTGTGAAAAAAAAAAAGACTCATGCCAGTTGTTGTGTTTGATCATGTTGATATGAGGCATTGGACATGGGAGAATATTGACATTCTGTTAATTCCACTGCAAATTATAGAGTAGACATCTCGACTCATGCCACCATGGTAACATGTCATGTTTCTGTGACTTAACGTTTTAAAGTTTGACATGAATTAATTGTGACATTTTTTGCCCTTCTCATTCAGCCCCATTACCTCCAAATGATCTGTATTTACGAATCAAAGGTAGTGTTCTCTATCAAACTTCCAAATTCTAAGAATGCTTCCATTTATTTTTCATATTATTACCTTTTTTTGTTATTTCTTTGTTCAGTTTCTTGTTTTGTTTGTCAAGTTCTTCGTATCTCTATATCCTTGTATATCAAGCATGACAAGTATGTAATTATTTTTTTCAGTACAGTTTGTGTTGTTTATTTTTCATCTTGTATTTATAAACCATTAGATCTGTTGATGATGGAACTGTTAGCATTACTTCTCTTTGTGTAGAATTGATTCAGAATAGTAGATCATAAAATAAACCAAGAATCCCAGCCAGATATTCAGATTATCATTAAAGAAATAGTCCTTTATTCTCCATATTGCTTTGTCACCAGTCTCTAGAGGTAAGCTTGGACAGAGTGGAAGGTGGAATGGGCAAAGTTTTGTGTGTTCAAAAGTCATGGCAGAAAAAATTACTTAGTGAATTTCAGTTTTCTATCTCAAAAGATTACCATTGATCTGTATTACTACAAACTAGTGCTGATATCAAAACAGGATATGCCTTGTCAATACTTTAACAATATAATTGGTAGAATTTAAACTTTAAAAGAATCAACGCTTTTAACTGGAACCTCAACAAACAAAATTTGATTTAAAGATTTGCAACAAAAGCATGTAAAGCATTTGAGACAAACTTGTTTTATTTGGATGAAGATTATTGACGGGAAAATAAGGAAGTTTATCAAGAAGCCATTGAAAATAGAATGGGTTGACAATTTGCACATCTTGCTTGAAAGCAGCACTATTGCACCTTCTCCTTGTTATGAGATGCCTTCCCAGGGATACAGGCAGCCTAGTTATATTGTGTGAAGGAGGCTGCCATTGGTTGGAATAGAGCTATTTCTATTGATACCTCATTTTAATCTTCCTAAGCTTCTCATAACCTCCCAGGCTCAGACCCTACATGCCCTGTTACTTCTATATCTCGGCAACTTTCTTTTCCCTTTGCAGTGTCATGCTTTAGCAGACCAACTATTATTGTTTTTCATCCTGATGATGCAATCATAAAGAACACATGCCATATAAATAGGAATCCTTTTATTCAAAGTGCTTTCCATGTGTGTTGTCAGTCAGATTAAAGAGATATTCAATATTCAGCAATGTTTTAAACTGAATCATATAGTATATAAAGAATATGTAATATTTTTTCTAATCACCGATTTCCTAATGTATAACCAAGGCCTAAGTAACGCTATGCAAAAATTTGTTTTCCTTATGAGAAGGCATTAGCTAATTTTGTTTCCCCATGAAAGTCATTTGGTTTTGATATTATGTTGATGAACATCATTTATAATAGACGAGGATCTCTCCCATCACTTCCTGGTTGAGATAATATCATAACAAGTTCCTCTACTTGTACACATTGTTGCTATATGTATGTGCACACTTAGCCCTAGAGATGCACTTAACTGGTATATGGGGACATATATAACAATCGTTTACTAATTGCCATCTTTATTACAATCATTTTACCACTTCACTATGTCTCTGTATACACTATATAAATTATACACATACATATTTACTTGCATGGTTTGATTCCAAGAATCATTTCTCAGAGGTTCTGGCCTAAATAAGTGACAGGTGGAAACAAATACTTGATATTATGCATTCAACTTCTAATCACATAAGACATTAAATAAGATCAATAAGAAATGATTGTGTTATACAGTGTGCAATGCCCTTATCCAAGCACTGAGTCAAGTAGTATTGATTTCTTAGCATAAGGTTTTTTATCTTTGATTCTTAGATGCTAAGTATCAGTGTCAGTTTATATATACATTTTCCTCTCTATGAGCATCCGTGTCCACCTTATTTACACAATATTATAGAACAAAACAAAGACCCTGAAGCTTTCTCAGGATCACACGAGGTAAAGAGTGAATATAAGAAAACTGGTGATTATACAAAGAGGAAGAGGTATATAACATTGATGTATAAATTAAAAACTGGGTCAGGCCAATAACTAGTTTAGCCCTGGTTATCAGAGGAAATTAATTTATTCTTATAAAATGAATCTTTGACAATAATGTATTTAATCATAAGCTAAAAAGTAGCATGTATTCTCTAGTACTATACCACCAATTTTACCTTTAAATTGTGCTAAAATTGTGCTAAAAACCATAATTGCTTTGTTTGATTTTGTCCAATGTTAGTTTGTGTTCACACCCAAAGTTTTTCTTCCTCATGTGCACTGATATTTACTCTGTAAATAGCTGATATAATTTTTTTTATCTATTAATATCAAATCATTGTTCATATGAAAATTATTCATAGCTAATCATTCTAATTTGGGACAAAGCAGTATGTTATTATGGCTTATTTGCAATAATTTTATCAATATTTCCAAAGTGCATTCTTGATGGCTCACTGTCATCAGACTTTTTTGCAATATATATTTTAGATTATGTCATCCATCAAGAATGATTACTGTTTATATTTGTTAATATTTAATTTAGTTTGCATTCAATATATGCTTATTTAATACCAAACTATTGAACTCAGACTAGAGGATGATGTTAATCTGGTTATATTATTTTTGCAGCAAATCGCAGACAACTTCCACCACCTCCTCCACCGAGATGAAGCGGCACCTACTGGAGAGAGTGTGAACTAATGAAGCTATGCCCCCATACTAATATTGTTACTACTGCTGCTGCCTCTCCACGCCACATGCTCCAGATATGAACTCTACCTGCAGTGTATATAACCAAGTAAGGCTCATGAGGGAATAGGGAATGTCAATCAGTCAAGGAGGCCACGACCAGATTAACATAGTCACACATCTTCAACCTGTCAATCAGTCAAGGAGGCCACGACCAGATTAACATAGTCACACATCTTCAACCTGTCAATCAGTCAAGGAGGCCACGACCAGATTAACATAGTCACACATCTTCAACCTGTCAATCAGTCAAGGAGGCCACGACCAGATTAACATAGTCTCACATCTTCAATCTGTCAATCAGTCAAGGAGGCCACGACCAGATTAACACAGTCACACATCTTCAACCTGTCAATCAGTCAAGGAGGCCACGACCAGATTAACATAGTCACACATCTTCAACCTGTCAATCAGTCAAGGAGGCCACGCCCAGATTAACATAGTCACACATCTTCAACCTGTCAATCAGTCAAGGAGGCCACAACCAGATTAACATAGTCACACATCTTCAACCTGTCAATCAGTCAAGGAGGCCACGACCAGATTAACATAGTCACACATCTTCAACCTGTCAATCAGTCAAGGAGGCCACGCCCAGGCAAGCATTGACAAACCTTTCAACTTGTCAATCAGAAAGAAAAAGCCAAAATCAACATAGGAAATGGCCAAACCCACTAAACCTGGCAATCCACAGGAAAAGGCCATGCCCAGGCTACCATTTACAAACCCTTTCAACTTGTATTCCAGTGATATTGACATGATGTTCATCTCTACTCCTTAATATAGGTTATGGTGAAAATTGGAGGAAAAAAAATGAAGAATTCTCCTGTGAATGGCAAGAGCCAGATCGATGTATTGAAAGAATAGTTGATGTTATACACCTGAAACAACAAACCCAACAGAAACAAATAGGGAATTGGTCTCCACAATGAGAACATCATTTTGAGTGAAGTACCTTAGTATTCATGTAGTTAAAAGTTTAAGTGCAAAAAGTTCAAGTGCATTGAACATTACATATTGATATAAAGGTCATTTCATTGAGTTTATGTAATCATCAATTTCATTACCCTTCTTCTCAAGAATATGACATTAGATATGAATACACACAAACATCAGCTTGATAAGCTAAAGGTGTGCTAATATCCTACTCCTGTTTTATTGGTTAACTTCTGGTACAGGTATCCCATCTTGGAAGCGATGCCCCCTTCACCTTATGCACAAGCCCATCTTAGTTGATGCTGTGGGATGAGCGATGCCCCCTTCTCCTTACACAAGCCCATCCTAATAGTGGAATATGGCTTCATAATTCCATTAACACTATTTATGATGAGAGTGCTCAAATCAGATAATGTTGAAACAGCATGTCCCAAGCATATCTCCAATCTTTATCTTTCACACTTCCTGACATAAATTGTTTAAAATTAATATATAATACATATATATGCCTGAAATCATACAACTGCTGTACTTCCCATATGATTAATAGCAGTTTACTATGCAAGCTACTTTCTGCAGATAAAAATTGTATGAATTTTCACATTATATTATATAGACAACCTGGACCCAAAAGCTTTAAGACAAATGCAAAAAGAATCAGACACATCTAATAAAACTGTTTGACATTGATGTGAAATAGTGAAGCTTGGGACGAAATTAATGCAAATATGATGACAGTATTACTAATAATTAAAGTGGTAAATCACATGACATGGAAATAAAATGCAAAGCACCAGAAGAAGGGTTGTTCACTGTCTGAATTGGAGAGCTTTTTTTTGCTGCAATTGAAATACAATATATATATTTTTTAGAATTGTGAATTATTAGTCAGTGGGGAGACCAGTTCTTGATGACAGTGACTCTGAGATAGGTTTTATAAGTCTTTCATTCACATAGCACAATATTTAAGTAATCAGTAAATATGTTGCCGTGACTTAAAACATTGCATTGTTAAACTGGTAAAAAAAACTGGGATATATTCATTGTTCCATGATAAAATTACATATTCATAAGGTAATATATTGAATTGAGAAGAGAAAATTTCATAGCAGAAACAGAAAAGATGGAAAATCTAATTGATTTACAATGCAGCATGACAAGTTCACAGAGGTGTGGAAAAGGTTCAAGCTTTGGTTAAGGTGTAGATAGACAAATTGCTAATAATCAGACGTGTTATATTGAATATGATCGCATGGATAGACATCCGTTTGTTGAGTTTAGATTCACATGAAGTGCCTGTTAATAATAAAAAAATATAATATAACACAAAACTCAAGGTACAGTACAGAGATCTGTACAAAATAGTGCACATACAAAGTATATACAAAATATGATTATAAGTTGTACATATTAAGCCAAGGTTAGGGGGCAAAATTATGTATAATTATGTATATTATTTGTAATTGTTATGTTACCCCAATGTTGGCATTTACTTAAGTGATTTAAACATAACATATTTGGCAGAACTTTTGGGATGCTTCACCAAATACAAATTACAACGTTTAGAATTTGATTAAGGATATTTTGTTTATATCAAAGAATGATATGTAAGTATTCAATGTAACTAGCATAAAGTGAGAATTGAAAATGCATGAATGGGAGAGAATGAATTTTTAATTATTTTTTTAAGTAATTTGAATGGAATTTCATTTAATTTGTGAAAAGTTACTTTTGGCGCATAAAGATAAGTTCACTGCAGGTTGTACAGATGGTCAAACATTTTGGTTGTGTTACATAAAATACTGAATAATATGAATTACCCAAAAAGATTTAATTGATTTGACTCTGTCAGAAGCTTTCTACATTTCTTAAATTTTGTGTAAATTGTTAAAGCTATTTTTGTATTATTTTAATGTATAGTTAAGGGGTGGGGTATATTTACTAACTTTTATGTCATAGAAACAAATTTTATATTATAATGGAAATAATAACAATAACATGGCATTGTGAGATAGTTTAGAAAATTTCACCACATCAGATTAACCTTCCAAAATGAGGAAAATGAACAAATATATAAATCTCTAAAAGGAAAGGTGATTAAAGAAGTAAAAGATTGGGAAGCTGCAAATGAATATGATTGACTATGAGGGATTGGGAGAATATATGTATATACTGATTGTGTAATCTAATATAAGGTGCTGTGATACTTACCAAACACTGCATGATTGCTCTGCAATGTACAAGGTACATTTCAGGGACATTTACATAGCCTATGTTTTATATTGCATATTCATACACTTAGTTTAGGCCTGGGGTGTCGAGGTTCTCTGTGCAGTTTAAAGATGCTGTGGTAATTGCATAGACTAATTGGTTTAATTCAAAAAATATTGTGGATGTGTTAACACAGAATACAAATCTATATGATATGAATATTATGTTTTTTTTCATCTAGGATGCTTTGACTTCAAAGTTTAAAAATTGTGAATTCTTATTTAAAGTCACTATTCTGATAAATAGTGTAACTTTGCATTAGATGCCCAGTTGTGGTGCTATGTCTTGTGATTTAGCTCAAATGATATATAAATACTGAATACAGGCAGGAAAACACAGCACTGATCTGTACATGTTATGTACCATTCTGTAAACCAGAGATGTATTCACATGATTTGACATGGCATCATACTTGCAAATAAGCACTATTGCACTGCCCAGATGGTGGATTGTTGATGCAAACTGATACCAATGCATTGTTAAATATTGCTACAGCTCTGTTTGCCATGTCCTTCTCAATTTATAATAA
Source organism: Amphiduros pacificus (assembly GCA_949316495.1). Classification (NCBI taxonomy): domain Eukaryota; kingdom Metazoa; phylum Annelida; class Polychaeta; order Phyllodocida; family Hesionidae; genus Amphiduros; species Amphiduros pacificus. Next base: position 43,703,509 of record OX439004.1, read on the forward strand.
AGAACAATGTGAACACAGATTATTTAAATATTAACTATTGATTGGTCACGGAGATGTTCTGAATATGTTTCTCAGTTTAGCTTTTGGGAGCTAGTATATCCTCTCATTCCTAATTTAAAACAATCATTTTTCAAGATGCATGTTCATACAAAGTTCATAGATGATATTCTCTAGTTTAATTGAGATATACTATGCACTTTTCAAGATGACTTTTACTGATCTATTTTTTTCTTTAAAGTTATACTTTGAATTATTATTGATTGCTAAAACATTCCTTGCATTGTGTTAGCTTTTTAAATTCACAACATTTATATATATGGTTGTAAGACCGTTCATTTTGTGGTCAACAGCTTAGCAAAGCCTCTACATATACATATATAGCATGATGTTCTAATCCCACATTCAGACAAATGAGTGAAGTTATGACAACGGAAAAGAAAATGCTTTGAAAATATTTAACAGATTAATTCTGGTAAAAAATATTTAAAGATTCTGGTATAAAATATTTAAAGATTAATTGTGGTAAAATAAAGTAACTCTGATTTCATCACATTGAGTCTGTAAACAGATTTGTTCGCATTCATTGAAAATTGACATGAGAACCAGTTGTTTTCCACAGATAATCTTGTCAGAATGTGTTATTTAAACATTGATGAAATGCTGTATATTAAAGTGCTTCCCTATCAGATATAGGAACTCTTGTTTGTGATAATCTTTTTTATATGTTTTCTGTAAGTTTATTATATATATATATATAAATCTGTATACTAATTGTTTGTTCCGGAAGCTTCTGTCAGAGTGGAACAAATATTTAATTATTGCAAGAGGAAAACACTGTGCAATAAGTGTGGTAGCAAAGAGAATCATATTTGCCATGCAGATGGGTTCATTTATTATATAGCATTCATTTTAACATTGTTCTGGATTCAAATTTGATAAATGTTTCAATTTTGTTGGATGAATTTGGTTGCAATTATATATAGACTGAACTTTTGGATTATAATTTACAGCATATACCATACTTAATTGCCAATGCCATATGTACAGATCAGTGAGAAAGTTGGCTGATTTACCTGCGACAAATTGTTACGTTACAATGTAAAACTGAATGCAAGAATGGCAGGCGTATGTGGAATGTTTAGACTATTAGAGAAGATATGGGAAAACAAGCATTTTGTTCTGTATATGATTGACATTAATGAAATAAAAAGGAAATACAAATATAATTTCAATGTATTATATTTATTTTTTATTGTTAGCATTATAATATTTCTAAATTAAAAAATAATTCATCTCAACACCGAGAGCTCCACCTACTGGGTATATAAATTGAACACATTTTAATATATTTGTCACTTTTGTATAGAAATGCATCCAACAGGATGAATCTGAAGGGCGACAACATATATTTGCATCTATAATCTGAAAGTTTGATATTGAGGTCCCTTAAACTGCAAAAGGATCATGACCAAAAAAAATTGAATTTGACAGTTGATAGACAGTGTGTGCAAGAAAAGGTCTGGGTTTATTCATAATTAACAAACATGGTATGAGTGCAAACATCCAGCAAGTCAATGGACTGCAACTGAAGTCTTTAATCTAGATTACCCTATAACTTACTTATCGTGTAATTGTTAACATCCTGCAACATCCTGCCTCATGTATATAATCTTGTCAAAGTAACATGATACTATATTAGTTTCTTATATGCATTAAACTACTATTCTAGTCATTATTATACTTCTTTATTTAATATCACCCATAATATATCACAAAAAATCCTCCCTTTTTAAATTACTGCAGTGTTATTTATATTTGTTTCCTCCTCTGCGAAAGTTATGTTCCAGTGTGTGGTTGCTTTTATAAAGTGTTCATTGCTTGCTTTGGTAATAAATGATGAGGCTAAGTTTAGTTGGCTATACTATCATTCCTAAAAACAGCTTATTATATAGCTGAATATCAAAATAAGTATGCTGTCAGCTTGCACTCGTATGTTTGATATTCCGATTCTGTGAGGTTGCTCGGCTACAGTATGTTACCCACTGCCATTGGTTGGTCACCCTAAAACCTGCCCTATGGTCAGTAGCACCTGACCCAGATGTTTATCACTGAGGCAGCCTGAGGCAACCCTGTGGTCAGAAGTGGACTGTATTATTACTCATTGCCAGGCACCCACTTTTTACCCTCGTCTCCCTCTCCTTTAAAATCAGCTGATTTGATCATTCTGGGTATTTACCATGTGGTAAAAATAAGTGAGGTCACAGAAGTGATGCTCCTGGTGTATGTGTTCAATGACTCGCCCGTCCACCAGATGGCGCCCATACATTAGCCCTTCTGTCCTGTCCTCGGCTAGTCCTACCTCAAGCAGCCAATCAATTAGCTCGGTGCCCAGGAATACATTCTCATACATTCTGAGGTAGATTCTAAAATGAAATTCATTTATGAGTTTGGCAATTAATGTAAAAACAAACTTGTGGGTACATGATTTTGAAAGAGCATATTATGGTACCTAGGTAAGAAATGCAGACTACATTTGTCTTCTCAATTCATAAAATAATAACTCAGGATGAATATAAGGCACTGATGAGTCCAAGATGCTGATTGTTTGTTTGGGGATTTACATGTACATCACTTTCAACATTATTTCAGTCATTTCATGATGAGACCTACTTGTAGCAGATATAGTGCTGCCTCACTGAATTGTCATGCCGCGGGTCCTTGACATGACAACCAACCTGATTTACAAGAACAATGGGTTAACCCTATAGGCATGGGCCTCAGCTTGTGTGGGAAACTGTATCATGAGTTCAATCTCGTAATGGCCTTGGATCGAACCCATGACCTTTGGATCAAGCAGAGGAACTGGTGCTAATATGCTGGCACTTTAACTAACAGTGCCGTGGCCTGTGGCCTCCCAAATCAATGAGCTGAGGCCTATGTGTATAGGGTACACCTATTGTCTGTGATAGGGTGGGTTGTCATATAAAGGGCCTGTTGGTTCTGATTGTGATAATGTCCTTTAGAAGCTTGTCACTTCGATTCCATGTCCATGTCCTTACACAAAATTGTGCTAATGGTACTCCAAGTGTCAAAGCATGTGATTATGTTATTGGGGGTCAAGGAGGTTCATTGTTAGGACAAATACCAACCCTTATGATATGTAGATAAAAACATTTGTTGAATGGTATGATCTTTGACCTTTATAGAATGATACACAGCTTTAAAATTGAACAAGAGCACCTTGCAACCCAGAAGATTGCTGGGTCTGGAAGGTTACCTGTTTCTACTATGTTTTGGTTTGAATGAGCTTGTTTAGATTTTACCTGATATCCCTGGCGATGGAGTCCTGGCAGCATTGGCTGTGGTAATAACTAAACTGGTCACATATCATTCGCGTTTCCTGGTCCAAGTCACACCATGCTGGAACACTTATCTTCTCTCTCCTCTCAAATATCTTGCGCCATCTTTAAATATAAGTAAGCATTTACAACTTTGTGAAAATATTTAACCACAACTTTGGTAAAATATTTGACCATAATTTTAAATCAACTAAAACCTGTCATCTTGATACATTTATAAAAGGCATCAATCCCTAAAATTTATGTCTGTTGTGTTCTTTGGATAATATAAATGTTAACGTATCTCCAGTTAATGTTAACTCTCTGATGGCACAAAAATGTATGTCTGGGTTTAGGGTATAAACATTGATATAATGTGAGGAAAATGTGCTTGAAAATGTGATGTGCAGGAAATATGTAAGAAAGCTTTTATTTTTAGAGTAATAGAAGAGACTATCAAATAAATGACTGAACTACATTGATAGAGAAAGTACTGCTTGGCAAGTCACCACCAAGATAACCACAAAGCTTCTCAGCATTGGCATGGGCTCTGATTATGGTCAGGTCAATAGGGAAACAGAGAGGAATGTAGGCCATACTTACTTGTTAATCACTGGCTCAAATATTAACTTTGAATCAACACCAAATATCAGAAGTGTGAAGATTCCCTGAAACAGAATACCTTATTATAAATCTCAGTGAGGTGTTCCTATCATGTTAAATTCAGGTGTTCCTATCACATGTTATATTCAGGTGTTCCTATCACATGTTATATTCAGGTGTTCCTATCACATGTTATATTCAGGTGTTCCTATCATATGTTACATTCAGGTGTTCCTATCACATGTTACATGCAGGTGTTCCTATCATATATGTTATATTCAGGTGTTCCTATCACATGTTATATTTAGGTGTTCATATCATATGTTATATTCAGGTGTTCCTATCACATGTTATATCTAGGTGTTCCTATCATATGTTATATTCAGGTGTTCCTATCAAATGTTATATTCAGGTGTTCCTACCAAATGTTATATTCAGGTGTCCATATCAAATGCTACATTCAGGTGTCCATATCAAATGCTGCATTCAGGTGTTCCCATTGCATGCTGCATTCAGGTATTCCTATCACATGCTACATTCACATGTGATCCTGTCACAGGTTTAAGTTTTAATAACAGGAGATTTCAGTTTATCTTAAAATGATAATGGTTCCTAATGTATAAGATATGACTATTTCTAAGGATCTGATATTCTATTTGATTATTTATTGTGGTATTAAAATACAACCAAATAACCTGATATTTTACTTGCCTAGTCCTTTGTGTTATGAATTTCTAATTGACTATTTCCTTTCCTAATAAACAGTCAAATCATCTGATATTTTACCTGATTCTTTAGTGCAGCATGAGTTCTAATAGTTAGTCAACTTGACTATTCATGTTGACCCTGATCACAATCTGCTGCATTCAACTATTTCCTGTGGCAATAAATGATGATGGCTATTCATTGTATTTGAATATTTCCTATGGCATGAAATACAACCAAATCCTGATACTCAACTAGATCATTATCTGTGGCATCATATAACCAATTAATTTGGAATTCTATGTGACTCTTTCATATTTTAATTACTATCTGTTATTCTATTTAACTGTTTCCTTTTGAATTTACCGGTAAATCAAATCATCTGATATTCTACTTGGCTATTTCCTGTGACACTAAGTATGTGCAAATCAATATTCTACTCGATCATTTCTTAAGACATCGAAGAAAAAATCATCAATTAACTATTTCCTAAGACTTATTACATAACTGACTCAAATCATATCTGAGATTTTTTCTTGTGATTTGAAATGCAACTAAAATCTGCACTCTTCTTCTTGACTGGTTCCTGGGCATAAAATTAGATGCAACCATAATATCTGATATTACATATTATTTTTACACGAGGTTTCAACAACAATCTGCAATTCTATTTGACTATATATTGAAAATTCAAATTCAACAAAATCATATATTCTATCCATTTATTTTTTTGTGGATTTCAATTCTAGTGAATTGCCTGTACTTTGTTTACTGCGCTTTCCTGCAGTAGTCAGTGAGACTAAAACACTTGCTGTTCAATTTAATTACCAAATGGTTTTTTTGCAACTGGCACCTTGGTGTGTACTTCTAGTAGTGAACATTCAATCAAAATTCAATATTTACAAAAATCAATCTGATTTTAAATAAGATGATAACATACTTGTCCATATGTGAAGATGTTGTTAATGAATGATACTTCATAATATGGGATGCTTTGTTCATTAAGTAGCTGCCACACACAAAGGCAAATTGTCTGCAATATCATAATAGCAGTTATGTTATAAACAATCTTGATCATTAGAAGAGACATATGAAATGATATTGAAGACAGTTACAAACCATCAAAGAACCATAATAAAAGTCCTGCAGAGTCATACTCACCATTGTATGCTTTTGAAATCAATTATATTCACACACACTTATGACCCCTTTTAGACTTGTGATGTTACAATTTGGTGCATTACTCAGATGAAGGTACCAATACTTACCATTACAAACATACAATTGGCAACATTACTCAGAAAAAGGTATCAATACATACCAATACAACTTACAATTTGTAGCATTACTTTACCCAAGGTACCAATACTTAAAATTGGCAGCATTACTCAGACCAAGGTATCAATACTTAGCATTACAAATTTACAATTGGCAGTATTACTCAGACCAAGGTACCAATACTTAAAATTGGCAGCATTACTCAGACCAAGGTATCAATACTTACCATTACAAATTTACAATTGGCAGTATTACTCAGACCAAGGTACCAATACTTAAAATTGGCAGCATTACTCAGACCAAGGTATCAATACTTACCATTACAAATTTACAATTGGCAGTATTACTCAGACCAAAGTATCAATACTTACCATTACAAATTTACAATTGGCAGCATTACTCAGACCAAGGTATCAATACTTACCATTACAAACTTACAATTGGCAGCATTACTCAGACCAAAGCATAAATACATACCACGCTTACAAATGACAATATATCTCAGGCCATGGTTTCAATACATACCATTACATGCTCACAATAGACAGCAATACTCAAACTAATGTATCAATACATACCATTACATGCGTCCAAATGACAGCAATACTCAAACTAATGTATCAATACATACCATTACATGCGTCCAAATGACAGTTTATCTCAGACCATGGTTTCAACATACCATAACAAGCTTACAATTGGCAGCATTACTCAGCTCAAGATATCAATATTTACCACAAAGCTAGATATCAGGAGAGCAAGAATAAGGGCAATATGTCTGCCATCCTGGAACTCGTCTCTATTTTGCTTTTCATACATGAGAAGTTGTTCTTCCTCCTCCAAGGGATCCATCAGGCTGCGATATGAGGAGCGATATAAGAAGTCCCTGAGGCCTGATTGCACCTCCACCTCATAGGAGGACTGCAGATCAAGCTGCTCGTAAGCCTCCAATGTATGTGACCAGTTTGTAGGATCAAGGTCAACAGCACTGTGACGATTTATTTCTCTGCCTTGTAAAAATAAATTCATTATAAAACAAACTTTTTGGCTGGGCTGACAATATCAGCATATCTTATGCACTAAGTGAAAAATAATCTGTCATTCTGTCTGTCCGTCAAACTTGATCATAACATAATCATAATGTGGGGGTGATGGGGATGAGAAAATACTTAAAATGAACATTTGTGAAGCAATTCACATGCACTCAAGGAAACAAAGATTGTTAAAAGCAATGGTCAGCACAGATCTAAGGCCTCTATTTTACATATGTTTTTGATGAAATTAGTAAATATCTGAAAAATTATTATCTCAAATTATGAATACCATACCATCCAGATTTCTTGAGATAATGGTAGTTGTGGAGCCATAATTTCTCCTCCTTGACAATATAGGTGTGTGACATAAGCGTAATCTTGCAGGAACAGACGAGCTACGCTTTAGTGGACATTCAAGTGGTGGATTTCTGCTTCTGTATAAATCATTTATAGGCATTGTGATGCTGCTTGCAGGAGGCTCTAGAACCGTGTGGGAACTTATATTATGTGAGAGCTGATCTGATGCAGGTTCTCTCTGTATTGATGGTCTTGCCAAATGTCTTTTCAAGGAGAGAAGAGTTTTCAGTTGTTGATGATGCCCCATTATCAGCGTCATCACTGTTATCACGCTATTCAAAGTCAAAATGCACACTGTCAAAATTGCCTAAAAAACATATAACATCCACTGATATATTGAATCTGCAATCATATCATTAAATGTTCACAACTACAACAGTTACATTCTATAGTATGTATCACCTTTCAAGCGCTTTCTTTAGATGGTCAGTTTGAGCATTTGGTGATCCATTCTTACCTGTGTGTTGCCGTATTCAAGATGGCCAAATCTTGTGTTATTTGCTGCATGGCCCATCTTGCATTTCTCAATATTCTCATTGTGACTAGTTATAAGCAGTATTGCACACATCAAAACTGGTATCCTGAAAAAGGCAAAGTCCTCAAATAACAATAGCATGATGTCAAATGTTTTACTTTCTTGTCTAATCTTTATAAATTCAGATAATTCAGCATTTGTATATGAAAATTCTCAAATTTGCTATCCTTGTTATTTTAAACATATCTTTTTTTAAATATATGAATCCACTGTTATGTGTAAACCAACATCAAATCTGTTTAAGTGTGTCAGAATTTTCAGCCTCTTGTTGCGTAATGTTTCTGATCTTAAAAGAAAATCTCTGATCTTATCTTATCTAGATAACAAAAGTTACAAAATATTACTAAACAATTTCATTTAATTAGTCCCAGTCCCTACATCTTGAAAAAAGCAAATGAAACACAAGCATCAATGTTGGGCCCAAGAAAAAAGTTTTAAATCTTCATTGCCACCTGCCTCTATATTTGGGTAAGAAAAAAGTGCAAACTACTAGAAATGGGTTCTGGGCACAGCTGTGCCCTCTGATAGACACGCAACACATACATACATATAAAACCTAAATCCTTAATTTGTGTGTCCTTTAGATTGTGAAAACTATTAAAATAAAACCTAAAATTAAATTTCTTTGTTTAGGATTTTCACTTCTTCTTGTAAAAATATGAAGCCTCTGCAAGTCAAGGTCACATTGGGGTTATCCTATTAAGGCTTTTGTTTGGAGCCTGTATCTTAAAAAAATATATTCATTAGAATTGTTGTAAAAACACACCTCCAACCTAACCCCTTAAAATAAAATTGTTGAGCAAAAAAAGACTTTTTCCCTGTTATTTTTATTACTAACCCGCAAGCAAAGAAGTACATGATTGGTCTGTACTTGATCACACTTCTAAGGCTCCTGGACTTGAGTAAAAACAAAGTGATGGACAAAACAGTCATCCAACAAGTTGAGCTGAGACAGCCAATATAATGTGGCACAAACTCCACTAGATGGAGCCACAGTTCAGAGTCACAATCTTGTTTGTCTATGATATGAGAGGCATCAAGCTTCAGAGGAAGGGCATGATGGAGGGCGCCCCCTACTGCAATCAACAACTGAAAAAATAGGTTATAATATTAATGTTAACATTATTTTCATTAAACATTTGAATTCTCCATGAAAATTTGAATGTTTCCTATCTAATTATAATGTTGAAGTTTCAATAATATTTCACGAATGGTTCCTTCAAACTCAACTGATTTTTCCTGAGACATTTTTGTAAGCAGAATAAAAAAGAGAGGCTAATTATTTTATACTTGTTACTGTGTGCTATATATACATGGAAACTCTTCAGTTAAGTTGTTAAATATTAAAATAAATCTGGTTTGTATGTCAGACAGCAAGAAATTAGCTGAGACCAAATTACTGCCATAACGATTACAATGCACAAATTCCTGGCATCTTTGTGATTTGTTGATTAGATGGTGCTAACCTTAGCTAACAAAAGGAATGCAGGTGATCTGTTGAATAGATTACACTTACCTGGAATGAATGCATTGAACTGTTGAATACATGTAGATCACACTTACCTGGGCTAATATAAGGAATACAGTGATTTGTTGAATAGATTAACTTACCTGGGCTAATACAAGGAGTACAGTGATTTGTTGAATAGATCACACTGACCTGGCCTCATACAAGGAGTACAGTGATTTGTTGAATAGATCACACTTACCTGGGCTAATACAAGGAATACAGTGATTTGTTGAATAGGTCACACTTACCTGGGCTAATACAAGGAGTACAGTGATTTGTTGAATAGATCACACTTACCTGGGGCTAATACAAGGAATACAGTTATCAGATTACACCTACCTGGGCTAATACAAGGAATTTAATGATTTGTTGAATAGATTACACTTACCTGGATTAATATAAGGAATACAGTTATCAGATTACACTTACCTATATTAATATAAGGAATACAGTTATCAGATTACACTTACCTGGGCTAATATAAGGAATGTGGTAAACTGATGAGGAATATTTTGGAATCTCTTATTGACAGCAAACACAATCCAAACCCATATCTGAGTGTTCAACAAACACAATTTACCGTAAATGAAAATTTAAAACATATTATTCAATTGCTACAAATAAAGACAGAAAAGGGAAAAAAAACATTTTGATCCCTTCAGCGTATGCAAAATCTTAATTGCATCAATAAATTATGCTTATTTTATCCACAATCAAAACAAATATCTAAGACTATCAAAGATCTTTTATTTTATGATAGGTTGCTCATTTTTCAAATATCTGTGTTAGAATACTGACACACGAGATGGCGCTGATGGTTGCTACAATGATGCTGATGTCGGAGAGGATTTCTCCAGCCATGGCCATGTCTGTCTGACTCTGTAGGGTCATGATGCCACAGGAGAACAGAGCCAGAGGGACAAATAGGAAGGTCGCGATCATCATGCTGGCTGCAATCTACAACACGCGACAAGTTAGTCTCATTAAGAGCAGACATGTTTTGTTGACAGACCTGAGGACAAAAATATAGAATTAATATATATAATATATATATATATATATATATATATATATATATATATATATATATATATATATATATATATATATATATATATATTCCAAAGTAAAAAGGTAGTTGTATACAGTGTTATGGTGATAAAAGTAATCCAACAAAGTCTGTGGTGACAAAGAGTTAAAACCTTTTATTGCGACATGTTTCAGTCGTTCAAGGGAATGAATGAATGAAATCTATGCAATATTAAATTGCAAGAGGGCCGTAGCCTGGAGAGGCGGCCCTGCAGTGTGATTGCTGTGAATTGCAATCATGTATTGTTAAATTTGGTCATTGATTATTGCTATTGACAAATGGACTATTGTTGTTGTGAGTTGGTTAACTGAAAGGTTTTTTTCAGAGACCATTCGCACCGGGTTCCCCCTACTCTTTTCGATAAGTGCTACTGGGTTCTTTAACGTGCTCTGGGATAGGGTCAGATACACGGGACCACGACGTTTTACGCCCAATCCGAGCGGGCGAGCAATAACCTTGCTGGGGGACAATTTAACCAGGCATTGTCAAAGGGGGACCTACCCATAGTGAGTTTAGAGGTGGTTTTATGTTGTGTTCAGACTTTGTGTGTGGGTTGCATATATGAGAAGTTATGTAGAAATTTTGATTAAAAAGTAGTGAGAATTGCATTTTACCCAGTGGGGTGTCCATAGGCAAAAGTGAACCTTTTTTGTTTATGCTTGTTTTGTTTGCTTTTGGATGACAGAATAATTCAGAAGATTTATATTATTATGTGTTCCATCTTATTATGTGTATAAATGCCTAATTATAGTTTATTTGAAATTGCTATGGGGTGGGTGGTGTGTGATTATCGGTGCAAATGGCCCGATTTTGGGCACTGAAAGCCGACTATGGGCAGGATATACACTGAATATCTCTGCAACCGCTGTTGGTCTTTCTTGTGAAACCAAAGCCGGCAATCTGTGACCCAGGCCAGGCATTTTCACTATTATGGGTGGCATGTGTTAGTAATGTGTTAGGTTTATCTACCCTGGCTGTCAATGTAGGGATGTAGGACATACATTCCATCATTGCAGCCAGTGGTAGGATCAGGTTCGTTTCCGTTTTAATTAGTCAATGTGTCCTCGGGGAATCAGCCAGTGGCCACTGTGACCCGATCTCTTAAGTGACCATTGATTGACCATCCGCAGTCAGTCAGTCATGCGGGCTGCCTACTTCATGGGTTCTAGTGGGATCTTTTCCAGTTCCTATCTGGGCACAGGATACTGAGTCAGGATATAATGCAGATCCACAAAGTTTAAGGCATTATAGACCACCTCAGCTGCAGCCTGGGTGTGGTCAGCGCCATCTTCCACATCATATACTCTATTGTCATATTGTCTAAGAGGCATTGTGTAAAAGCATTCTAGCAGGTAGTGCCACAGTGGTTTACTGGTGGGCCTACTACAATGCTCGCAGGCTCTATCCATATCTCCTAACAATTCCCAAGTGCACTTGTAGCCTAGTCTAAGTCTATGCATGGTGACCTGTAGGGATCTGTGGTTCTCAGCTAATCTGGGGAGTGGCATGTATCTAGTGGCTATGGCATACCATCTGGCAGTTCCTGAACCGGGTACACTGTATTTGTGCCTGAGATAGTGCCTTTCCTTTGAGTCAGAGACAAAAAGTCGTCTGGTCTGGCTAAGAGAGGGGAGGACATGGGCTGATATCTTGGATAGCTTGGAGCCTGCATTCGCAGCCTCGTCTGCCATATCATTACCCTCAAGTCCAATGTGACTGGGGATCCAGTGTAGCACAACAGCCCTATTGTCTGATTGTAACTTATACAGGGTAACATAAACTCCCGTGATGAGCTTAACATTGTCTAAGGGGTGACCTTTCTCTAGTGCTTTGAGGGATGACTGTGAGTCTGTGATTACTAGTACTGGACCTGTCTTGTTGTGAAGGGCATCTAGGAGGGCAAATGAAATGGCAATGAGCTCAGTCTGCAGGGTTGAGCAATTGTCACTATTTCTCCATAATTCCTGTCTACCTTCCTGACAATAACCAGAGCCTGACCTGCCATCTTCCTGAACTGAGCCATCAGTGTAGTACACTGTTGCTCCCGGGGGGCGAACAATATCTATGGATGCATGAGCCTGTCTGAGCATGTCTGCCCTATCTAGGTCTGATTTCTTGCTGGCCATAGGCATGTATGTAATGCTATACGGGAGTGGCTTCCAGGGTGGAGGGATGACATAGTTGGAGGCTGGAGTGTCTGCACCTTTGTGTAATACTAGTCCATCTCTAAACCCTAGCACTAGGGAAGCAGCCCTGGTGGCCCAGTGATTTCTCCTGGAGGGCATTTTGCCACCATCACCGAGGGCTATCTTGGTACTTTTCCTAAGAGGTGTTACTACATGGGAGTGCATAACCTTGGCTAAGAAGCATGCTGTGGTCTGAGCTATTCTAACTCGGACAGCTGGGATGCCTGACTCAAGTTGTAAATTCTCAGTTTTAGTCCATAACGGGGCACCTAATATGAGCCTGAGGGCTTTGTTTTGTATGACCTCAACCTGCTGTACTGCACTATCTGAGGCAAATGCTAACAGTGGTGTGGCATAGTCTATTAGGCTACGTGTAGTGGCTAAATAGTAGAGTCTGAGAATCTCACTTTTGGGGCCTATCTTGATGGAAGAAAGGGCTCTCATGACATCTATTCTCTTTTGGCATCTTTCCTTGAGGTAATTGACCTGACAGTGCATGTTAAAGGCGCTATCTATCCACACCCCCAGATACTGATACACAGGGACCCAATCCAGGGCATGGCCCTGTATTTGGAGCTATGAGCTGGGTGTGTTCATTTTGATGCACATTGCTTTTGTTTTGGAGGCAGATATCTTGAGCCCTAAGTTTGTGCATTCTCTAGATAGGATGTCTAGCGAGTTCTGAGCTTTGAGGGTCAATCCCTTACCTGTGACTGTCAATACCAAGTCGTCAGCATAGCAAAGCAGCTGTACACCTGGGGGGAATTTGAGGGAGACTAATCTGCTCATGAGTATGTTGAATAAAGTGGGGGACAGGACACCACCTTGGGGCGTGCCGTTCTCGTGAGCATGATAAGCACTATAAGTTCCCTGATAGCGCACCCTACTTTTCCTGCCTGTGAGATAGGAAGCAACCCAGGCAAGTAGCTTGCCTTTGATGCCCTTGCTGGCTAAAGTGGATAAAATTGCTTTTGGGCTGGCTAACTCAAAGGCTTTCTCAAGGTCTAAAAAGATGGCAATGCTTTGACCTGTCGTGATGATGGAAAGCAGTGTGGCTATACTGTGGGTGGTGCTGACTGCCTTAATGTACCCGAAGATGTTGTGGTGAAAGGGCCCTAGTTCATACAGCAGCCGGTTTAGTACTAATCTCTCCATTGTTTTGCATATGCAACTCGTGAGCGAGATCGGCCTAGGCTTGGTGGGTTCTTTGGGCTTGGGGATGGGCTGTATGTCAACAAGCTTCCACTTCGACGGGAGCTGGCCAGCTTGATATGAGGCATTTATGAGATCTAATATCATCATTTGCCCAGCTGTGCCTGCGTTGCTGATCATACTGTATGTGATCTTATCTGAACCTGTGGCAGTGTCTCTACCTTTCTTCCTAGCATTGAAAAGTTCTTGTATTGTGAAGGGAATGTCTGCTCTGTGTGTTGCCTGGCAAGCCTCACTAATGATTTTGTCCCTGCCACTAAGCAATTCGTTTTGTTTGAGCCTAATGCTTCGTGACAGATTATCTGACGAGGCCCTGCTGGCAAACATGGCTGCAAGTCTTTCTGATTCCATGCTGGGATTGGGATGGTCTGGAATGGGCGAGATTTTCTTGCCACTAGAAATTTTCAATTTCTTCCAGAGCTCAGTGAGAGATGTGTGCTCATTGAAAGATTCGCACCACTCTTCCCATTTACTACGCATGGCACCCCTGCAGATCTCCTGCAGGTGTTTGCTAACCTCCCTGAGCATTTGCCTATTGTGTGGGGTGGGATATTTTCTATATATCTTCCTGGTCCTATTTAGCCTATTCCTATACTCAGCTATTGTGGGATTATAGTACCAGTAGTTTGTATGATGGGTACCTGTTGCTTTCTTTAAAGGGATGGCTTCATTAGCCGCTAATGTAAGAGCCTGCGTGACTGCCTCTGAGTGTTCGTCTATGTCCTGTGGTAGGACAAATTGGTCATACCAGTCAGATATTGTCTTTTGAAACTTGTCCCAGTCAGCTTTCCTAACGTTCCACTTGGGTGGGGGTGGAGGAGGGGGTGGGATGTGTGGAATGTCAAGCAAGAGAGTGGTACCATAGTGATCACTGGTTAGGGTGGGGTGTACTCCCCATTTAGCAAGTTGGGTAAGGGCTGAGGACACAAAGGTAAGGTCTAAACAGTGTCCTCTAATGTGAGTGGGCGTACCATCATTTAGCAGGGACAATTCATCAGTGTCATTGAGGAGGGCATTGATGTGATGGCCATTATGATTGTAATATTTGGAATACAAAATGGGGTGATGGGCATTGAAATCACCTAACACAGCAATAGATTGTGAGCTTGCAACTCTTGCCAGATTGGTGAGATCTATTTTGCCCTGGTGGAATGGGTTGGGATTGGAGTATATATTATATATAAGGACAGGACCTGTGGAGAGGGTGATCTCTATGGCTAGCACTTCTATGCCTGTCCCACAGTTAAGAGGATCAATTATCTTTTTGGATGGAATTTTATTTCTAACGTATATTGCGAGACCTTTCCTATTATTTTCACTTTTTTCAGTGTAGGGTGTGTATCCATTGATTTTGGGGGGAGAATCTTTCTTGTCTAAAGTTTCCTGGAGGGTAATGATGTCTGGATCATCTGTCCCAATGCAGGCTTTGAGGGTGGCAATTTTGGATTTTAGTGAGAAGCAGTTCCAGTTAATGATTTTCAGATTCTGACTTACTTCTGTGAATTTAACTTGGCCGAAATTTCTATGAGGAGATTTACTATTGATCTAGATATGTCTCTGACCTCTTGAGTAACTGTGGCTAAATGTGACAGGGCCTGAACAAGGGAGGCATTCACAGTATTAACAGGAACCGCACACAGCGGTAAAGGATTGTGTGTGGCTGATGATGTGGGAGGGATGCTTTGAGTCAGTGGAACGTCAGTTCTATCATTTTCTGGTAAGGGAGAGTCAGATGTCGGGAGGGAAACTGTCATTTTGCTGGGCCCTGGGGTGGGTTCAGGGGTGGGGGTCGGGTTCACACGAGAGTTCACGGTTGGGGGGTTCTTGATTTTGGGTGGGGGTGGGGGTGGGAGTGGGTGTAGGGGGCGTGTGGGGGTAGTGTTTTTTGTGGACTTCTTGGCAGGGTTTTTGACCTGCTGGCCTGGCTTGGCCTTTTTGGCCATTGGGCAGGCTGGGGGGCAGGCAGGGGGGCAGGCAGGGGGGCAGGCTGGGGGGCAGGCTGGGGGGCAGGCTGGGGGGCAGGGGGTGAGGTCCTAGAAGGAGGATGGGTGGGAATGGTCATCAGGGGGCGCACTTGTTGAAGTTTTGGCTTGTTTTGCGCATAAATTCTCTTTAGCCTCTCAGGACATCTTTTGTTCCAAGCATGATGCTTTTTGTGACAGTTTGGACAACAAGGAGCAACCTGTTCTTTATTTCTGAGTTTGACAAGGCACTGTTCGGTGTCGTGTTTTTTGCTACAGATGCCACAGACTGCTGAGTTTCTGCAGAAGGTAGCTATGTGTCCAAAAGATTGACAATTTCTGCACCTACGTGGCTCAGTCCTAAACTGCTCGAGGTTAAAGGTACCAAGATGATTGAGAGTGACAGAGGCAGGGGGAGGACCTTCAAAAGTGATCTCAACTTTTGAAGTGGGTTTGTCATTGAAAGTGTATCTTTTTGCGTGAAGTACGTGGGGAAGGTCAAGGAAAGCATCAGTGGATATATATATGGGAACTCTCAGTGCTACTGCCTTAGTGGGCTTTGTGTTGGGATTCAATTCACTTAAATTGACAGCTTTGCCTTTGAGATGAGTGATGCCTCCCAGCATAGTTACTGTACTGGGGGATTTTGGGCAGATTATGAATTCACCTTTTGCGTTGGGGTGGGCAGTGAACTGTAGGCCAGGCCTAACGTCATCCAAGGCTTTGGTCAATTGATATGTGTCAGAGATATTACTAGTGTTCAGCTTGAACTTGGGAAGGGAGCTGGTAGAGGGAGTCTTTGTTGTTTTGTGAGTAGGGGTAGGTTTTGGCACAGTTCGTGTGGCTGGGCGGGGGGTGGAGGTTGTGGGCTTGGCAGGGGTCTTGGAAGGAGTCTTTTTTCCTGTATCAATAACAAGTTCTGGATGGGCAATGACAAGAGGGGTGGAGGACTTGGTGTATGGGGATTTGCTAGCAGTAATGTGGGGAAACTCTATTTCAGAAAGGTCATCTGTGGTAACTGTTGTTCCTGGGGTGAGTGAGAGTGATTTGGACCTCTCTGTTCTGACTGAGGAAACCTCATTATCAAAATCGTAGTCCTCTACCTCATCAAAAGCAGCTACTGCATTGCAATTAGGGGTCATTCTTTCAAAATGTAGGGCCTTTTTGGGCTGCTTGGCTTTTTTACGTGTTTTTGGCAACTGCCAAAATCCAGACACTTCCTCTTCTGAAGAGGACGAGAAGTCTGCTATCCTTTTCAGTGGTGTCTGAGTGGGAGGAGCAAGCTGAACTAATTTCATCTTTGGGGGGGAGATAGTGAGTGAATGGTATGGGCTTTTCTTAGCCTGTGGCGGGGTTGTTTCTACTGCAGGCAGTTCAGCGGGTTTGTCCTGAGAAGGACTAGCCCTCAGAACAGTCATCATGGCCTTCTCTGGGATAGAGGAGGACTTCTGCAGTAGAGTGAACTTCTGCAGTAAAGTGAGGTTAGGTGAAGTGGGTGAGGGGGGAATGCTAGCTATTTTCATGTTTGGTCTGTCTGTTGGTGTGAAAAACTTTCAAGTTTGATGAAATTGGGTCAATTGCCTAGTGTAACATATTCACTGAGTGGGTGTGAAAAACTTCCAAGTTTGATTGAATGGGGTCAATTGCCTAGTGTTGCATGTTCACTGAGCCGTGACTAATGGCTTGAAATAATCAAGCCACCAGTTCCAGCCATTCTGCCTATATACCTATATGAACTGCCTATTTCTATGTGAATATGTGAAAATCTGCCTAATTCTATCCTAAAATAAGTGTGTATAGATCATGATACGGCCCCTTGGCTATTAATTCAACAATCCCGCTAATAGAAAAGGCACGGTCAGGATACAGCCTTTTCTACCTTCGGGAAAGTAACCGTAAGCTTCAGGGGTTCGTTTGTTGGTGTGGTGTGTTTGTTAGTGCATACTTATACGTGAAAACCAAAAAATATTGAACAAAGTTCAATTATTGAATGATAGTGAATATACCTCAAGCAGGGGTTAAGGCACTGCCTCCCACGCTCAAGGCGTGTGCAGGGAAGGCGAGTGCTCTGCCGTAGAGGTGGTCAAAAGATTTCCTAAAAAATTAATAGCTGTACTGCCATTAAAGTCAAAAAGTTTCCAAGAAATTTTTCAACTGAAGTCGGGAGATGTTGCCACGAGAGTGAACACCGCCAGACTATGCGTTCAAGGGACTGAATGAATGAATGAAATCTATGCAATATTAAATTGCAAGAGGGCCGTAGCCTGGAGAGGCGGCCCTGCAGTGTGATTGCTGTGAATTGCAATCATGTATTGTTAAATTTGGTCATTGATTATTGCTATTGACAAATGGACTATTGTTGTTGTGAGTTGGTTAACTGAAAGGTTTTTTTCAGAGACCATTCGCACCGGGTTCCCCCTACTCTTTTCGATAAGTGCTACTGGGTTCTTTAACGTGCTCTGGGATAGGGTCAGATACACGGGACCACGACGTTTTACGCCCAATCCGAGCGGGCGAGCAATAACCTTGCTGGGGGACAATTTAACCAGGCATTGTCAAAGGGGGACCTACCCATAGTGAGTTTAGAGGTGGTTTTATGTTGTGTTCAGACTTTGTGTGTGGGTTGCATATATGAGAAGTTATGTAGAAATTTTGATTAAAAAGTAGTGAGAATTGCATTTTACCCAGTGGAGTGTCCATAGGCAAAAGTGAACCTTTTTTGTTTATGCTTGTTTTGTTTGCTTTTGGATGACAGAATAATTCAGAAGATTTATATTATTATGTGTTCCATCTTATTATGTGTATAAATGCCTAATTATAGTTTATTTGAAATTGCTATGGGGTGGGTGGTGTGTGATTATCGGTGCAAATGGCCCGATTTGGGGCACTGAAAGCCGACTATGGGCAGGATATACACTGAATATCTCTGCAACCGCTGTTGGTCTTTCTTGTGAAACCAAAGCCGGCAATCTGTGACCCAGGCCAGGCATTTTCACTATTATGGGTGGCATGTGTTAGTAATGTGTTAGGTTTATCTACCCTGGCTGTCAATGTAGGGATGTAGGACATACATTCCATCATTGCAGCCAGTGGTAGGATCAGGTTCGTTTCCGTTTTAATTAGTCAATGTGTCCTCGGGGAATCAGCCAGTGGCCACTGTGACCCGATCTCTTAAGTGACCATTGATTGACCATCCGCAGTCAGTCAGTCATGCGGGCTGCCTACTTCATGGGTTCTAGTGGGATCTTTTCCAGTTCCTATCTGGGCACAGGATACTGAGTCAGGATATAATGCAGATCCACAAAGTTTAAGGCATTATAGACCACCTCAGCTGCAGCCTGGGTGTGGTCAGCGCCATCTTCCACATCATATACTCTATTGTCATATTGTCTAAGAGGCATTGTGTAAAAGCATTCTAGCAGGTAGTGCCACAGTGGGTTCAAGGGACTGAATGAATGAATGAAATCTATGCAATATTAAATTGCAAGAGGGCCGTAGCCTGGAGAGGCGGCCCTGCAGTGTGATTGCTGTGAATTGCAATCATGTATTGTTAAATTTGGTCATTGATTATTGCTATTGACAAATGGACTGTTGTTGTTGTGAGTTGGTTAACTGAAAGGTTTTTTTCAGAGACCATTCGCACCGGGTTCCCCCTACTCTTTTCGATAAGTGCTACTGGGTTCTTTAACGTGCTCTGGGATAGGGTCAGATACACGGGACCACGACGTTTTACGCCCAATCCGAGCGGGCGAGCAATAACCTTGCTGGGGGACAATTTAACCAGGCATTGTCAAAGGGGGACCTACCCATAGTGAGTTTAGAGGTGGTTTTATGTTGTGTTCAGACTTTGTGTGTGGGTTGCATATATGAGAAGTTATGTAGAAATTTTGATTAAAAAGTAGTGAGAATTGCATTTTACCCAGTGGGGTGTCCATAGGCAAAAGTGAACCTTTTTTGTTTACGTTTGTTTTGTTTGCTTTTGGATGACAGAATAATTCAGAAGATTTATATTATGTGTTCCATCTTATTATGTGTATAAATGCCTAATTATAGTTTATTTGAAATTGCTATGGGGTGGGTGGTGTGTGATTATAGGTGCAAATGGCCCGATTTGGGGCACTGAAAGCCGACTATGGGCAGGATATACACTGAATATCTCTGCAACCGCTGTTGGTCATTCTTGTGAAACCAAAGCCGGCAATCTGTGACCCAGGCCAGGCATTTTCACTATTATGGGTGGCATGTGTTAGTAATGTGTTAGGTTTATCTACCCTGGCTGTCAATGTAGGGATGTAGGACATACATTCCATCATTGCAGCCAGTGGTAGGATCAGGTTTGATTCTGTTTTAATTAGTCAATGTGTCCTCGGGGAATCAGCCAGTGGCCACTGTGACCCGATCTCTTAAGTGACCATTGATTGACCATCCGCAGTCAGTCAGTCATGCGGGCTGCCTACTTCATGGGTTCTAGTGGGATCTTTTCCAGTTCCTATCTGGGCACAGGATACTGAGTCAGGATATAATGCAGATCCACAAAGTTTAAGGCATTATAGACCACCTCAGCTGCAGCCTGGGTGTGGTCAGCGCCATCTTCCACATCATATACTCTATTGTCATATTGTCTAAGAGGCATTGTGTAAAAGCATTCTAGCAGGTAGTGCCACAGTGGTTTACTGGTGGGCCTACTACAATGCTCGCAGGCTCTATCCATATCTCCTAACAATTCCCAAGTGCACTTGTAGCCTAGTCTAAGTCTATGCATGGTGACCTGTAGGGATCTGTGGTTCTCAGCTAGTCTGGGGAGTGGCATGTATCTAGTGGCTATGGCATACCATCTGGCAGTTCCTGAACCGGGTACACTGTATTTGTGCCTGAGATAGTGCCTTTCCTTTGAGTCAGAGACAAAAAGTCGTCTGGTCTGGCTAAGAGAGGGGAGGACATGGGCTGATATCTTGGATAGCTTGGAGCCTGCATTCGCAGCCTCGTCTGCCATATCATTACCCTCAAGTCCAATGTGACTGGGGATCCAGTGTAGCACAACAGCCCTATTGTCTGATTGTAACTTATACAGGGTAACATAAACTCCCGTGATGAGCTTAACATTGTCTAAGGGGTGACCTTTCTCTAGTGCTTTGAGGGATGACTGTGAGTCTGTGATTACTAGTACTGGACCTGTCTTGTTGTGAAGGGCATCTAGGAGGGCAAATGAAATGGCAATGAGCTCAGTCTGCAGGGTTGAGCAATTGTCACTATTTCTCCATAATTCCTGTCTACCTTCCTGACAATAACCAGAGCCTGACCTGCCATCTTCCTGAACTGAGCCATCAGTGTAGTACACTGTTGCTCCCGGGGGGCGAACAATATCTATGGATGCATGAGCCTGTCTGAGCATGTCTGCCCTATCTAGGTCTGATTTCTTGCTGGCCATAGGCATGTATGTAATACTATACGGGAGTGGCTTCCAGGGTGGAGGGATGACATAGTTGGAGGCTGGAGTGTCTGCACCTTTGTGTAATACTAGTCCATCTCTAAACCCTAGCACTAGGGAAGCAGCCCTGGTGGCCCAGTGATTTCTCCTGGAGGGCATTTTGCCACCATCACCGAGGGCTATCTTGGTACTTTTCCTAAGAGGTGTTACTACATGGGAGTGCATAACCTTGGCTAAGAAGCATGCTGTGGTCTGAGCTATTCTAACTCGGACAGCTGGGATGCCTGACTCAAGTTGTAAATTCTCAGTTTTAGTCCATAACGGGGCACCTAATATGAGCCTGAGGGCTTTGTTTTGTATGACCTCAACCTGCTGTACTGCACTATCTGAGGCAAATGCTAACAGTGGTGTGGCATAGTCTATTAGGCTACGTGTAGTGGCTAAATAGTAGAGTCTGAGAATCTCACTTTTGGGGCCTATCTTGATGGAAGAAAGGGCTCTCATGACATCTATTCTCTTTTGGCATCTTTCCTTGAGGTAATTGACCTGACAGTGCATGTTAAAGGCGCTATCTATCCACACCCCCAGATACTGATACACAGGGACCCAATCCAGGGCATGGCCCTGTATTTGGAGCTGTGAGCTGGGTGTGTTCATTTTGATGCACATTGCTTTTGTTTTGGAGGCAGATATCTTGAGCCCTAAGTTTGTGCATTCTCTAGATAGGATGTCTAGCGAGTTCTGAGCTTTGAGGGTCAATCCCTTACCTGTGACTGTCAATACCAAGTCGTCAGCATAGCAAAGCAGCTGTACACCTGGGGGGAATTTGAGGGAGACTAATCTGCTCATGAGGATGTTGAATAAAGTGGGGGACAGGACACCACCTTGGGGTGTGCCGTTCTCGTGAGCATGATAAGCACTATAAGTTCCCTGATAGCGCACCCTACTTTTCCTGCCTGTGAGATAGGAAGCAACCCAGGCAAGTAACTTGCCTTTGATGCCCTTGCTGGCTAAAGTGGATAAAATTGCTTTTGGGCTGGCTAACTCAAAGGCTTTCTCAAGGTCTAAAAAGATGGCAATGCTTTGACCTGTCGTGATGATGGAAAGCAGTGTGGCTATACTGTGGGTGGTGCTGACTGCCTTAATGTACCCGAAGATGTTGTGGTGAAAGGGCCCTAGTTCATACAGCAGCCGGTTTAGTACTAATCTCTCCATTGTTTTGCATATGCAACTCGTGAGCGAGATCGGCCTAGGCTTGGTGGGTTCTTTGGGCTTGGGGATGGGCTGTATGTCAACAAGCTTCCACTTCGACGGGAGCTGGCCAGCTTGATATGAGGCATTTATGAGATCTAATATCATCATTTGCCCAGCTGTGCCTGCGTTGCTGATCATACTGTATGTGATCTTATCTGAACCTGTGGCAGTGTCTCTACCTTTCTTCCTAGCATTGAAAAGTTCTTGTATTGTGAAGGGAATGTCTGCTCTGTGTGTTGCCTGGCAAGCCTCACTAATGATTTTGTCCCTGCCACTAAGCAATTCGTTTTGTTTGAGCCTAATGCTTCGTGACAGATTATCTGACGAGGCCCTGCTGGCAAACATGGCTGCAAGTCTTTCTGATTCCATGCTGGGATTGGGATGGTCTGGAATGGGCGAGATTTTCTTGCCACTAGAAATTTTCAATTTCTTCCAGAGCTCAGTGAGAGATGTGTGCTCATTGAAAGATTCGCACCACTCTTCCCATTTACTACGCATGGCACCCCTGCAGATCTCCTGCAGGTGTTTGCTAACCTCCCTGAGCATTTGCCTATTGTGTGGGGTGGGATATTTTCTATATATCTTCCTGGTCCTATTTAGCCTATTCCTATACTCAGCTATTGTGGGATTATAGTACCAGTAGTTTGTATGATGGGTACCTGTTGCTTTCTTTAAAGGGATGGCTTCATTAGCCGCTAAAGTAAGAGCCTGCGTGACTGCCTCTGAGTGTTCGTCTATGTCCTGTGGTAGGACAAATTGGTCATACCAGTCAGATATTGTCTTTTGAAACTTGTCCCAGTCAGCTTTCCTAACGTTCCACTTGGGTGGGGGTGGAGGAGGGGGTGGGATGTGTGGAATGTCAAGCAAGAGAGTGGTACCATAGTGATCACTGGTTAGGGTGGGGTGTACTCCCCATTTAGCAAGTTGGGTAAGGGCTGAGGACACAAAGGTAAGGTCTAAACAGTGTCCTCTAATGTGAGTGGGCGTACCATCATTTAGCAGGGACAATTCATCAGTGTCATTGAGGAGGGCATTGATGTGATGGCCATTATGATTGTAATATTTGGAATACAAAATGGGGTGATGGGCATTGAAATCACCTAACACAGCAATGGATTGTGAGCTTGCAACTCTTGCCAGATTGGTGAGATCTATTTTGCCCTGGTGGAATGGGTTGGGATTGGAGTATATATTATATATAAGGACAGGACCTGTGGAGAGGGTGATCTCTATGGCTAGCACTTCTATGCCTGTCCCACAGTTAAGAGGATCAATTATCTTTTTGGATGGAATTTTATTTCTAACGTATATTGCGAGACCTTTCCTATTATTTTCACTTTTTTCAGTGTAGGGTGTGTATCCATTGATTTTGGGGGGAGAATCTTTCTTGTCTAAAGTTTCCTGGAGGGTAATGATGTCTGGATCATCTGTCCCAATGCAGGCTTTGAGGGTGGCAATTTTGGATTTTAGTGAGAAGCAGTTCCAGTTAATGATTTTCAGATTCTGACTTACTTCTGTGAATTTAACTTGGCCGAAATTTCTATGAGGAGATTTACTATTGATCTAGATATGTCTCTGACCTCTTGAGTAACTGTGGCTAAATGTGACAGGGCCTGAACAAGGGAGGCATTCACAGTATTAACAGGAACCGCACACAGCGGTAAAGGATTGTGTGCAGCTGATGATGTGGGAGGGATGCTTTGAGTCAGTGGAACGTCAGTTCTATCATTTTCTGGTAAGGGAGAGTCAGATGTCGGGAGGGAAACTGTCATTTTGCTGGGCCCTGGGGTGGGTTCAGGGGTGGGGGTCGGGTTCACACGAGAGTTCACGGTTGGGGGGTTCTTGATTTTGGGTGGGGGTGGGAGTGGGTGTAGGGGGCGTGTGGGGGTAGTGTTTTTTGTGGACTTCTTGGCAGGGTTTTTGACCTGCTGGCCTGGCTTGGCCTTTTTGGTTGGCCATTGAGCAGGCTGGGGGGCAGGCAGGGGGGCAGGCTGGGGGGCAGGCTGGGGTGCAGGCTGGGGGGCAGGCTGGGGTGCAGGCTGGGGGGCAGGGGGTGAGGTCCTAGAAGGAGGATGGGTGGGAATGGTCATCAGGGGGCGCACTTGTTGAAGTTTTGGCTTGTTTTGCACATAAATTCTGTTTAGCAACAAGGGACTTCTTCAGGCTTAATATATATTAATTCTGTGTGTGTGTGTGTGTGTGTGTGTGTGTGTGTGTGTGTGTGTGTGTGTGTGTGTGAATCTCAAGATTAACATCTAAAACTAAAAAAGGCAGTTGTTAAATGGGTCAAACATTTTTTAATTTTACAGTATAATGAAAATACATCAGCTAGTTATGAAATATAATGCAACAATGACATGAGGAAGTGTAGAAAATAAAAACTACAAAGAACTCCATGACATTGTATATTTTAAATTAAAAATTTCCAACTATTTCAAAAACTTCCTTGAACTTTTAAAATTCTAGACAGGAAATAGTTTTGTAAACATGGTAAAGTTGCATCAATGACCAAGGTGTTTAAAATATTCTAACTGACAAACAAACAGAAATATTCTAACTGACAAAGAGAAAGAGACATAAACTAACTGTATTACATTGAATTGGGGACATACTGGTAATGGAGAGTCTACAGATGAAGGCGAAATCTTGCATGGTTGCAAAGATAGGACAAAAGCTAAAAAAAATCCTTTTATGGTCACATGATAAAATTACTTTGGATGAAACTACTTCTTGAAATTACAATTAGGTTGTAGCTCTACATCAATGGCAAATTATATGTTCAAACATCCGAACGGATGGACACAAGAGCAAAATAACCACATAATATTGTCATCAAAAGTATGTCTGAACTTTGTAGTGCAATATTGTATCAATATTGTATTGATCTATATAAGCTGTTATCAATAGCTTTACCAACTATGAAAGAAAACAAATCTTTGATTCTTAACTCAAACAACTGCAGAAGAAGATACAGTTCAAATGTGAGTCTGGCTAAATTTTAATCATTTCCTACCAGATTGGGCTGCATGTTATAGCAGCTAGCAAAAACAAAAACTGTGGGAGCCGGAGGGAACATGCCGTAGAGGAAGGCAAACATGGAGAGGTCTCTGTCCTCATAGGTCAGGGTAGCGTTACTCTCCAGGGTCTCCATCGCCAGACTGTACATTACCATTGGTGTCATCACCCTGAAATACATACATTCTGTCAGCTTTGTGCTATTGGAGATTATGGTTTTTGAAAAAAAATATTGTCAAAAGAAATGGTTGAAATGCTTCTTTTGTTTTCTTTTTTTCTTTTCTTTTTTAAGTTGTGTGATGACAATGTAAAGCTTTATGAGGGATTCTTTCAAATGATAAACTCTTGAATCACATTGGAGGTAAGACTGCTTATATTCCAACATAAATCATAGAAACACACAGACAAAAGTTTACATTAAAAATGAATGAGAAATATAAATGAAGATTGGTTTACATTTTAGCAGCAATCAGGAGCAGGGCTGTGACAATGGTTTCTTTCAGTCCACCACTAAATATTCCCACATTGTTAAGACCCAGCACAAATAATGCAAGGACAGGAAACGCATCACCTGGAACACATTCAAGATTTCAAAATAATTCCCCTGCAAAAAGCCTTGAATAAAACTAGACACCTTGTGATAATATGCCATAAAAATACTGTTTTTATGTTATCAAGGACTCTCACTCTAAGATTGATTCTCTTATCATCTATTTTTTTCACAATTTCTTTTTTTCTTAAAACTGGTTGACTTTTTTGCAGAGAAAGTGATATTGAGCAAACTTTATTCAGAAATATCAATTTAAAATAATTAGGAAACACATGGACAAACTCTGCAACTTCCAAAACATTTATCTAATAAAGTTCGCCACAACATATATTCTGCCAATTCGAGGTTGAAAAGAATGAAATGATAAACAGATTAAATTCATATTTAATAATCACAAAAAAAGGTTTAATAACCATAAAAAAGGTTTAATAATCACAAAAGATTTACAATGGATGTGTCTTCATAAGATAAACTGAAAAAAATGTAATGTCTTGTTTGAGATGCCATTCTGTTGTCTTGTTGGTGACATCACAATATCCACATGTGGAATTGGTGTGTCAAATTGTTTTCCAATGGCACCATACTCAAAATGTTGTTTTGTTTTTTTTGGCAAGGGTGACAGTCAGAGATTCATTTGGGGCCATCTTGTCTTCTACCTGCTTGTTTCAAGGTACTTGGTCTTTGTCTGGTTATTTGCATATACATTTTATGTCTTCATGCATTCACACTTTCAATATGATTGATTAAAATTTTATCAATACATAAAGTAGACTCTCTCACTCATCCATTCACTTATTCCATTATTAATATACATGTCCTGTGATAAATGTCGGGAAAAAAGAACCTTACCAGGAAGCAGTTCAATAATTTGCTGTGCAGTATATTCTTAAGTTTGAGACCTCACAACTGAACATTAGTATTGTCAATTCTGCAAATTTGTAAATGACTGCATAATTTTTTTGTTATAACCAAATAAACAACCTGCTCTGATAAGTGACAGTGCCATTGAAGCTAATACATACATATATATATATTACCGGTAGTCTTTTTGTTTCATTTAAGGGTAAAATTGTAACCACTGGCAAAGTTAACACTTTAGAAAAATAACCAAATGTTGGGTAAACAAATTTTAATTCTCTGTCAATGATTTTCCATATCAAAATCCCAAAAAGAAATGAATTTGACGTTACTTACAAAACTTATCTAAGATATCCTTCAAATAGACACAAGGAATGTTTTCTTTGAAGGCAAAATTGGCAGCAAACCCCAAGGCAGTCATAAAAATTACTGGATTGGTTACAACTTCTTTAATGACAATCAATACAGTTTTCCATAGTTTTCTGCCATTTCCGCCTTCTGCGTGGCGTGATTTCTCTATTTCCATGAAGAGAAATCCAATGGGATTACAAACAGCAGCAGACATGGGTGCTGCCAGGAAGAGGTAACTGTTCAGTGCAGCACATAATTCCTGATTGTCACTGTAGATGGCGCTCACTGAAAGAAGAAATCTCACAAAGGATATATACAGAATCTTTAAATTGGGTCCTCTGAACTAATATCTATGGTTATCTTAAAACATAGGCATCAGAGATGCATCAACCCTCAGCCCTGGTAACTCATTGCACAACATTCGCTTCACACAATATTTGTGAACAAAACGTCACTGCACCAAGGCAAATTTATGCAGGGGTAAAAAAACCCATAAAATCTACTTCCTTTGATAGCTTAGGTGTGTCAAGTATCATGAAACTGTCATCATTTACTCTAGAATTATTCTCATGAAGCTGCCATTATTTGTCCTTAAATTATTGCAATGTCGTGGATTTGACATAATTGTACCTGAGACCTTGAAAAGTAGGTGAAGGTCACCATTCATCAAACTCTTTTGGGGTCTTTACTAGATGCTTATTTGTGTCAAATCTCATAAAGCTGCCATCATTTGTTCTCGAATTATCGCAATGATGGGGATTTCATGGTACAATTGTCCCTGTGACCTTGAAAAGTAGGTGAAGGTCATGTTCCATCAAAGGAAGTCTGAGGTCTTCACCAGATGCTTATGTGTGTCAAGTTTCATAAAGCTGCCATCATTTGTTCTTGAGTTACTGCGATGACAAGAATGATTTCACATAATTGTCCCTGTGACCTTGAAAAATAGGTCAAGGTCGCCGTCCATCAAACTCGTCAAAGGTTTTCACCAGATGCTTATGTGTGTCAAGTTTCATGAAGCTGCCATCATTTGTTCTCGAGTTATCGCGATGACAAGGATGATTTCACATAATTGTCCCTGTGACCTTGAAAAGTAGGTGAAGGTCATGTTCCATAGAAAAATTCTGAGGACGTTGTGCCATCATTTGTCCTCGAGTTATTGCGATTCTTGGGATTTCACAGAATTGTCCCTGTGACCTTGAAAAATAGGTCAAGGTCGCTGTCCATCAAAATCATCTGGGGTCTTCACCAGATGCTTATGTGTGTCAATTCTCATGAAGTTGCCATTATTATGTTTGCTACAGACATACAGACATACATACATACATACATACCCACGCCAGGAGTACTGCAATACCCTCAGCCTGATTACATCAGGGGCTGAGGGTAAAAACATACACAATAATTATTCATAATTTCATAGATTGACTAAATGTCTACAACAGTTATATCTGTTCTGTCTATTTTAAGGCCTTTCATGTTTTCAAACAAAGTTTTTTATGTATGTTCCTAAGAACACTAAAATTTTAAGTCATATAAATATTTTATATGGCTTGGCAACATTTCTTTGTACACAAAAGTACAACTTGAATTACTGTAGAAAACAGACAAAAGTACAACTGGAATTATTGTGGACATGTACAATTTGGTTTTACAATAGCTATAAACTATTTTCAGCAGTTTAACAGTTTTAGAACACCTTGATGATTTTTTTCTTTATTGACATATGTAGATAGAATGTTTATAACACTGCAAACTAGTGAACGCTATGCTTAGTTCTAATTTGATTTGTGAACTAATAGATATGTTTAAACCAAACTATTTAATAAAGTACATACCTATTGGGAGCCCAAGTGCAAAGTCATGGCCCTGAGTGACAAAGATGCCATAAATTCCAACTTTCCCAAAATCAACTGGTCGCACTACAAGGAAGGTGAACAGCACCGTAGCCAGGAACACTATCGCTTTCCCCAAATACAAACTAGTGAAGAGAAACTGTAGGTTAAGCGTCACACCACCATGCAGTTTCATCATAGTAATGTTTCTGAAGAGAAGGGCTGGCAGGGCAAACTTAGCAACAAATATGCCGAGGCCCTTTCCCTGTGGCCTGGAGACGAGGTTAGTGCGACCAGCCAAGTAGCCTAATAGTATGATGAGGAAACACATGACCAGAGCCTGACCAATGTGCTTCATGGCCAGGGCAGGGGAGTGTGCTAACTCAGCAGTCTGGGACTCCACTCCATCCATCATTCACTTACAGCACCCAAAGACTGCGGCGACCAGTTTATAATGTCTTCCTACCTTTAAATCATAGGGTGGCCCGAAAAAGAACAGGAACCAATTTAAGGATTATCAAACTCAACTCAAACTTTTCTATTGAAGAAAACATCACAATTATAAAAGTACAAGTAGAAATCCTTATGTTTTGGAAAAAGCCTCTCTCCAATACTTTTAATAACTATCGGTACTTGTAATAATGCAGAATATTTCCATTCCAGCTATTTTATTCCAGCTATTTTATTCCAGCAATTCTAAAATGTTTGAAATCGTCTACCATAGACAGTGAAAACATCCACAATATCTTCTGCCTCTCTAGCCAATGTTTTACTGACTGAGTGTTCCACATTTAAACTTCCCCTTTCATATTTTGCCAACTGCAGAATTAAAACTTTTGCATGTTATAAACCATAATTACTAATCACGTGTATTTTTACTTTCAGAATTGTACTTAGTTGTCAACATGTAAGCTGCCACTGATTGTATTTCCCAAAGATCTGCAAAAGTTCTATTTTGTATTGAAATATCAATTTAACATCAAATAATTTTATGTCAAATAAATCTTTTATTTTTATATTTCAATATACATTTAATCCCAATACCGTCTCAATTTTTAATGTACATTCTATTGATTAGGATCAGGGTTACTGGATGAAGGAACTACATCAATAATATTACCAAAAATAATCATAATTGTAATAATAATAATAATAATAAGACCAAGTATGTTCTTGGCTACAGTGCAATGACATTTTGCTGACTGAAAAATAGGCAGGTAAACATAGTAAATCAGTAATAAATATTTTTTTCTTATTCATTGATACCAACTGCTATGAGAGTGAATATTTGCATTCTTGACTTAATAAAAGTAAATACACTATAACAAAATGCTTCAAAATTGCTCAGATCTTACTCACTGGTTCAATGTTATACCAGTGATTTTAGCTTTTCTTTGCCTATAATGCAAATCAACTGTATAAGATAAACATAATAAAACTAAGTCAAAGTGTAAATGTATATGTAAAAAAAATCCCTTCAAACCAAATTTAAAAAAACATGTTGGCTTTCAACCTTAATGAATACAACAATATCAACCACATACCGGTACTAATGGCACAGGTTATATCTAACAACTCTTCAAAAACTTACCGGTAAGGCTCAATTATGTTATGAAAATAGATAATTTGTGACTTTTGTTACAAAAGGCACTACATCAAGTAACTTCCTTTTTTGGTACAAGTAATTTTCCATGTGGATGCAATTTATGAAGGTGACAGGTATGATGATTAGACAAATATAACTAGACTTTCAATGCTGCTGAAGTCTCCTTTCAGTGCCCTAAACATAGCACTCCACTTGATGCCTTATAGTTCCTTAAACATAACACTCTACTTGAGCAAATAGGTGCCTTATAGTTCCTTAAACATAATACTCTACTTGAGCAAATAGGTGCCTTATAGTTCCTTAAACATAACACTCTACTTGAGCAAATAGGTGCCTTATAGTTCCTTAAACATGACACTCTACTTGAGCATCTAGGCACCTTACAGTGTCTTAAACAAAACACTCTGCTTGAGCAACTGGTCACAATTTGCCTGGTATAAGTCATAAAACTTGAGGTTATGAAAACATCGTTCAGAAATGTCAGGTATATAATGGTGGCAATGAAAACTGCAATGAAATCTGCAATGGGGACTTTAATAAAACTGCAATGGGGACTTTAATATGTTACCTGGCTTCATATTAATGAACACATGGACTATTTCACACCAACACAAGCAAGTCCATATGTTACATACACTTTGTACTCCAAGAAAAAGGTTTTTACAATCTTGTTTGATTAACAGTGAGCAAAGTCTGTCATATTATTAATTTTTTTCAATAAACATTTTTTCAATAAAAATAACAAAGCTATTGATAAGTGAATACTTTGGATTAGCCCTTACACCATTTGAGAATACTTGCATCATGTACAAGGAATATTATGCAGCTAGTATCACGCCCAAATCCAAATGCAGCTTGACATATTACAACACTATTCTTTGGTACAAATTTGAGATACCATGGCCAGGATTGGTGTCATTTTATGACTTAAATATCTGAACGAGACAAAACAACGTTAGGATAATATCACTTGGTGTTGACACATTTGTTCATATAAACCAACCATGTGTCTGACTTTATCAAACAGAAATATACCATTTTTTTATATAATATATAATATTAATAATATACTCAAACCACTTTTATATAAAATTAAACTCTGTAATGATAAATTAGCCAACTATCTTTCATTCTGAATTATAAAAAAATTGTTTCTTAAAAAAACATTTGTTTATGTTTCTAAACCAAAATTGTTTTAGTCCTGTTTAACTGACTCTAATTTTTACTTAAAATTGACAAAATCAATACACATAGCAAACTATTCTTGTTGGCAAATTGATATGTTACAATGGTGACATCTTTTTCTTGATTTCAGATGATATCTTTGGCTAGTTCCCCACAAACTACTAGATCCCATTAAGCACCGGGGTAAGACTTGGTGTATAGTTTCAACACTTATTTCTTTATCAGCATCCCATAACTTAACCTAGACAACTATCACTTTTTTGCCATCAAATCAACTTTCCGTTAATTCTATATTTGAACATTTCCACACACATGTAATGCCTTATTTTCTTTGGGGAAAGGTAATTTGTATATATGCTTTCAGTGTTGAATTATCACAGATACTGATAGATTACATCAGTTACGCATTCTTGTTCTCGTAATTTACTTTTTGTCATGTTGAAAACAACATATCACATGACTGCATTAAACAAGTGAGAATTTTACTTTAGATTTACTTATATGCCCATATTGTGACATGAAAATCTCAACCTCTCATTGTCATCTCATGTATATAGATCACAATATCACAGTATAAATGAAACAAGTTACAAATAAAACATGTAAAATTAATCTGTATATATAAACTAAATGCCTTCAGCTGGGTGACATTTGTGTTTGATCTTTTCAACACAAGAATTTACATTTTTAAACTCTCTCAGTATACTTGCCAAAAAATGCCCATAGATCACTTAAATCCTATCTTTTAACAAAAAAAACCTTCATTGCAAATCAGATTTGTCAAATATTTTCTTCACCTTTTACACACCCAATGGCATTCCAAGAACAAAATTCATAAATATTTGACCATTTGTGTTCTGAATGTTAGCTTATGCTACCAGTCTTAATTATTTGAGTAAAGTTAGCAGATGTGGCCACACTTACTTAAAATCACTGCAGTATATTGCATCACTGGGTATATAGAGTCAAATAATCAATGCCTTAAATCAACTGAAGACATACTGAGGTTTCAAACAATTCATTAACATTTATTTATTTATTCATCAATTAAGCACAGCTAAGCAATATCAAAATGTTGGTGGGGAATTATTGCTGATTCTTAACAATTTATTCACTAATATTCCCATCCAATGAGCATGCAGAATCATGGGTGCCAGGTTTGACAAAGATGTAGAAATAGGGCAGGTCATAGAAGTGGTGCTCATTGTGCACATGCTCGATGACCCGACCATTCAGCAGCCGGTGACCGTACTCCACAGCTTCTGACCTCTCATTGGCTAAGCCTATTTCTATCAGCCAATCAACAAATTCTGTGCCAAGGAAGACATCTCTGTATGTTCTGAAGTTAATCCTGTATAAACAAAATTACTTGTAAATAATTTATACTGTTTAAATCTATGAAGACATCATGACAACATTGATCTTGCTTAATATCTTGCATGAATTGTATCAGATGGAATGAATAAACATGTTTTGTGTTCTCAGTTAAAAATCATTTAATACTTCAATCAATTTCAAAATGGCATAACCAAATGAAAATATGTCCCTATAAGTTACAAGAATCTTCTGATTGGATGATATGACCAGACAAACAGTGGGGTCTCACCTGTGGCTTCATTTTGCTCACTCCCTGTATTCAAGTTATGAGTAATGATCAAAATTCAGAGATACATTTCTTCCACAACTTATACTGATCAGTTTATTCAACAAAATGAATCATTTTCATTTTTTTGTATTTCAACTTGTTTACTTTGATGTGACTGGTCACTGAGGCATCAAGTGCATCATTGATACCAGTACTATTCGTCAAGATGCACCAGTCAATCAAAAATTACAGCTCCATCCATCACTGAGTAATGTTCTTGTCAATAATTTCTTTGAAGTGATCACTGATTCTTAACTGCAAATTCAAGCCATCAACAACAACCCATAATAGTGTACATTTTCACCAAGTATCAAGCCTAGACGTGTTTATTAGCTAAGTTTATTAGCTAAAATAAAAGTTTTATGTCTCAATGGTAAACGGTCACTGAGATGTGATGCTCACTGAATCATATCTTTTCTCTAAAATAATAATAATACCCATCAAGATGTATCAGCCCACAAAAAACAAAAGCTCATGTTAATATTTTATCTAAATTGCTTATCAATGCCTGGCTGTTCATGCAAACATGATGTTCATCACTGATACTAATACTGTCAATCAAGTTGAATCATTCAGCCAAAAATGATAGCTCAATTACTTAATGCCAAATTGAAAGTTTTTTTAATTGTTAATTGAGGCATGACTGCTTGATCAAGCATCAAATTTTTCAACAATGGACAGGATCACAATGCACATTTCCACCAAGTTTCAAAATAATAGCTCTATCAAATTCTTATCATTATTTTCTTTAAAGAGTTCACTGAGGCATGATTGCTCATCCAAGCATAAATTCCATCACGGATACCAATATTGATTATCAAGTTGCATTATCCAGCCAAAATTAACAGCTCCATCAATTATATTCACTTGTTGTCGAAATAAAAGGTATTTAAGTGTTCACTGAGGTGACTTTCACTCAAACATGATTTTTTCAACAAGCCCCTGTGGAAAACTTGTGATACACATTTCTTCGTGTTTCAAGCTTGTGTATTGTATAATAGCCAACTTGAAGATGAAAAAAAGTTTTTTTCTGCAAAATCTTGAACTGCTCACTGAAGTGTGACAGTTCACTGAATCATGACTTTTGTCTGAGTATCTAATATTTCTCTTCAAGGTGTATCATCCAAGCCATAATGATAGCTCTATAATAGCCACTAAATAGAGCTCTTAGCTCAAAATGCTGACAGATGGACAGACTGGCGGATGGAAAGTGACATCTAAGTCTCACTGACAACTGTCACAGGCATTAATTACAAAAACAATGAAATGATATGTTATACCTTTTTTCTGAGACAATGGCTGTCTCACATGGCGCTCTATGATACCTGAGGAACTGTTCACAGGTCAGTTGCGATGAGGTGTCCAGATCGTGCCAGGCTGGAACCTTCACATGCTCTGCTCCATACCAAAACCTCTGCCAACTGATAAAATGTACTCAATATATTAAAATACACATTTATAAGCTAATATAACATTTGGTGATTTTATATATTTTTAAAAGTGCATCAAAATTGCAAACCTCAGTGATTTACTCCATTTTTTTAGAATCATAAATTTTCTATTTTGAACACAAAATGATTCAAGTACATTATTTTGAATATATAATAGCATATTATTTTTCAAGTTCATACACTAATTTCTCGTTCTTTTAATTACCTAGTATATGTGATGATAAATAACTTCAATTATGACAACAGAGATCTAAAAAGAAATTTATCTGGCTTGTATTAACATTCTTTAGCTCTTATGAAATGAATAAGGATAAGCTGAACCAGACATGCTAAAAAAAAAAGATCAGCAAAAAACTGCTTGAACACTTAATCCTTAATTTGAGATCAGTAAAAATATCTATTGTTAAACATGCACATATGTTCAGTAGCATGTCTGTCATATTAATGAGAAATATGCATATATAAAACTTACATATGCTGTAAAGACTCAACTAAAAAGTACACCATTATAATATTTTAGTTATTGTTTTTCATTCTTCACATTACATTCTTTTGAAAAAAAAGGTTGGCCTCTAATAGATACAGATAAAAAATGTCATTGTGTGGCATATATGTGAAGAGTGAGGGGTTTCTTCCGTATCCTGTTATTGTGTGGTATAATAACTAGGTGTGAGAGGGATGGCTTCGATATCCTGTCTTTGTGTGGTATAATAACTAGGTGTGAGGGGTGGCTTCGATATCCTGTCTTTGTGTGGTATAATAACTAGGTGTGAGGGGTGGCTTCGATAACCTGTCTATGTGTGGTATAATAACTAGGTGTCAGAGGTGGCTTCGATATCCTGTCATTGTGTGGTATAATAACTAGGTGTGAGGGGTGGCTTTGATATCCTGTCTGTGTGGTATAATAACTAGGTGTTCGGGGTGGTTTCAATATCCTGTCTGTGTGGTATAATAACTAGGTGTGAGGGGTAGGCTTCGATAACCTGTCTATGTGTGGTATAATAACTAGGTGTCAGAGGTGGCTTCGATATCCTGTCATTGTGTGGTATAATAACTAGGTGTGAGGGGTGGCTTTGATATCCTGTCTGTGTGGTATAATAACTAGGTGTTCGGGGTGGCTTCAATATCCTGTCATTGTGTGGTATAATAACTAGGTGTGAGGGGTGGCTTCGATATCCTCTCTTTGTGTGGTATAATAACTAGGTGTGAGGGGTGGCTTCGATAACCTGTCTTTGTGTGGTATAATAACTAGGTGTGAGGGGTGGCTTCGATATCCTGTCATTGTGTGGTATAATAACTAGGTGTGAGGGGTTGCTTCGATATCCTGTCTTTGTGTGGTATAATAACTAGGTGTGAGGGGTGGCTTAAGTATCCTGTCTGTGTGGTATAATAACTAGGTGTGAGGGGTGGCTTCGATAACCTGTCTATGTGTGGTATAATAACTAGGTGTCAGAGGTGGCTTCGATATCCTGTCATTGTGTGGTATAATAACTAGGTGTGAGGGGTGGCTTCCATATCCTGTCTGTGTGGTATAATAACTAGGTGTGAGGGGTGGCTTCAGTATCCTGTCATTGTGTGGTATAATAACTAGGTGTGAGGGGTGGCTTCAATATCCTGTCTGTGTGGTATAATAACTAGGTGAGAGGGGTGGCTTCCGTATCCTGTAATTATGTGACATAATAACTAGATGAGAGGGGTGGCTTTCATATCCTGTCTTTGCATACAATAATAAATAGATGTAAGGGGTGGCTTTCTTATCCTGTCTTTGCGTGCAATAATAACTAGGTGTGCGGGGTGGCTTTCATATCCTGTCTTTGCGTGCAATAATAACTAGGTGTGCGGGGTGGCTTTCATATCCTGTCTTTGCATACAATAATAAATAGATGTAAGGGGTGGCTTTCTTATCCTGTCTTTGCATACAATAATAAATAGGTGTGCGGGGTGGCTTTCATATCCTGTCTTTGCTTGCAATAATAACTAGGTGTGCGGGGTGGCTTTCATATCCTGTCTTTGCATACAATAATAAATAGATGAGAGGGGTGGCTTTCTTATCCTGTCTTTGCGTGCAATAATAACTAGGTGTGCGGGGTGGCTTTCATATCCTGTCTTTGCGTGCAATAATAACTAGGTGTGCGGGGTGGCTTTCATATCCTGTCTTTGCATACAATAATAAATAGATGTAAGGGGTGGCTTTCATATCCTGTCTTTGCGTGCAATAATAAATAGATGAGAGGGGTGGCTTTCATATCCTGTCTTTGCGTGCAATAATAACTAAGTGTGGGGGTCCTATATTATGGTTTTACTGTATTTCTTTTGTCAAAAAAACAAATTGCCTGTGAAATAAACAGATATGAACAACAAATTAAGTGTGGAATGGTGAAAATGACAAACTAAAAAATATTGCATACCACTGAGATAATATAAGACAATTTGCTTACCTTGGCCTGTTAAATGGGTACCTCCCACTCATGTACTTTCTCATTCTAAGGGATAAAGTATTATAAACTCAATCAACAAAGTGACAATTTCACACCAAATCTTGAAGCAGTGCTTTATATTTTGCATCATATTTTAATAGTCAATGTAAAGTTCCATTGAAAAAAGTTGAATTAATTGTACATTTTACTTTTAATAATGCAAAATCAGATGTAAATCTTTGTTGAAATAGACACAAGTAAATCTTGGCAAGATAAGAATTGAGCATACCTTCTTGTCAATGGTTCCAACACCATCTTTGAATCTAAACCAAATGTCACAAAAGTGAAGATTCCCTAAAAAAGATACAAAATGATGTCAGAATGAAATGCCATTACAATAATATGTATGTAGCATTAGCTGCATAATAATGTAATGTTTTGGCACAGGAAATTGGTCTTTTCAAGCAAAACAACATCAATTTTGGGGGGTCGTCTTATACATGAGTAATCTTATATTTGAGTAAATACGGTAATGTTTTGGCACAGGTTGTTGGGTGCAAAGAGAGCATGACTTAAGCTTAAATTATATAAAATACTGTAATGAACCACAGTAATTTCAATTCTACAGATAAAAAAATAAAAGTGTATGATGTGATGTTAGTTCTTTTTACCACACACCTGACCATAGTTGAGGATACAATCTAGGAACTGTATTTCTACATAGACCCCAGTGGTCTGCTCCTTAAATAGCTGCCACATCACCAAACACACACCCTGAAATAGAGTGTATATTAATAGTTCCTTCTCCAAAAACATTTCAGAACTACCAGAAGTCCAGAATTCCCTTGAAAATACCCATTTTTGCTCACTTCAGCAGGACATAAAGAGCACCAACAAGTCTTAGAGTGATTTTATATTAATGTACTATTTATCATGACAGCTTTTATCTTTTTGTATCAGAAATTCTTGAATTTGAGTAAACCAATTTGCAGTTTAGCATTAATCAGCCTTCTACTCTTAATGAATGGATTACATCTTCTCACCACGAATGCTGAGACGAGGAGGAGGAGGATGAGTACGACATGTCTGACGTGCTGGAACGTGTCCTGGTCCTGCAGCAGCAACCGTTCCTCATCCTCCTCAATAGGGGGCAGTGTCGAGATCTCGTACTGCCGCAGCAGACTCGCACACTCACGACGATCTGTTGGCGTGCAATTGGAACCTTTGATAAAACAGGTTTTTTCGCTGAGAGTTTCCTCCTCGTCTGAGAGTAGCAGAGCATCTGATGCTGAGCTCTCTGTGAGACCGTGTTCTTCATCCTCTACGTCTCGGTACCGCCGGATAGGGTCTGGTACGATGTCCTCTATATTGGTCACTGTGGCTATTAATATGAACAAAATAAAAATTAACAAATTAAAAAAATAGAAATTTTATTGTATTTTAATGAGCAAACATATCAGTCCTTCTCTGGTGTTTAGAAAGATTAAACAATAAATATGATTAAAATAACTCGAAGAATTACCTCCACAATCTTGGCAATTTTCACATATGTCTCCAGCATCAGCTCTGGTGTTCTCTTTTCTGCGACCTTTTCGTTTGACTTGTCTAGTACCGGCATGCACCACCAGGGGTGCGTTGACTTGTGTGGTGCTGGTTGGCACAATGAGGGTGGCTGTGGCAGGTGCTGATTGGCTAATAAGACAGTCTTCTGGGTTTCTCCCTCGAGAACACCCGGTGCTCACCGAGCTCGATCCTCCATTGGCTAAGAACATAGGTGTAGGGGTGGTAGGGGTTGGTGGTTCTGTGGGAGTGCTCAGCTGCTTCCTCCTCAGCTGTCTCAGCAGCTCATACCTATGCCCTACCACCAGCATCACCACTGTCACCATGCTGTTCACTGTCAGCACCACCAATGCTATAACTCTCTGCAAAAATCAAGCACGTTACAAGATATGGTGAAATGTAGAAATGTTGGTGACATTTTAAAGCCGGATAGCTTAAGAAGAGGTCAAGGTCAAATTTGATAACATAAATTATTAGTCTTTATGAGGTGCATTTGTGGCATTTAAAAACCATTGATTATGAAAAAATTAGTTCAGGATCAGGTTTGAGAAGTAAAGTGATAAATGGCGAATGTTGAATTTTCATATACATTCCAGATTGATATAGCAAAGCTCCCACTGCTTGATCAAGTAGATTCCTGGTAACTGGTTTTGGATTGTGACTAGTACCTGTGTTTTGCCATAATCGGCAGTGCTGTCCTTGGAGGAGATATTTCGGTGAGTGGTCATCAGCAACATTCCACACAAGAACACAGGCAACCTGAAACACAACCCATATCTACTCATTACTGGCAGAACAACATCATCTCAGACATGTTGGACATATAGTATGTGCATAACTAAAATAACTAAGATTTTCCTATAAGCTTATAAGTTAACCTTTTTAAACTTAAAATGCACAAGATCTTTTTTGTTTGAAACTGTAAAAACTGTTTGCCAACTTTTTGAAATTAATTTAGAGATCTATAAGGCACTCCCAGAAAAAAGACTATATGAGATGGTTCCAGAGAATGATATACCAGTACCCTTGACCATCACCTCGATAAGGTAAACCAAAAATGTTGGGGGAAAATATTCCTCACCCAAAGCCATAGAGGATGATCCAGTGTCTGACGCGGAGGAGGAAGCAGAGGCTGCGCGTCTTGAGGAGACAGAGCGAGACGGCGAGCATCGGCATCCAGCACCGTGCACTCAGGATGCCCACATAGTAAGGAATAAAGGTCACATAATGCTTCCAGCCGAGCACAGTGTCCAGTGAGTGGTGCAGGATCACCCCCACTGCCACCAGAATCTGCAACGTACCAACCTCATACTATAACTCCTCGCACACAAACCACTCATACATAAAGATAATGTGTTCTGAAATACACTGCTTCAAACCAAAAAGGTTCTTCTCTTATATTACACAGCATACTTATAAATGCACATTATATCTTTTTAATATTTCTGACAGAATGCTAATTTTTTTCTTTCCCAAATCTTTGGAAACATTTGGTAGTGATGAATTGTTGGTAGTGGTGGATCATAACAGAACTTGATAGGGTTGAATTGTGGGACATAAAAAAGTCTATTTATAGACACTCATGACCATGGTTATGGTTCACTTACTTGAGAAAGTACGAGACATGAAGTAAACTGATGTGGAATATTTCTGAATCGGCGGTGAAACAGGAAAACAACTAATACCCAAATCTGAAATGAAAATACTATGTCATATTAAGCAACATAAATGCCACTAATTTTTGTCTGTTGACTTTTTTGTAATTTTACCTTCTACATTCCAGTACATTTAGAGGCTCTTTTAAGTTCCATTGGCACTGGGAAATTATAATTACGACCTTATTTTTATTTAGATGAGATTAAAGGTGCATACCGTGCAGCAGAGTGATACGATGGAGACGTCAAGTGAGGCATCCCTGATGAGTGGCGCATAGTCTGCCTCACTGTCTATAGGTAGTGTCATCATCTTGCCAGAGATGAACATCAGAGGGGCTGCCAAGAAGGTGCACACCACCATCGTCATGGCAATCTGAATCATAACCCACATCAAAACATCAACAATCATACGGCAGTTTTCATAAAAGGACAACAATAAATAAATGACAGGCTGGAGGCCTAAACTCTGTGCTGACCTGTACTATTTCTTAATATTTGTGCTAATTTCCTGGAAATCCCTGCAAATTGCTTTATAAATGATATTCTTCAGTATTTATCATGCTTGACATGTTAAGAAGATGTGGCAAACAATGTATCCAATATGATGTCTGACTATATTACCCTCACATTGTTTCTCCCGCAAGTGCCAAACATTTAGATTGACAAAATAGCCTGAGCATGTTGAACAATTTGCTCTTTTCTACTGTATATTAAAAAAAAATCAGAAACTATTTAAAAACTCAGAGCCAAGTGAAGTCAGAAGTG
Organism: Amphiduros pacificus; assembly: GCA_949316495.1. NCBI lineage: Eukaryota > Metazoa > Annelida > Polychaeta > Phyllodocida > Hesionidae > Amphiduros > Amphiduros pacificus. The sequence goes on from OX439004.1 coordinate 43,744,890, forward strand.
TGACAGACAAATTAAAATAAATTTCCCCCTCTCACTCCATAGTCATAGTCTCCACAGCTAAAAATAGTTCTCTTTTAGTAATTAGACAAACGCATGCAAACAAGTGGTGGTAGGTGCTGACCATTTCTGCTTGCATGTTGTAGAGGCTGGCATATATGAAGACCGTGGGTGCAGTGGGGAACATGCCATACAGGAAGCCATACGTCGACATGTCCACTGATTCCTTGGCATCTGAACCTTGCAGCAATGATGTCACCAACTCTCGTATCAGAAATGGCGTCAGCAACCTGTAAATGTTGTAAATATAAGTAAGTATATGCAATAATGTCTCCCATTGTGAAAAAATTGTGGTATTGGAGGCAAAAATCATTATGAACAAGCAATAACAAAACCAAATGAGGTAACAAATGACCCTTGCATGACCTCATTTAGTCATGCAGAGCTGTTGCATTGTGTTTTCTGGTCATGCATTTCCCCGATGAAGATCCTGCACTACCTCATTTGGTTAAGATTAGGCCTTACCAAATAGATGCTTTGCTTCTACTGACAAGAGTTGACCTACATTTTTGCAGCAATAAGTAGAGCAGGTGTGAAGTAGCCCTTCTTGGTATTTTTGTTCATCCTGCCGACATTGTTGTGACCAAGACAAAACAGAGCTGTGGCTGAGAAAGACTGCTCTGCAAAATAACCAATCTTAGACTATGATATCCTGCCTGGAGTAACAATGCATGACTATGATATCCTACTTGGGGTAACAGTGCATGACTATGATATCCTACTTGGGGTAACAGTGCATGACTATGATATCCTGCCTGGTTACAATGCATGACTATGATATCCTGCCTGGTTACAATGCATGACTATGATATCCTGCCTGGAGTAACAATACATGACTATGATATCCTACTTGGGGTAACAGTGCATGACTATGATATCCTACTTGGGGTAACAATGCATAACTATGATATCCTACTTGGGGTAACAATACATGACTATGATATCCTACTTGGGGTAACAGTGCATGACTATGATATCCTACCTGGAGTAACAATGCATGACTATGATATCCTACTTGGGGTAACAGTGCATGACTATGATATCCTACTTGGGGTAACAATACATGACTATGATATCCTACCTGGAGTTACAATGCATGACTATGATATCCTACTTGGGGTAACAGTGCATGACTATGATATCCTACTTGGGGTAACAGTGCATGACTATGATATCCTACTTGGGGTAACAGTGCATGACTATGATATATTGCCTGGAGTAACAATGCATGACTGATATCCTACTTGGAGTAACAATACGTGACTATGATATCCTACCTGGAGTAACAATACATGACTATGATATCCTGCCTGGAGTAACAATACATGACTATGATATCCTGCCTGGAGTAACAATACATGACTATGATATCCTACCTGGAGTAACAATACATGACTATGATATCCTACCTGGAGTAACAATACATGACTATGATATCCTACCTGGAGTAACAATGTATGACTATAATATAAACTAGATATAAAACATGGAGTAACAATGTATGAATATGATATCCTTCCTGGATAGGGTGTTTCATTTTTCGGACTTTTTTTCCGATCAAGCTGTTCATTAAAAGAAATGTTCTCTGATATGAAGTAAACCCACAGAAAAAATTTAAGACCAATCGATCAACTTTTAGACCCCCCCCCCCTACCACCTTGTATGTATGACCTAGGAAATCAGTGCTTGGTGGCCATTTTCTGGTTAAAATTCAAGTCTCATTGCCTCATAATTTCATTTTATTCAACTCAGATAGTGTCTGTGTCACACAAATGTAGTTTTAAAGGTTACTTACTATTTCAAGATCATTCCCATTTAATTTGGGCCAAAATTATTCAAATTCAAGACATTAATTCGGAAAAATATACATATTCTTACATTTTTACACTCATATCGGATACATATGTTCACATCATGTCCACATTAACTTCAAATTGAGAATTAAATTATAGTATGAAAGTTCACAGATTTGTTTCCGTTTAATTTTTAGCTCTGCTGAGACTCACCGAGCTTTAGGAGTGGGGAAAATGTCTGTCTGTCCGTCCGTCTGTCAAAATTTCTTTGAAAGTCTTCTTCTCTCATTTTTGCTGCACCTTTGACAAATGCCACAACTTTTACAATAGCTACCATTTGTCTTTATTCCTCATCATCCTGCCAGTGCTCTGGTGGTAAATGGAGCCATCTTCCATCCATTCCTAGGAGTTCAAACAGGAGCCATGACTGTGACCCAATCTGGGAGTAGTGAGACATTTCCCTGTTAAAGCATGTTTCTTTGAGAAGAATGGTTTTCTGGAATGAATAGAGAGGGCTAGACATAGCTAGAAGTTGTGTGATAATTGCAGTCTTCATCCCATCATTCATTGTTCTGTCAAACAAGACAAATACTACTCAGTCTGATACCACAAATGACTTAGCATTGAGTTCTTGACTGCAATAGCTATAGATGATGCATCAACTGCCTAAAATGTATAACATAACATGGTGTAAGAGAATTTGGGAGAACAATTTATGCTTAATGTTAAAATGGATATGTGAAAGATAAATTTCAAACTGTGAATTAATAGCCTCAGAATCATATCACATCTCATAGTCACACACATCCTCCCACAGCCACAGATTAAAATGTGGACCTGAAGCAGCCGAGCACGCCTAAAGAAACCAAGGTCCATGGAACAGGGAAATGTTCTGGCCCATTCTATCAAAGTCAGCCAGTATTGCAGGTGTAATGAGACCTTTTGTTGAACAAGATCAAGGCATAGACACATTTGCCATGTGAGCTCCACATTTTCTTCATCATGCCTGATTTCTTGCCTCAGCATTGTATATCATAAATATGGCAAAACTGGCTGATGAAACATGACCTGATCTCATCACACCTGAAATACTGGTTGGCAATGATAGTTTAGACCAGCACATTGGCCTGTTTCATGGGCCTTAGTTTCTTCAGGTACACTCGGTTGCTCCAGCTCCGAATTTAGATCTCCAGCTGTGGGAGGATATGTGTGACTATGAGATGTGATATATTTCTGAGGCTCTTAATTCACAGTTTGAAATTTATCTTTTGCATATCCATTTTAACATTAGATATCCATAGCTGTCGTGGTCAAGAACTCTATGCTAAGTCATTTGTGGTATCTGACCGAGTCTCTGGTGGTATTTGTCTTGTTTGACAGATCATTGAATGATGGTATGAAGACTGTCATTGCCACACAACTTCAAGCTATGCCTAGTCCTGCTCTTTTCATTCAAGAAAAACCAGTCTTCCCAAGGAAATGTCTCACTACTCCCCAGTTGGGTCACAGTCATGGCTCCTGTTTGAACTCCTAGGAATGGATGGAATATGGCTCCATTTACCACCAGAGCACTGGCAAGATGATGAGGAATACAGACAAATGGCAGCTATTATAAAAGTTGTGGCATTTGTCAAAGATGCATCAGAAATGAGAGTGAAGGACATCCAGGATTAAGCTAACTCTGCAAAGAAGGGAGCTCACCAAGGTCTCATTGTCCTGGTCTCTTCTTCACACAGACTTAAAATTCCATAATTCCTTAAAAACGAGATGGAGACAAATCTGCAAACTTTCACACTAAAATATAATTCTCAATTTGAAGTTAATGTTGAAATAATGTGAACAAATGTATCCGATATGAGTGTGAAATTGATTTGAAAATGTATATTTTTCCGAATTAATGTCTTGAATTTCAATAATCTTGGCCCAAAATGTTGTCAAGGAGAAATACTAGCCAATGAGAATTGAGATAACAAGTTGGGGCTAAATTTGATATGTGACATCTTCATCTTCTGCTCAAGTCTGCTCTTGAATTGGTTTTAAATGATCAGTTAGGAAGAAATGTTCACAAACATTACAAAAAAGCAATGATAACCATAGCCCTAAGGCCATCGACATATGTTTATTCACTTTTAAGTGGTTGCTGAAATATGCTCAGTACAAAATTTCTATCCTTGAGGTCACTGCACTAAGGTCAATGGTGACATCACTAAGATTGGAAGGAATCTGAATCTTTGCCTCAATATCAACCTCTGTATAAAATTTGAAACATATATTACTGGTAGTTTTGGAGAAGAAGACTTTCAAAGAATTTTGACAGACGGAAGGACAGACATTTTCCCCACTCCTAAAGCTCTGGGAGTCTCAGCAGAGCTAAAAATTAAATGGAAACAAATCTGTGAACTTTCATACTATAATATAATTCTCAATTTGAAGTTAATGTTGAAATAATGTGAAAAATTTATCCGATATGAGTGTGAAATTAATTTGAAAATGTATATTTTTCAGAATTAATGTCTTGAATTTGAATAATTTTGACCCAAATTAAATGGAAATGATCTTGAAATATTAAGTAATCTTTAAAACTACATGTGTGTGACACAGACGCTACCTGAGTTGAATAAAATGAAATTATGAGGCAATGAGACTTGAATTTTAACCAGAAAATGGCCACCGAGCACTGATTTCCGAGGTCATACATACAAGGTGGTAGGGGGGGGGGGGGTCTAAAAGTTGATCGATTGGTCTTAAATTTTTTCTGTGAGTTTACTACATATCAGAGAACATTTCTTTTAATGAGCAGCTTGATCGGAAAAAAAGTCCGAAAAATGAAACACCCTATTCCTGGAGTTAAAATGCAGGACTATGATTTCAAGGTTTTTTTAGGCAAATACTTACTGAGTACAATTAATATGTTGTCAAGGTAACTAGGAACTTTTTGGTGAAAAACAAAGTTTCCTCCAATGCCAAGGATGGTCATGAAGACAATGGGGTTTGTTATGACTCCCAGCATAACCATAGTGATTGCCCGGCAACGACTGCGCTGTATCTGGCTATCTGAGGTCCGCCACTTGTGTATCTCCATCATGAGAAACCCCACGGGATTAAGGAAAGCCACTGAGATTGGGGCAATGAGATAGAGGTATCTCTCATAGTCAGGGTGAGTGTGAGAATACAAGGCTTGAACTGAAACCAAATATAACAAACAAACATATGACAAATACAGAGGTTTGAACATCATTGAAAAATAAAAGCATAAGAATTTCAATTCATTTAAACACAAATCAATTATTTGTTTTGCAGAATACACAAATCCTCCTTACAAGCTAGATTATTTGACAGATTATTTGCTGAGTGCAAAGTGTAAATAGAGAGGACCTATTGGTATGCTAAGTACAAAGTATAAATAGTGAGGGTCTTACCTATTGGTATGCTGAGTGCAAAGTGTAAATAGAGAGGGTCTTACCTATTGGTATGCTGAGTGCAAAGTATAAATAGTGAGGGTCTTACCTATTGGTATGCTGAGTGCAAAGTATAAATAGTGAGGGTCTTACCTATTGGTATGCTGAGTGCAAAGTATAAATAGTGAGGGTCTTACCTATTGGTATGCCGAGTGCAAAGTATAAATAGAGAGGGCCTATTGGTATGCTAAGTACAAGGTATAAATAGTGAGGGTCTTACCTATTGGTATGCCGAGTGCAAAGTATAAATAGTGAGGGTCTTACCTATTGGTATGCCGAGTGCAAAGTATAAATAGTGAGGGTCTTACCTATTGGTATGCCGAGTGCAAAGTCGTGACTCTGGGTGGCAAAGATACCATAGATCCCCATCTTGCCCAGATGTGTCGGTCTAACGAGAAGAAGAGTAAAGATCACCACCAATGTGAAGACGATCACCTTGCCGATGCATATGCTGGCCAGGAACCACCAGTTGACAACTCCAAACGGCAGCTCACACATCGACTTAAACAGCAAGGCTGGCATGGCGAACTTGGAGACAAATATTGCAATTCCTTTTCCTTGCTTTTGAGAGATGAGGTTTATACGTCCGGCAAAGTAGCCAGCAAAGATGATGGCAAAGCATTGTAGAAGTGCAGGAAAGAGGTTCTTAAAGGAATTGCCAGAAGGGCTGCTGGTAGGTCCTACAGTCATGATGGCGGGAGGCACATTCTGAGATATCACGATCATGTCCTCAGACATCTTGCTTTCTGTAAATACTCTCCTTGTGGAAAACTTTGAGTCCCAGGGCCTTTGGCATGTCAAAAGAATCAGTATTCTTTGGGCATTATATATAATTGTATATATATATGCAAATGTATCACTTGTTTTAAAGGTTTCGTATCATCATCCAAATAAAAAATTGATAAATTTGGAGAGGTAATTATTTTAAACAGAATATAAACTTATCATATTTCAATATATTTATATCTTGCTCAGATCCTGGTTTGTGGGAAAACTTACCACAATAGTTCTGATAATAAAAATTCAAGTGTGGTGATACTCAAACCAGGATCAAGTTATTGAATTCTCCAGATTTTGGCAGCAGTCCAATATTATGATATACCCAGTTAGAATAAGGTGTGACTCTTTGTAGTGGGAGATTCATTTCTGTCATGGTGCAGCTCAACTTGTCACACTTTCCCGTCACATTTAATGTATCATGATCCACATGCTATTCCAACTTCATCCATCCAACAGCCATCATCTGCAAAGAGAAAATTGCAGTTTATCACATTTAATGTTGCCTTTTTAAACTGAATATGGGAATATACATAACTAAACTCGAACATATGGAATCCAAAACAACGTGTCTGCTGAGCAAGCTTAGCACTTGCCATAAATATGATGAAGGGATGGATCATTAGAACTAACTGGTTCTATATGATTTTCATGTCTTTACTGTGAATAAATGTTATTTTGTTTGACAATCCATGCAAATAGTAGCACAGTATATTATGTACTACATTTATTTCGAACTAATCTGAATAAATATAGTGGATCTTAAAAATATATATTTTTTTGACAATGAATATAGAGCACATCCCTCAGAATACATCACAGAGTAATTTCCATGTCTATGTCACTGGTTAAACATCCACAATTAAATCCCCCAAGGCTAAAAGTAGTTAATTTTATCATCTAGGCTTGACAATAGGTGCCTTTTTATGTGTTCAGAGGCTTCAATGTTGCAGTTGGGTATTTTATCAATTTACAAGAGCAATAAGAAAATTGAAGCACAATCGCCCACAAGTTAATAAGACTACAGGAGGTGTAATAAGCCTACAGTGGGTGCACATAAGCCTACAGTGGGTGCACATGTCTACAGTGGGTGCACATAAGTCTACAGTGGGTGCACATAAGCCTACAGTGGGTGCACATAAGCCTACAGTGGGTGCACATAAGCCTACAGTGGGTGTACATAAGTCTACAGTAGGTGCATATAAGTCTACAGTGGGTGCACATAAGCCTACAGTGGGTGCACATAAGTCTACAGTGGGTGCACATAAGCCTACAGTGGGTGCACATAAGTCTACAGTGGGTGCACATAAGTCTACAGTGGTTGTCATAAGTCTACAGTGGTTGTCATAAGTCTACAGTAGGTGCAAATGAGTCTACACTGAGCTGACACAAGTCTACACTGGTTGCCATAAGTCATAAGTCTACACTGGCTGCCATAGACAAAAAATACCCTTTGAATAGTGCCAGAATGCCATCAAACAGTGCCACCTAACTTTGAGCCTCATCTGAGGTTAAAAAGATTATGCACTACCTGTGATTACCCATCATGTGCAGGTGATGGCTGAGGCAGATCTCTGCTAACAGAGCAACTTCTTTGTTACCATATCTTTGTTACCATATCCATATCTTATTGCTCTCTGTAAATCTTGAATGTGTCATTATGTTTGTATGCAGATATGCTTTTAATACACTCAGTTATGGGATAAATGCTTTATACCTTTAATGTCTTCTCTCACCATTCATTCATGTAATGCAATGGAACAATATTATTTATTTTGTAAAATATGTCAATGAATAGTGGCAATCTTCAACATCAAATTTCCCTAACATATCGTTCACTAACATCAATTTAATATGGCCACAAGCTGTGCCACTTTTTAACTTTAAAAATAATTTGTGCAAATTTTGTAAAATATCTAAACAGTACTTAATCTTTCCATAAACCTTAAGTTTGTGAACTTTTTCATATTTTGGGTTCATAAGTTAGAACTTATTCATGTTATACAGCCCTGGAGTCAAAACAACTTAGCACTGCCCATCTGTAACCAGGCTATCATTAACTGCTAACTCTCATTTCCTGATTTATAACTTTTTTTGGGCTACTTGATATCACATATTTGTCATTATGATGATTAGTCTACATGTTTATCATATGCACATTTGAACACATCAGATTAATGATGTAGCCTGGGGATATGTCCTCTTTCATTTCCATAACTATTTTTATACTTCATTCAGAGCCAGGGTCATGACCACTAACAAACAAATCACTGTTAAATAATCACTCAACATGCTGAAAGAACATCCAGTCTTACTGGTCAGTTTTTAAATTACACACTTTGAATACTCAAAAATCTATAAAATGGGAACAGAATACTTCAGTCTCATTTTAAAGTCTTATACATTGTGATTTGATCAACCTGATGTAAACAATATTATCATATCAATGTATGTGTACTAAGAAGTGGGTCATGTTAAGTTATACAAGTAATATTTTAACTGCAAACTTTAAACTTTTAATTTTTTTTTAGAATGCTTAGGTGGCATCCTGTTTCAAATGTAGTTAAGTGAAGGGGAAGGTTATTCCAGTCAGTCACAGTCTTTGGAAAAAAACTGTATTTATAGGGGTCCCAGCTTGTCACCATTTCTATAAAACGATTTCCATGTTTTTTTTCCTTGTAGAGGCTGATTTCATTTGGACATGTTCTGGTAATTTCAAGGCTATTTCACCATTTATGGCCTTGTACAATAAAACCAGTCTCTGTGTCTTTCTTCTCCTTGCTTGTGAATCCCATTTTAGGTCTTGAAAGATTTTTTGTTACAGTGCCTGTTTCTCTCTTCCAATTGCCAGACACAAATCTAGCAGCTCATCTTTAAACTGGTTCTATTTGATCAATATCTCTCTTGGGGTAAGGGTCACACACTTGATGCATATTCTAAGTGAGGACGCACAAGTGTATTGTAGGCAGCTTCTTTGATATTTCCTGGGCACATGTTGAAATTCCTTCTTACAAAACCAACTTGATTTGCCTTCAAGAATATTTGGACGTTTTAGCAGAACTGCTAAATCTCCTAGGAGAGTAATCCAACTCTCCTCAGAGCAAAAACTGAAACTTACACCAAAAGAAGGCAACCCAAACATCTGGTGAAACATACAACGACAAACCAAACCAATTTTTACAAAGAAACCTAATTCATCTAAATAAAACCATTTAGAAACCAAGGTCTCTTTGTGTGAGTCTGTTCAACTAAATCTGTTGAATTATCGTAACATCATGTTACACAACCGCACCCCCAAAAAATTGACTGTAAAAAATGGTCAATAACCCAACAAAAATCAAGGTAATCATCATATGCATATCTTTATTGCAAACAGTCTCGTAACCCACAAAAGAAATGGGAGCAATAAAAATTTGTTTTCAAAATGGAGATTCCTACCCCGCGCCGGGGCTGTACGAAGCGTAAAATAAACGAAATAGTCCGGTGGCTTCAAGGGAGAGGGTCCTTAAATTTAAAAACATTAAATAGCAAATCCAAAATGATTCAAATTGACATAAAAAAAGTCATTTATACCTAAAAAATCAACACGTAAATTGCAAAAATGCGCAAACAATTACCCCAAAGCCGGGAGTAAAGAGAATACGCACTGCGAAAACAGGGGTTTCCCCGCAGCACCTCCACTTGGTAACCAATGGAAACCGCAATAACACCTCCACCTGGAGGCGCTATAGGTGAGGCGCCCAGTACCTCCAGAGGTGCTAGCACCTCCACCTCATCCAATATATAAACAAGGCGTAGGACAACACAGTCAGTCCCCATCCAACTGATGAGATCAACACAGATCGAAACCATTGTTGGTATTGGCTTAGGGACTGCGAACGTTGTCGACCTCGTCTTCTGGATACTTTGCCATTTTCACTTGCCTTGAAGACAATGTTGTTAATATGTTCATCCCAATTCATATCTGTTTGGAGCTCAACTCCAAGGTAGGGATGATGTTCAACACGTTGAAAGATGTAACCATTTAAAGTATATTTCCTTGCATCAAGAGTATGACATTTTTACTTGCTGCTCAAGGTGTAGCATTATGTTTTAAATCTTAATTTCTCTCCAATGTTGTTGATATAAGGTAGAAACAGTATTGGCCCAAGTACTGTACCCTGAGGCACTCCAGATTTAACATGAACAAGGCCAGATTGATCACCGTCAATAACTACCCTCTGTTCATGGTTTGTAAGCCAGTTTTTTTATCCATGAACCGACCTGCCCTGAGATTCTGTAATGTTGGAGCTTGTGCTGCTCATGGCAGACTGTGTCAAAGGCTTTACTAAAAGAATGAGTATGTCAATGTAGAATGAGTATGTCAACATTTTGCCCATCATTTCTAGCCTTGAGTGTTTCATGTAAGGTTGTGATTAACTGAGTTTCACATGAGTGGCCTGTTCTGAATCCATGTTGAAAATTTACTAGGATATTGTAAAGTTTGCAGTGATTCATCATATGTCTGACAATGATGTGCTCCAAAATCTTACATGGAACATCTGTCTTCTCTCCCTAGACACCATTGCTTTAACCTTTTGCTACAGTTGGTGGGATGCCAATTGGTTTTGCTGAGTAAACATGTAGATGTAGAAACATGTAGATGTACAGCATTGTGGGTACTCAAATACTTAAGCAAAGCAGAATGCTGCACAACAGATGGCTATGGTATCTATTCTCTCCCTATTGCCACACGTTCCGCCACACGTTCCGCCACACGTTCCAGTGAGTCAAATATTGACAGTACTGTGAAGCGCTCAATGATTTCCCATTTATTTTGACCATAATCCACGAAATTAAACAAACTTTTCTTTTATTCATATTAAAAGTCCACAAGAAATCTAAAAATGTTAGTCTCATGGTGCTATGCACAATATTTCATGTCATAAATGATCGTTAATTAGCACTTTAACATGTTGCTGTCAGTGAGACATGACACTTGAAAACTCTGAGCAACAATTTCAGATGACACAAAGGTTACAAATAATCCCCCTCCAAAGCTTGAGCTGGGAAACAATGCTCCCTATCTGCTCTACCATATACGCTGCATTTTTATAGTGCTGCGATCGTATTTGACCCAATTCTTTGCACTCGGCACATCCAAGAACAGCGGTGACAGCTTGTTTGAGGCATTGTTGCCTCTGCCTTTCCTCTTTCCATCGTTGTTTTTCTCAGTTTTGCCTTCGTAATGTTGACATAAATTACGTAGATTGCAATATACTTATATAAAGATTACACACAAAGATTACACACTGACATTGGAATGTCAATGTACGATGTCAGTCCGAAATTTCCCTCCCATCTTGAAGAAAGGCGGGCGGAAGTTTACAACGCAACATCTTTCCTGTCATGCACTGCTCTCTGGCTCCAATTTCGTCATTTTTTCACAGACCAGCTAAAAATCCTGGAGAGCAGATAGCAAGAATTACAGAAAGACCCACTGATCACAAAATTGGTCCTAGATTCAAGTGATTTTGGAAGACATTGGTGAGAAAGTGTCTGCCGGAAGTGACATGAACAACTCGTCACCTTGGCTTGGTGTGACTGCCTATAGAGCTAACAACCATAGGATTCGCGCAACCATAGGATTGGCTCATAATTAGAGAAATGTCTTGTATATGTAAAAGAAATAGAATATTGATTTTTTTTGGCATAGAAAAGTTTATTTGAAAGGTATGAATAAATTGTTATGAAAATTGCACCCATTGACCCTGATTTTGTCACAATGGGCACGTGCGCAAGTTCCAGTTTGTTACAAAAATATTACAATTTGGCCCTACTCTGTGAGTTCTTGGCCGATTTACATCATTGACAACTCAAAATTGAGCAATTGAGCCCCTCTCTTCAATTTCGTAAGTCAGATGATCGATATATTAATTTTCATCTTTTGGCACAGAAGAGAGATCCGGGATCAGTGCGCGGATGCTATGATCGTTTGCGCAAAGACGTGACCTTGACTTGTAAATCTTGTAAGAATTTTACATACAATGATCGCTTTGTAGGATAAAGTAATGTCAATTGTTACTGATGGATATACCCCACAATAGCACACATATAGATAACTGGTCATGTTATGTTAGATTATTTATTTATTGACAAAGACCAAAATGCACGAAATTGATGGTTGTTAGCCCTAATTGGGCACTTTCTCTGGAAGGAGAATATCATAATCAGGGTGGATGACACTGTCCGCAATATTGATTCTGTTATGCATAATATATCAGAGTAATTATGCTCAGTTATTAGTTCGTGTAGCTCCAATTGCTTTTTGGTTGAGTTTAGGCCTCTTCAATTCACTGTCATAGCCTTACTGAAGTAAGCTTTTGAATCTTTGGGTTTCAAATCTTTTGCTTTTTTCTACCTTGCTTTGGTCTTCTGTTGCAAGCTACATCAGTGCAAGGACAGGTCAAATGCGAATGTGTGTTCAATGCCTCAACTGCACTGACCTATATATTACATAGTATTATATAATGTATAAATGAGGTCAGCGGAGGGAAACAGAAAAATTCATGCAAATTGATCTCAGATCCTCGGAGACATTTCACTGGCGCTTGCTCTCATTCTCTGTCTCTGTCCGTGCACGGACAGAGTCAAGATCAAGTTCATTCACTGATTCAGAACTGCGCGGAACACCACCTACCTTGCATTTAAACAATTACAAAAACAATTAGATGTATTAACGTACCTTTTTAGAATTGCAAGTTCATTTTCCCGTCCCTGTTGATGTTTGTTATTTTACAAAACTGTAAAATCTGTCACCGTTTGTTGTCATGTCTCGTGACATGTGCGTGTAAAGCCCACTTTTGTTCCATCTAGGTCAGCCTCATTGCAATTCTCCAAGGCCTGAGAGTATTCGGCTGTCCAACCCATGCCTAATGCATATTGAAATCACAATACGAGACTCTGGATAACTGACAGTTGGTTTACATTGGAGACCACTTTTCGAGATTTGTGGAGAAGTGACATAATCTGCAGACTTACACTAAAATATAATTTGGTATACACCAAGGTAACAAATCGAATAGCAAAATGAATCTTCAGATGCCTGAGTATGATGAAAGCCATGAAGTAGAAGGTAAGTTGCTTATACTGAAGCAGTGAAGGCTGTAGTTTAGCCAATGGCATGATGGCAATGTAGAGTATAGACTCTACTCAAATATCTGGATATATGCCGAGTACTTTGCGCTCAAGATGATGACCTAATGAACAATATATCAATGACAAAGTCAAATAAAACATTCAAATTTGTACCATTTCAACTTGGGTTCAATCTGCAAAAGTCGGCCATGTCTAACGTCTGCCATGTCTGGCATCAATTAATCATCAGGTCTTTTTGAGGCCACAATCTTAAGCAGGTGAAGCACTTTGCGCTTGTTTTTTTGCGTCTAAATACTGCTGAATTAAAATTTTGTGGAGGATTTAAAATTTTCCAAAATTACAAGGATATATTTGGGGAAGTTACATGGCAAATTTCAGAAGCAATTATTCCGCCAGTCATAGTTAAAATATGCGTACATTCTTGCAACTTATTTGCAAAGATTTAATCAATGACAGAGTTAATAACTTTTGGAAAAAAATGATGATCCCTTGTTCTTCGACATGCATTGGATCTTGGGATTGTTTTGTAACAATGGCTGCCCATCGATTTGTAAAGAAATCAAATATGTTTAATCGTGGTTTTACAACTTCACCGACAGAATGTGCAAGGCCCTGAGCGCAAAGTACTAGCGAGCGCAAAGTACTCAGCAACCGTATGTAATGACTAATGTGCCCCACAGAGACAGTTCTTGCATCCTATGATGAAGAAAGTTGTCAGTTGATGATGACAAAAGATTCTATCATGATAGCCGATAATCTGCCAAGAATAATCTCCCAATGGATATTATAGTGACCAGCAGCCAAATCCGGACACTTTCATGTTTTTCACTCCCGATTTTCACAAAACTTTTCAAAACTGGATAAAAACTGCTCACGTCAATAGAAGATCGTCAGTCTTAATTGCATGTGGAGTAAAAATGATACACGTTTAATATTTACAGAGTTATCAGGAAATTCACGCATTCAGGAAACCTGCAGATTGTCCGAGTTTCCATTGACTTATACGGAGAAGTTGGCTACGTCACCACTTCTGACGTCATTTGACAGTGACTCAATCAGTCGTGCCGTGAAAACAAATAAACACTTTTAACGTTTTGAAAGGAATAGGAATAACAAGATGACGTGTGAGGCACTATATTCAGCTCAATTGCAATTAGTACAGAACAGTTTTACTCGATATTTGACCGAGTTAAAAATGTCCGAGTTTAATCTGCCGGTTTCGGACAGTTGCCGGTCACTGTATATCCCACCTGTTTAACTCATGTTAATAATTGTTATTGAGTTTTGTCCAAGTCCTTATAAGTTTTATCCATATGGCTGCAAGATATGGTGGATTGATATACCGTTTTAATTTAATCGCGACAAACAGTTTACTTCTTTCTCACTGCAGCTGATGGCATGGACAACATGAATCATATTTATTTGTAACTGTGCATCTCCATGAGCCATATAATATATGAGCCAATTTCTCAGTTCTCAAAGGGGAAAGCTTGCAAACCCACCAAATGTCGGTCACAATGTTTAATAATGACTCGCACAATTTTATGATCATATATTTTAGCTGCATATTGAGCAAAAACAAGATTTTCTGCTCAAAAATGAAAAAAAAGACAACTGATCTGACCAGTTATGGATATGCCAGCCACCACATGACTTTCCTTTTAAAGTTTTTATATCGTAATATATCGTATTGTATTGTTTTATCAATTAAAATAATATTGAAAACTATCACATCATTTTTTTTCTATCTGCCGTTGTATCGTTTACTTCCCATCCATGTTACATCTGGAGCACCATTTTTTCTTGTTTTCAAACGATATGCACCACTTTTGAAAGATCTGGGGATTCTTTGACCTTACCAAAGTTGAACACATAGAAAGCTTTTATTGTTTACATCTTCTCAAACTTGTTAGAAGATCAGTTAACTGTATGACTTTGGGAGACAAGTAGCTTATCTGTAAAATGCTAAGGGCAAGGTGTAGCAGAGAATGGTCTATTTCTACGGCATAGTGGCCACTGGCAAAGCCAAAAAAAAAATCATATTTAAAAATCAGTATAGACTATAGTCAAGGGAATTACATATCCAAGTTGTTAAACACAGAAAGACTAAGTACTCTAGATCAGATTGGACTTGGATATGTTTGGGATACTGATCCAAATAACATTGATACAATCCTAGTGTTCAAGAAAGCATGTCTGTATTGTGACTGTCTGTTGAACTCCAAAGAAATCACAGACTACCTATTGTACAATCCTTTAAAATAACATAGAGAAGAACAACAGAAGATGTAGAGTGTGTGACAGGGGGTAGTTTGGTAATGATTTTCATAACATCATGCAGTGCAATTACTTCCAACAGAACAGATCAACTTCAGTCCTAAAGTGCCATTATAGAAAGACCAAATACCTTAAATTTCAATAATCTTTTCTTTAATACTGATCCCATGAACTAATTGACCTTGTTAAATTCACATTTAATGATAATAATATGGCTGCTGTACACACATCTGGTTCACTGCCCAATCATGGCAACCAAAACAATGGTGGGAAACAAGAGTGCAAACTCCACCAGAGGGCGATGTGGTGAACCTATCACGTAATAGTTTGCGTGTGCCTCTGGTGGACAGTGTGACAAAGGTGATTATTTCGACCAATCAGAGACTAGCTAACAAACGTTGATAAGAAATATCCATACTATCAATGACAGGAAATGGCATTCACCAACATTTCATTATCACCAAAATAACAAAATAACAAAATGATGTCTCCTTGGATATAAAAGAAATTTTAATTTTGATAAATGGACATAAACACCTAACAAAGAATTAATCATGTCCTGACATGGTGGCTCTGACTCCTCTCCATGAATCCTTTTTAAATTGAACCTTGCTCAGATAAGTGCATATCTTTTTTTAAAAATGGTTACAGTACATGTATCTGGATAATAATTTAAAAAAAATAATAAAAAGCTTGTACAGCGCATATACCAGGCTAGGCCTGTTCATAGCGCTTTGCCCCGTAGTACCTCCTAAAAAGGAATGTTTTCAAGTTAGACTTGAAAACTGATACCGTAGGGCTCCTCCTAATATCATTAGAGATGATGTTCCATAATTTAGGTGCAAACACAGAGAAAGCTCTATCGCCCAAAGTTTTCATATTAGTGCTCGGGATCACAAGGTCAAGTAGCGAGTTAGAGCGTAAGGTCCTAGTATGACGTTTGCATTCCACAAGTTCAGATATGTAAGGGGTTGCCATACCATTTAGGGCCTTCCAAACAATTAATAACACCTTAAAGTCAATTCTGGCTCTAACAGGCAGCCAGTGCAATTCCCTCAGTTTATCAGTGATGTGATCAAATTTTCTCCTGCCAGTGACCACTCTTGCTGCAGAGTTCTGTAATTTCTGCAGTTTCCTAATGTCGACCTCAGGGATCCCAGCCAGGAGAGCATTACCATAGGCCCCCGGCCAATCTCTCCGACCAATGATTAAATATAATGGAGTTGTACAGATCTGGTTCCGGTAAAGTTGTACAGTTCCGGTGTGTAATTTTCAATGGGGAAAAAAAACAACATGGAGATCGGCAATCGGCCTATAGTCCAGGGTAGATGTCACAAAGGAGTGGATGATTGTCTCAGCAGCCCTATTATTCAACGATTGCCTAATGGCAGCAATATTCCTAATATGGTAGAAGCCCTTTTTACAAATATTTCTGACCTGTGCCTTCATGTCAAGATGTCTGTCGAAAATCACACCAAGGTTCCTGACACTAGGGCTATCGCTGATGGAGGTTGACCCAATCTTGAGCCCTGCATCACCCGTAAGGTCCCATCCTACTGATGATCTACTGTGAGCACAGACTAAGAGTTCAGTCTTATTATCATTTAGTTTCATGAAGAACTCAAGAGACAGATTGAAGATGCTGGAATTGCAATTAGCTCTTAATTGAAAACCGTATCACAGCTACCCATTTATGACCAAATAAATGTTGAAAATTACGTTTCCTGAGAGAAAAAACTTTTCTCTTATTAAGAAAGGATGCAGGAGGAGATTTCTCAAGAAGTTGTCATTAAACTTGATGAAAAAGTATTAGATATTCAGCTTAAGATGGACGTCTGCTAGCACAATAAGGTAATTTGGGGCAGTTGTGGATGGTCAAGTAGTTCATATGTGTAACCAGGTGGCACCATGTGTATCTGACAGGTCACCTGGCTTCTTTTTATTCACCCAGGAATCACTGGGTGGCACTAGTTGTCATCCAGGTGGTCTTAGACACTAATAACTGTCCCATATACATATAGGGACAGTAAACCACCATGCTGGTGTCCGTATGCTGTAGCCAGAATTCTGGTCACACGTCACTGGAAATTGCCTTTCCAAACTTGTACGTCATACGCCGTCAGCCACTAGGTGTCGCCACACATTCCGGTGAGTCAAATATTAACAGTACTGAGAAGCACTCACTGATTTCCCATTTATTTCGACCAGAATGTGGCCACAGGCCGTGGCGCAGTTGGTTAGGGCGCCAGCTTACTAGCACCAGTTCCTCTGTGGTGATCCAAAGGTCGTGGGTTCAAACCCCGGCCGTGCCAGGATTGAACTCATGATACAATTTCCCACATGAGCTGAGGCCTGTGCCAAAGGGTTAACCCGTTGTCCTTGTAAATCTGTGACCGGGCGGGTTGTCATGTCAAGGACCTGCGACATGACAATTCAGTGAGGCAGCACTATATCTGCTACAAGTAGGTCTCATCACGAAATAACTGAAATAATGTTGAAAGTGATGTAAAACCCCAAACAAACAAACAAACAAATCGACCAGAATCCATAAAATTGAACAAACTTTTTTTATCTGTATTAAAATTCCACAAAGAATCTAAATATGTTGGTTATGTATTGCTCTGTACAATATTAGTTATCGTAAATGATCGTTAATCGTGACGGAGCTGTCAGGAAGACATGACACCTCCGAGCAACAATTTTAGATCACACAAAGGCTACAAACAATTCCCCTTCAAAGCTTGAGCTGGTAAACAATGACAAAAAAAGGTCTTTGATCATAAAATTCAAATGATTTTGGATATGACAATGGTGTGAAAGCGTATGATTGTCTGACTGAAGTGACATGACCAACTCGTTACCTTGGCTTGGTGTGACTGCCTCACTACGCATCAAAGTTTTGTTTATCTCGCCGTCATTTCTTCTAAAAGTTGTCTACTATCTTCGTATTATCTCACTGATTTCAATAGCGTTTTTGGTTTTATGATAAATGGTGTAGGTAGTTTTTAAGATATCTTCAAAATAGTGATTTCTTGTTATCAGCTGTCAGTTACAGACCCACACAAAATTCGTAGCGCCACCTATGTATGAGCGATAATTGGGGATTTTCGGGAAGGAGAATATTGGGTCGTTTGGGGTTTCCCTGTTCTATAATCTATATTTATGTCAACCAATCAGAGCAACCCCCCAAAAATAGTGGCATTATTCGCCCGCTGCACAAACCCATTGCAACGAGAGGTCCTTCATAGTCCTAACATAGATATTTGGACTAGCATAGTCTGTAGGCAGTCTACTCCTGAGAATAAAATATTTGTATTTCGTGTTGGCCGCTATCAGGGGTATACAGATGTTTTTGATATGTTATACTTCTGGTATAAGATATATAAGTGAAACATGTTCATTTTCTTTACCTCAGCAATCAGATACCATTTGGAATATACAAGTAAAACAAATTTTGAGCAATAGGAGGGGGCAGTCATACGGGCACTTTCACACATACAGGGCTTTCACGCCCTGGCAACCCCAATTGGCGTTGAAAACCAATCCCTGTCAGCCATTGAAATAGTACAGTCAAATTGAACCCCAATCTGAAGATTTCATCTTTAAAGTTATTATCTTTTTTATATGTTCTTCTTGGGCAAAAAAAACAGTTCAATTCTGTTTGTTCCGATGTGCATATCGCTCAATAGAAGCCCAATATGAAGATTTCACCTTATTTCTTATATTATATGTGGTTGCAAAAAAACAACAGCCCAGCCTTTAGGCGAATTCCATGCAGCCTTTGATGTCTTCCCATTCAGTGGTGTGAAAAACCCAAAATTTCAACAAACAGGGTCTCCTAGTAAATTTCACTGATACCAATCATCAGCATTCACAGTATTGCCATTCAAAGTCCTTGTGATGTAAGGCCAAACCTGCTATCATCACTCTATAAAATTAATTAATGTCAATTGTTACTGGTGGGTATACCCCACTATAACACACATATAATTTACTGACCATGTTTTGTTGGTTAATATAATGACTGATAAAGACCAAAATGCGTGAATTTGACCATTGTTAGCCCTACTTTGGTTAAGATCAAAGGGCATAAAATGCCCTTTGTGTTCAGTGGTGAAGCCACCCCTAAGATGTTTGGATAGTTCCAGAAGCCAACCCAAAGTCAAATTGCAAACATGTATAAAATTGTTCGTGAAGCCATCCCAATACAGAATCTGTTGAAGCCACCCCTAAAGCCACCTTCACAGTCCTTGTGATGTAAGGCCAAATCTGTGATCAAAGGTTATTCTGTCATTGTTTCCACAACTCAGCCCATGCTTTGATGTCTTCCCATTTGACAATAATATTCTGCAAAAAAAAAATCTTATTGACAGATAAGTAACATATTTATCACATAAGTAACATATTTATCACATAAGTAACATATTTTTACATAAGTAACATATTTTTCACATTTATAAGTAACATATTTTTCACATATGATTAATATTTTTCCGAAAATGACTGCCGTAATTGTGAACATTAAAACCAGGTGTGTTAGTTTTAAATATTTCATATTCATATCTCAGCTCATGATTTATGTACAGAATCGATTTTTATATGCCTGAAATCATGAGAACAAGAGGAAGACAGTTATATATGTATTTTGTAGATTATACTTTGTTTTGGCCCCGCGAAAATGACTGCCGTAATTGCGAATAATATAAGAAAATGTAAATTATAGTTTTAAAGATTTCATATGCTGGTGTATTTGTGCACTGATTTGTTTTCAACGTATCCAACGTGGTCACCGTGTTGTCAAACGGAAGTGACGTCAGCTCGCCCTCTCCTATGGGAGCTGTTTTAGTCATGTGACCTTTGACCTTGACATATTGATCTTGTATTCTATATGTGTGTACATGCAAAATCTCACAACCATTAAAAGTGAATAAAGATATTTCAATGGCCTTAGAGCTATGCTTATCATTGCTCCTTTGTAATGTTTGTGAACATTTCTTCCTAAATGATCATTTAAATCTTTTTCAAGAGCAGACTTCAGCAGATGATGATTTTGACCAATCAAAATGCATGCTGCATATCAAATTTTACCCCAACTTGTTATATCGATTCTCATTGGCTAATATTTCTATATTATTAAAAATGGCAGCCTCCTTGACAACGTAGTGATAGCTATTGGATTTTTGAAAAAATCAGAACAACATGGAAAAAGAACTGAGAATAATGGAAAATAGATAGAAATAGATACAAAAGATTATACATCACTTATGAGAATGTGCTGAATTAAATGTTCTTTTGTTAGTTGATTTGAAGGGACAGATTTTGAACGTTCTACCATCATCATTAGAATTAAACAATTATTATTTTTGTCCAATTTCATTTTTATTTCAACCAGTTATTGATTTGTCTCTATATCTTATTTAGAAAATTGATCTATTTTTTTTTCTTTTCATATAAATATAGGGCGAATCTGATTTGGTTTGATAGGAAATTTGTATTTTTTTTTCAAATTTTATGATATTCACCCCATCTGTTGTTATTGATCATCAATATTTAAGTTTCAGCAGTGCATATATGGCTTTCTCAGAATAAATAATAGAGACATATTATTAAAAGAAATGAGAAAAAAGTCTGTATTAACCAGCAACAGGGTAATTTGGGGCATAACCTCAAGTTATAACAAAAGATATTAAGGCAAGAACATATGTTCATATTGGTTCTGGTGGAAGGATCTGACTCGTCCCTCAGACTTTTGACAACCACCAGAACCAACGTGAGAGATCTGTCAGCCTGAACACTGCACAAACTTATGTTCTTGGCATAACAACATAGATCCATACTTCTTACTGTGTTAACACTGGTCTGCGTTATATATAAACCATCTACGGTAGATAAGTATGAGATAAAGATAAAAAGGCAAGAAACAGATTTCTCAAGTTGGTTCTGGTGGAAGGATCTCAAGAATCTGGAGGAAAATAGTTTGGCACAGGGATGATCTGCAAAAGTAGTTCAGCACATGGGTGATCTGCTAAAGTAGTTCAGCAGAAGAGTGATCTGTGAAAGTAGCTCGGCAGAGAGGTGATCTGCAAAAGAATATCTGATAGGTGCAGAACACCCTCTTGAAGCACAAAGTATGAGATAAAAAATAAAATATGATTTTGTAGTTCATGTAGTGTTACAGACTATTGGTGTGATCAGAAAAACAATGGCTGTTGAAATTTTGTCAAAAATAGGTGCCTGACGCGTTTCGTCACGCAGGGTGACTCTTCAGAGGCTAGACAAGAAAATTTTGATTGTATACCTGAAGGAGGTAGAATCAAAACTGACCCGAATAAGGTAGAACGTCAAACGTTCCGTAAACAACATACTATGACGTAGCAATTGGTTGCTAACGACAACTTGTCTGGTACTGTTGTTATGGTTTTTATTCTACTGCTCGTGAGTAGATAATTGAGGAATACTAAATATCGGTACAGAGGTATTCAAAGATGCCGATATACCCGGGGGACCGTCCCATAAAAAGTCTGGTTTTTTTCTGGGGGAACATGTCAGAAAGGTCAACTGGTTGCCCTTGATGCAATCTTTGTTTTTTTTTAAAAATCGCTTCCGGGGGTGGAAACATCACAATTGATGTGTCCACCCCCGGTTGTGGTCCTACATAGATGGGTCTCTGGCTGCCAGGTAAGAGCCTGGGTGGTTCACTTGTAGTGAGAGAGGTGCATTCACCTCTGGGATCAGGTAGTTATTAAGGTCTCATGGTGCCAACATGAGTCGTCTCAAAATGGAGATGTGGGGACTAATAAGATGTAAAAATTTATATACAGGCTAGTGCCTCCCTTACATTCTCCATGGAATTGATGCCCAGGGGATCAACAGTTTTCAACTGGTACATCCAGTGAAGTTCTCTTTTACGTCTAAAC
This sequence comes from Amphiduros pacificus, assembly GCA_949316495.1. Lineage (NCBI taxonomy): Eukaryota > Metazoa > Annelida > Polychaeta > Phyllodocida > Hesionidae > Amphiduros > Amphiduros pacificus. The sequence continues at coordinate 43,767,306 of OX439004.1, forward strand.
TTGGTGGTTTCCAGTAAGTGTGGTGGTTTCTTGATAAATTCAATAATTTGAATTTTCATATCATTTTTGGAATGGTGGTGGTTCCAAAATGTTTTTAAAATTTTTAGATTTTGTAGTTCATGTAATATTAAATCTACCAGACTGAATTATAAAATCATAAACAATTGAAAACATTTGCATGTTTTTACTCTTGAATAGATACTTTCTGGTAAAATGCAATTCATGAATTACATGATTAAATGATCATAGATGCAGAAATACATTGACATTCATAGACAAAAAAATACTCGTAACCATAGAAACACAAACTCACATTTAAAACTAATCTTGCAACCCCCACATCATCGTGGGTGATTTAATGCACGTGCAGCTCAAGCTGCAATCATCTTTAATTTTTCATAAAATTAGTCATAACTTGTTAATATTAGTCCGATTGACATGCTTTTTACACCAAAATAATACATTTTTCATGTTCTTTCCAACACACACAAGCAGCAGTGGGTCTGTTTTAAGACCGAAAATCTCAGTTGCTTCCTTCTTTGTTTACTAATTAGTTATGTAAGTAGTTAATTCCCCCATGATGACATCATACATTTTTAACCTATGAAATATATTCCATCAAAAAAGCCATGTCTAAGATCAATGTATTTATTATAATGAAAAAAATAATGTTGTGCATTCTCCCCACCATTGTCACACTAACATATATCGTTTTCCATACAACTTTTATTTAGATCCCATTTATTTAAAAACCATTCAAATTTGTGTAAATGACACTTTAGTGCATCTGTCAGTATCATGACTGAATAATGATTTTAGATATGCAAAGCTCTTATATACCTCACACTTAAAAGACAACTTGAATCTAGTACTTTTAATTTCAAGTATAAGGCTATTGCATGGAAGAAATTTTAGAATCAACAAATAGCTTTTTGTCAATTATCATATTATTTTCAGGCAGAACAAAATCGAGGTTTGTAGATCCCCTTGTTATTCTTGTGAGTGTGTATTTTATCCAAAATGTAAGGTTGAAAAATTTCCTTTGAATATAATGGAGTAAAATTATTCAAAATGTCATATAATTTAAATAATTTACTCATTTTCTGCCAGACAGAAAGGGTAAGCCATCCAAGTTCTCTCTACAATGAATCATGCAATGTACATTTCTACCATCTGTAACGAGGCAATCTGCATCTAACGGGATGCTTTTATCATACAAAACATTACCATATTCAATGATAGGTCTAATAAAGCTTTTGTGACAGATGTCCAATGATCTACAAGACCAAGAATTTTTATATCTTTTAATCAAACCAAGATGTTTGTTACATTTAGAAGTAACACTTCTTTGGATTTAATTGGACCAGCTAAGGTCATAGGTCAGTATAGCACCAAGATGTTTATGCCTAATTTGATTTCTGAAAGAACAAGAAAACAGCATTACAATGGTGTCTTGTTTGTTTTTTTGTTAGTTTTTTGGGGGCTGGACAAACAAGCCATCTAGCTGCCCGTTTACTTATTAGCTCAAGATCTTTATCAACAATCAAGTAGCAGATCTTGGGTCTCCATTTTTTATAAACTAAAACAGAGAGGTATGTCAAGCTCTTCATTGGGGCCACCATTTTGCGATACTGCACATTTCCTTTTGCGTATGTATGTATGTAACTGATGAAGATTTCAATGCTATTCAGTTCTGCTTGAAATGACATATCCAATCAAGGAGATGTTTTTTTTTCATTTTTAAAGAAGTATGTCATCTTATAACTCTGATTAAGTTTTTAAAAGTTTTTAAAAAGTAATATGAATAGTGCCACATTTTTTATAAACATGTATAAAAAATAAAAGGTTTGGATGGTGCATTTTTTTTTTCATAATATCTATTATTGAAGAAATCAGAACAGAAATGAACGGATTTATTTGAAGTAATTTTGAGTGGATGGTATTGAAAGCTTCAAAAGAGCAACTATTCTGAATTTTTCTTTTTAAAAAAAAAACCAAAATGTGGTGTAATACTTCAATAAAACTTTGGCCAATTTATTTTTTTTAAATATGAATCTTCCAATTTTCACTGTTCTGAACTCGGCAACAGTGATAAGATCAAAGGATTTTGAATCCATTGTGTGAAACAATGTGTTGCTATGATGCATTTGCTCACATAACAGCCGTTGCGCCCCCATTCATTATTACTCCGAGGGTGAACTAAGCAGACATGCAAGCTTGGCTCACAGTAGTAATGGATGCTGTTTGACTTTCAATCAGTTTATTTCATTCATAACTGTCTTTCTATTCTCAAAATTCCAAAACTGATTAGTTTTTTCTGTATGGGCATATGGTACCAAAATAGTAATATATTTCCTTTACAGCATAGAGAATGGCAGTGATCCTATCGGCTGTCATGTCTACTTAGTCCAGTCAATATATGACAAAAAATGGCCTAACCCGGAACAAATTAGAACAGAAATAAAACTGATAGAAAATGTCTCGGAAGAGCCTAGAGAATAACATAGTAAAAGTCTACCAAAATCCAAGTAGTGGAACAATGCGTAATTTGCATAAATCCAAAATGGCCGAAACATGGCAGGGCAAATCTTAAATATAATATTGCTTGGCTCCTATTTGACATATTTGAGTAATCTTAAGAGTCTATTTTATGCTTTTTTGGACATGAGAAATCCATTGGGAAACTTTTCAAATTGGTAATACCCATATTTTGTACTCTTCCTCTCAAAAATGACCAATAAAAGTAGAATAATAAGTCGAAAATTGGAACTTTGCTTGTATTCTGATTATATCTGTCTGTTTTACACCTTTTCTGGGATATCCTCTATAACACATATTATTCTACAATAACAAGTTCTCAAAAAGGAGAGAGAACAATAATTTCCAATTAGAATTTTTTTTAAAACTGTGTTTAACGTTAGGGGGAACAGGTACACTTCATGCAGAGGATCACAGGTGTATGAAATGTGTTGTTGATGGTTGCTAAGATACCAACAAGTGAGACGTCACTATTTCATTGATAAATAACCAAAGCACCATTATGACGTCATTGCTCCTTCAACTACATGAAATAGTGCACCATTATAACCCACCAAAGCTAACTAAATAGATAACATATTTCTGTTTAAAAAGGATCAATGTTTTTGTATACATATGGAAACATCATTTAGTAATCTTTTATGACTAATCCAATAGCCAGTAGCTGCTGCATTCGACCTCATCACTGCCCAGTGATACAAAAAAGAAAGTTTACAAAATATCATATTTCTCAAATTTTCCCATGCTTTTTATGATAAAATTGAGAAGCTTTGCAATTTTGATTACCAAAGTTTAAGAACAGGTTTATTCCAAATATTCTATTTAGTTTAAATAGAGGGAATTTTGATTAATGGTCTTTATTTTGAGATATCTAACTTTCTTCAAATTCGAGTCAAAAAATACCAAATGGTGTCAAAAATTTACATTTATTTGAATAATTTTATTTACAAAAACACAAATTACTTGAAATATAAGACGTCTTTTAAAATTCTGTCTATTTAAACTAAATAACATCATTCTAGCTAAAGATCAATGTCTTAGTTCTGCAGATTGTTAGTGTAGTTATTACCAAAAATGTTTTTCAAGTAAGCTCTATCCCTTCTTTAATTGTTACAAAAAAACCATCCTTTTCTGATTTTTGCTTCAACTTTAAATCTAAAATGATTAAAAATGATAAAATTTTAAAAACAAATTAAAAATCAAATCAAAAGAAAAATCAATCCTGAAGCATTTGATACATTAAAGGCTGAAATCCATTTTGTAGTTATTTTCATACAAAGCAATTATCTTGCACCATGTCATTTTTTGTGGTTCAAATGACTTTTTTTTGCGGGAAAAAAGAACTTTAGAAGACACTGTTCCCCCTAACGTTAACGACCCATTCACAATTTAATTGAATTTGCACATCATTGCAAGCTGTAGGTAACTATTAGAAGTGATCATATTGAAGAGGGAGAATCCATTCACACACAGGGAGGCAATCCCCTGCTCTTTTCAAAAAGTGGGGAGGGGTCTTAAACCTGCTGCCTGGCATAGACACTCAGGTACATAGGACCCAAAAATCACCTTCCATCACTAAAGAATGTGAAAGTACCATATTTAAAATGTCTATGACATGACACCATGATCTCAGTCCCACATAGTGGATTGGAAAGTGCCATTTATTGTTTTTGGTATGACATTTATTTTTTTCTGTTATTTGTTTTGTTAATTTTTGGGGTTTTTCTTTTGTTCTTTGCCTCATAATTAGATTAATTTCCTAGGATTTTATGAGCAGCTTTGAATGCTTCAAATTAAAAGCTGAATTTACTACCAACAGCAAATAGTACCATAAAATATGTCTGATTATTACTTCCCTATTGTATGAGTATGATTAAAGCATTCATGAAATGAGGTTTTCAAGCACCTTTTCCTTGCAGTGTAATTTAAATATTTATACCCAAACTTTGCAATCAAATGTCAGTACCCATCTGATTTCACCAGCATCAGCTCCTTTAATGATATTCTGAAGCAAGAGGACCGCTGAATCAGGCAGAAATGAACATGCAGCATCAGGATAAGACATCTGATCATAGGCTGGATAAATTTCACACTCATGTGGCAATGTCTTAATGTCATACATAGGGGTAGGAACAGGGGGGCTGGGGCCCCCACCTTTTCTCAAACTTAGGATACCACATAGAAAGTTGAAAGCTGATGGTAAGAGGGTTTAGTGCATCGCTCAAAATAATTTCAAACTGATGACCCCAAATCTCGAAAGTGTCAGGTAGTAGTCCGAAGACAAACTCTATCTTTGCCAGAGAACCTATTAAAACTCATCATTGGTCTGCTTGGTGACTACTAAGATAAAATAAACAATAACTACTGGTTCTCCTGGTATAAGGGTCCTTTGTCCAACCAGATGGACAGTAAAGACAGAAGCTATGAACAATCTCATTGTGAATTTTAAAGTTTTAAATGAAGTCTGGGGAGAGGCTTTAGATTAGGTTAGAGATTCTAAATTGCACAGTAGAATTAGAGGTGTATTAGATGTGTACATGTACATGACTTTGGTGTCTTATTGGCAGAAAACATTCTGAAACACAGTTATAATCTAAGTAAATCTGTCAAAGTCCACCAGTGTCAGCAGCAGAAAGCCAGAGAATGGCTAGCTCAACAGTTATAACACTCAAAACAAAACAGACAGACAAAGAATTTGATAAATTTTAGAACAAAGTGAATAAAAAATTTGATGTATTAGGGGTAACTGGTCCCCAGCATCCCACAGGAACATTACAGAAAAATCCATTATGAAGCTGCAGATTTCATAATCAATGCTAAATATGATAGATTTGATCATCCAGGCTATAAAGTGTATATTGATTTATAGAATATGTTGCTAAAGGCTGCTACTGGTAATACATATGACCAGAAGTTTGCAATTATGACAAATCTGTATGCTTCAGACATTAATGCACAGGGACTGAAAACTCAAATAGACACATTAAAAAGCAACATAGTTCTTGAAAAGAATACACCAACATGAAATTCCATAATTAATTTTATGATTACTAATGGTGCATCTCTATACAATGAAATTCTTGTAATGCCAGCAACAAATGCTACCAGTGAACAATCATTCAGTTTTCAAAGTGAAAACATACTTTTGGGCCAGCATGACACAGAAGAGGCTAAATGGTCTAATGAAAATTCATGTTCGTAAAGATCACACAGATGATGTTATCATAATTCATGTTGCCAATGATTTTATATCTGTTCATGAATAACTGAACATATCTATGTCAGGCACTTTTATGGAATCTGACATGTAATCTGTGATTCGATCCTTGATAATTCAGTGCACAAAGTCAATTGGAACTTTGTGTTATTTGTGTCCACAGCCATAGCATTATTTTACCTAAATGCTAAAGTTATTTATATGGACATCTAAAGGTAGTGAAAGAAGGTGGAGCCACACACCTCGTTTGACATTAAATTTGGAATTTGTGAGGAATTGATTTGCCTGTGTAGAAATTGGTGCTGCATGCCTGATGTTTGACAGTATTGACAACATGTAGGTTATTAACAAATTATATTCTAATTTTGACAGTTTTGGCCAAGTCTCATATTGCTGTACACAAATAGTGGCAACACTTCTGACAGTCCCTTTTTACCCTCAGCCCCTGATGTAATCAGGCTGAGGGTATTGCAGTACTCCTGGCGTGGGTATGTATGTATGTATGTATGTCTGTATGTCTGTAGCGAACATCCTTGTCATTGCGATAACTCGAGAACAAATGATGGAAGCTTCATGAAACTTGACACACATAAGCATCTGGTGAAAACCTCGGACGAGTTCGATGGACAGCGACCTTGACCTATTTTTCAAGGTCACAGGGACAATTATGTGAAATCCCAAGAATAGCAATAACTTAAGAACAAATGATGGCAGCTTTATGAGATTTGACACATATAAGCATCTGGTGAAGACCTCAGAATTTTTTGCTATGAAACATGACCTTCACCTACTTTTCAAGGTCACAGGGACAATTATGTGAAATCATCCTTGTCATCGCGATTACTCTAGAACAAATAATGGCAGCTTCATGAAACTTGACACACATAAGCATCTGGTAATAAGGCTCAGACGAGTTCGATGAACAGCGACCTTGACCTATTTTTCAAGGTCACATGGACAATTATGTGAAATCCCAAGAATCGCAATAACTCAAGCACAAATGATGGCAGCTTTATGAGATTAGACACACATAAGCATCTGTTGAAGACCTCAGAATTTTTTCTATGAAACATGACCTTCACCTACTCTCAAGGTCACAGGGACAATTATGTGAAATCGTCCTTGTCATCGCGATAACTTGAGAACAATTGCTGGCAGCTTCATGAAACTTGACACACATAAGCATCATGTGAAAACCTCGGACGAGTTCAGTGGACGGTGACCTTGACCTATTTTTCAAGGTCACAAGGACAATTATGTGAAATCCCAAGAATAGCAATAACTTAAGAACAAATGATGGCAGCTTTATGAGATTTGACACATATAAGCATCTGGTGAAGACCTCAGAATTTTTTGCTATGAAACATGACCTTCACCTACTTTTCAAGGTCACAGGGACAATTATGTGAAATCATCCTTGTCATCGCGATTACTCTAGAACAAATAATGGCAGCTTCATGAAACTTGACACACATAAGCATCTGGTAATAAGGCTCAGACGAGTTCGATGAACAGCGACCTTGACCTATTTTTCAAGGTCACATGGACAATTATGTGAAATCCCAAGAATCGCAATAACTCAAGAACAAATGATGGCAGCTTTATGAGATTAGACACACATAAGCATCTGTTAAAGACCTCAGAATTTTTTCTATGAAACATGACCTTCACCTACTCTCAAGGTCACAGGGACAATTATGTGAAATCGTCCTTGTCATCGCGATAACTTGAGAACAATTGCTGGCAGCTTCATGAAACTTGACACACATAAGCATCATGTGAAAACCTCGGACGAGTTCAGTGGACGGTGACCTTGACCTATTTTTCAAGGTCACAAGGACAATTATGTGAAATCCCAAGAATCGCAATAACTCAAGAACGAATGATGGCAGCTTTATGAGATTTGACACACATAAGCATCTGTTAAAGACCTGAGAATATTTTCTATGAAACATGACCTTCATCTACTTTTCAAGGTCACAGGGACAATTATGTGAAATCATCCTTGTCATCGCGATAACTAGAGAACAAATGATGACAGCTTCATGAAACTTGACACACATAAGCATCTGGTGAAAACCTTGGATGAGTTCGATGGATGGTGACCTTGACCTTTTTGTCAAGGTCACAGGGACAATTATGTGAAATCATCCTTGTCATCGCGATAACTAGAGAACAAATGATGACAGCTTCAGGAAACTTGACACACATAAGCATCTGGTGAAAATCTTGGATGAGTTTGATGGACAGCGACCTTGACCTATTTTTCAAGGTCACAGGGACAATTATGTGAAATCCCAAGAATCGCAATAACTCAAGAACGAATGATGGCAGCTATATGAGATTTGACACACATAAGCATCTGGTGAAGATCTCATAATTTATTCTATGAAACATGAACTTCATCTCCTTTTCAAGGTCACAGGGACAATTATGTGAAATCACAAGAATCACAATAACTCAAGAACAAATGATGGCAGCTTTATGAGATTTGACACACATAAGCATCTGGTGAAGACTACAGAATTTTTTCTATGAAACATGACCTTCATCTACTTTTCAAGGTCACAGGGACAATTATGTGAAATCATCCTTGTCATCGTGATAACTCAAGAACAAATAATGACAGCTTCATGAAACTTGACACACATAAGCATCAGGTGAAAACCTCGGACGAGTTCAGTAGACAGCGACCTTCACCTACTTTTCAAGGTCACATGGACAATTATGTGAAATCATCCTTGTCATTGTGATAATTCAAGAACAAATAATGACAGCTTCATTAAACTTGACACATAAGCATCTGGTGAAAACCTCGGACGAGACCGATGGACAGCGACCTTGACATATTTTTCAAGGTCACAGGGACAATTATGTGAAATCCCTAGAATCACAATAACTCTAGAACAAATGATGGCAGCTTTATGAGATTTGACACACATGAGCATCTGTTGAAGACCTCAGACATTTTTCTATGGAACATGACCTTCACCTACTTTTCAAGGTCACAGTGACAATTATGTGAAATCCCTATCATTGCTATAACTCGAGAACGAATGATGGCAGCTTTATGAGACTTGACACATAAAAGCATCTGGTGAAGACCTCAGTGAAGACCTTCACCTACTTTTCAAGGTCACAGGAACAATTATGCGGTGCGGTGACGTTTTGTTCACAAATATTGTGTGGAGCGAATGTTGTGCAATAAGTTACCAGGGCTGAGGGTTGATGCATCTCTGATGCCTATGTTTCTAACTGGTATTAATGCATACTCTTTTTTCTTTTCACCATAAAGATGTTAAGAATATACAATGTATTTCATAGCAGAATGATGCTGGCATCGTATGAAATACATTACAAGAAATGCCACATAAGCTATTCATTTCCTTATCATGGCCTAAAAATAACTGCTAAACACCAACAGCAAGGGCATGACATTATCTCAGTGTGCAAGGAACCTTTAATCATACAAAAAACACCTGAATATAAGCATGAAATAGGGTGAAACGTCAATGAGAGGTGGCCATTTTGAATTTATGCAAATTAGGTGATGTTCCACTAAGTTGATTTTGATAGACTTTTTATATGTTCATCTGGGTAACATTCTGAGACAAATAACACCAACATGGTTTCTGTTTTAATTTGTTCTGGGTCATTTCATATTTTGACTGGACTAACTGTACAAACCTATTCCTGCATGCATTGTATTTGAGACAAGAGACACTTGGTGGATCACAAATATTTAAACAAAAGCAGTGAGAATTGGAGAAATAATGAGGCCAACAAGCTAACAATGACCTTGACCATGCTCCAAGAAGTTGATTTTGTGACCTTTGACTTTCAAATCTTTATTTCTATTTCCAGAGCCGAAGAGGACAAGAGTGTCACTCCACATGTTAGTACGGAGAAATCTACCACCAAAGGCAACAAAAGGGCCGCATGACAAAATGTGAGCGACCAACATTTAACTGCTTAGACTCCTATTTACCTTGGTGCAGATGCAGTAAATAATAAGAATGATAAGAACATTTATACAGCACTGATTATAGATGATAAAAGTCATTATCATGAGAATAATTAAACTTAATTTCAGTGATTTTGTGCTCGTAATCCAGTTATTAAGCTGCATTTGGAAAAGTGAGAATTCTTACTGGTAGTTACACTCAATTTTTGGCATTATCTGTAGATCAGTGGTATACATATATTAACAAGTAACAATTTTTTTTGTGAATAAGATAATCATAATATCATCATAAATATAATTTTGATGATCCTAAAATTATGCCAGCAAGTGTTTATTAACTATTGAAAAATACAGTAATAAAGAAAAGATTACATCTGTTTTTTATGTTGTTTCAGCTTGGAGGACTTAAATAAAATAACACACGTGAGATTGGACAGGGAAAATGTGGGTTATATAGACAGTCTGGAACTGCTCGGGAAGAGTGTCACAAATGTCTATCTTCAGCAGGTATATGAGAAATCTTATATTTGTTATTTTTACTATAAACAAATATATGCCAAAATATATCTATTATATAAGTTTGACACCAATGTTAAAACAATTAGAATGTTAGAATGCTTAATGCCAAGATTATGTGATACATTGAAATGGACAAAGTCACATTCTATGAGTGGTTTTTGTTTTAAAAAATCATTCTTTGAATTATAAAAGTATAATTTTGGAAAACACTATCACCACAAAATGTATTATTTACGACAATCTTTTTTTCAGAATTACATTGAGAAAATAGAGGGACTAGAAACTCTTCAAAATTTAACTTTCCTGACCCTGTCAGACAACTGCATAAGAGTTATAGAGGGACTGTCACATTTATCAAAACTCAGCTTTCTTGATCTGTCAGGAAATCTCATCAGTTCCTTTGACATAGGTATGTATAATAAATGTAAAAATGGCATATTTGTAGCCTTTGATGTCTGAAATTAAACATCTTGTTTCAGAATGTGACATATATACTTGTTTTGAGATAAAGTACTGTATAACTCATCAAAGTACTTAAATACATGAACTCAGCAATTCTATAAAACTTAAACTTATTACTGTGCCATTGCAACCTTTGTTTTCAAAAGTACCCCTTTATGACAGACAAGCCCCTATCACCCTGTCCCTCTCCTGGGTTTGCAAAAAACATGACCCCCACAGTCTGGTTCGAACTGTCCTTCAATGGCCCTTTGCCTTTGCAGTTTGCCTCATTTTGAACCACATGGAAACCATTCATAAATTTGGTTGCTAAGCGTGTGTAAAAAGTTGCAGATGCTACAGAGCACAGTTTTGACTCCTCTGTACCATTGAAACCAATGACAGTTATTCAACGGACCTTGCCTTGCTGGAGGCTGTCAGTCAACATTGCTACACTTTTTACCCTCAGCCCCTGATGTAATCAGGCTGAGGGTATTGCAGTACTCTTGGCGTGGGTATGTATGTATGTATGTATGTATGTATGTATGTCTGTATGTATGTATGTCTGTAGCGAACATCCTTGTCATCGCGATAACTCAAGAACAAATGATGGCAGCTTCATGAAACTTGAGACACATATGCATCTGGTGAAAACCTCGGACGAGTTCGATGGACGGCGACCTTGACCTATTTTTCAAGGTCACAGGGACAATTATGTGAAATCCCAAGAATCACAATAACTCAAGAACGAATGATGGCAGCTTTATGAGATTTGACACACATAAGCATCTGGTGAAGACCTCAGAATTTTTCCTATGAAACATGACCTTCACCTACTTTTCAAGGTCACAGGGACAATTATGTGAAATCATCTTGTCATCGCGATAACTCGAGAACAAATGATGGCAGCTTCATGAAACTTGACACATATAAGCATCTGGTGAAAACCTCGGACGAGTTCGATGGACGGTGACCTTGACCTATTTTTCAAGGTCACAAGGACAATTATGTGAAATCCCAAGAATCGCATAACTCAAGAACAAATAATGACAGCTCTATGAGATTTGACACCCATAAGCATCTGGTGTAGACTTCAGAATTGTTTCTATAAAACATGACCTTCACCTACTTTTCAAGGTCACATGGACAATTATGTGAAATCATCCTTGTCATCGCGATAACACGAGAACAAATGATGGCAGCTTCAAGAAACTTGGCACACAAAAGCATCTGGTGAAAACCTGGGACGTGTTTGATGGACGGCGACCTTGACCTATTTTTCAAGGTCACGGACAATTATGTGAAATCCCAAGAATCGCAATAACTCAAGAACGAATGATGGCAGCTTTATGAGATTTGACACACACAAGCATCTGATGAAGAGCTCAGAATTTTTTCTATGAAACATGACCTTCACCTACTTTTCAAGGTCACAGGGACAATTATGTGAAATCATCCTTGTCATCATGATTACTCAAGAACAAATGATGGCAGCTTCATGAAACTTTACACGCATAAGCATCTGGTGAAAACCTCAGACTAGTTTGATGGATGGCGACCTTGACCTAATTTTCAAGGTCACAGGGACAGTTATGTGAAATCCCAAGAATCACAATAACTCAAGAAGGAATGATGGCAGCTTTATGAGATTTGACACACACAAGCATCTGGTAAAGACCTCAGACTTCTCTTGATGGAACATGACCTTCACATACTTTTCAAGGTCACAGGGACAATTATGTGAAATCATCCTTGTCATCATGATAACTCAAGAACAAATGATGGCAGCTTCATGAATCTTTACACGCATAAGCATCTGTTGAAAACCTCCGACTAGTTCGGTGGACGGCGACCTTGACCTATTTTTCAAGGTCACAGGGACAGTTATGTGAAATCCCAAGAATCGCAATAACTCAAGAACAAATGATGGCAGCTTTATGAGATTTGACACACATAAGCATCTGGTGAAGACCTCAGATTTTTTCTAAGAAACATGACCTTCACCTACTTTTCAAGGTCACAGGGACAATTATGTGAAATCATCCTTGTCATCGCGATAACTCGAGAACAAATGATGGCAGCTTCATGAAACTTGACACGCAGAAGCATCTGATGAAAACCTCAGACAGTTTTGTATGGAACATGACCTTCACCTACTTTTCAAGGTCACAGGTACAATTATGTGAAATCCCTATCATTGCTATAACTCGAGAACGAATGATGGCAGCTTTATGAGACTTGACACACATAAGCATCTGGTGAAGACCTCAGACTTCTCTTGATGGAACATGACCTTCACCTACTTTTCAAGGTCACAGGGACAATCATGTCAAATCCACGTCATTGCAATAACTTAAGAGCAAATAATGGCAGCTTCATGAAAATTGACACACATAAGCATCTGGGAAGACTCCAGATGAGTTTGATGGACGGTGACCTTTACCTGCTTTTCAAGGTCACCGGCCCATCTCAATAATTCTAGAGTAAATGATGACAGTTTCATGATACTTGACACACCTAAGCTATCAAAGGAAGTAGATTTTATGGGTTTTTTTTACCCCTGCATCAATTTGCCTTGGTGCAGTGACGTTTTGTTCACAAATATTGTGTGGAGCGAATGTTGTGCAATGAGTTACCAGGGCTGAGGGTTGATGCATCTCTGATGCCTATGTTTAATTACGCATCGCACCACTTAAACATTCATGGTATACAGAGATAACAGTCTATGTTTCCACCTGCAATCATCAAAATTGTCAAAATGTGCATGCCTCAAAAGTTTAGCAGTGTTGATTGACAGCCTCCAGCAAGGCAAGGTCTGATATGTCAAGTTCTCGGATTTGACCCCAAATGACCTTTTAATTGTGAAAAGTTAAACGGGGGAAATATTCACATAATAACTCATTTGGTCTTAACAGATTTCACAATTCTTTTGCTTTTTTGAAATAAACTGAATGAAAAGGAAGCCTTGTACCGACACTGATCAGTTATATTACAGATCGCGTGACAATCACATTTAAAAGTGTACTTTCCATCTGGCGGGAAAAGCGGGTTCTCGATCCTGACTGCCCATACTGTTATTGCTGGACAAATAATGATCAACTTTCCTCAAGTTGTGACAATAGAGAGGATTTTATCCGAAACCAGTCCAAAACAGGACAGATTTCTTTGCCTGTTGCATATATCAAAGTGACATAGCCTGATTTCTCTTGGTGATAATTCTAGTTTATAGATTCAAATTATTTTCCTTTTATTGCATTACTTGTTACCATTTTTCTCTTAAGATGTTTTTGAAGGACAGTTTGGCAATTTGGCACCTGATTATTTCTCCATTCTCTCATGTTGCAAGATTCTGAGTATTTACTCAGATCTTATATTTATATTGTGCTTCAAATTACGGACATTCTCATTTAAAGAGATTAAGCATCAAATTTGAAAAAAAAAAACGTTTTAAAATTCACTTATAGGTGTTGAAAACCGTTGATCCCCTGGGCATCAATTCCATGGTGAATGTAAGGGAGGCACTAGCCTGTATATAAATCTTTGCATTTCAACAATCCCCACATCTCCAAAATTAGACGACTCATGCTGGCACCATGAGACCTTCCAGGAAACTACCTGGCAGCCAGACCCCTTTTCCTACAGGACCAAACCTGGGGGTGCGATACAACAATTTGGATGTTCCGACCTCCGGTGGCAATTTTTTTTAAAAACAGAGAAATTGCACCCGGACAACTTGTTGTCTTTTTGACATCTCCCCCCATAAAAACCTGGCACAGATCTCTGCTTAACTTCTATGTCCTATTGCAACTCATCTTATTACTTTATGTTAAACTTTAACACAAATAGGTGGGTGGGTAGGTTGGTCAAAATTTAGATGCAAAGGCCTCTCCTAACTTATAGCAGTCAATGACTGGATTCTGAACTGCTAAAAGACACCCCACTACATTAAGATAATCAGAATATAATAATGAATTAATAATCGTGATGTTACATTAGTCACTGACAATTATTTCACATAATCTGATAATTTGATCGGTCTGTTGGCACAATATTTTGTTTGTGTTGCAGATGAGTTACCACAGAGCTTGATCATTCTAAATCTGAGAGGAAATAAATGCACAGAGATGGCAGATTACAGGTAAGATATGTGAAATTTGTGATTGTCATTCAGAACATTCATGATATCATGGGGGATGACCTCCCTAAAAGACAGACTGAGAAGCCAAAGGTCAAGACTTTGTCTGAATCAGATTCAGATAAGTTACCAAGACATAAAAAGTCAGTAATCTTCAGACTAGAGTAGGCTCCAGCTCGCTCCCACTAGGTCTAAAGGATAAACCAAATTAGGTAAGCTTTACACTATAGGCCTAAATGCTGGTAAAAAGGAAGCCTCTTAAGCAAGTCGAGAAGGAATGTATGAAAGCATTGCTCTCCATAGAAGCCATCGCCCTTGAGATTGTCAGAGCCTCTGCCCCTGGGTTGGTTGCTACCCAGACGGGGGTCTCTACCCTCAGCAGCTGGTCTAAAGGCATTCTTGGGTTTTCATATTTTAATGTGTCCAACATTGAGTCCACCGTGGCATGGTTTCTTTCACATAACCTGTTGGAAAAAGGCGAACTTGAGGCTGTTATAATTATCGGAATATCGAGTCTACTGGCCATCTCTGCAACTTCTTCAGTTTTCATTGCCTTGAGTCACAATATCAATAGAATATGGCTGTCAATCACCTCTGTCCTCAGATTGACACGTTTGCCAGTCAATACTACTGGTAGTGTGTACATACCATTTGATATTAGTTTCTTGCCCCCACCAAATCTGAATTTGCTGTCACTCTCCTGAATCTGAACCTCACTCCTGTCACTCTCTGATATACTATAATAAAATCTTCTAGCCATTCTCTGCCACATACTGTTAAGCACATACTGAGTCTAAAAATGCACACATTTGGGCCTCCATAGACAACTCATTTATGAAGTATTCTGCCCCACCAGTGAAAAGAAAGGTTTGCTCATAATAATCCTCATCCTCTGATTCTTCTGCCACATTTACACTACTAGGGCGATCTGGGCATGCCTCAATAAGGTAACGGTAACTCCCACAGTATCTACAGGTCAAAGGCGTACCATATTTACCCAGAGGAATCATGTTACCTGCATGTTTTTGTGGCAACAAAGGCCATTTCAACTTTGACCAGCCACAGAAGGTGACAGATGTTGTGGGATGGCATTAATGAATGCTTGTCTCCTGACCAACATAGACTGTGCAATCGCTGTGGAGGTGAACTCAGCTGCGTGCTGAATTGACCAAACAAGGCTGGCGTACATGGCTTTTTTTACTCGTTCAAAACGAGGCAAATTGCAAAGGTAATTGGCCGTTGGAATGCAGCTCGATCCTGACTGTTTGCATTTTATAGTTTCATCACTTGCAACATTGTGTCAATTATATCATGACGAGATGTTATTGTAGCAGATACAGTGTGCCTCAATGAATTGTCATGTCACAGGTCCTTGACATGACAACTCTCGCCATCACAGATTTACAAGGCCAATTGGCTAATCCTTGCATGAACCTCAGCTCGTATGAGAAAATGTACCATGAATTCAGTGCCAGCATCACTGTGAATTAAGCCCACAGCCTTTGGACCGCCACAGAAAAACCATCTGTGCCACAGCCCATGGCCTTTCTTGGTTATATAAGTAGAGAACGGGAGGGTGGGTTTAAATTACTTTCACGCTGGTTAAAAGGCTCAAAAGTCATTCTTGCTTAAAGGGACATGAAAGCATCAACTTACTGATGCCAAACTAATCAGGAATTAGTTTGGCATATATCGTTCAAAGAGCAGCTGCAAGATAATTTGACCAAACTGAAAAATGTATCCAGGTTATATCACAGCAATGGATGACCATAAGTTAAAGATGTAACGTTTATAACATAACACTAGTTGTACTTGGGATAGAGCTTTATTAATAAAGCGAGATGCCACAATACGCATCATTACAAACACCATGCACACACATTGATAACACATGAATAACTCACATCTATAAAAAAAAACACACACCATAAAACTAACATTATAATAACCAGTGTGGTGGTAGAGTGTGAAAACTGATAACATGAAACTGATGCATATCTGCTGAGTCGAGTCATCACAAACATTTATATAATATGAAGGCAGTAATAATAATTGTGGCTATAACATGGCTACATATGGCTAATAATCCCCCATAATCGAATCCCTAACTTGCTGAACTAGAAGGGGGGGGGGGGGAGGTGGTAAATAAAATAACTGAGACTGGCGGGCTTTGCACTGCCCTCCTATAAGTACCCACTGTGCTGTGGGTACCCGCATAATTGTCCTGGCTACCCCATACAGAGAACAACTAGCTCTGTGCTACAGTGACACTTGATGATTATTTATCTAACGGGCCTTAAACCTGAGCTCTAAGCCATCCTTAAACATAACAGCAATGCTGCAATACCCAGGACACTGACAAGTTTGTCTTGAATATTTCGTTGCAACTGTAAACAGCAGACACTTTATACTTCACATAGGATAACCAGAGATAATAATCTTAAGGATTTTGCTGTGCCATTTTCTACTTTAGTTGATTTGTTTTCTTCATGCAGAGGTCATATAATACAGGATTTACCAAAGCTCAGACAATTAGATGGGGAGGAAGTAACCAAGACTGAACAACAGGAAGCCGGATACTGTATATCCAGTGAAGATGAAGGAGATGAAGAATTTGATATTGATCAAGAGGAAAAAGAGGTAGAGGAGGCAATAAAAACATCTCAAATGTTCAAAGATGGTAGGTTTTTTTTCTTAACAAAAATAAATTTAAGTGATGTGGAATTCCTACAAAGTGTACAGTGCATTTTTTTATATTTCCAGAAATGTTTGAAAGCATAACAAATGGCATTTTAGTCCGATCCCAGGAGAGATTGGAGGACATGCTTATGGATCACAAAAATAAACTTTTACAGTTGGACAGAATAAGGGAAGATAATGACCTCCCCCCCTCTCCAAGGACAGTGTTCTCTGTGAGGAGTGCAAGAATGCCTCCAATATTAGATGCCTCTAAAAGAAAAAAGGCAGGAGGGAAGAAATTGCCCAAAAGTTAAATGTGATGACCTGTTGTTGGACTGTTGCTTTTAAACCTTATTGTTTAGAAATGGTCATCAATGAAGTTTGACATTGAGTTAATTTTACCGAATGCTGTCTTTCTATAAACATATATCTCTCAGCTATATTTAGTTGTTGGCATTATACCTGGCACTATGTTAATTAAAGACGAAATAAAGTCAAGTCACAATCAAAATCAATAAACGAAAAGTCATTTTATGTTTAAAAATTAATTTACTATTTACTATTTATATTTTGATTTATGATATATTATTATATTTATATTTTGATTTATGATATATTATTGCATCCACTAGATATTAAAGATTAATGACTTGGAAATCACCTGAGCTGATTGATCACAGGAATAGAATAGAATAATAGAGCAGATTATTTTCAAACAATTTACAATTTATGATATCTTTACTTTGATATCTTTACTTTACTATGATATCTAAAACTTAAATGCATAATTTATGAGCATATCATGTTGAAGATACTTTTGTTACCCTTCACCTAAACCTGAGGTGAAGGGTATCATGGTGTGCAAGTGTCCATGTAGTGATGTGAATGCTCTATAGAATTTGCACTATTAACAGAGATCTGCCTCAGCCATCAGTTGCACGTGACAGCCTTTATACAGCCTTTGATGTCTTCCCATTCAGTGGTGTGAAAATCAGCGTTCAGAGTATTGCTCTTCAAGGGCATTTAGTCATTGTCACTACTGCTTTGAGTCATGTCTTCCCTTTCTGACAGAAAAGCTTTCACACTTTTACTTCTATGTCTATTAAAATTAAAATAATTATTCAATCATATCGCATAATTTAATTCTATACAGCCTTTGATGTCTTCCCATTCAATGGTGTGAAAATTAGTAAATGAAAATGCTTTGTTTTGACGCTAAGGTCAAGGACATCACAGACATTGTATTTATGTTTTTCTATAAATCCTCGTGTATAAGATCTTGTTGTGTAAGCATATTTACGTTTCACTTTTAAAATGGCCGCCAAACTTGTATGGTAGCAGTGGCGATGTCGCGAGAGAAACCAATTTGTCTTGTATTCGAAAATTGGCCTTTTCAAAGCAAAAAACATCAATTTGGGGGGGTCGTCTTATACACGAATCGTCTAATACGCGAATAAATATGGTAAGAAGTATCTTATGGTCAATGGTGTCAAAGGCTGCAGGGAGGTCTAGTAATACTATCACAGTAATACTAATACATCACAGCTTTATTGTTATCTATTTATACCTTTAGTAGTGCAGTCGCAGTGGAACTCTATGTATGCTAATTGGAACATGCTTTGGATATTGTTCTTTAGGATATGCTTGACAAAAGGTTTGGTTACTGCCCTCTAAATGAGCTTAGATAAATAAGCAAGGTTAGACACAGGTCTAGAATTCTTTTTGAATAATTCCAATCACAATTTTTTAATCAGTGGTCATATGGCAAGTTTTAGAGAATCAGGCATATTTCCTAACATAATAGATTTATTAATAATTGCAGCTGTTATTATAGGTAACAAGTGACTTCGGTTGGGAGGGGTTGCAATCTTTAGCTTGTGTAGCTATCTCTCTCTCACTTGAACAGCTATCTCACATATGCAGCTATCTCTCACATATGCAGCTATCTGTCACCTATGCAACTATCCCTCACACATGCAGCTATCTCTCACTTATGCAGCTGTCTCACTTTAGTATCAGTCTCTCACTCATGCAGATGTCTCTTTGTTGTGACTATCTCTCACTTGCACAGCTGTCTGTTATTGTTGTAACTATCCCGCACTTGTGCAGCTATCTCTTACTTTTGCAGCTATCGATCATTTATGAAGCTCACTGATCTCTCACTGTTGTAGCTACTTGTCTCTTAAGCAGCTGTCTCTCACTGTTGTATCCATCCCTCACTTGTGCAGCTATCCCTCTTACTTTTGCAGCTATCTATTACTTATGAAGCTATTTCTCACTGTTGTAGCTATCTCTCGAGGGCAATGTAAAAATGCAGATCGCATGCTCTTATCAGTGGCGAATTTGAAAATACCTCAGTCAATACCTCACAACAGCATTTTTTTTCCAATCTCGTCACACTTCCTCTGATCACGTTCATGCTTTTTTATATAGTATGTAATAATTGCCCTACACATTCATTAAGTAGCCATGTTGGTATAGGGTCCAACTCACATAATTTTCTTTTGCAGCTTCCTTGAGTAATTTTTGTTACATACAAATTATGATGTGTGTGAACTTTGTTTGTCCATTTCTTGGTCCTGTGCTTTGTTTATTTGTTTTTTTTGGGTTTTACATCACTTTCAACATTATTTCAGTCATTTCGTGATGAGACCTACTTGTAGCAGATATAGTGCTGCCTCACTGAATTGTCATGTTGCAGGTCCTTGACATGACAACCCACCCGGTCACAGATTTACAAGGACAATGGGTTAACCCTTCAGGCATGGGCCTCAGCTCATATGGGAAATTGTATCATGAGTTCAATCCCGGCACGGCCAGGGTTCGAACCCACAACCTTTGGATCACCACAGAGGAACTGGTGCTAATAAGCTGGTGCTCTAACCAACTGCGCCACGGCCTGTGGCCTTGGTCCTGTGCTACTACCTTCATGGCTACCATTTGCTTGATAGGTGCCTCTATATGTTAGTATCTCTACTATCTGTTCCATCCATCTTTTCACTACCTGGCAGATGTTGTGTGGTCATCGAACTGAATAGCTGTTCTTGATTGAGTTCATTCCCTTTATTCTCAGCACCATAAGTGATAATCCTTCCTGTGAACAGGGCCCATCTTTTGTCATGACATCAGAGGTACTTATCATTTCTTCTTCAGTATCTAAACCTGACCATGTCCTGTTGCATCAGTTACTATCAAATGTTGGCCATCATAATCAAGCCACTGTTTTAGACTCAATTGTCACGAATTTTTTTATAATTTTGTTCTGATTATGATGCCTTTTGTGAGACGCTGTTAGGGATGGACCATTATTCATTTGGGGGGTGGGTGGAAGAAAGTAAAAAAAAAATATTGGTGAGACCACTTGATGGAGAAAAGAAATATTGAGAATGCCAACCTTAAGAAAAAAATTAATTCAGGCTCGCACATCTGCGGAAAAGAAAATGTTCGTAGGGTCAAACCTTGGGTATAAATAGGGGTTTCAACAAGCTTGTAGAAGTCAATTTTAGAGGGGAAAAGGAAACAAAGAAAACTAATTTGCCTAGCTTCGCTCGGTACTACAATAAGTACAATCTACCCAAAACATGTCTCAGGGGCTAGTTTTGAAGCATCAGCAACAAAGACAACATAACTTTCAGGGTGACATACATCCTGAGAGCAATAATAAATGTTATATTGCTGTCAGATACAATCTTTTGCAAATATCTTTTTATCTTTTACATTAACAAGACATTTAGCTTGATTACTTTACTTAACATTTATTATTGGGCAAAACATAAGACTTTCATGCATCCCATGAACTTGAATGCCTAAATCGGATGACCTTGACATCATCATAGGCTTTAAATTGTAACCAAATTAAAAACCTTTAACATTTGCTATATCTTAAAGTTTACATCAATAAATGACTACTTGAAATAGTTGTATTAACCGTAAATTAGTGTAAATAAAGTATTGTGTCATTTTTTAAAGAAATCATACATCAATTTACACACATCTGTTTCAAAACTAGGATGTGTGCACCCAAGGAAAAAAGAAATTGATTGCCCAAGCAACTAAGAAAAAAATATGGATATCTTTTGGTTCAGAAAAAAAAATTTGAGAATGGCCCAGCAATTTTTTTCCTCCCCCAATGAATAATGGTTGGTCCCTTATTCAACAGAATCAACCTATTTGTTCAGAATTGGTGTAGAACAAGCGTATGCCATCTGGCTGTGCTTTGATTACAGAGCTTTCCTAGACATTATTCCTTTATCCATTTGGCTCCAGTATTGTGGGTCACTCAAGAGGCAGAATCAAGCAAAAGAGATGGCTAATTGTTACCTCAGTTATCCCCAATTGTTATCCCACTTATTCCCAATTGTTATCCCACTTATCCCCTATTGTTATCCCACTTATCCCCTATTGTTATCCCACTTATCCCCTATTGTTATCCCACTTATCCCCTATTGTTATCCCAGTTATGCCTTATTGTTATCAAAGTTGTCAACTTATCATATTTTCTTTTGTGAGCCTTTCTGGGGCTCACATCAGAGCTTCAAGTTGCCTGGGAAAATATGATAAAACATCTTTTCATATTATAAATTGATTCTTTTGAGTGCATCTTTCTGATGAAAAACTAAGCTCTTGATTGGTGGAACATATGAATAGGCTTTATGATGCATATTCTTCTCCTAACTTAAAGCAATCAATGAATGGATTCTGAACTATTAAAACACTAAAATACATTAAAACAATCAATGTGCTCAATTAATTATAATAATGCAATAATCTACTTTTATATAATCTGATAATTTGATCTGTATGTTGGCACAATACATTGTTTGTGTTGCAGATGAGTTGAGAGGAAATTAGTGCAGAGATGGCAGACTACAGGTCTAAATTCCATGCTTTATTTTGGTTGAAAGAGTCAAGTGAAGAATTTTCCAATTTGCTCATACTAAGGACACTTTACACAAAGTCCTCTTATTCAAATACCTAAATGAAGGCTAGATCCTTTATTTTACCGAATAATTAAAATCCAAATAACAAAACAATAGTCATACTGCTTTTATATCCATGATACAAATAAGTTTTCTGGCAAAAAGATATTTCTCATTTTTACCCCACATCCCAAAGGCTGAGTGGGGCATTGTTGGTTGCAACATACAAGCTGCAGCTGCATCTGCACAGTTTGTCTGGGCTATTTCTCAGCAACAATAAGTGGGGCACAGTTCATATTTGGCAAAATAACCTAAAGGTGTAGGGGGTAACACCATTTAAATTTGAGCTGCAATGCTAATTTATTTATTCTGATAGAATTGTAAATAGGTAGTTCATATTTTTTTGTTATCAAAACCCTTGAAAGTATGTGTGTAATATCAGGTTAATTTGACCCTTTAGTCAACAAATTTTGACATAATGTTAACTTTGCCACAGAATGTTTTAGACATCTTTCTTGTCTACATTTAATTATTGGCATTATACATGTCACTATGTTCATAAAGAGAAAACAAATATAAATCCAGGCCATGATAAAAATTAATTAAAAATATTAATTACTGTCAGTATCTGGACCTATGATAGATTTTTCACATCCTCTATATAAATATTAATGACTTTGAAATAACCTGAGCTGATCGATCATCTAATCAAAATGAAAAATTACACATTTTTTTCATAATGAAAAATTACACAATTAGAGCATTTTTTTAAGTACGATATGTATATGTTTTGTATTGTGGCTGTTGCAATGTCCAGGATTTACTAAATTTGCATTCTCTTCAGTTCAATATAGAATCATTGCATTCCTCAAATAAAGTTGTACCAGTCACAATTATAATTGTCATTAAATAAACTAATGTAACAGTCTTCTGTGTTGATGGTTGAAGGGTTGTAGAGTAAAATCAGAAATTAAAAATGGATTGAATTTCACAGAAATCTAGTATTCCCCAGTCTTTGCATCTCTTGAATCTTTTTTGTAGTTTTCAAATTCCTTGACTAGGTCCATATATTTGAAAGTATTAGGTGCCAGGTTCATCTGTCTGACCAAGTTAAACTTTAGACCACTGTGTAATCCGTAATACATTTTCACTTGCATCGCCAGCAGTTGTGCCTCATAAATACTCTGAAAATATACACAAGTAAGTTCAGACCGAAATGATTGAAGATTAGGCAAAGAAATACAAAAATAAATAACTTTGCTTCTGAGAACATCCCCTAAAAAGTGCATAGTTTTCTGTTTTACTTTGTGTTAAATGCAATCATATATATTGAGATATAGAGATGAAATTATTACTGAGACCATGTAATTTCATGTAATTTAGGCCATGTGAATTTAAATTTAAATTAAATTAGCGAACGAGGCAATCAGAAACAAGCTTCTTTTTTTGGCCTTGAAAGGCATTCCAAAATGAAACAGGCCAAATATGAACTTAATCTTGTTATATAGGCATCTTAATAGCTGAACATTTAAAATAATTTGCTTTACTATGTAATTATGAGTATAGCTTACCAAAATATTAAGGTCTGGTTCTCCCAACATAAGAACTATTCCTACAAGATATAAGGCAGAGATAAGGACAAACATAGCTTGATTTAGATTTGGAAAATACCCAACAATCTTAATAATCAATGGGCTTGATGAAAAATATATATTTATTCATCAAAATTCTTTCTCGTGAAAATATTCATTGGTGATCCTCCATCTAGGAACAATGGCCATCCCTTTCAATGTTTTATATGAAGAACTAGTTTTGCCATGCCTCAGTAAAATTTTAACATTCTAACTTTAATATCTCCAAACCCAATCTTACCTTTCTCATCCATAAGTTCGGTGTAGTGATTCAATGTCAAACAAGTTGGGGCATTTTCTTTGTGAGTCTGAAAGAAAAATAATTGAGTAGAAGTAGAAATGCATTGTGGTTCTGAACATGTTACACCAATTGATCCTAGTGTTCAATGTTGTATTTTCTAAATGGTTTTTTTTTTGTCGTTAATATGGTTTGGACATTTCATGCTACTGTGGAGTGTTTATGATCACGTATAAAATTCTAGTTAGTGCATGCACCGTTTCTTTTGAATATATTCCTATAAAAAAAAAAGAAGAAAAAAAAGCTGTGATGATGTCATGGTGTGAAGACGTCATCAGTTACAAAACAGAAAGTTTAACATGATAATATCATGGCCCACCAATGAGTGAAATATTTGCTTCATTTGTTGTAATTTTCATTTTGTTCATTGTTTTTTGTTTCTTTGTTTAAATATCTTAATTTCTGCACTTTCTGTTTTTCTTTATTTTTTTACATCTGCGTTACATGTGCAGCGCCACCTTTTTTTTTAGCAATGTCGTGAACCGCTTTGACCTATTTTTTTCTATTCTACATTGGCAGATATTTGTTTTATGTTCTGCTTGCTGTATATACACATAGTGTGTATTCCACAGGTGAATACTTTTTGGAGTATTTTCTCCTCTAATTTGCATGTTTTTACTTTAAATAAATATTTCTCAGACACTGGAAGTGGTAGAATCCTTTATTGAGTTGCTCAACCAATTGGAACAGACGTTACATACGTTTTCATCTTGGAGTTGCTGGGGCCTTGTATTAACTATTTTGTTTGGATAATATATTCAAACATAGTCATCAGAGATGCATCAACCCTCAGCCCTGGTAACTTACGATACAATATTTGCTCCGTGCAATATTTGTGAACAAAATGTCATGATGATGGGCCTGTGACCTTAAAAAGCAGGTGAAGGTAACTGTCCATCAAACTCATCTGGGATGGGGAAATGAAGGATCAATCTAAGAGATATCCAAGGCCAGACAATGCTAATTAGTTTAAAGAGGATCTCAAAGGTAACATTCTCAGGGTGTTCAGAGAAGAGCTAGTTTGTTTGTTTGAGGATTTCATCACTTTCAACATTATTTCAGTCATTTCGTGATGAGACCTACTTGTATCATATATAGTGCTGCCTCATTGAATTGTCATGTTGCCAGAGAAGAGCAAGAGCCAAGGATATGCACCAAGTGCAATGTGCAGTGGCCGGGGCTACAGTGGCAAAAACAAGACTTCACAAACGGTTATGGATCCAAGTTTCCAGTTACTGTTGGAACAAATACAAATGCTAGTAGAAGTGTCATCGCATTTTGGATTCGTATCTGTGTTTGTATTAAAATATTGATCTAAGCAAATGTTGAGGGAGCTATCTTACCATAATTGTTCTTATATGCACATAATCAGAAATGTGAGACCCACTTAGAAATATTGCCTCATCACCCTGGGAGGAGATTATTTGGTCACAAAAAAAACAGCTAGTTTTCAAACATGAGCAGCTCTGCTGATGATTCTATCTCCGTGAATTCTGGGAGGGTGGTACCCACAAGGCAAGATTAGTCATATGTCACTGCTAATTAGCTCCTATAACTATCTAATAATCTACAATAATACAATATCAACACTTTAATAAAAAAATGCAATAAAAAAGATTACTATATTATGATATCAACACTTTAATAAAAAAGATTATACCAACTATGGCATGCGTTTCATGCAGACTTAAACAGATATAAAAACAGATGTTTGATTGAGAGTAAATAGTGATCTAGAAGTCAGAACTTAGATTGTTCATATTCAATCTTTATGAGCTAAATGTACCTGGAAGGACAAGAGTGGTGTAAAGTTGACCGTATTACCAGCAATCTGCTGCAGGAAAAACTCATAACCCTGAGCCCTTGGCAGGGGATACACAAACTGAAATAACAAGGTTTTAAAGTTAATAAGTCACATATTTATTTTTGAGACAAATGTCTGTGTCACACAAAAGTCTGTGTCACATAATGCTGTTTCTTCATATACATTTAACAAAAAACCTAAGTTCCATGAAGAAGATTAACAAATCCTGCTATATTACATGTTATAATTTGCTGGAATTGTTTTTATTTGTAAACATAAACATTTAAAGATATATTTATGAAATATTAACCCATTGTTGTTAAATGTTAAGAAACTATTGAATTTATTTTTAAAAAATGCAATAAAAAGATTACACCAACTTCACATTTTTTTTATTATTTCAACTTAATACAAAGTTAACATAACATTCAAAATGTTAGCAACTTACTGTTGGAAATTCTTGTGATTTCCTCTTCATTTCTAGATAATCGTCTTTCTGGAAAACATTTCACATCCAAATTAGACCAGTCAATGTGTTCTTTTTATTTCATACTCATGACCTTTTTAGGATCAAAATAACAAGGTTTATATCATTCTAAATTTGACCAATGATAATCATCAAATATGTATCTGTTGACAAGTCCAATATCTGTGCATAAGCACAAAATTTGGCATACCATATTTACTTGTGTATAGGACAACTTGTGTATAAGACGGACCCCCAAAATTGAGGTAATTTTGCTTGAAAAAAAAAGCAATTTCCGAATATAAGACGAGTTGGTTTTTCTCAAGATATCGGCTCTGCTACCATTCAAGCTTCAGCTGAAGCTTGGCGGCCATTTTAAAAGTGAAACGTAAATATGCTTACAATACAAGATCTTAACGGTCTTATACACGAGTATGGGAGTGACGCAGCGGATAGATTTTAATTGCGTTTTAAATGATAAATAAAGGTATGATAATAATCAAGTCAATGTTCACGGTATGTTGATAATTAAGTATGTTTATGTCAGATGTATGACCATTTGATGATTGTGAAATGCCTTACAATGTCTTTGTTATTAGTTAGCTCAAGCAGCAACATGTTTATAATAGATAAACAATGTACTTAAGTTAAGCACTCAATGTTGTGTATCATCCATTGTAGGACCACTGGTACTACTCCCCCTTGGTTGCAGAACACAAGCACAGAGTGAACATGGAACGCAAGGTCTGCCGGCGACACCACTCAGACGGAAACAGACAGCTCTTATCTGCGGTCACCCGCAGATGCAGGGAAGTCTGCAGGGACGTATGTCGAGAGAAGTGGTTTGAGTGGTGTCAGACATTCAACGAGCACACATCACTCCAAGAACTATGGAGCAAACTACGGATGGCAGCTGGGAAGAGAAGGACCACACCTGGAGCCCACCCACAACCCCACCAAGAGGCAGAACGACTCGCTACGATGTTTGCCGACCGAGCAGCCAGCAAGAACCTACCCTCCGATGTCCAGGGCAGATTGACCAGACTGACCGACCCCCGCACAGCAGCTCTCCCAGATGCAACAGAGACCAGCGCCCCTTCTGAAGTCCCCTTCACCGACACAGAGCTGGAGAAGGCCAAGAAACGCAGCAAGGACATGGCGCCTGGAGCAGACCGGATCACCTACTCCATGATCACCAACTCTGGAGCAGCGGCCAAGCTAGCAGTCTGTCGCCTGATCAACGCATCCTACGCCCTGGGTAGACTTCCACACAGCTGGAAATCTGCAGACATCCAACCCATCCCTAAGCCCAAGGAGCCCACCAAGCCCAGACCCATCTCCCTCACCAGCTGCCTGCGCAAGACGGCCGAGAGGATGGTCACCAACCGCCTTCAGCACCTCATTGGCCCACTCCACCCCAATAAGTTTGGATTCGTCAAACACACTGGCACAGCTGAAGCCATCTCGACCCTCCTCTCCACAGCCAGCTCCCAGAAAACTGCTCTCACCGTCTTCCTTGACCTGGAGAAGGCCTTCGAGCTCGCCAACCCTGCCGCAGTTCTTGATTCCCTCGTATCAAAGGATATCACAGGTAAAATACTGGCCTGGATTGAGGATTTCCTCACCGACAGACAAGGTAGGGTTTGATTTCAAGGCTCTACTTCCAGGTATCACAGGCATCAGAATGGAACCCCCCAAGGTAGTGTACTTAGTCCTACTCTATTCAACTCATTAATGGAACAAATTGTCTCTCTTCCTTTTCCAGTAGGTACACAAGTCCTCAGCTATGCAGATGACCTGGTACTTATAGTACATGGTGGCAAGAGACCCTACACTCGAGCGCAGGCGGCCCTAGACCTCATCACCGACCGATGCGCCAACCTAGTCCCAGGCCCTGCTCTTCAGACAGATCCACCCGCCTGTAGATCTCCACATCCAAGGACACAACCTGGAATGGGTTCCTGCCTACCAGTAGGGATCTGGATAGGCAGCCAACTCCAGCCCCAACCTTCAAAAGGTTGAGACTCTACAGAACGAGGTCTGCCTGCTCAGGAAGGTCTGGTGCAGGCTTCTTTACAGAGGGGAACCAGTTCTGCTTCAGACTGAATGATGACTCATCCACTCTGCAGACAGAGCTGGTCACCATCTACCATGCCCTGAACCATGCCTTCCTGGCAAGTAAGTACTCGGAAAAATCGATTTCCTCACCATTATCCAAACCAATAATTATTTACTCTGATTCCAGGTCCTCCCTGCAGACAATACAAGCCGCCGCCCCGAAGGAGGATGTCCAACTCATCACCTCCATCCTCCACCTAATGAGTCAACTATCAACCCTGTCCCGTCCCGTTACCTTCCTCTGGATCCCCAGCCACTTCGACATCGCCAGCCAAGAGATGGCAGATGAGGCGGCAAACAGAGGAGCTCAACACACCAACATCGACTCCGGCCTTGCCCCGACCCTGTCCAGTCTCAAGACTGCGTTCTCCAAAACCAGCGACAGTCGCCACATCTCCCGCTTCATGACCTCAGTCCCAGAGTCCAAGTCAAGCCAGTGGTACTGTACCTTGCTGCCACCAGTCTCAAGCCACTCAAGCTACCTCGAGATTCCAGCCGAGCCCTTGAGGTCATCCTTCACAGCCTGAGACTAGGATACAGATGCAACTGGATTCTCAAAGACTACGGCGACCGAGAATGCAGCCACTGTAGCCGCCCCACCTCCAGACCCCTGCTCCACTATTTACTACAGTGCTACCACACCAGAGCCCTACGTACAGACACCCCTGCCCCGGACTACGACATCGACACAGATCAGTCCCACGAAGCTGCTGCACTAGTCCTAGCGGCTATCCCACAACAGGAGTCACTGGAACTGTTCTTACAGTACCATCCTCCCAGGTAAAGTAACCTCGGCATAGGATAACTGCCTGCCTGCTCGCATGAGGCATTAAACCCTCCTCGGAGGCCGTGGACTGGTGTATCTGAACCCTATCTCAGAGCATGTTAAAGAACCTATTAACATCTATCGAAAAGAGATGGGGAGACCCGGTGTAAGTATCGCAATAGTTAACATCAACCTTCTTCTCTCTCTTTGCAGCTCAACAACGACAAGCAATCTAGCTTCCCCCGGGTAACACCATCCCAACCCAACCAACACACGGTACACACGAACGCATGGCCAGGGACAGACTACCTCGATACACAATCAGGTTTATTTTTTCCATACCACATACACACCCTTTTATTGCAGAAACACATCACAACTGTCACACATTTATTGCCCCAGTCATAACAACGCTACAACACTCCACAAGTCCCGCATCGACTTATCCCACGAATAGATTATTCCAGCCATCACGCTTCAACACACAACAACGGCAGATCTCACGATTCCCACGGTTTATATACTCACGTTACATACATACCAAACTACAGCAACACTCCCCACAACACAACACAAGCCTCAGCTCTCACACAACACATATTCCAATGATATTAATCCACTGAATGTCTATAAACCACACAAATTAACTCCATCGTGACATACTTCAACATGGCGCCTTCCAGGTAACCGGCACAACATCAACGTTCTCACACGTTTCAAACCTGACACGCCGTGCAAACAGGCCATCTACCACCTCAGCCCGACACTATTCTTCACTCAAATCTACCACGTCACACACCACGTGGTAAACGAACACGCCCACTTTTACCTCATTTACATAGGGAAAACAGAACGTGCTTTGGCGCCATCTGTACACTCCCACGTGACCAACATATCTCACAAAGTTACCACGTCATCAACCACGTGGTAACCAAACACCCCCACTTATCTCATTAACATACTATCGCCACCGTAAAAGTACGTCACCTCTCGTCAAAGAGGTGACTGAATTTACGAATCTGATAAAGCATCACGTCATCAACCATGTGATCGCTAAACACGCCTACATATCTCATTAACATAACACTGACACCGTACAAGTACGCCACCTCCCGTTTGGGAAGTGACTGAAATTACGAAATTACCGAAACACGCCAACACTCACAAGATACAACAATAACAACGCCACATCTCAGCATAATAACACAGCGAGGGACATGATGATTTCTTTATTTTTGTTCTGTTCAAGTTTAATTATTTGTTTTCTATCTTCAGCCAAGTGCAGAGTACCCTATAGAACACCGCCTGTACATCGGTACAACCATGGAGGGCCGCCAGATCTGGCTACAGCCCTCGAGGGTCCATCCCCTCAAATCTTCATCATCATCATCATCATCTAGCATCAGGGTCAGACAGGGTGGTCAGTTGAGCTGGTCAGTCCCTTTTGTTTGACCACTGGAAGAGCCGGGCCGAGCCTGCTGCCTTCCTCTTATTGCACCTGAGCACCGGCTGCTCATTGCATAGCCCAACCCTGAAGTGTCTGTGGACCTTGTCAGTGTCCACCACACTCTTATTTGGCACATAGCATTTAGGGCTGTGCCTAAAGGGCTATGTATATTTAAGCTGGTAGTGCACAGGGTGCTCTGTGTTCCTTTATGGCAGTGGGTAGACTGAGTCTAGCACCTGCTGAGTTGGTCATTTATTTGTGGTGACCTTGTGTGAAATTGTAGGATATTGTGGATTATTATTTGTATTGTGTATTATTGAGGGCTAATAAACATTCTGTACTAAATCATTGAAATCAGTGTTTGTGAGGATTTAAGATTAGTTACAAGTTTGTTCACGCTACCAAGAAAATTTATAGAAAACATTTAGCCCCCATCCCCGCTCGTAACAATATGGATATATGATAAAATACGAAACATAAAAGTACCGTCATTGTAAAATTTATAAAAAAATTCTGTTCATCTAATTTAGATTCTGAAATATATTAATTAAATTTAAGCTAATGAATATAACATTATTTTAAACATTCATGAAATGAGATTTTTAAGCACTTTTATCTTTTTTAACATAAATATTTATGCCCTGAGCTTTGCCCATCATATTTCCCCTCCATAAATTTCTTCTGCTAAAATCCATTGGATACTTTGTCAACAAACGTTGTTTAGCTGACCAGTGATCTGTTTGTCTATTGGTACAGGAAGAACACCCTTACAGACCACTCATATGCTTGTTCAAAAAATTGCCTGTGGCCTCTGATTTCATGAAAGCTTTGAGCGTTACTTTATATCCCTAATTTCAATATTTCTAAAAAATGTGAATATTGAATATATTTTTGGGTGAAAATGGTTAAAATGGAAGATCTAACATGTATGGAAAGTCTTTGATATCATTAAATGATTGTTAGGGAATAGTTTCTACAATCCAAATCTTTAAAGGGGGAGTTCCTAATAATTGGGTTGTACCCCAAACCATGTGTTTTTTTGTCATAAAATCATTCATTTGGTTGCCAGTAGTCATCTCACAAATTTCAAGTGTATCTTGTAAATGTTGTGATGATCAAATTTCACTTCAAAGTTTGGATCATGACATATCTCCGAAGTCAGTCCGGAATTTTATTACCCCCTGTCACGTGGGGTGGTGACGTAGAGAGTGTAACATTTTGGGAAAACCCCTAGCCCAGCATCTTGGAGTCGGAGGGAGATTTTACCGATAGTGTTTGTTCAACAAGTGTTTCTGACATAATAGAGGTCCAAAGTTTATGTGGATCATCTGAGGATGAAAGAAGTGGGTCTGAGCCACCTTCAGGTAGCTTTATTAAGCAGGGTAAAGTTCAGGGATGGCAATTTGCCCCCCCACAACAAACAAGACTTGTAGCCTGCAAACTGTGATTGAGAAGAGTCTGACAGTGGGGATGATCTTCAACAAATCAAAATAGTATATGTTATGATAACAGATAGTATGTTATGACACAACATATCACACTGTGCCAATTAACAATTATGAAAACAAAACACGAACCTTGGCCATGCGATTTAACTTATCTTATTTTTCAGTCAATTGTATGGACCACAAAGTATATAATCAAAGTTTAAAATCTTGAAAAGACTTGTATATCACAAACATGTTCATATAAAATAATAGTTAAAAGAGGTTTTAAAATTAAGGACCATTTTCTTTACATTTGACAATATTTTGGTAAATGTTTTCCTGGGGACAACACATTGAATCACTGAGGTATCTACATTCACCTCTCATTTCAGCACCCTGACCTAGTATGCTTAGTCTTAGTCTCAGCCTAGTTTTCTGACACTCATCGGCCACTTGATCATGGCATCAGTAGTGGAGAATTGTCTAGAACTTCTTTCCTCTATTTTGTGGATTGTGAAATGACCTCTGTTCAGCTAATCTAATCATCACTAGGTTTGTGATGTGGTCTAATAAGAATTACAGTTCATTTTAGCCTAGGGAACTCTGGTAGTCATTGTTTCAGGCCCAACTGTTACCATATTCTGATTCAAAAACAAAATGTTCTCTTCATAGATAACCCTGGCTGTGTTTCAAACCTGAGTATTTTGTGTATTTCAAACTTTTGTTGCCACAATTTTTGGGGAATTGAAAACATTGATCCCTTGTCAATTACTTTTGTTGCAAATATTTATAACACACAATTCCCCTGACATTGAGGGCAGCTTATTTTGAGTACATGTTGAGGGGCCAGCTTCACCCACCATTGTGAGACCCAGTTTCCCGGGATAAGGAGTTACACCCGTGACGTATAATCTCCGAAGTTTTATTACCCTCCCGAACCCGACCATTCTTTCCAGGACAGCCTGCTGCCACAACAAAGATCCACGTTGTAAATAAACAGTTGGTCAGATTAATGTAGGAAGTGTGTGATTTGATATCTTATTACCATATATTTCATTACATGTTAAAAAAAAAAAAGGTTAGATTATTAGGAACTCCCCCTTTAATCAGAATGAAAATATCTCAAACATTCAAAAACATTTTTCTCTGGGAATTTTTCTCTGAGGGTAATTCAGATTGGGATAATAAAGAAGTTACAAAGTACCGTATTTACTCGTGTATAGGACGACTCGTGTATAGGACGACCCCCCAAAATTGAGACGAGTCAGTTACTGTCGAGACATCGACACTGCTACCATTCAACCGTTTGGCGGCCATTTTTAAAGTGAAATGTAAATATACTTACACAACAAGATCTTAACAGTCTTATACTCGAGTATTTAGGGTAAAACATAAATATGATGTTCGTAATATAAAAATCGATCTGCTATGTCCGATATTCGTTATCGCGAAAATATAAAAGTCCGTAATGAAAACGCTTTGTTTTAACGAGGACATGGAGAAAATCTCGAACCTGCGAAGCATAATTTGCGACAATATTGGGTAAATACCTTTATTTATCATTTAAAACGCAATTAAAATCGATCCGCTATGTCCGATATTCGTTATTTCGAAAATAAGAGTGTTTGTAATGAAAACTCATAGTGCCGTAATTGTTGGCCGTAAATCCTCGTCCACAGGTTGCTCTCGTGTATAAGACGACCCCCCAAACATTAACTAAGGGCTTTTGTACTAAAACCTCATCTTATACACGAGTAAACAAAAACCTCGTCTTATACATGAGTAAGTACGGTAGTTACAAGTATGCCCTTAAAGAGCCCCCTTGTTGTTGCACCAATACCTGTAGATTGACCTATATAGTTTTCAAATTCATTAACATATGTTAAGGTACAAGTGTAAGAAAAAAAAAACTCAACATAATCAGTTGCCTAAGTGAAAGTATATCACTTTCACTTTTAAAACCATGAGGAATACATTAAATTCACAAAATTACATGGATAGATGATACCCTATAAGTGTCAAGTGTGTGTGTTTTACTTCTGTCATATCATGATGAGCCTTTCGTGTAGCATATATACAGTGCTGCATCACTCAATTGACATGTCCCAGATCATAACAATCCACCCTTACAAGGACAACAGGTTAACCCTTCTAGCACATACCTCAGCTCATGTGTCCATCTCACAAATTGATAATCGCTGAGCAACTCTTATCAGGAACACAAACATTTTAAATAGGAAATGTGAAGCACAGGGAGGTTATCAGTCATGTGTGTACAAAACAGCGCAATTTTATTCTTAAGTTTGAACCTTTTACAAAGAAAAGGGTTATACTCACAGGGATTGAAGCAAAGATTTTGTCCTTGTCTGTGTAGTATTCTTTCCATAGCTGAAAAGGAATGATAAATGTAAAATTGTGTATTACATGATCAAAAATATTTTTCAAATGATCACTTTTTGATCTTAAAACCAAAAATACTCCATGTGCTGGACCCCATATGATAAACGTATGATAAGCATAATGTCTTCACATCAAATGATCAACAAAATTATGTAATCAGTTTTTATTGCCCTGTGATACTGTGTAACATCATAACCAGGCACATTATAAAGCTGTATTAACCCCTAGCAGACTAGCCTATTTAAATTTTGTTAGTCAAATTTATAACCATGGTTATTCTATATTCTTCAACTCCTAAACTATGCCTTGGCATTGAAAACAAACTCTCATAGAAAGAGAAAATCTTGCATGGGTCCAAAAGGGATCAGTTCTGGGACTGGTGATTTTTACTAATAACATGCACATTTGGACAAGGCTTAGTCTGGTGCCACATCAGTCATTTATATTGTTATCAATAGATAGTTTGTGATGGGCACAAAACAAGTCTGTACATTATTTAATGCCTACAAGGTCATTAAAAATCTTGCAGACTTAGACTAATGTTGCGCTCATAAATCATTTAAATCATTATCAAATCATTTATATCATTATTAATAACTATTTGTTTTTGCATTCTATTCTCTTGTCAGCCTCTGATGAGTCACTACAGCTGACGAAATATTTTTCTGGATTATTGTATTTGCACATTAAATTAATAAAATTAATAACCACGGTTATTCAGTATAGTCAACAAAGTACTGGGGTCAAAGGTTCATGATCCAAGCTATCTGACGTCATTGTCATGATTACATTGTAACAAGTTGCAGCCCTTCAGAATGTTACAAATGATGTCATCAAGTCAGAACAATGGGG
The DNA here is from genome assembly GCA_949316495.1 of Amphiduros pacificus. NCBI lineage: Eukaryota > Metazoa > Annelida > Polychaeta > Phyllodocida > Hesionidae > Amphiduros > Amphiduros pacificus. The sequence continues at coordinate 43,802,924 of OX439004.1, forward strand.
ACGTCAACGCCCCTCCTGTCCGTTACCGGTGGTGGACGTTGCCGTCCTTCCTGTCCGTTAGGGGTTAATGCATACAAGGTCTTGCACTGTCCAACTTACAGTTTGATAATCTCACATGCAATAAGGAGGTCAAAGTAACATATTTATGTAAATTATTCTCCATATCATAAAAACAATGTATAGGTTACATATGGTGGCAATAAGTGAAATTTGGTGTGTTGGGTAAAATATGGTATTTGTCTATTTTTGTAAATTCGCTCCTGTGACCTTGATTCTATGCTTGATATTACCTTAACCTTGATCCAAAGTAACCAGAAAGTCACAAGAAAAAAAACAAATATGGCATATGAGTGTTCCTGTAAAACACCTGCTTCAGTGATTTTGGAAAGAAAGTTCCTGTGACCTTGAGAGTACTTCAAGGTCAGCTCAAACTCATTTTGTGAGGTTGTTTATTTAGCTCAGGTAACACTGATATTGATGTACTTAAAGATGTACTTTACTTTCTAGTAAAATACATTACATGAATTATATGATTAAATGATCATGGATGCATAAATACATTGAAATTCAGAGACCAAAAAAAAATAGTAGGAACCATGGCAACATAAACCAACAATGAAAACTAATCTTGCAACCCACATAAATTATGATCATTTATTGCAATTTGTGTCTATGACGTCATCGTGGGGTATTTACTGCAAGTGCAAGTCGAGCTGCAATCATTTTCAATTTTCACAAAACTTGTCATAACTGCTGCGCCCAATCGCCGTCATGGTCCGAAAGCTGTCAATATCCACAACTTTTGACAGAGATTGGGCACGTGACAGCTTTGGGGCGACTATTGACAGTCCCGGGGCCGTCATGGAAATATCAAAGAATATCCACTGGATATTGACGCCTATTGGGCAATGGTAGGGTACCCACAAATAGCATTTCCGTCAATTCGAACTTTGACCCAGAGGGGTCCTCTCTCAGCAAGATTATAACACATCATGCATATTGGCGCACATAATTACGCAAGCAAAGAAAAATGGTGGAGTCAGTTAAAAAATTCTTTGCCGCAGCCACAGTGTTAACAAATAGTGTTTTAGCATTTACTCATTCAAATCTTATTGTGCCAGCAAAGGTGTTAAACACACCCATAACTTTAAATCGATGGATCATGGTTGAGTCAAGGTGTAAAAAGCATGAAGTGCAATTACGAGGTCGGCAAGTGGTTACCACTGTTCAAAACGTTATGAAATTACATTTCCAAGGTAGTTCAAATATTTTTCTCAACATATTCCCCCAAATATTCTTTCCTAGTTCAATTTTATATGTCTCAAGTCATTGATTTTGACCGATGCGTATATTTGCGTGAAAATCCGCTTTGTATATTACTCTAAAAGATAGATATTTTAAATGGGTCACAAATATCATTTCCGGTAATTTGAACTTTGACCCTGGATATTTCTTGACCTAATTGGATATTCGCCGTGACGCCTTTGGGACGTGACGGCGATTGGGTAAAACAATAACTGTCACAAGTGAAGTTCTTCCTGTGTTTAACATGACCTTGACCTTGACCAAAAGCCAAAGAAGTTCAACCCAAAATATTTCCCAAGCCTATTTATTAACATGTATCAGTGTCTAATCCAAAGTCCAAGCATGAATGAATGAGGAAGAAAACAGTGTGGCGGCAGTGCAAACACAGTCAGAACATTAAGCCAACTTGTAAAATTGTTTTTCCTCTAAAATTGTTTTTCCTCTTCAAGACATACCTTCTGTATTTCTTCTGGTGATTTGTCATGTAAAAGCTCCAACTTCATGATATTTTTTAATTCCTGTGAAAGAGAAAATAAAACCATACATTAAATTAAATAATTATACAAAATGAAATCAAAATGCTCTTATGAATCAAAATTCAAAGTAAAAGAATTATAATAAATTGTTTGTTAAACAGTTACTGGCTATTGGCTTCAAGCAGACATATCCCAGTTTGATCAAGATTTGCAAAAACGAGGAAAAACTTGTGGAATTTATCAAGGCTATTTCTTAATCATCACCTTTGGTTTTGCCGCTTCCTTTTCTAATCTCTGTTTCTCCTCTTCAATCAGCCTCTTTGCATCCTCTTCTTTTCTTTGTTGCTCTTCCTCTAAGGATTTTACACGCTGAACAAAGTCTTCTGGTGAAGATCTTTACAATGCAAAAAGAAAAATATGAAAATTAGATACAGAAGCAGATTTGGTAACAATGTGTATATGCTATATGTCATCATTTTCTGTGTGCATGCTGCCCAAGGCCCCCAAGATAAAGATGGCAATTGTTTAAATTTCAGAGCTGAGATCTGTCATATTCAGTGTAATATGAGAACAATCCCAGCACAGCTGGGATTTGAACCCACAACCTATCGTGTCAGAGGAAAACTGACAAGGTAGCAGGAATATTCATAGGAATATTCTCAGGAATATTTATAGCAGACTATGACAGACAGACAGACAGACAGACAGACAGACGGACAAGACCCCAGAGGTAATGACAAAAAGAATTTTTGGAATATCATTTAAAGTACATTTTCTTGAGAGCCTAATTGTATAATGAATATTCACTTATTAACTCTTTCTTTTTTTGGTTCCATGCCATAATAAAAAGAATGTGATGTGAGTAATCAGTTGGAGAATTTTTCATTTATCTAGACTGTAAACACTGGAATAACAAGACAACTAATGTTCAATGGAAAATTCCATACAAGGTGAAATGTAACATGTGATCCTCTGATGCATATGAAACCAATGTAATAACTGCTTTATCTTGATAAAATTTAATCATTTCAAAATCTATGGATATAAAAGTTACTACAGTTCCAGTTGAATTCATTTGTGTGCTGATCATACAGAACATCAAGTGCAATGCATAATTCTCAGATGAAGAGGATGACCTGGTCTAAATCAATAGAGGCTTCACTATCTTTTGTGGGATACAGCATAGGCCTGGGAAATGTCTGGCGATTCCCATACTTGTGCTACAAGAATGGAGGAGGTGCTTTTCTTGTTCCCTACTTTCTGACCATGTTGATGGCAGGTCTGCCCATGTTCTTACTGGAGGTAGTTTTGGGCCAGTACCCCTCTATGAGTGCAGCTAATGTGTGGGTGATTTGTCCACTATTCAAGGGGGTTGGATGGTGTGCAGTGATGATCAGTGGTCTCTGTGCCATTTATTACAATCAGATTATTGCCTATATAATGTATTACCTGATTGCATCGATGACGACACAGCTACCCTGGGCAACATGTACCAACTCATGGAACACACCTAACTGCAAAACTGGCAGAGTATCCCTATACCTTAATGCTACAAATGGAATAAATCAGACTCTCCTTACCACGAATTACAGTATGATGAACATCAAATCACCAGGAGAGGAGTATTGGGAAAGGCATGTCTTAAAAATGAGCAGTGGTCTTGATGAGTTTGGTAGCATGCAGTGGAAGCTTGCACTGTGCCTGTTGCTGGCCTGGACTATAGTCTTCCTCTGCCTCATCAAGGGAATCAAATCAACTGGCAAAGTGGTGTATGTCACAGCAACCTTACCCTATATTGTGCTTCTCGTCCTGCTGATCCGAGGTGTCACCTTGCCTGGAGCAACCAAGGGTATCAAGTACTACTTGTTTCCTCAATTTTCAAAGTTAGCTGAGCCAAAAGTATGGGGAAGTGCTGCATCACAGATATTCTACTCCCTCGGCCCAGCCTGGGGTATTCTTACTACTTATTCCAGCTATAATAAATTCAACCATAACTGCCACAAAGATGCAATAATATGTTCATTTATATGTGTTGGCACCAGTTTTTTCATTGGATTTGTCATATTCAGTGTGATTGGTTTTATGGCTCATGAACTGAATGTTGAAATTGAAAATGTGACATCCTCTGGGCCAGGATTGGTGTTTATTGTTTATCCCGAAGCCCTTGTTAAGATGCCAGTGGCACCTTTATGGTCTGTTATATTCTTCCTGATGTTACTCAGTGTAGCACTTGATACTATGTTCGCGACATTTGAGACAGTAATTTCAGCAATAGTAGACATGTATCCTGAGGTACTTGAAAAGAGAAGAGTATTATTGACAGGAATTTTCTGCCTTGTGTTTTTTTTGTTGGGTTTACCACAAGAATTTCAATCTGGTATTTACTTGTTGACTTTGATGGACTGGTACATTGGTACCTTTCCCCCACTATTCATTGCTCTCTTTGAGGTTTTGGTGGTATCATACATATATGGCTGTGATCGCTTTTTATCCGACATTAAGTCTATGATTGGATTTGAACCTGGTCGATATTGGAAAGTAACTTGGATGGCCCTGACACCTATTGTTATATTGGGTATCATCATCTTCAACATTGCAATGTACAGCCCAGTAACATTGGGAAGTTATCAGTTTCCCAGATGGGGTGAGGCTCTAGGATGGGTGTTCTGTCAGGGTGGCCACACTCTGATGAGAAAAAAATTCCCTGACATTTCCCTGACTTTTCCCTGACTCAAAAAATAATTCCAGGTAATGCGGCCTCCATTCTCCCCTACAGCCGCCCATTCCACCCTTCATATGTTCATGATTTGGAAAATATATATGTAAAGCCTGGGAGGCCACAATATTGGAATGATATCTACTGACTAGAACAAATAAACATAGGCATCAGAGATGCATCAACCCTCAGCCCTGGTAAATTATTGCACAACATTCGCCCCACACAATATTTGTGAACAAAACGTCACCGCACCACATAATTGTTCCTGTGACCTTGAAAAGTAGGTGAAGGTCTTCACTGAGGTCTTCACCAGATGCTTATGTGTGTCAAGTCTCATAAAGCTGCCATCATTCGTTCTCGAGTTATAGCAATGATAGGAATTTCACATAATTGTCACTGTGACCTTGAAAAGTAGGTGAAGGTCATGTTCCATAGAAAAATGTCTGAGGTCTTCAACAGATGCTCATTTGTGTCAAATCTCATAAAGCTGCCATCATTTGTTCTAGAGTTATTGTGATTCTAGGGATTTCACATAATTGTCCCTGTGACCTTGAAAAATATGTCAAGGTCGCCGTCCATAGGTCTCGTCCGAGGTTTTCACCAGATGCTTATGTGTGTCAAGTTTCATGAAGCTGCCATTATTTGTTCTCAAGTTATCGCGATGACAAGGATGTTCGCTACAGACATACAGACATAGACATACAGACATACATACATACATACCCACGCCAGGAGTACTGCAATACCCTCAGCCTGATTACATCAGGGGCCGAGGGTAAAAAAATAAGTAAGACATGTAACAACATCATGGATATTTGAGCTTCAACTTGGAAACTTTAATTCTTGCTATTATAGTATTAAAGCCAAAGGAGCTCATTTTGTTCCCTCAGTTATTCTTCTTCGTGAATGTTTGTTTTAAACCCATCAATGATCTAAAAGTACTCAATGATTATGAAAATGAACAAAATTCCCTGACTTTTCCCTGACATTTCTGTCAATCAGAAATTTCCCTGACACTTTTTAAAATTCCCTGACATTTCCCTGACCTTGAAAAAAAAAAGTTTTTCCCTGACTTTTCCAGGTGCGTGGCCACCCTGTCTGTGGATCTTCCTTGGTATTCATCCCTATCTTCATGGTGATTAAGTTCTTTGAGAAAATCAGTGGGCCCCAGAACATGTTCCACACATTGAGATTGCCATGGACTGGTGAAACTCTACACCTTCTAATGAAGCCTGAACCAGGCTGGGCTCCGGCACATGAACGCAAAGCAAGTAATATCTATGATGGAGTGCCTCAGAATGAAAATACTGATATATAAATGGATGGAGAATTAACTGAAACAAGCCTTGTGTACATCTAGGGTCTGCATAGAAGACACAGATACATAACAGATATTTAGTATCTCCTGTTCATCGTTCATGGGCTATGGCCTGCACAATAATGCAAAGGTCAAGGTCACAGTATCAAGGTCAAAGGTCAAATCTGTAAAAAATGTATAAGGTGCTCGAAATAGTGTTGATATATAACAGACATGAACTACTTTTTATTCAATTCTAATGGTTGTGATGTGGCAGGTACACACATTTTGAATTCAAGGTCAATGTGCCAAGGTCAAAGGTCACATGACTAAAATTGTATGACGAGGCACAGCTATGACCTAAGACATTTCTGTATACCAAGTTTTAATATTTTCTTATGAGTGGTTGCTGAGATATGCTCCTTACAAAATTTGTGACATCAAGGCCACTGCACTAAGGTCAATGGTGACATCACTAAGATTTGAAGGAATCTGAATCTTCAACTCTCTATCTAACTCTATATTAAATATGAAACAAATATTACTGGTAGTTTTGGAGGAGAAGATTTTTAAACATAGTGTTAGTATATAACAGATATGAAGTGTTTTTTATTCACTTCTGATGGTTGTGATGTGGCATGTTCACAAATTTTGAATTCAAGGTCAGTATGTCAAGGTCAAAGGTCACATGACTAAAATTGTATGACAAGGTACAGCTTTAACATAAGACATTTCTGCATACCTAGTTTTAATTTCCTCTAATAAGTGGTTGCTGAGATATGCTCAGTACAAAATTTGTGACCTCAAGGTCACTGCACTAAGATCAATGGTGACATCACTAAGATTTGAAGGAATCTGAATCTTCACCTATATATCTACCTCTATATAAAATATGAAAGATATAGTACTGGTAGTTTTGACGGAGAAGATTATTAAAGAAATGTTGACAGACGGACGGACAGACGGACAGACAGACAGACATTTTCCCCCCTCCTAAAGCTCTGCGAGCTAAAGTCTCAGCAGAGCTAAAAAGTATGACGAGGCACAGCTATGACTTAAGACATTTCTGTATACCAAGTTTTAATTTCCTCTTAGAAGTGGTTGCTGAGATATGCTCTATACAAAATTTGGGACCTCAAGGTCACTGCGTTTAGGTCAATGGTGACATCACAAAGACTTAAAGGAATCTCAATCTTCACCTCTCTATCTACCTCTGTATAAAATATGAAACATATATTACTGATAGATTTGGAGGAGAAGATTTTTAAACATAGTTTTGATATATAACAGATATGAAGTACTTTCTATTCACTTCTAATGTTTGTGATGTGGCACGTACACACATTTTGAATTCAAGGTCATTGCGTTAAGGTCAAAGGACACATGACTAAACTTGTATGATGAGGCACAGCTATGACCCAAGACATTTCTGTAAACAAAGTTTTGATTTCCTCTTATATGTGGTTGCTGAGATATGCTCTGTACAATATTTGTGACCTCAATGTTACTGCACTAAAGTCAATGGTGACATCACTAAGATTTAAAGGAATCAGAATCTTCACCTATCTATCTCTATATAAAATATATATTACCAGTAGTTTTGGAGAAGAAGATGTTGACAGACGGATGGACAGACAGATGGACAGACATTTTCCCCACTCCTAATAAAGCTAAAAAAATTTCAAATGAACTGGCAACAAGGTTATTTGGGGCAGCTTCGGACGATCTAGTATATAATGTTATCGAAAATGGCAGCCTCCATTATGGTGACTTTTTTAAACACAGGCCAATGTCCTTGGACCTGTGCTGATCATTGCTTTTTGTAATGTTTGTAAACATTTTCTGAAAATTGCTTCATAAATGATCATTTAAATTATTTCCTAGCCTTAAATAATATCACTATGATTATCTACAACTTCACTTTCATAATGACTCCCACTAAAATGTTGAGACTAAGCTAATTTTCCTGGGATGATGCTACCCCATGACTGGATGAGTGAATCAAAATCGAGAAGTCCTCTGTTGCTGCTACTTCTAGTGACAATATGAGGTTCAACATAGAGAATATGCATATAATTAAATGTCATATCTTTATAAACACAAGTTTGTCAAAATGAGCTAAGCATCACTCTATTTTTCACATATAAGCTATCTTCCTTGAAACCCAAGCTTTTCTTCACAAGATAAAAAAAAAACTCTTACTCTTGTTTCTGGCGCAATTTTTCAGCATATTTGTCGAAGTATGGATTATTCTTGAGGTGTTTGATTGGGTCCTTACTGCTACTAGCTTGAGATGATGGTTTATCTGTGCATTTGCTGTGAGATGTGCAGAAGGCACAGTAGAGCTGGCCAGCCTGCCTCCAATGCTTGTGTCTGTGTACGATGTTATGCAGCATCCTTCCTGTCAACGGAACAAACCGCTGCATCATCTCACCTTAATGCCACTGAAGGTTAATCTGAAATAAAAGAATGATATTTCATGATAAGTTCTGTGTTGGAGAAAATGATTTGTTATGACCAATCTCATAATGTATAGTTTTGTGCACAATAAAGCTAGCTGACTCCATCACCAATTCACTGTTTGTCATTAGTTTTTTTTTCAATCCTAAAAAAAAAATGAAAAAAAATTAGACAGTTTGTGAGTCAGCACAGTATTTAAAAATGCATACGAGGTCATGCAATAATCAACTCACAATCTCTTTTGTGCTATAGGGAGGTCAAAGTAACCAGTCACATAATTTGTTCTCCAAATTATCAACATTGAATAGGATGCATGCAATTGCAATAAGTTATATTCGTTGTGGTAATCTTGAAGACATTAGAGCATTCACAAGATGTTCATGTGCTAGTCATGACAAAAAGTGCCCCTGAATAAATTACTGTGGATATTTACTGATACCATATTATCCCTTATAGCCACCCTCTACCTAATTACTGCCCCCCTCCTGTCTGCCAACCAGGCCTTGGTCAATCCACAATCAATCCACAATCCACAGGGGTTTGCTATCTCAGTAATTAATATGTAAACAGTACTCACAGCTTCACTTGCAATACTCATGTTAACATATCAAAGAAAACACACCCCTTGAACTGTTTTCCACAAACACCTGTTTAATATTTCTCAATTTCAAGTGAGGTTACACTGTAATTAACTCCCCATGTTGCATCAATGTGTAAGATCTGACACCTGAATGCTGAGTGAGGGTCACATATGGGTCACAGTATGGTGCCCAGTAGCACACCCCAGACTTAATTGGTTATTTACCCTTTACGCATGTGGTCAAGCAGAGAACTACAGGGCTCAACACTGATGATAAAAGATTGTCATTTTCAATACTTAACATGCTTAGTTCTTTTGTGTCTGGACTGACATATTCATTTTTATTAGTTCATCTAAAATATATTGAATAAAACTGTACTGTACAATTATTCTTACCATCAAACTATTCTTCAAGTGCAACAAGATGTGGCCATTTAATTACTAAACATCAATTGTGAATCTGAAAAACAGTCAATTTTGAACCCTGGTCTTGGCATGTCTGCCAGTCACATATTGGTCGCCCAGAGGCAATGCTTCCGCCCCCAGGGCTTTATTTACAAGAGATCTAACACGTTTAAGATCTAATTTTCTGATTTGTAAAGAAAAAGATTCCTAATATTTTGGAAGTTGTGACCTATATGGCCTTTAAGTAGGTCACTGTGACCGAGTTACATAAATCATTCTAAAATTATGAACAAACATATTGTGTTAATAGTAGGAATAAATGCTATTTTAGTGTTTTGTAAAATATCACAAATAGCTGATTCTGAAAATTGGCCCCTGTGACCTTGAATAACTTAAGGTCACCCAATGTCAAACTTGTTCAAGCCCTCATAGGCTGATCATATCTACCAAGTCATATCAATATTACTTGTGTTGGTCATGACCTTGATTTTTAACCAAGGTCACAAAAAGATCAGCCAGAAATAATTTCTCAGGCCTACATATTATCATTTCATAAGATCTATTACTCATGTCCAAGCATAAATTTATGAGGAAGAAAGCAAAGTGCATCTGTGATAGCAGACACAGCACCTGTGGATGTGGTAGAAACAGGGCATGAACGTAAAGTCAGCTTGTGCTGACTTAAATATGAACCTCATGTAAAATAAATAGATTTTATCTTCTGATGATATCTTACCAAAAAATAAGAAATCTGACCAGGGAAGGTCAAATTTGACGGTCAGACAGAGTGACAGAAAAACACACCCCTCAATGTATCAGCTATGCCAACGAAGTTAGCACAGCTAAAAAGAATAAAATACAAACAAAAAATCTATACTTAAAAAATTGGAAAATCAAAATATTTAAGGATGTGAGTTACCCTTATATGAAATGTATTGGTCAGTCGGTGGTTTTATAAAGCAAATTACTTCATAACCATATAATTCTCAATTCTAAGGTAATATATAACTACAATTATCATGTAACCAAATTTAATATGCAGGTAAAAAATATTTTAATCTAAGGGTAAAATTTTGAGGCAAAAAAAAATGGCATATCAACTTGTAGCAGTCAACTTCAGATAGGGAAAGGCAATCATGAAAAAAAATTGGCATCCCTTTGCTCTGAACTACAATATGTTTAAAAACATGTTTTTGGGGAGCCAGTTTTTTAGGCATCAACAATAAATACAACTTACAACAACTTTAGGCCAATCTTCAATCTATTTCAAATGCATTTTATTGATATTTATATTTGCAAGATGTTCAGATTGATTACTTTGTTATTTTGCAAATCACAGACCTTCATAGACTGGATTTCTTATCTTAATGTTGACTATTGGGAAAGTCAATATCTTAACATATGACATTATATTTATAACACATTTTCAATAGTTACATTATCAATTTTTCTTTGGTCTAAGGAAGTTTTTTAAAAGCAATTTGTGAAAACGTTTTTCTGATGTCTGAAACATGTTTGAATTGGACACTTATAAAGCCAAACCTTTAGGGTAATCAGGCAGAGAAAATAACTTTTTAAATAAATTCTTTATGATCTTTTTTCATGTTCAGCACTGTCTTTCGCAGTCATAGTCAACTTTAAATGTACCAGTCAGAAAGTTATGATATTCTTTCCTTTAGTCAATGCATTTATGGTCTCACAAGAGTTATCAGTTCAGCTCCAGTTCTATGTCCTAAGTTCCTCTCGTAAATATGTCATCAACAAAATGGCAACTCTCATTACATTTTCATGTCAACCAATAAAAGTTATAATTACTGTGTCATGCCTGGAAATAATGATCTATCATAAATTAATATCCTAAATGTGATTCACTGAGAGAAATGGACTTCAAATCATGATGTATTGTGTTTCTGATTTGAAGTCCATGTCATCATATCTAAGTTTCCCAACTGAGATAAATACTTGTCAGCGATGTTTCCACCGATGAAGAAGACCATCACTGCCAGTGGCTACAAGGGTCCTCTCCAGCTAAGCTGCTGTAATCGACAGTAATTGGTAGCAACAAGTAAACCCCTGGCGATTGACATTTACAGTTATGACCCATATCTTTCCCATAATAATGTCTCAAAATGGAAACCCTGTTTTTTCTGAAGCGATCTTTCTTCAGTTTTTCTGCTAATATTACGCTTTACAATTCAAGAAGACATTTGGAAGAGTCCAAATGATAACATCATGGCCACAACAAGTGAGAAAAGTCATTTGGTGTCACCACTGTGTTATGGAGCTTCAGATCGTTTCTGTCTCTCCTATGATTAGACTGACCCACTTTTAACCTCATTGCACAAACTCTTAAACAATGTCAATGGGGAAGCAATGCTGAGATCAAGAAGCAACAAAGAATTTTCTTCTGACAGGCCATGCAACTAATCTCGAATTGAAGGGAACATGGTTTCTTTAAAACTTGTTGCCGGAGAACAAGTTTTACCTGATTCTAACATGAAGGAACAGTGGAAACTGTGGATTTCAAGTCCATCATGTCTATGACAAGTGTATTAAGCATGAAATTGGTATAGTGGAATAATTCTTATATTCAACATCAAAATAGACTTGAAATCCTCTGAATTTAGAAATAACATGCACTGTCCATCCTTACGTCTCCAGTAGAACTTGACTTTCAGCAGCTAACAATCAAAAAATTATGTATCCTTAAAGTCAGCATAAGATGTCAGTCCTGATCAAAAACATTTCTTTGATATTTCAAGAGCACAGCATCATTTCACCATTGTTGACGCGTGTGAGCAATGACGTGAAAGTGGGTCAGTTTATTCACGAGAGTGACAGCAACAATCAAACAAGTTCAACAATGCAGTGGTGCTTTTGACATCATATGGTGTTTCTCCCGTTCTGAGGAAAAGGTACTACAGATAGGAATAACAAAGAAGTTGGCCCGAAAGTGAAGTCGGCCCTGCCATGGGTAGGTCAAATCTCCTTTGAGAAGGCTATTTGACCCTAAGGGCAGTAACTAACCCTCGGGACCCTCAGTAGTTGTTAATTTTCTCCCAGTAACTTGATAATCAAGTTACCCAAAACTGGGGGCCGACTTCTCCTTGGGGCTGACTTCTCTGGTGGGCCGACTTCACTCAGGGGCCGACTTCACTTGTTACCACAGATAGCACACATTTCTGTATTTAGGAACATTATGACTGGGAAAGATGATGACACAGTAAGTAAGTACAACAGTTAATCGCCAGAGATCAAGTTCATTTAGTGCGAAAACTTAAAATATGATGCGCAGCGCACACAGCCGACAACAACAGAACTGTGGACGACAACAGAGCTGTGGTTCCATTTTCAAAGTATTTGAAGTGCATCTGCACATAAAAAATTATTCTCGTCAGGTTGTTGTCTGACACTTGTATGCATCAACAACATGAAATGGTGTGATAAACATTGGCAATAAGTTTATAACCTGAAACACAGCTTTGTTGTCGTCTGCAACTCTGTTGTCATCGGCTGTAGTATGATTGCGGGTTTTCATCTTGTTTTTCTTTACTGATTGGACTTCTGGAAACAGTGGATTTCAAGTCTGTATACTTTTCTCTACATGTCAGCGACCAGTTTCCGCCGATGAAGTAGACCGTGACTGGCAGCAGCTACAAGGGTTCTCTCCGGCTTAGCCGCTGTAATCGGCGGTAATTGGTAGCGACGGAAAACTGGTCGGGCACAATGATTTTGACACTGAATACGGGATTATCATACCTCAGTGATGCGCGTATCGACGAGATTTCCAATGAATACGAGCATGCCGAGTATTCGTAACGTATTGATTCGCTGGGAACTATTTTTCGTCGGGCATCTTTAGACTGGTCTCCCACCGAGTGTCAAAAACATAGTGTATACACAGAGGGCGGCAACCAGTCTATGGCTGTACGCACCATTTTCGGGTCACGTGACGGGGTCAAATGAGGTGCGCTTTGTTTACAAAACGTTTTTAATGATAAATATCTTGTTTCATGTATCATTTTTAAACAAATACAGTAGTTGTCTGAGGTATAAAAACAAAACATGCCTCGTCGGGTCAGCTGTGTGAGCGGATTCAGTTCGTTGGTGATGGCGGACTGATACCCTTCCGCCATCACCAACTCACTGAATCCGCTCACCCAGCTTCCCCGACTCGATATGTTTTGTTATAGGCTGATTGCGGGTCGCCATAATGCCCCATTGAAAACAACACACCGGAACTGCACAATTGTAATCGGAAGTGCACAAAAAACTCTCTAAAATCTAATCATTAAAAAAAACAAGATGGAAACCCGCAATCGCACTATAGTACACAGTCTACAGTTCGCCGATCTTTCACCTATTATCGCTCAAACGCTCGAGAGCACCTTCTTTTCACCACTTCCGGGAGTAATGTTTGTTGCGGTCAATTATACATATTTTCGCCCATGTAAACAAGGCCTTTAAACTGTGTTTTCAAGTAAAATAATCACCAAGAGACATTAATAATACATGCAAACTGTGAATAATAGTTTGTTTTCTCAACGGGACATACAAAAATGTTTTAATGTCGAACATTTCCCCATTGAATGTGCATTTGAAATATTCTCTGTTTTGTTCAACGACATAAATTCAATATGGTGGCCAGTAAGCAGGAAGTTCATGTTCTGCACATGCTCAGTTCAAAGAACAGCAGAAGGGTTGTGAACAATCATCGCCCAAAATACACACTATACCCAAAGCCATCGTCAAAATGGACTTGAAATCCACTGTTTCTAGAGACACCTTGCACTGGCCTTCATATTTAAGCCACGACTCTGTAAGAACTCGACTTCCGGCAACTAACAATCAAACAATCATGTTCCTTTTATATGAACATAAGATGTCAGTCCTGTTTGAAAAAATTTCTTTGTTATTTCTTCATCTCGGCATCGTTTCGCCATTGTTTACGAGTTTGCGCAATCAGGTGAAAGTGGGTCAGTCTAATTATAGGAGTGACAGCAACGATCCCAAGCTCTACAATGCAGTGATGGTTCTGACGTCATATTAAGATTTTCCCTTGGTGTTTCCATGACGTCATCACTTGGACTCTTCTAAATGCCATTTCACGTTGTCAAGTTTGATATCGGATAAAAAACTGAAGAAAAACGCTACAGAATCCACATGGATTTGTATTAATAGACATTATGACTGGGAAAGGTAGTGACATGAGCCAGAACTGCAACATTCAATCGCCGGAGGTCGAGCTTATATAGTAGGGAAACTTCAATATGATGGGCAGTGCGTGGTGTTTCTACTTAGTAGAAACAGTGAATTTCAAGTCCATTTTGCCGATGTCTTTGGGTATAGTATGCCTGTGTATGGCAAAATAACATTTCAAATATCAATATCAGCCTTGACTAAAATGAAATACATGAGAATACCCATTAAAACTGACCTCACTATACTTTCTCTATGGTGAAACAAATGGAAGTGTTTACTGACGTTGCCTTGTCTTCGGCCAAGACCTCTCTCCCGACCTTTAGTAGGTGTCGAGGAGAAAATATAAAAATAAAACGCCAAAGTAAAATAGGTTTATCTGCTTTTCAGATATGAGAAATATCTATGTGTAACAAAATATATTGGTGATTTTTATTTTTCAAATTTCAAAGAGAACAAAAATTCTGTTAATTTTAGAACACTGATTTTAACAACTTTCGTGCCCAATAAACATTTCAAGATGGCAGCCTCCTTGGGAAAACACGTTTGTCTTCTGCGCTGCAAAAATCTCGTGTATTTACAAAGATGTACTGGAAGGAGACGTGCCAAAACCTTATGTGACAGTTCATGTTTGTTGGGAGCATCGTACAGTGGGACAATTCACTCCCGTCGATATTCACAAGATGGGAAATTGGACCCAGACTGGAACGAAGAAAATGACCCTGGACCGGTGTCGTCTGCTGCCAAGAATAGACAACCTCGGTGGGCGATGATGAGGGAAAGAATAAGTAGAAAATATAACCTAGACAATCCAAGTACAACTTCTACAAATGCGGATATGAATGACAGTTATATGGATTCGAAAAGAGCTAAAAATGATAACACAGAAGGAGAAATTGACTTCTTTGGGATTGGAAATGAAGGAAACGAAATGGAGCTGAGAAGAATGTCACAGAATGCATCTCATCAGCAACAGGTTACTGCTGAGAAAATTGAGAACAAGTTCACCTTTCTCAGAAATCCCACACCCACAAAGTATTTTGAGAAAGTTTATGATGTCCCCTTTGGCATGATGAGATTGGACAAAGACAACAGGCCAAGATACCATGGAGAAATGGAAAGATACATAGAAAAAGTAGAAGAAACTGAAACTGCATTATCTGTTGAAGATGACATGGTTTATGAAAAAGTGATTTATGAAAATCCAAGTCTGCATGATTCTGTTGAAGATATAAGTTTAAAAGCCGTAGAAGAGTCACACTCACAAGCTCAGGCTGAAATCAGTAGCCAACTTGAAGGACTGGAAGGCACTGAATATATTGAGGAACAGTATTTTCAGTATGAAGGTGTTTCACATCAAAATGAACAGGTCGAGGAGAATGAATATACTGATGATCATTATTTCGGCACAGTATTTAAGAATGGCAACAATAGCTTGGAAAATAGCATTGTGCATCAAAACGAGCAGGGGAACAAATATTCTTTGGGATTTTCAAACAAAAAAGACCTTGAGAAAGAAAATATATTTGATGAGCAATATTTTCCACAGGCCATAAATAATGAAAGTAATTCTGAATTATCAGTATCTGCAGTAAATAACATTGACAATGAATTACAAGAGAAAAAGCTATCTGTAAAGGACAATGAAGAGGAGAACTTTTTCGATGAACAATACTTTTCAGGTGCTTTTGAGCTGGAAAAGAAAAATGGTGATAATATGTCAAGGCTAGTGGAGAACTCAAAACATTTATCTTCTGTAGAAACAGCAAATGAAGCAGAAGCTTCAAGTTTGTTTGATGAACAATACTTTGGAGCTCATATTGAAACAGGAGTGAAGAATGCAGATAAGTGTACTACTGGTTCAAATTCACTACCTCAATTTAAAGAAGTAAATGAAATATTTCAAGCAAATTTCTTTAATTCAAATGACAACACAAGTGTGGAAAGTGACAAGTTTAAGGGTATATCCCAAGATGAAAACAGATTTGGGAGTCTGGGAAAATCTCAAATAAAGGAAGCTGAGAGTGAACCATATGATGACCAACCAGTCAAAAAAAAGTCAAAATTAGTCAAAGAAACAATATTTGTAGGATCAGAAAAGGAATCAGAACAATCTGTCAATCAACCTCAGTTGGATTTTGATAATCCCCAAACACCCTATGAAATTGCAATGAAAATAAGACTGGAAGCACAAGGAAAGTTGAACACTGAGGCACCTTCCAAGACTACAATGAGGACTGAGGACAAGTTCCTACACCCAAAACTAGCAAACTGGACAGGTGCAACTGACAGCAAAGGATTCAGAATATTAAAGCATCAAGTGCTGGACATTCAGAGCATCCCAGAAGATGATGTTGTGCATATTTTGAAAAATAGCATTCTGTATGAGGATGAGGAACTTGTTGTTCTTGATAAGCCATATGGACTGCCATCCCATGGAGGACCCAGTGTGCATCACAGTGTTGGCAAACTCCTTCCACAACTGGCCAGAAAGCTTAACAGTAATCTAGAAAATCTGCAGCTGATTCATCGACTTGATAAGGAAACTACAGGTATAATGGTAGTTGCCAAAAACAAGCAGGCAGCTTGGAAGCTCCATGGCATGTTCAAGAGAAGAGAAGTGGTGAAGAAATATTGGGTTCTCACTAAAGGTGTCCCAAATCCACTAGAGGGTGTTATAGATATTCCTATGGCTGAAGGCAAGGTGGGAAATCAGTACAGAATGGCTCTGAGACCAGATAATTCTCCACAAATGAAAGGAATTGGGCACCCAAGGAATCATAAAGAGAAGTTTGACGCAATAACGAACTACAAAGTCTTAAATTCTTATAATTCATGTGCATTAGTAGAATGTCAGCCTGAGTCTGGAGTGAAACATCAGATTCGTTGTCATATGGCATTTGCACTTAACACTCCTATCCTGGGAGATCACAAGTACTCGCACTTTTCCAAAATGGCCCCTCAACGTCTCTATGCTGACATGCTTCAGAAACTTCACATCCGGCAAGCCACAGTCCGCTACCTTCCCATGCATCTGCACGCAAAGGTACTCATCTTACCAGAGGCCAAAAATGGAAGAAATCTGTTTATCTCTGCAAGACTACCAAAACACTTCCTACAAAACATGAAATGGCTAAAGATAAAAACTCCTAGTGATATCAAATATTGAGATATACATGATATGTTTTGTCCATGAATATATATGTATATCAGTTTATTATTATCAAGTAATTGTAAATTATCAACTGGGTAAATAAAATTACATCTGTTCTGTTCCTGAACGTATCTTTACCTAAAATTGCTTATTTGCAATCTTAAATGGGAAAATTAAATAATCTGCTGAGCTGTGATAAATATAGTACTCAATAAAAACTTAATAATATGATATTTGACTGAGTTTCTTGCCAGGTAGCATAAAAAAGGTCCAAGTGGGATGGTAACAGTCAAATATGATATATGCTTATTTATTTTTTTAAATGTGCAATCTCGATCTGTCAAAAATACAAAAATATCAAAAACCAATATATACAGCAGATGATGTCCCACCTAATGAGAAGAAAAATAATCAGGTTGTTCCAAACACATGCTTCTAAAAATCATGTGAACATATACTAAAAAAAATTCCAAATATCAAATATATGATATATGGAAAGGCCAATTTCCGATTATAGAACGTTAATACACTGGTGGTGTTCTGATCATTTTCGTGCCAAAAATAAGAGCTTCTCCCCATCACTTCTGCTTTTCAAAATGGTGACCTTGTGTTGCGTATGCATAAGTAAGCAGTGTTAAACTAACATTTTCTCCTATTTGTGCACGATAAACACTCATTAAATGGAGGCGGACCACTTTTGACATGTGTATTATAAACCAAAGATATTAATTATATCGCCATTGGGGGAGTTTGTATCTGGTTTGTATAAGCGAAGTTTATTTACTTTTCCTGCTGCTAAACCGGCCCCACTAGCACAGTTGGTAGAGTGTAGGATCTGTGCCTTTAATGGTTATATAAGTGGAGGGCGGGAGGTGGTGGGTTCGATTCCCACTGCCGGCAGTGTAACTTTCACACTGGTTAAAAGTCTCGAAAGTCGACCTGATATGGCCATAGTTGCTGAAAGGGTCGTTAAAACACCATTTCACAATTTTTTTTTTCATGCTGCTAAGTCAATTATGCTTGTCCACAAGTTGCCCTCGTGTATAAGCCCACCCCCCAAACATTGACTAAAGGTTTGGGTCCTTATTTCTCGTCCTATATTCGAGTAAATATGGCACTTGTGAGCTTTACCTCAAGACATAAGATGGGGTTACAAACAACTCAATAAATTATCTGTTAAGGCTGTAAAAGGTTAAAAAGGTGACTTGGACAATAAAGGTTTCTCTTCTAGTCCTGCATCAGACACAAATGTTTTTGGTTATCTCATGTCCGCAATTTTTTTATAGATACCAAAATTTAAATTCAAATTATAATTTTTATAATTACCGTAAATGACCGTGTATAAGACAAGGTTTTTGTACACAAATCCTTAGATAATGTTTGGGGGGTCGTCTTATACACGAGAGCAACCTGTGGATGAAGATTTACGCCAAAAATTACGGCACTACAAGTTTTACCTTTATTTATCATTTGAAACGCAATTAAAATCGATCCACTGCGTCCGAGGTCTATTATTTTCGAAATGCTTCATTTTGACTTTGTTCTCACTGATTCCAATTATCAGTGTTCCCAGTTTTGTGTTTCGTCATTGTTTCCACTGCTTTGAGTCATGTCTTCCCTTTTTGACAGAAATGCTTTCACACACGGATTGATTTTAATTGCGTTTTAAATGGTCGCCAAACTTGAATGGTAGCAGTGCCAATGTCTCGAGAAAAAAATGACTCGTCTTATATTTGGAAATTGGTCTTTTCAAGCAAAATAACCTCAATTTTGGGGGGTCGTCTTATACACGAGTCGTCTTATACACGGGTAAATAGAAGGAACGAGGTATTCCATTAGCAAACTTAAGACTGATTTCTTGCGGAAAAAAAAACAACACATTTTATACTTTGTGAAAAATATATTTTTATTGATGTACAAGATATTATGAATAACAATGGTGCATGCCAACATGGCAGATACATCTTGCAGGTTCATTCAAAATGTATATCTATGATCTACTTTTTAAAACTGCGAGACATGCACAATATCTTCCAGATATTATATAATCTGATGTTCTAAAAGTATACAGAGAAGTACATTATTCTGGAATATTTTACAATTTCAATGAAAATTGTTCTCAAACCGTCAACATTTGCAAGAATAAAGATTTCTTATACAGATTGCTTGGAATTCTGAATGCACCCAGTCAGCTTTTCGTGATTTTTGATTTCCAAAAATTAGTAATATTCAATTATGTTTTCAATAGGCACACTAGATGTATTGTCAACTAGAATGTGAATATTTGCATCACTGAGTTTTGGTTTATCCAATAATTTCAAGGTATTCCTATTCTACACCTTGGAAGGTTTAAACTTGTATGGATAGGATTATTTATAGTATTTTAAATAGTCTGAAATAATAAATCTTCACCAACTTGCATTATATTTTTCTGCTGACTCTGTAAATGCATGTAATAATCTACTCATGAATATATGATAGAATTAAAATTAAATCATAAATATATAATAATCTGAATTTATCTTAAATTTCAATACAATTGTATTTCCCTCAATATTAAAAAAAATAATGAACAACATCCATATCCCATATCATGATTATTAATGTCTTGCATATATAATTGTTAATATGTGTAATATGTACAAATACATTCAAATTCTTTTAAACATTAGACTTTAAATGCTCTGCATTCAAGTTTTCTCATATTTCAAAGTTGTGCAAACTTTAAAAAGACATGGAGATATATCATAGAAATGTAAGCAAGATAAAAAAAAAATTGATTTCCAATATTCACATCTGCCTCGGACATGACAATGTCTTTTCCAAAATAAGTAAAATTCAGGGTTTGTGTTTAGAATCCAGGCAGGATACACTAGGCCACCATCCAGGGTATGTGCTTAGAATCCAGGCAGGTACACAAGGCCCCCATCCAGGGTCTGTGCTTAGAATCCAGGCAGGTACACTTAGATTCCAGGCAGGGTACATACTAGGCCCCCATCCAGGGCCTGTGTTTAGAATCTAGGCATGGCATATGAGGGCTGTGTTTCGAATCTAGGTAGGATATATACTAGGCCCCACGCAGGGTCTGTTTTCAGAATTCAGGCAGGGTCTGTGTTTAGAATCTGGGCCTCTCCCACCCAGGATTTGTGTTTAGAATCCAGGCATGGGACCTGAGGCCGCAACCCAGGATTTTTATTTAGAATCCAGGCAGGGTAAATGAGGCCCCTACCCAGGGTATGTGTTTAGAATCCAGGCTTGGTATACAAGACTCCCACCCAGGGTATGTGTTTAGAATCCAGGCTTGGTATGTGTTTTAGAGTCCAGGCTTGGTATACAAGGCTCCTACCCAGGGTGTGTGTTTTAGAGTCCAGGCTTGGTATACAAGGCTCCTACCCAGGGTATGTGTTTTAGAGTCCAGGCTTGGTATACAAGGCTCCTACCCAGGGTGTGTGTTTTAGAGTCCAGGCTTGGTATACAAGGCTCCTACCCAGGGTATGTGTTTTAGAGTCCAGGCTTGGTATACAAGGCTCCTACCCAGGGTGTGTGTTTAGAATCCAGGTTTGGCACACGAGGCCCCCATCTAGGGTCTCTTGTGTCTTACCAGGCATATTAGTACATTCAATCTCCAAGGGGTACTGAAAGAATGTGAAGGCAGTGTTGAATGCATGTTCTAATACTGTGACTATTTCTTCATATATTAGGTACAAAACTTGACCAATTACATAAATGTCAAAAGTTATATACCCCTAAAAATGTTGGGGCAATAGTGATCATGAAATCTTGTAGTAAAAAAAAAGATTAAATACAAGCCATATTTGGACTTTTATCCAAGTCAGGGTTAAATAGGATTTTACTTGTAAAAAAAATTGCTCACTTGAATAAGAACAAAAGTAATCTACAAATGCTAAGATTGTTTTACTGATGATGAATGCTATCCTTTATTTGCACCTTCATTGATTGCTATTTTTTCCACCCTAATCTGAATATCAAAATATATGGCTTCAATATATGGCTTTTCGTTTACGATTTGTTCTTTTTCATGTTGTTGCTCTTTTGTGAATTGTACACATTTGCATTTTTAATCACACTTGGCTTGTCTCTTTATTCCATGAACTTTTTTAATCAATAATTTCCTTTTGAACAAACAAATATGGTCCCTTTGTGACATGAACACAAATTTTCATATAATCATTTTATACACAATTTACTTCAATATATACAATAAGGAACCATTATCCTTATGAACCAATATTATTTAAACAAAGTATGCAGTTCATCTTTGAATAAACAAGTGTCAATCCATTAAGATAAGCATAATTAGTGACAAGACCACTGTTTTTCTGCCTTCCATTGTATTAATAGAAATTTTATACTGTTATTCTTCCTTTTGTCATTTAAGATATCCCACTGCACAAGAATTAGAATACGCTGATGAGGTTAATATTATTTAACCAAATTTAATCACAATTGAATATTACTATTCCATAGCAAATACTTCAACATCATAATTATTACACCCAAACTCAAGTGAGATCAATAATTATTCACAGATAAAATTTATCCTTGATTTCTCTATCAAGATGTTATTACCTCTCTACATCATAGATATCCCTTTTAATTATCAGTGACTTGTGCACGTATTTTACCCCATGGAATAACATGGTTACACTGCAGTCATATTACTAGTATATATAAATGTGCTACAAGGATAGGATATACCACATACATGTCTATATTTTGGGGTCGTTGAGGAAATTGAAAGTATGACCCTGGAATTTTAAGACAAGCCACTGTTAAATTAATAGGCAAATTTGTAGCACCTTAAAATACTAAGATTATATATTTGATTATGAATATTAGTTTATATATAGTGAATATTTGTACAAATTTCCATTATTATATTTACATATATATTAAAAATCTGCTAATTCATTCGTAGTGAACATTCATTCACTGCATATATTTTCTGAAGCACACAGCCATTTACCACATTTTATTATCAGAGAAGCAAGCTTTTCCAAATATATTTAATGTCATATAATGGTCCACTAGCTAGATTACTCAAAGTGTTATATTTTTAATAACGTAAAAATAAGGATAGAATAAATATAAAATATAATGAATGTATGCATAATATAATATTTCATAACTTTTTTTCAAAGCATTTAAAGCATATTCTCTCTTGAGTATAATTTAAAGATTTTGTTATTTTAATAGATACTAGGCATTAATTGAGATCTCCTTTATTCATTTCCCACATGTAAGAAATATCAAATATTCCTTGGAGATATAATTATACTTAAAACAAAATCCATGTAACTTGTGCTGCCACCTGGAGGTCATAATTCTATAAATTGTGTCGCTATCAACCCTATTAATAAGTCATGTGGTTATTCTCTTTGTAACCCTTGGTACTATCATTGTTAATTGGGTTACTATAGAGGTAAATTGCATTGTTATTTTGCACTCTGTCGTCTTCAGGAGAAAGGATTTGATTTCTGTTCCCTTGTTTCTGTTTTATTGAATAGTTTTTCCTTTTCAGTATTTTGTTGGCGACAACCAAATCTACAACAAAAAATGATACATTATAAAAAGTTATCCAGAAATATGTGCCAAAAACATATTTTTACTGATATTGTGATGCCACTAAATCATTTTCCTTAAAGGGAATATATTTTGAGTACAAAGCATGTGCATTACAAAGTATGGGTGAATAAACAAAATAAATAAACATGTTGTTCTTTAACAACACTACATAAGTACATTTTGTAAATTATGTCTATATCAAGCTATAATGTACCCTACCATAACAAACAAGTTTTTCAAGAAGTAAATGTGACTATATTCCAAATTGTATCCCAGACATTTTCATATTAATAAACTCAGACAAGACAAAATCTTGAATACAGCATATAAACATGTAAATACATGAACATAGAGAATATAATCTCCATTATTATGACTTGTCTTATAAATATAATCCTCTGTGCACCCCAACAAGAACCAAAAGAACCTTATATTTAAGGCAAAAAAACTAGTAAGAGAAAGCCATACTTCACAAAATATTACTAAACTCATAGCTTTAAATGAAACTGCTTAATTCATTTTTCAGGGATTCAGGATGGGAAAGTGTATAAAATGTCATCTACCAAATTTTCAAAAGCTTTTTGATAAAGTGAAAATGTACTGAAATTTATTCCGCCTCTTTATATATATTAAACAGTCCATAAGATATTTTTTTAATGTGTTCATGTATGGTGCCCCAACCCCAAGGCCCCCAACCCCTGTTCCCAGCCCCCTGGCCCCCAGCCCCTGTTCCCAGCCCCCTGGCCCCCAGCCCCTGTTCCCATTCCACCAGCCCCTAACAATTACAGAAAACATCACAGCAAGGTTTGTGCAGACACAGAGCAAGAACATGATCTATTTTGACACAAAAGACAATACAATATGACACTAAACTACCACGGTGCAGAAACACTGAGACAGCCAACCATGCACTAACCATGTCTGAATGCTTCAGGGTTAACCAGGCAGAGAGCATCACTGAAGAAAAAACATGGTATAACATGGTTAGTCATTGCATTCTTATAACAGCTTAATGGAAAAAATCAACTCCTTAAGATTTCTCCATTCAATATTAAGATGTTAATGCTACATTCCAGATATTAAGAACATTAAGCATGTTATTGCATTAATATTACTGTAGTCATACATGAATCATAAACAATCTGATGTACATGTATATCTGGATACATTGAATGGAAAAGCCGATTCACAAAATTCTGAATTGTTGATTGCAAATAAAATCAATATATCCTATTGTTTGTTTCTGTATTATATATTTAATGTAATAATGTTTTTGTCTTTAATTTTTTTGTTATCAATGAGTAAAAGAATCAATATTCCTGACTGAAAATAAGTTTGTTTGTTTAAAACATCTTCCTTCTACCCCCCCCCCCCATCCCCCCCCACCCGCTTAACAGGTTTTGATGTCAAGAATTATGCTTGCAAACTTATGCTAAGTTTTAGATTTTTTGCAAGTTAATTTGTTGTATGATTCAATATACACAATGGAAGTATAAAGTATTTGGACTTTTAATAATTAATGTTTCACATGCAAAATTCTTCAAAGGTAATGTGCCATTCCAACCCAGTTAAACTTCGAATCCAGCTTTATTTATTATTGTTTTTGCATTTCTCTTCTTTTTTAAAATCCTGGGTCTGGATATATTTGAAATAAACGCAATGTATACTGAAATTGTTTCCTTGAATATATGATTAAAATTAACAATATTCCGCACCCAGTCAGTGATCTTAACTTCTATATTACTCAGATAAGTTTTATTAACATTTGCTGCATCAGCTGAAAGAAAATGTATGGTACTTAAATAGTATGGACTGTTGCACCCACATGCAGCATGCGATTCAGGCCACGGTACAAAAGACAGGAAATCATATTCATTGGTCATCACCATAGCAGAAAAAGCAATCAAACTAAAATGGAACTCAGAACACTTAAATCATGAATCTTCAAATATGAAGCCAAATCCTGGAAATTAACAAGATTTGAAAGAAGGATTAACCCAAACAATATGGAGCATATGGTGATATAAAATAACAAAAGTAAGGAAAAATAATGGACAAAAAAAACAAAACGTCCTGATTGTTTGGTGTAAATATTTCCTACTAGAAGGTAACTTGGGCTGCTAACCAAAGATTAAACATGCAGGAAAAAATTATTTAACTTGCTTTTTTTGGAAAACCTCTGATTAAACTGATTATTCAAAATTCATGGTATATTAAACTCAATGTGTGAAGTGCTGCAAAGAGAGCTTTCTCCATTTAGGCAAATCCCCATGGCATGTTAGTAATTACTACTTATTTGAATCTTGGTTCAAATTGCTATTGATATAAACTGGGGAGAGGGTAAAAGGTCATGAATGGGAAAAACTTGTTTATACAGTTTTATTCAAAATTGATATAAGATGGATAATATCATATGAAGCACAAATCAAAGAAGTGTAAAATTTAACATGAATATTGTTGTCTTTATAATTAGTTAAAATACTCTAAAAATTAAGAGCTATTCTAAAACTGAAACAAAAGGAGAAAACTGTTTTTTTTTTAAACTATGTTTCTACTGATAATGTATCCAAATGTTCTACTATAAGCCTTGAAGAATCAGCCCTGGACTAACCCATCTCTTGACACAATATCCATACATTATATCTCTAATATGAAGCAAAGTTTTGAGTCAAATACTGATGTAGCATATCAGGAAAGATAAGTATATTGTCTCACTAGTAGTATAAAGTGTATAGATTATATGAGTCATGGCATGGACAAACTGGTTCAGACATTATATAAGAACAACTAATCTGGATGCATTGGAGTTCTGGGACAAAAAGAAAATGTGGAAAAAACTGATCAAAATGCACACAAAAATGGTGAGAAGAAAGCAAGACACATACGGACAGAGGTAGAGAGAGCTTACCCGAGCAAGCCTTATATTCTACATCAATATTCACACAAATACGGGGGTGACAGGCCGCTCTTTTTTGTTATCTTTGTTGACTTTGGGCAGTTTATTGTTGCTGCTTGCATGCCCTCTGGTGGCAGGCGCAGGAGGCGGGGGTTGGCGAGATGGCTGGGCATTGTGGGAAGCAGCACTATGCAGGTCGACATGGTAACTTTTATCGACATAACCAACACTGTTACCTTGGCAACCAGTATTGCTTGCCAGTGCCCGACCACCAACCACGCCCCCTAGTGAGCCAAGACCGACAGCATTCCCAACACCAAGAGCCACACCAAACGGAAAGTTCTGAAACAGTCCTGGATGCGTCAAAACATGTACAGTCTCCAAGCAGACCACATATCATGCATCACCCTGCCACATGGACAGTTTGCCTCACCAACTCTATACTTTATAAAATGCTTCCCAGGGACCACAAAAACCAAACTAACCACCAAACCTAACAACCAAGTGTACATCATGTTTTTCTTAAATAATAGCATGGCTTATAAGGACATATATATGAAACAGAAGATGTACTTCTATAGAAAGGGTAGGTGTTTATGCCTGATGATGTGAACTGTGGTGATATCTACACAAACAGTGGCACACATTTTTCTAGTTTCCTTTTTAACTGCAGATGAGTTAATATGCTGTTGCAACTGAAAGACCTATATTGACATAAAATTCTAATGATGGAATTTGTCAATATCAGCACTAATGAACTTTAATAATTATTTAATATTACAAAGGGTTCCATAACATTTGAATTTTTTTTTTGTAACATTTGAAGTATTTTTTTATATTTTCTTGGAATAAAAACTGGTGTTATCAATAAAGTTACAATTATTAAAATATCCTGTTTCCAGTATTTGAACACCACAGATAATCCATTGTTTGCCAATAAACTAAAAGCCTAATAAAGTGGATTTGAGGAATGAACAGATCTGATGTCAAACATGAGCAGTGTGCAGATTATATCAGAGTACCTTCATTTCAAGATTTTTTTCAAGAAATATAGTTCAGATTATGGAATAATATTGGTAAATGCAGTTAAGAAGGAGACTATACTGGCTTATAGTATACTAAGGAAAGGTCTATACACCAGCAGTGACAGTGAGTCAACCAAACAGCAAAAAGAGAACAAACCAAATATACCCAGCAACATGAGTAAATAATAAGACAGAAAACTGTCCTACCCCTTTCTATAGATAGTCCTGCAAAGTAAATGATTAAATTCACGATCAAAGTAAGTATTATCACATTTAGAAATTGTTTTGCAAATAACAGAGTTTGCTGCTGAAAACCAAGTGAGCAATAAATCATAAATAAGCATTACAATTCAAAGTCATTTTGGTGGCTCTCATGATTTATTGAAATATATAGTGTCACAATATGTATAATTTGTCTTAAAATCAGGTCAAAAGCATTTGCCACCTGAAAAACTAAGATAATAAACATGTTGATTATCAGTTTTATAATAAAGTATGGGTGTGAACTGTTTTTAATGAACTACCGTATTTACTCGTGTATAAGTCGACTCGTGTATAAGTCGACCCCCCAAAATTGAGGTTATTTTTCTTGAAAAAAAACAATTTCCGAATATAAGTCGAGTTGGTTTTTCTTGACATATCGGCTCTGCTACCATTCAAGCTTCAGCTGAAGCTTGGCGGTCATTTTAAAAGTGAAACTTAAATATACTTACGATATAAGATCTTAGCAGTCTTATACACGAGTAAATACGGTAAAACGTAAATACGATGTTCATATTTTCGAAATAACAAATATAAGACGTAGCGGATCGATTTTGATTGCATTTTAAATGATAAATAAAGGTATTTACCCAATATTATCACAAAACGTAATACGATGTACGTGACTTCCTTTATCTTAGCGTCTGGGTGCCCACGAGACAAAAGTGGAGTGGCCAACATGTCAAATTGAACTTTCATATCCGTAGCTGATCGATTTTAATTGCGTTTTAAATGATAAATAAAGGTATGTACTTAATATTATCACAGTTACGTCGAGAATTTCTCCACATCATTGATTTTAGCCTCAAAACAAAGCGTTTTCATTATTTATCATTTGAAATGCAATTAAAATCGATCCGCGTGTGAAAGCATTTCTGTCAACAAGGAAGACACGACTCAGCGCAACACGTGGTCGCAATTTTGAAAGGCGGAAGTGACGGGAAGAGGCTCTTGTTTTTAGCGTGAAAACGAATGTTAACTGGCATTGAAATATTAATATATCGCGCAGTAATGGGTGGTTTTGTTCTGTTCTCGACCTGCAAAGTGTAATTTGTGATAATATTATGAATATGCCTTTATTTATCATCGATCCGCTACGTCACTCCCGCTTTTTAAAATGACAACCTCGTATTGCGTAATGCATGTTAAATGAATGGATGGTTTTGTTCTGTTCTTGACCTGCAAAGCGAATTTGTGATAATATTGGGTAAATACCTTTATATATCATTTAAAACATATTATTTCGAAATGCTTTGTTTTGACTTTGTTCTCACTGATTTCAATTATCAGTTTATCATTTAAAACGCAATTAAAATCGATCCACGTGTGAAAGCATTTCTGTCAACAAGGAAGACACGACCAAAGCAGTGGAAACAAAGACGAAATGCAAAACTGTGAACGCTGATAATTGGAATCAGTGAGAACAAAGTCAAAACAAAGCGTTTCGAAATAATATTGGGTAAATAACTTTAAATGATAAATAATTTAATAGACATAGAAGTAAAAGTAAAACGTAAATACGATGTCCGTGACGTAGCGGATCGATTGGCCACGTGACTCAAGTCATGTGATCATTGACCGGCTACACGTGGTTGAATATTTCTTTGTGTATTATAAGCCAAAGATATTAATCATATCGCTCTGACTTTGATTCCAATTATCAGCGTTCACAGTTTTGCATTTCGCCATTGTTTCTAATGCATGTTAAATGAATGGATGATTTTGTTCTATTCTCGACCCGCTACGTCCGATGTCTGTCGATGTGCGGAACACGGCAAATTCGATGTGCGGAACATGAAGAGAAGCCAGGGATCCATCATTGCGCAATATATTAATATTTCAATGCAAGTTGATAGACTCGAATTGTTTTCGCGCCAAAAATAAGAGCTTGTCCCCGTCACTCCCGCTTTTTAAAATGACGACCTCGTATTGCGCAATGCATGTTAAATGGATGGATTAATTTGTGATAATATTATATATATACCTTTATTTATCATTTAAAACTCAATTAAAATCGATCCACGTGTGAAGGAATTTCAGTCAACAGGGAAGACACGACTCAAAGCAGTGGAAACAAAGACGTATTGCAAAACTGTGAACGCTGATAATTGGAATCAGTGAGAACAAAGTCAAAACAAAGCGTTTCGAAAAATTAGACCAATAATATTGGGTAAATACCTTTCTTTATCATTTAAAACGCATTATTTCGAAAATATGAACATCATATTTACGTTTTACCGTAATTAATCGAGTATAAGACTGTTAAACCGACCCGCTATGTCCGATATTCGTTATTTCGAAAATATAAGAATGTTCGTAATGAAAACTCATAGTGTCGTAATTTTTTGGCGTAAATCCTCGTCCACAGGTTGCTCTCGTGTATAAGTCGACCCCCTAAACATTAACTAAGAGTTTTTGGAAAAAAACCTCGACTTATACTCGAGTAAATACGGTATATGGTGAGACAAATTTTGCCCATGGTGCCTGATGTTCACAACACAACCAATTCATACATACAGTATATAATTCAATCTTTTTCTTACTTAGCAAGATTGAATTAACATCACTGAGAAATAGCAAAAGCATATTTTGTTCAATTGAATCAGTATTTAACTTTGTGTACAGTTAGTATGACTATTTGTCCTGCATGCATATCATTATAATGATTCACATTTGTCAATCATGGAATAGCTATCTAGTATTTTCCTGTAATGCAACATTTTAGAATGATTAGATGTATTGAAGTATTATTTCATAAAATGTTTTAATAATCCCGAAAGAACACTGATTGTAATTACATAAAAAGATTAGAATCTAAGACACAACATGTATGACTGCGTGGGAGCAAAAGTAGACAAGCTATCAAAATGGTGAATTTCTAAATAATGGGCAATATCTAATATAATAAATAATCTTTTTCATGCAATAATTCACATGAGTGCAGAGAAATTGAAATAGAAATTTCCAATCTCAATTCACATGCAATGTGTATGTTGTACACTATTACAGGTACAAACAAAATGTTGATGTAACACTTCTAAAATATATTACAAACAAGCATAGCAATCACTTTAAACTGTCATCAATCATGAAAAAAATAACCTAAATTCAGGGCATACTCTATGGAATCATAATCTATTAATATTGAATCACTACTTATTGGCTGGGAAAGTTATAAGTGGCTAAGTTTCTACTCATATCCAAAGGTCCACTTACTGAGAAGAGCTGCATATCATGGGAGGAAGAAAGCACATTAATGTCAGGTTAATTATCTAATGGCCAATTATGGAGTAGCCAACACCTACAATATACTATGTCAGACATTTTCCTTACTTGGCCAAGACTGTTCTAATGGGACGGCAATCAAGAAACAATTTGCTTACTGATTTTTTTTCAATGCAGCGGCATTGTGAATAATCATATTTTGATCTCTGAAACAAGATATTTATTTTTCTTGGCTTGCACTGTTAATGCAAATCAAACATTGCTATTTAATTTAAGGCAAGGCCAGCTTTGGAAACAATGCAAGTTTAGTTCTCTGTTCAGTGCAAGATTTGTTCTCTGTTCAGTGCAAGATTTGTTCTCTCTTCAGTGCAGGATTAGTTCTATGTTCAGTGCAGGATTAGTTCTATGTTCAGTGCAGGATTAGTTCTCTGTTCAGCACTAGATTAGTTCTCTCCTCAGTGCAGGATTAGTTCTCTGTTCAGCGCTAGATTAGTTCTCTCTTCAGCTCTAGATTAGTTTTCTCTTCAGTGCTAGATTAACTCTCTCTTCAGTGCAGGATTAGTTATCTTCTAATCTAGAATCCGAGTGAACTTTACCAAGTACACCTGAATCATCTGCACTATGTTATTTTGTTCTGACTTCATACGCAAAAATATTAACCACCCCTCTCAATACTGTAAACTTTATTATTTGAAGAAGATTCCTTTTTTCTGCAAATATCCCATAATGACTTGTTTTTTATTAACCTCTGCAACTGATTGGTGGGTGATCTCAAACTAGGATATCCCAAAGATTCCCATAGCTGTGAATTGGACATACTTTCCACTTGTCCTGATTGGTGGGTGATCTTAAACTAGGATATCCCAAAGATTCCCATAGCTGTGAATTGGACCTACTTTCCACTTGTCCTCTCTCACCCCTCTGCATGTCCTGAGGGTTTTGATCTCACCTCCAATAAGTAAATATGGCTGAAAGTGTTTAACCAATCATGATAATTCTGCAGAGAGTATAATTGAGACTCACCGATGCTCTCTGGTCCTCCCTCTCTACTATCCGTCGTGTCTGCTCCTTGCTGAACTTCATCACAGTGGCTATCACCTTGGAGAGAGTCTGCAAACAATAATCCCATTACACCATTACAAACATCAATACCCTTCAAAGGGTTAAGTAACATTGAATAATTGTTCTGAAACATATTAGTTAAGTTTGGGTATCTCAGAAATACTAGATACCTTGTGACAAATGTTGTCAACAATAATAGTAGACATGGCTGCAGCCAGATGCCTTAAAGCATTCAAGAAAACACAGAGGTCATAGGCTATTTTGTACCAATAAACAAACAAATCACTTGAATGTCTCAATCTGAAGGTGGCCCATTGTTAGCAAAACTTTATTAAACAGTTGGTTGCAATAGATCACTGGTCAGCAAAACAAAGTTTGTTGGCAAAGTGTCCAATGGATGATTTGGATTTTTCGGGGTAAAAACATTTAAATTATGCAAGATAAAAGTGCTTGAAATCCTCATTTCATGAATGCTTTAATATTATATACATTACACTGGTTGATATCTGGCCTAATGACCTTTTATTCTGTGCTGTGAGTCTGATCTAATTCAGAGACACTGTTAAATATTAAGATAACAGATACAGATAACAATATATATTGTCTACTGTGTGCCTTATATTAACACCATACATATTGTCATTTCTTCCTGGATTGTTGGCTTTCTTGTATATCATGTTTCCATGCTGTTTAAACAATGCCTTTACAGTCTTCAGAGTAGGGTATGGTAGCTTGTAGTATTTGCATACAAGCAGCTGAAAAGAGTACAGATAGCCACAATAGCAAGACTATTGAGTGCTGCATAGGTTGGGATCTGATCACTGCCCTACTTAGTCACCATTGCCTAGCAACCCAAGAGATCAAAATATCATTCCCATATGCCCCTGATCTGAAGTTACATTGTACATCAGCTGATGTGACAGCAACCAAGGAACAAAAGATAAATCCACTCCCAAATGTCCCTGATATTATGTAACCTCATAAAACTTTAGCTCAAGGGATCTATCAATGGCTGCACAAAATCAGAAGCATCATTTATGGGACATTCTGAGATATGCAAGTGGAAAAACATAATATAAATATACATGATTGAGACTGCCATTTGGAATGTTCCAAAAATATTGACTTGATGTCCATACATGATATGAATTTATCCCTGGTAGGGCCTTACTTTTTGACATTCTTATATTTTGTCTATTTTAACATTTTACGCACAAACACACACAGGCATGCACACACAGACAAAGGACAGACAGAGTGTTCACTGAGAGGTACTGGATGGTAACTTCCTGTACCTCAATGAGTGATTAATCAAGTCTCTTAATGCAAAATAATACTACAGCTAATTTTAACATCCTGCTAAGGATGCAGAGTAAAATTTATAATTTTTCCTGAAAAATGTTAAGACTAGGTAACCACAAATTATTATTGATCTGATAAATCTCTTGCTTTCAAAGTGAGTTAGTTTCCTGGCCAAACATACCTTAGTTTCCTTTCCCATCATATATTCGTACAGGATATTTTTCAGGTACTGCAAAATTGCAAAAAAATGCTTTTAGCATATTTTATACCACAAAGGTAATCGTTAAGAATGCTCTTGGTTACACAGAAGAATGTAATATGTGAAGTCTCAAATTGAGTTCTTGAAAAAGCCTATATCTCAAAATTAATAATTCAACTAATCTTCAAAATAAATCCAGAAAATATGGTCACAGACTGTAAATTGTTTTTATAATTCTTTTTTTTTTTCATGAAATTACCTTTCTTTTTATAAATATAATCAATCTATCCATATCTAATTTTGAAAGAATGTAAACATAAAATACCAGATAGCAACTGTATATTAACATGGCGATCTCACCTCCATTTCTGTGGGTTCATTGAGCAGCGGGCCACCAGGGCTGCCACTCCCGTTGTAGTGGTATGGACTGGCTGGGGGAGTCCCCGCACCCTGAGTGGCTGAGAAGCGTTTCTTAAGCATGTCATTCTCATGCATCAACTCTCTCTCATGGATCTTGAGCTTGGCATTCTCGCCGCTTTGATTTATTATCTCAGCCTGCATCAATACACATATAACTCTTCTCAGAGATTTCTCACAAGATTAACATATTCCAAATAATATTTGTGCTTCATGCGTCAAAGAACAAAATATATGAGGTTTTTACAAAATTCTTCTTTTTCTTATTATGATGCTCCTTAATTCTAAAAATATCTACCTGGACTGTGTTTTTATATTTGTACAGTTTTTTCTGAAACAAAGGTATTGAACTCATAAACTCATTGAATTAAATATGCCATTTTTTGTATAAATAAATTTTGTTGTTGTCTTTCTTCCTCCCCCTCCACAAAAAAAAAACAAAACAAAAAAACAAAAATGGGTTCCTTATTGGCATCACATCATAAAGCATGATATTGTGAGAGGTAGAGATTGTCTAGGATAGGATAGAGACCTGCAGGTTCATATTGTGCAGTTCCAAGGTCTGCAGTTCACTGCCATCCTCGGCTCCTGCGGCCTCCGGGTCATCTGACCCTCCTATCAGAGGCTTGGCAAGCCCTCCTCCCTTCATCTTACGATTCATCTGAAGCTCCGCTATTTCCAACCTGTGAAGGTCAAGTGGATTTATAACAAAATTAACATAAATTTATTCCTAACAAACAAATATAACTATCTGGACATATTTAAAGTCTAAATAGGGAAAATTTATTGACATTTTATTTATTATAATATTTTATTTTCCAATATCATGAGAATGCAACATTTATCTTACCAAGAAAAAGACATGAAGAAATTTATACATAACATAATATAAAAGATTACTGCTATGAAAATCTCTGCTTACTTATGCTTAATCTTGATTTCTTCCATCTGTTTGGAGAGTTCAATGACTTGTTGCCTGAGCAACTCTCCTGATGTTGACCCGCTCTGGAAAGCTGCCAGAGCCAGCTGATTCTGACGTACCAACTCCTGGCAGGGAAGAAAGAGCATCTCATTATATCAACAGCAGATATCTCAACCATGCAGTCTCTCTCCATTAAGCTTTAAAACATACATCCTTATAAATAATACCTTCTAGTATGATTTCTTATGTCATTTATATATATGTTTCACTGGCAATTATTCTCTGATGAACTACATTGTTTTGCATAAGTCATTGGTAAATGCCCAATATTGGCAGGAAAGTAAAATTGGGTGCATTTAAATTAATATGAGGCTTTCATAAATTCACCACATTGGCAAAAAATGCATAAAAGGTTAGTAATATTACAGATCCACTTCACCAATCACTTAAAACAATGTCCACTGTTCAACGTCCTAGTATTAGAATTGACTGAATTGGTATTTCAGAAACCATTCATGGTAAAGGTGTCCATTCATATATGAATGTAAATGTGTTTGTATGATCAAGTTGTGGAAGTTATTTTAATTAAATAGATTTCTTTTCTAAATAACTGTTGAAAACTAATAATTTGCAAATTGATATCTTATTTGCTTTTCTCATGAAATTAGTTTGATTATGTTTCTGTGCTTCATAAAGTCAAGAAATGTGTGGAACAATTTTTTAAAACATATTTCAACATATTTTGTTTTGCTTTTAACATATTTTGTTTTGGAGCAATAGTTTCATTCAATTTCTGGGTAACATTAGAACACAAGAAAAAGAGCAATATCTAAATCATATAAATATCTACTCCTTTTCTGATAATAAATTTCTCACTCAAGTTTGAAATAAGTTTCTACTTTTTCAAGCCGCCAAGAAAGGCTTATGATAGAGCTATAGAACAGATCCTAATAGATTGTGTATATGAAGATACCAAATGACGACATGCTTGGTTTTATTTGTTTGAGACTAGAGTTTCATGCTGTCAAAACTATATTTTTAGTTTTAGATTTGTAAGTTTAGATTTTTATCCATTTATTCAGAAAGAACATGCTTTTATTTACAAAAAGAAACATGCTATCCATTATTTAGTTAGAAAGTGATCTAGGTCTTTATTCAACCAACATAATCTTATGTCTTAATCCTATCTTAAGTAAGAATTAAAACTGATTTCCTACAAAAATCAAACTACAGAAGAATCATGGCCATATTTGTAGATAATATGGTATTGGTTATTAATTATAACAGAGCAGGGATAAGCAGACAATAAAGAAAGCATTGGGTTAGTGTATTAGAGGAGCACATAATATATCTGTATGCACTCAAAGTAAATTGGAAAATATCCTCCACGTTTCTTATCAATGTGGCAGGCTTAATTTCAGTCACCAGCCATTTCAATTTTGAACTATATTCTTAGGAATCCCAATATTAAATACGTCCCTATGAATGGAGGTTTGTAATTGTGGGTGATTTCTCATCACACAACATGGTTTTATTTTATCATGTAACATTTTCATTCTGAAATAATTTTACATAAAAAAATATAAGCTGATATTTTCCATTCCAAGATTACATACTTACAGATATTTTAATTTGCAATGTACTTATTGATATGTATGTGTTAGTACCAGGTCATTAACATGACAGGGATACAGACAATAAATTAAGGGTTTGGGGGTTGTGGGGTGTATAACGCTACCTGGTGAGTATCGGTGGAACCAGCCGGCTGGCCGAGTGCAGACTCTGTGGACTGGTAGAGAGAACGCACCAATCAGCAACATTTATAGCATACATATAAACAGGCAAAAGGTGTCACATTGAACAAGACATCACATGAACTCATAGCAATGTATACACACTGTGATTTACCACAAGTATTGTCTGTACAAATAAGTCACTTCAACACAGGTAGAACAACCACACACTACAGGGTATGATGATATCCTCAGTCTTGATGAATTGCTCTTACCCTTTTTCTAATAAAATCATTCACCCTGTAGTAATCAAATCTTCTATTATATAAATTAAATCGTAAAGTGTTGCAAACCCAATAACACAGAATATTCAAATTATCTTTTTTTTTTACAATATAAAAAATACTGGTCAGAAACACAGGCCCCTCAGCTCATAGCAGCAGTGGAAGTAGTGCATATTTTCAAAGATCTGGATACATGACCTTAGAGTGGAGGTCAATGTCACCAACACTTTGAGACACTGGTAACATGCATCCATGATTTAAGTTTAGTAATATTATCTTTATTTGTAGTCAATAGGAATTTCAGAGATTGGGTCACATGACCTTGAAATGTAGACCAAGACCGCTAACATGGACACCATTTTAAAGCATTGATCCATGCTTTAAATTTAATAATGTTGTCTTTATTTGTTTTTAACTTATCACAGGATCAAGATTCGTATATATTTGGGTGATATGACCTTGAAATGTAGGTCAAAGTCATTGACAAGCGATTATGTTGTTAACGTATCATGTTAAAAAAATATTCTTTAGATCAGGTCACCGAGATGCACAACACTTAAAGACATTGATAAGATGCATCCATGGTTTAAGTTTGATAATGCGATCTTGACTTGCTGTCAACTTTTTGCCTTCAAAAGATTTTTAAATCAAAGTCAAGGTCACTGACAAGGACTAAAAAGTAAACTATTATTAAAAGTAAATCATTTGCTCTAAACTTCTCTCGGTCAAAAAAGGGACAGATATCTAGATGGCTGGATGGTGACGGCTTGAATAGTACGCCTTTGGCAAAATTTGCTGAGGAGTAAAACAAATGAAATCCAATATTATTAGCACAACATCATTTGCATTTCTGTGTTATCTACCCACACCCATTGCGAAAACACTTGTGATACTACCATCTGTGAGAATATATATAAATATATATATATATACTGTATATATATCAATATGTTGAAGTGGACTGAAATGATTACCTGCATCCTACTATCTTTTCTCTTGAAATTTAATGAAAGCATACAAATATGATGAAAAACATTTATAATCCATATCTTTCTACTCAAAGTGGACAACACCACCACAGATATGTACACTAATTGCTATGATTCATAAAACATTATAATGTAGCATGTCAAAATACTAATCTTGATTGAGGTCATCAAATCCTGTTTAGAGTACAGCTTTTATGTTCACAATTAAATTATCTATGTTGTTCAATAAATCAATGTTTAACTCAATATCCCTCAATCAAGTTTGATCTTTTATTCACAGAGAGTGAATGTTGCAACATATGCAACCTACTTCTCACAATGGGGTACATTCTATGTACTGTCATACATGACATGCTTCAGTCATCAACACACATTTTCATTACATTTAAAAAACACTGGAAATGTCTACATTCACATTTAAATTTCCACATCAAATAAACAGATTCAATTCCTTTACATTCTCTAACAGGTATTAAACAAATCATCCAATAAAAATGATACAACTGTAAATTTTTTAACTTATTGATCACTATTTTTTTTATTCATTCTTTACGTTTTCAACCAAAAGATTTGAGATGTATAATTTTAAAACTCCCATAATCATGAAAATGTTAAGAAAAGCAAACAAATACTTATTTCCACAATATACAGGAACTCAATTATTCAAAAAAATCAATATGATTCTACACAAAAAGGTAAGCTATTCTCATAACATGTTTTCAGTCCATAAGCAACACAACTGCAAGTCGTTTATGCAACGATAAATAATCTTGAAACTGATGCAATCTATGTATGGTTTGCATCCAATTACAAATATATAATTTTTTTGTGTATTTTGTTCTACTTCATAATCTATTCAAGCAAACATGTATTTACAGCCTGTAATATACATAAACTATTTTTAGCTTTCCTCTACAAACACTAGAGAGCAGCACTGTTTAAATGTAGCTCAATGTAGTGCTGCCATCTATATGTAAAGAGGAATAGCTGTGACCCGATTCTAATATTGCACATGCCACAAACAGCTCCCTGTTCAATCATGCGGGCACACTCCATACAGAGACTCACCTTCCTCTCCATGTCCCACTCGCGAGACAGACCCTCCAGCTCCTCCTGGTGCATCTTGTCGCGACCTCCAAACTGTCGACTCATCTGGGAGCGTATCTGCTCCTCCATGGTCGCCCTCTCCTTCTCCATCTCTTCCTCCTTCTCTGTCAGCTCCTCCTGCAGCTCAGATATCTTCTGGTTCAGTTCCTCCACATCGGCTTTGTGAGTTTCTGATAAGGCCTGACAAAAGTAATCAAGGAGAAAAAGTGATGAATTAATTTAAATATAAAATATTAGTCATTTTATGATGAATTAACCTCAATAAATAAACAGTGATGAATTAACTTTAATTTAAAATAGTGGTCATTTTATTTGGGAATTGTTGAATAAATGTCTCTCTCAGCACCCCTACCTGTAACTGGACGTCGTAGTCTTCTATGATGTCCTCCATCTTCTGGTCTTTCTCATAGAGATCTTTATGTAAGTCATTCACCTCCCTTCTGTGTTCATAAGCCAGTCGGTCCTCATCTCTCTGACTCTTATCTGCAATGTCACAATCTAGTCTGTCTGGGTTTAACAGTTTAAAACTATTTTTTTAATGGATGGTGGGTTTAAGAATCTATTAATCTGAACAGTTTGAATTACCCTCTCACACTTTGCAAACGTTGAATCATTACTAGACTGGGTCTCATCTCAATCTTCCAAGCTGGGATAGAGACCAAAATGGGCCACAACATACAACCCATGACTGTCAAGATCTTGGCAAGTTGCTTCATGTATTGTATGCCCTGAGCCAAGTGCACCCAATCTCATCCATGGTCTCATGCGAACTAGACTGCTCACCAACAATTAGACTGCTATTACTGGGAGATTCTGACTAACTTCCCAATATCAATATTATCTTCTTTATTATATATATTTTTGGTTGGGAACCAGACTAGACCTTGTACTCACCCACGGCATTGCTGAAGGTGTCCTGGAAGTCGCGGTCTTTCTCGGCCATCCTCAGGTTGTACTCTTTAAGGACCTGCTTCATGGTTTGCTTCTGTTCATTCTCCAGGTCCTCAATCCTTCCCTCAAACTCACTCTTCATCTGCTCCAGCTCGTTCTGCTGCTCTAGCTTCAGGGTCTTAATGTCAACCTCACTCTCCTTCTTAACACTTTCCAATTCCTTATTTGCCTTCTCAAGTTTGTATTCCAGGTTTGAGATCTTCTGATTGAGTTCTTCCTTTTCTTTCTTTAGATTGGTCACTAGCACCTTTATCATTTAAAATATTGCTTTAATATATATATCACTTCATCAAAATTGATCAAAATTAATCAGAAAAATATTCATCTAAAAAAATAATACAGAGGAAATGAATTAAAATTTAAGATGACAATTAAAATACACATATATATGGCACATAGCTTAAGCTTTACCTTCAATTTGACCTCAAGGTGTTGTTGCGATTCTGATTTTTGAGTACTTTCTTCAATTACAGTTTCCTTTGCAGCCAGTTCAGATTTCAACTCCTCTGTTAATGTAACTTTCTCAACTTCATGCACCTCTTTACTTTGCTGCAACTGTTTCTCTAATCCATCTTTTTCTTCCTTAGTTTTGTTTAACTGCTCCTCTAATGTTTCTTTTAAATGTTCAACCTCACTCAGCTGCTCCTGTAATTTTGTTACACTATCTGTTAACTCTGCTATCACAGTTCCATTGTTTCCCTCAAGTTTTGCTTTTATTTGAGCTAACCTTGTCTCAGCCTTTTTCTTTAATTCTGATAATTTATTACTACTTTCTTCTTCTAATCTTGTTGTTGTCTCTTCCAGTTCTATTTTGTGTTGAGCAATCATCTCTTCTGAATGCTTTTCAATCATTTTTACTTTCTCCTCTAGTTCTATGCATACTTTTTCTTTTTCTTGTATTCGTTCTTCTAACTCTTGCCTACTTTTGTCTGAATTATCAGACACTTCTTCTAGTTGTTTCTGTAAATCATTGTTCATTGTCTCTGCCCTTGCTACTTGGGACTCACATTCTTGACATTTTGTCTTGTATGTTTCTAAACTGGATCTTAACGCCTCCAGTTCATTTAATTGTTCTCTCAATCTCTTTATTTCCTCGTGGAATACCTCATCTTTTTCTTCTGCTTTCAGCTGCACCTCAGACTCAGTGATCTTAAGTCTGTCATTCAATTCATTTAAGCTTGCCTCTTTTTGAGTGACACAATTTCTCAGTTCTGTCACCTCTTGTGACAACATATTTTTTTCCTCAATCTCCTTTTGCCTCAGCTCCTCAAGCTCTTTAACTTGAATGTCATTTTGAGTCTGTATTTCTTTTAACTTTGTAACATAAACCTGTTTTAGCTTGGTTTGGATTTGTTTCTCTTTCTCCTGTATTTCTATTTCATGTTTTTCGCTCATTTGTAGTATCTCATCATCCTTTTCCTTAATTTTTTCATTCAAAGATTTCTTCACATCCTCGGAGTCCATTTTTGCTTGGCTCTCCATGTCATCAATTCTTTGTGACAACAGATTGACCTGTTCTTCATACTTACATTTCTGTTTGTCTAATTTTGACTTATAATCCTCCACAGAAGTCTCAAAAGACTGAGTCAACTCTTGAACCCTGTCCTCAGCACTCCCCAACTTTTCTGTCAACTCTTTCAGCTTTGTTTGCAGTTCCTTGTCATGATTATTCATATCATTTATCTGGGACTCATATTCCTCCTTATTTTGCAGAAGAGCCCTTTCCTTTTCCTCTAAGTTTTTGTGAAGCTCTTGAAGTTTGCCAGTTGCTTTTTCTTTGAGCTGTTTGAACTTATTCTGAAGCTCTTTAATTTCTTCTTGTTTAGCTTCCATATTTTGTCTATGGTTTTCAAGTTCTAATTTATTAGATTCCAATGCATCGACTCTTTCTTTCAAATCTTTACCATGTTCTTCCTTCATATTATCAATTTTAAGTAAATATTCCTCATTAGCTTTCTTCAATTTCTCATCAAAATCAGTTTCCTTCTTTGTAAATTCTTCTTTAACCTGTTCTAGCTGTGCCTCATACTCCTCACGAATTTTGCTAAAATCAGAGTTAGAGTTTGCCATGTGACTCTTTAAAGATTCAATGGTGTCTTGAAATTCTTTATTGGCTGACTCTAATTGCTGTACTTTTCCTGTCAGTTGTGTTTCAGCCTGTATTTTTTCCTGCAACTCCTGTTCAGTTTTCTGTGTGATCTCCACTGATTGCTTAGTTAACTCTGTATTCTGTTTGCTGAGTTCTACAATGCGTTCATGGAGTTCCTCGTTCTCATTGCCAAGTTCTTCATTTTGTGATTTGAGTTGTTCTAGTTCCTGGTTGAGTTCTTGCTTGGATTCTCCGGAGTGCTTGATGAGAGCTTCCTTCTCTGAGGCATACGCGCTGGTCATCTCTTGGATCTTCACTTTGACCGCTTCATACTCAGCCTCCAGGTACTGCACTCTCTCCTCATGACTTGTCGTCATCTCTGCCACCTGCTTCTCCTGCTCCTCTTTAAGAACCTTCATCTCATCTTCCACTGCCTTCAACGCATCTTCTTTTTCTGCAAGATACACAGTTAATCTTTAATTTTATTGCAGTTTTCTAACATAGGCATCAGAGATGCATCAACCCTCAGCCGTGGTAACTCATTGCACAACATTCGCTCCACACAATATTTGTGAACAAATTTTTCATGAAGCTGCCATTATTTGTTCTTAAGTTATTGCAATGACGTGGATTTGACATGATTTTCCCTGTGACCTTGAAAAGTAGGTGAAGGTCATGTTCCATCAAGAGAAGTCTGAGGTCTTCACCAGATGCTAATGTGTGTCAAGTCTCATAAAGCTGCCATCATTCGTTCTCGAGTTATAGCAATGATAGGGATTTCACATAATTGTACCTGTGACCTTGAAAAGTAGGTGAAGGTCATGTTCCATACAAAAATGTCTGAGATTTTCATCAGATGCTTATGCGTGTCAAGTTTCATGAAGCTGCCATCATTTGTTCTCGAGTTATCGCAATGACAAGGATGATTTCACATATTTGTCCCTGTGACCTTCAAAAGTAGGTGAAGGTCATGTTTCATAGAAAAAAATCTGAGGTCTTCACCAGATGCTTATGTGTGTCAAATCTCATAAAGCTGCTATCATTTGTTCTTGAGTTATTACGATTCTTGGGATTTCACATAATTGTCCCTGTGACCTTGAAAAATAGGTCAAGGTCGCCGTCCACCGAACTAGTCAGAGGTTTTCAACAGATGCTTATGCGTGTAAAGTTTCATGAAGCTGCTATCATTTGTTCTTGAGTTATCACGATGACAAGGATGATTTCACATAATTGTCCCTGTGACCTTGAAAAGTAGGTGAAGGTCATATTCCATCAAGAGAAGTCTGAGGTCTCCACCAGATGCTTGTGTGTGTCAAATCTCATAAAGCTGCCATCATTCGTTCTTGAGTTATTGCGATTCTTGTGATTTCACATAATTGTCCCTGTGACCTTGAAAAATAGGTCAAGGTCGCCGTCCACCGAACTAGTCTGAGGTTTTCACCAGATGCATATGCGTGTAAAGTTTCATGAAGCTGCTATCATTTGTTCTTGAGTTATCACGATGACAAGGATGATTTCACATAATTGTCCCTGTGACCTTGAAAAGTAGGTGAAGGTCATATTCCATCAAGAGAAGTCTGAGGTCTTCACCAGATGCTTGTGTGTGTCAAATCTCATAAAGCTGCCATCATTCGTTCTTGAGTTATTGCGATTCTTGGGATTTCACATAATTGTCCCTGTGACCTTGAAAAATAGGTCAAGGTCGCCGTCCACCGAACTAGTCTGAGGTTTTCACCAGATGCATATGCGTGTAAAGTTTCATGAAGCTGCCATCATTTGTTCTTGAGTAATCATGATGACAAGGATGATTTCACATAATTGTCCCTGTGACCTTGAAAAGTAGGTGAAGGTCATGTTTCATAGAAAAAATTCTGAGGTCTTCACCAGATGCTTGTGTGTGTCAAATCTCATAAAGCTGCCATCATTCGTTCTTGAGTTATTGCGATTCTTGGGATATCACATAATTGTCCGTGACCTTGAAAAATAGGTCAAGGTCGCCGTCCATCGAACTCGTCCGAGGTTTTCACCAGATGCTTTTGTGTGTCAAGTTTCATGAAGCTGCCATCATTTGTTCTCGTGTTATCGCGATGACAAGGATGATTTCACATAATTGTCCATGTGACCTTGAAAAGTAGGTGAAGGTCATGTTTTATAGAAACAATTCTGAGGTCTTTACCAGATGCTTATGGGTGTCCAATCTCATAAAGCTGCCATCATTTGTTCTTGAGTGATGCAATTCTTGGGATTTCAGATAATTGTCCCTGTGACCTTGAAAAATAGGTCAAGGTCACCGTCCATCGAACTCGTCCGAGGTTTTCACCAGGTGCTTATATGTGTCAAGTTTCATGAAGCTGCCATCATTTGTTCTTGAGTTATCGCGATGACAAGATGATTTCACATAATTGTCCCTATGACCTTGAAAATTAGGTGAAGGTCATGTTTCATAGAAAAAATTCTGAGGTCTTCACCAGATGCTTATGTGTGTCAAATCTCATAAAGCTGCCATCATTCGTTCTTGAGTTATTGTGATTCTTGGGATTTCACATAATTGTCCATGTGACCTTAAAAAATAGGTCAAGGTCGCCGTCCATCGAACTCGTCCGAGGTTTTTACCAGATGCATATGTGTGTCAAGTTTCATGAAGCTGCCATCATTTGTTCTTGAGTTATCGCGATGACAAGGATGTTCGCTACAGAC
This sequence comes from Amphiduros pacificus, assembly GCA_949316495.1. Taxonomy (NCBI): domain Eukaryota; kingdom Metazoa; phylum Annelida; class Polychaeta; order Phyllodocida; family Hesionidae; genus Amphiduros; species Amphiduros pacificus. Next base: position 43,847,264 of record OX439004.1, read on the forward strand.
ATACATACATACATACATACATACATACATACATACATACCCACGCCAGGAGTACTGCAATACCCTCAGCCTGATTACATCAGGGGCTGAGGGTAATAAAAAGGACAGATCACAATCAAATATATCTGCAATATTAATTTAAGGAATGCAGTAAAATGGGAAAATAAACTGTACCTGGGTCTTGAAAAAAACTATGTATCCCTTGCTGAATACCTCCATTTGTAGAATATTATCATTAGGCTTCAGAGCTCTCTTAAGTATAATTACCTTTATCTTTTGTTGCAGTTAATTTCTCCATTTTACGTTTGTGGATATCTTCATTATCCTTGACGGTGTCCTGGAACCGTTCCTTCAGCTTTGAGATTGTGTCCTTGACCTGCTGCTGCCGTTCATTAAACTGAATGTGCATATTCTCTTTAAACTGCTTCATGTTCTCACGCTCCTTGTCTATGCGCTCATCACGAACCTTCACCTGCATATCAAAGTCATACAATTAACAAAGCATGATTTGGTATAAACTTTATAATAGAAAACTAACTGGATCATCATTGCAAATGTTGGCAGCTCCAACAAATGTTTGAGTTAATGTTCAGAGGAAAAGAAAAGTACCCTTCTGCAAAATAAGGAGGAGTAGGAGCTTTAAGGAGATTCCTGAGCCCAATTTCTCACAAACAACAATTCCCTCCAGAAATTAATACAATTAAAGGGATTAAGCACCGATTTCGAAAAAAGCGTTTAAAATTCACATATTGGTGAAAAATGATGTCTATTTTGTTGTCTATTTTCTATTTTATTGATGCATCTCCATGTTTGCCTGTTAATTCTATTTTAACAAGACCCTAATCTATTGCCCCTTTATGAAAGCACGCTTCTTTCTTGGCGTCATTTTTATGTGGAGGCACTGAAAGGTTTAAGTGACGTCATAAGAGTATGGCATTATGCTTATGACGTCATCAAAGTTATTGTCCTTTGAATAGTGCCAGAATGACGTCAAACAGTGCTACCCTGCTTTGAGCCTCAATTGAGGTCAAACAAAGTTCACGCTACCCGTGTTTACCCGTCACATGCAGCTTATGGTTCAGAAAGACCTGTGCTGGGAGTGCAACTCTTATGTCTTATAGTAACTTATATTATTACTCTATTATAATTTTAATTTGTCATGATGTTCATATGTGGATAAGCTTTCAATTTTACCGAATTGTAGAATTTGATGCTTAATCCCTTTAACATGGCTGTAACCTAATCAAGAAGTGCTGCAATATTTTGGATTGCAATTGTTTACAAGATGATTTCTTCAGAAAAGTATGTAAAAACATTGTTGACAAGACTCCTGTGATGTTCTTGACCTCATAGGATCAAGATTAGTTTGGAAGGTAACAAAAAAATTAAAATGGAAAAAAGATAAAAACTTCATAGTTTGAAACATTGGAAAATAATTAATTGTTCCCAATATTTTTGTTTAATGCAGTTCTGACTTTGATGTCACTGTTTGAGAGATGTTACCTCAGCCTGTCTGTCCAGGTTCACTGCATCAATCTCTATCTTATGGTCCTCTGCCATCTGCTTGACCTTGGCCTCATACTCTGTGTCCTTGGCAACCAAACGCTCCTCCATCTGACGAGACTGATTCTCCAACTCCTCAATCTGAGTCTGAATATCAAACATATCCTTTCAACATATGCTATCAATATATTTAAAGATGTCATATCAAACTTCCTTCAGAAGAAATTTAAAAATGCCTGATGTTCAAATAGTATGGATGGTTTGAAAGATACAAAGAGGATAAATACTTTTTACATAAATTTCTATTGGTGATAGCATAATTCATAATTTAAACAAAATCAAAATAAAGGAATTATATATTCATCATATTGATGTCTTACCTTGAGAGATTTGATTCTAGATTTTGCTTCTTCTCTCAACTGTCCAAATCTCTTATTCATTTCTTCTGATGCTCTTTTGGTCTCTTCCAGTTCTTCTTTGACCTTTTCAACTTCCTCAGCCTGTCCTGTGCTTGCTTCTTTTATCTTAACAAAAAAAACATAGGAAAAGATTACAAAAAAGAAAAGAAAAATTATTCTGAATGAAGGCCATTCAAATGACAATTTCAAACAATATCACTTCAAGCGTTCCAATAATTTTCTAATCCTTTTACTTTTGGTAATTTAGAACAGAGAATCATTCAGTGAATATTAAAATACAATAAGAAATACAATAAGACGAAAAAGAAATACAATAAGATGAGAAGAATGGGCAGATTATATTAACAAATGGTATCAAAGCTTCACATTATTTGACTATTTAGATGTGTTCTGACCTGGACATTCAGCTCCCCTATTCTGTTGTCTTTCTCTTTCAATATTTTCTCCACTTCAGCATGGCGTCCCTCAAACTCTTCAGTTTGCTTGGCTATGTGGTCTCCAAACTGCTTCACTTTGCCCTCAAAACTAATGATTATCTGAAAACATAGATGGCCCAAGCAGTGAATGTATCAATATTTCTGATGGTGAATTTTGATGGTGACTAAATTTTTCTTCTGGGCCCCTGTTCGACTATTTCGACTATTCCCCTGTTTGACTGCCTATTTGACCTTGAGTGTTCTCATTTAAATTACTTTCTATTGGTTACATTATTTTGGCCTTTAGGGTCAAATAGCTTTCTTGAAGAATGTTTTGTGAATTTTGAGCACTTACAAAGCGCTTAGGGGTGACTTCCATTGATGTCTGACTTCTTCTAGTAATGGTCAGAATAGTTTGTTGTGGTCAAACAAGCCAAGATTTAACAGAAGTCAAAGTGAACATGCCAGCAACCATTTTTCATTCTAAACTACAATCAGATCTGATGTATATCTCTCATGCATATGTCTATCAATATTCATCCGGATAAAGCATAATTTTTCTTTCATGTTAATATTTAAACAGTGGGGGCTTACTTGGTCCTTCTCTGACATCTGTGACTCAAGGATAGAGCACCTCTCCAGCAGGTCACCTGAGGAGTTATCTTTCTCCAGCATGGACTTCTCAAGGAACGTTATCTTGCCCTGCAAAGCCTCACGCTGTTCCTTGGCCTGGCGTTCAGACACTTCAATCTTTGACAAGAGATCAGATTCTGCACCAGACTTCTCCTGTGCTGCCACCTGCCATGTCTGTAACACACAACAATTTTTATGTCAAACCCTGCAAAAACATGGCATTCACCACACTTGTGTATGAGAAATAATATAATTCACGATGCTATCCTGATCATTTTACTCAGTATCGTGAGATATTAAATGTTGCTCAGTTATTTATTTTCAATTGATGTAATTTGTTTGATTTGTGATGTTGGCCTATCTTATGGGTACTCAAGAGCCTATGTAATATGGCTACACAGCTAGAAAGATCTAAACACATCATCCCCAACCTGTATGTATGCTGAGTACTGACCTTGACATTTTGTTCCAGTTCTTGTACCCTCTGCTGTGCACTGTTCGCTTCAGATTCTTTCTGCTGAAGATCTGCCTGCAGCTGCCTAACCTCTTCCACATTGGCCTTGACCTGTGCTGTCAAGGTCACAGCCTCCTTTTCAGCCTCCTGCTGGGCAGCAGCTAATATCTCCTGCAGCTCCTGTATCTGGTCCTGGGCAACCTCCAGCTGACCTCCTTTTTCTCGTTCCTAAAGGAAGCATTCTTATTGTATTTGCTAATCATAATCAAATCATGTCAAAAACTGAAGCAAAAGTTGTCTAAATTCTTTTAATTTCCTTGATTAAAGAACAATACAAAACAGAAATATTATAAATCTTTCTGAAACGTTTTTACAGAGAGACAATTCTGCAGAATATATGCTTTAAAGGTAAAATTTTGCATATAAATGTGTTACTGTCAATTGGCAAAAAATTAAATTTACCAGACAATTGAAGGTAACTGAGCATGGTGGTGTTGAACTAGTCATTTTAGATAAAGGTTAGTGCAAAATTAGTCTATAACATTTAGGTTTGAAGAAAATATGCAATATTAAAAAACTCAAATAGCATTTATTAGCAAATTCAGGTGAACTCATGTATTTAATCAGTGTTTTATTAATGTATGGCCTAAGAATTCTTTTCAAATAGGTTGTCCACAGCACATATTTTAACTCTATCATGTAATCAAATTCCTGTTATTTTCATCAATAATCTACACATTCTTAGCAAGGCAAATAGTTATTTTTTTCCAAACTTCTTCTCCAAACAAACTTGTGGCTAATAAGAAGACCAACTTTCACAACTCAGGAATGCAATGCAGAATTTTGTGAGCTCTTATTACAGCTGAAGGTGAGTGTGAAACCATTCTGCCATTTATTGAGGCTCACCTCTTGGTTTAGTCTGTCTGACAGCCTCTGTGTTTCCTGTTTGGCTGACTCCAGCTGTTCCATCATAAGCATTAACTCATCCTGGTTGGACTGCAAAGTGTCAGACATCTTCTGCAAATGTCCTGCACTCTCTCTGCTCGCCACCTCAATCTTCATCTCACAGTCCTGACTGATGGACTCCATCTGCTCCTTTAGATGAGACTCTGTGTGCTTCAGAGATTCTACCGTCTGCTTCATCTGAGCAACAACCTCATTCTGGGCAACTAGTTTAAACTCATAATCATTTTTAGTCTTTTCAAGATCAAGTTTCAGAGTTTTCTCCTTCTCTGTGAGGTCCTGCACTTTATGTTCAAGCTCACCCACATTCTCCGTGGCAGCTTTAAGCCTGAGCTCATAGTCTGTCTGTGTGTTCTGGAGCTGATGTGTGAGGTCCTTTATCTTCATGTTGAGGTCCTGCACCTCATGTTCCATGCTTGTGATGGTGTCATTGGCTGTGGTGAGTTTCTCACCTAACTCAGCACTGATCTCACTCACAGAACTTTGCTGCTGTAACTCGACCGCTTCCACTCTCCTCGCTATCTCCTTCTCATGATTCTCTCGTTCCAATTTAATACTTTCCTCAAACTGGTTTTGTTTTTGTATCAGTTCTTTTTCTTTGAGTTCTATATCTGCACTTAACCGAGCTTTCTCGGTTTCTATTTTCTGTTTCACATCCTCAAGCTCTTTGTTTTTACTCTCCAAGTCAGACATAAGTTTTGCATTTTCTTGTGTTACTGTGTGAATCTTTTCCTGCAAAGTCTTGGATTTGGCCAAAAGGTCATCTGTCCTTGTCTCAAACTGGACTGTTTGATTTTCAAGTGATGCATTCAAGTTTTCAATATCTTTATTTAATTTCTCATTAGTGCATCTCCTTTCCTCACAAAGCTTTTCAAGCTGTGAAATCTGACTTTCATAATTATGACTTTTGGTATCAATTTCTTTTTCTAGCTCATTTTTATTTTTCTCCAAATCATGAACCTAGGAACAAAAAAAGCAGACAAACATTTTTTTTTCTTTTCATGCCATTAAATTCAATGCAATTTCCTTTCGATAAACAGGTCAATGTTATCTTAGTAAATCTCAAATGCCAAAGATGCAGATGACAGCATTAAATTCTAGCTTCATTTCCAAATTAATTGGGTTTAAAATATCATATGAATGGGGTTGATTTAGTAGTGCAAAATAGGTATTAATCTAAATCAACATTGACCAGTAAACAAAATAAATGCTTTAAGTAATAGCTATTATGCAGATGATCAGAGCATGCAAAACCTGTGTGCTTAATTTCAAATAGCAAGGTTACCATGCATACAAACCTGTTTGCGAAACTGTTCTATTTGATCTATAAGTTCCTTTGCAATCTTTTCATGTTTGACCTTGGCTTCTTCAATTTGACCTTGGTATACAGCTTCAATATCACTGGTAGATCCCTTAAAGTAAAACAAGTTTTGTTTTAAAATTATGGTACTTTTATCCTGAGAGATCCCTGATCATTATTTTTTTTTTGGAAATGGAGGTTTCAATCTTGTCATTTTTTCAGGGCAATGTAACAGGATTAATAAATTTAGTTTTTGTTTTGCCTAGATAGGAGAGGCCTAGTTGGATATATTGAACTTAATCTTCCCAATCTTACTGGTCATTCTATAAAAGAAGTCTGACAAACCTGACGTTTTTCTTCCTCTGTCTGTCGCAACTTATCCATCTCCAACTTGAATGACTGAGTAACTTCTGCGAGTTTGGTTTGCATCTCCTCAAGGTGGGAAGACTGTGCTGACTGCAGAGCCCCCTGGTGACCAGACTGGAGTTCATCAAGTTGCTGCTTATGTCGCTTAGAATTATCTTCAATTTGTGCCATTAGTTCACTTATTGTTACCTTATGGTCTTCCTTTAATTTCATTATTGTGTTCTCATATTCTGCTTGACTCTACATAAACAAAACAAAAAAATTAATTACTTACATATTCTAACATTACTTGTGAGATGCAGTATTTGGAGGATACTCACCCCATCTGAGATGCTACATGTAATGGCTAACATTACTATAACCTATGCTGACAACTGGATCGCCCCTTGATTTTGAGCTATCATTAATCCCTTAATGTCTTTAGCTTTCATTTAATGAGATATTTTTTTTTTTCAAAACATTATAAACAGAACTGACGAGAGCTTACATTTTGTAACTGCTGTATGGTTTGTGCCAGTTCATCTTTCTCAGAGTCTTGCTGGCTTAGTGCTGCCATCTTCTGGAGTTCCCGCTCCTCAATTGCCAGCTTCATTTCCTCTTCTTTTTCAACCAGGTGGCGCTTCATTTCCTCTTCCTTTTCAGCCAGATGGCGCTTTATCTCCTCTTGCTTTTGGGCTATCAGATTTTCAGTCTCGTTATCCTATAACAGCGAAGTAAACTTTAAATCTGCTTTCTTAACATCTACATTTTTGAAATCTTTTCCTGTGATAATCACTAATTTTTTTCCTTCAAAATTTGACTATAAAATAAAATGCAATACTTAATAAGTAAATTTAGGTTATTTCATTGTATCCTACAAGTTTAGGCATTTGAACACCTTTCTTTGAATCTACACTTTTCCATATGAAATTTAAGCAATGGTAAATCAAATTAGCTCACAAGCACACATAAATCTGAGGGAAAACATAGGCATCAGAGATGCATCAACCCTCAGCCCTGGTATCTCATTGCACAGCATTCGCTCCACACAATATTTGTGAACAATACGACACTGCACCAAGGCAAATTGATGCAGGGGTGAAAAAACCCATAAAATCTACTTCCTTTGATAGCTTAGGTGTGTCAAGTATCATGAAACTGTCATCATTTACTCTAGAATTATTGAGATGGGCCGATGACCTTGAAAAGCAGGTTAAGGTCACCGTCCATCAAACTCATCTGGGGTCTTCACCAGATGCTTATGTGTGTCAATTCTCATGAAGCTGCTATTATTTGTTCTTGAGTTATTGCAATGTCGTGGATTTGACATAATTGTCCCTGTGACCTTGAAAAGTAGGTGAAGGTCACCATTCATCAAACTCTTTTGGGGTCTTTACTAGATGCTTATTTGTGTCAAATCTCATAAAGCTGCCATCATTTGTTCTCAAATTATCGCAATGATGGGGATTTCATGGTACAATTGTCCCTGTGACCTTGAAAAGTAGGTGAAGGTTATGTTCGTTCAAAGGAAGTCTGAGGTCTTCACCAGATGCTTATGTGTGTCAAGTCTCATAAAGCTGCCATCATTTGTTCTTGAGTTACTGCGATGACAAGAATGATTTCACATAATTGTCCCTGTGACCTTGAAAAGTTGGTGAAGGTCATGTTTCATAAAAATTCTGAGGTTTTCACCAGATGCTTATGTGTGTCAAATCTCATATAGCTGCCATCATTCGTTCTTGAGTTATTGTGATTCTTGGGATTTCACATAATTGTCCCTGTGACCTTGAAAAATAGGTCAAGGTCGCCGTCAATCGAACTCGTCCGAGGTTTTCACCCGATGCTTATGTGTGTCAAGTTTCATGAAGCTGTCATCATATGTTCTCGAGTTATCGCGATGACAAGGATGTTCGCTACAGACAGACATACATACAGACATACATACATACCCACGCCAGGAGTACTGCAATACCCTCAGCCTGATTACATCAGGGGCTGAGGGTCAAAAATGGCAGCATCAGAGAGCTTTCCAGCCAAATTAGTTGTGTTGGAAATCAAGATGACTTTAAAGGGTAAGAAATTTGAGGAATTTTAGAGGCAGAACATTACAATCCTGGAAAATTGTTTCTGGTCAAAATGGTACTAGTTTCTGGCCAAAATAGCACTAGTTTCTGGCCAAAATCATTATGATTCTAGTTTCTGGTCAAAATTATATATTATTAAGTTTCTGGTCAACATGATACAATCTTGCTCCCTTGCTGCCAATCATTTGATTGTTTTTGTTTTATGCCAGCCACATGATCAACATACTCCAGATTTTCTGGATTTCCGGGACACAGACAAAGGTGCATATTTGATACCACTGTATAGGACCTTTGGCATGGTCAAGGGAGTGTGAAACAAATTAGAGATATATCATCAATGGATCATTAAGCGAGTTACTGACCTTCTCTTGAAGCTTGGCCTCCCACTCCCGGTCTCTCTGCTCGAGGGCTTCAGCCTTCTCCTTCCGCCACTCTTCTGCTTTCTGACTCATCTCCTCCTGAATGACAACATCAATGGCAAATTATTAATATATGTCTCTCTGATCACTGCTAGTTATTAATGTAAGTCTCTCTGGCCCCTGAGTCATTAATGTAAGTCTCTCTGGTCTGTAAGTCATTAATGTATGTCTCTCTGGTCCCTGAGTCATTAATGTAAGTCTCTCTGGTCCCTGAGTCATTAATATGTCTCTCTGGTCTGTAAGTCATTAATGTAAGTCTCTCTGGTCCCCGAGTCATTAATGTATGTCTCTCTGGCCCCTAAGTCATTAATGTATGTCTCTCTGATCTGTAAGTCATTAATGTAGGTCTCTCTGGTCCCTGAGTCATTAATATGTCTCTCTTGTCTGTAAGTCATTAATGTAAGTCTCTCTGGTCCTCGAGTCATTAATGTATGTCTCTCTCTCTGGCCCTTGAGTCATTAATGTATGTCTCTCTGGTCTGTAAGTCATTAATGCAAGTCTATCTGGTCCTTGAGTCATTAATGTATGTCTCTCTGGTCCCTGAGTCATTAATGTAGGTCTCTCTGGTCCCTGAGTCATTAATATATGTCTCTCTGGCCCCTGAGTTATTAATGTATGTCTCTCTGGCCCCTGAGTTATTAATGTATGTCTCTCTGGTCCCTGAGTCATTAATGTAGGTCTCTCTGGTCCCTGAGTCATTAATGTCTGTCTCTCTGGCCCTGAGTCATTAATGTATGTCTCTCTGGCCCCTGAGTCATTAATATATGTCTCTCTGGCCCCTGAGTCATTAATATATGTCTCTCTGGTCCCTGAGTCATTAATGTCTGTCTCTCTGGCCCTGAGTCATTAATGTATGTCTCTCTGGCCCCTGAGTCATTAATATATGTCTCTCTGGCCCCTGAGTCATTAATATATGTCTCTCTGGCCCCTGAGTTATTAATGTATGTCTCTCTGGCCCCTGAGTTATTAATGTATGCCTGATATAATGCATGATGTATGTCTTTGTAAATATTGAGAGTTCTTAATGTATGTCTCTCCAATTACTACGAGTTATTACTGCATGTCTCTTTGATCCCTGAGAGTTGTTAGTGTATGTCTATCTGTTCACTGCTCATCATCAATGTATTTCTTTCTGATCACTGCACCGCTAAACAATTATGAAATACTCTTGACCCATTCAATAATCCTATTTTGTTATCACTTTAAAAAAATCATCCACCAACATCATAGTATTATTACAAGATTGAATCTCCATACCAGTTTTTCGCAAAGTAATCTCCAATTACTCAATTTTTTATCAAGACTTGTTCTTGTATATGAACATTTGTCGGCATAAAATGCCACATGGCACCTGAAACTCTTTTTGTACATTTGATTGGATACTGTTATGCTATCAGCTGCATAAATCAATACTGTGATTATGTCAAAACATCTGTCAGTTGAGCGGTAATCATGGAGAGACAGGGTGCACAAATGGTAAGTATATTGAACTTTATAATAGATGTATATATTCATGAATCATTTTCTGACCAAATGTATTTAGGCTTTAATAGCATTCAAAACATAAACCCACAATGAGGTCTAATTCTATATTAAACCATTCCAGTCTGAAAGTTCTACTCTTCAAAACTTCTACTCTTCGTAATTTCATTATATCTAATTCTTTTTTTCATGAGCCAACCAACAAGGTGTGTATAGATTTTTTCAGGGAATGATAATCATAACCTTGCATTTTACATGAACTTAGAAATGTAAAAGTATATATGATACAAATATATTCAGAAACCACTGATCATGCATACAGAGAGAATGTGCTGCAAATTGTTTGCAAAAAGTGAAAACAAGATGGCAAAATCTTCACGAAAAGTTGTTTGGTTATTAAAATTCTTGTCAAAATCTGTTCAGGAACAATGTTTGTTTGCTACTTGTGACTTATGATGTCTTAGAATTACTCTTTGTCAATCACCAAATGACTGTTGTTACCTTAAATTATACAAAACAATCTAAAATGCCATATGCTGATGGTAACATTGTCCTGTGTGCTGCCATCTTTTGGCAGACACTGATACTTGTGACTGCCACAGCAGACTGTATACATTGCCTCAGACCACATTCTCCTGCCATCTTTTGTGATCAGACCACATTCCCCTGCTGTCATCTTTTGGCAGACTCTGGTACTTCTGCTCAGACCACATTCCTCTGCCATCTATTGGCAGACACTGGTACTTGTGATCAGACCACATCCTCTGCCATCTTTTGGCAGACACTGGTACTTGTGATCAGACCACATTCCTCTGCCATCTATTGGCAGACACTGGTACTTGTGATCAGACCACATTCCCCTGCCATCTGTTGGCAGACACTGGTACTTGTGATCAGACCACATTCCTGTGCCATCTGTTGGCAGACACTGGTACTTGTGATCAGACCACATTCCCCTGCCATCTTTTACCAGACACTGGTACTTCTGATCAGACCAAATTCCCCTGCCATCTGTTGGTAGACACTGGTACTTCTGATCAGACCACACTCCCTTGCCATCTTTTGGCAAACACTGGTACTTCTGATCAGACCACATTCCCCTGCCATCTTTTGGCAAACACTGGTACTTGTCATCAGACCACATTCTCCTGCCATCTATTGGCAGACTCTGGTACTTCTGATCAGACCACACTCTCCTGTCATCTTTTGGCAGACACTGGTACTTCTGATCAGACCACACTCTCCTGCCATCTATTGGCAGACTCTGGTACTTGTGATCAGACCACATTCCTCTGCCATCTGTTGGCAGACACTGGTACTTCTGAGCAGACCACATCCCCTGCCATCTATTGGCAGACACTGGTACTTCTGATCAGACCACACTCCTCTGCCATCTGTTGGCAGACACTGGTACTTGTCATCAGACCACATTCCTCTGCCATCTGTTGGCAGAATCTAGTACTTCTGATCAGACCACATCCCCTGCCATCTATTGGCAGACACTGGTACTTCTGATCAGACCACATTCCCCTGCCATCTATTGGCAGACACTGGTACTTGTGATCAGACCACATTCTCCTGCCATCTATTGGCAGACACTGGTACTTGGGATTAGACCACATTCTCCTGCCACCTATTGGCAGACACTGGTACTTGGGATCAGACCACATTCCCCTGCCATCTGTTGGCAGACTCTGGTACTTCTGATCAGACCACATTCCTCTGCCATCTATTGGCAGACACTGGTACTTGTGATCAGACCACATTCCCCTGCCATCTTTTGGCAGTCACTGGTACTTCTGATCAGACCACATTCCCCTCTCATATTTTGCCAGACACTGGTACTTCTGAGCAGACCACACTCCCCTGCCATCTGTTAGCAGACACTGGTACTTCTGATCAGACCACTTTCCCCTGCCTCGTCTCCTCACCTGCATGAGTGCCACGGCTGCTGCTTTGCCTCTCTTCAGCTCCTGGATCAGGTTGCCACGGTCCTCATCCTGGTTCTGCTCCAGGGAAGACAGTCTCTCCTGCATCTCCTCCGCCAGCTTCTTCTTCTCTTCCTGTACCTTCCGGATGATCTCACGTGACTTCTCCAACTGCTCCTCCCCTTCAAATGACATGAGTCACATTTATACTGACATTCAATAAAATAGATGAGACCCTAATGTTGCCAAAAAAAAATAATGTCAGTAATAAGAATCAGATCTGTTGTACAATTTGTCTGCATTTTGGAAATGCACATTGGTAGTGTCAAATTTCTATCTGTATCACATACATATGTATATTTAATCAGCTTGTCTCTTGTTTTCTGATCAACAACATAATGTCATATAGATAGTACTTCAGCTGGAGATATATTTGCACACGTTACAAGCAGTGTCTGCAGCCCTTACCAGATTTCTTGAGTTTCTCCACCCTGTCAGCCTGCTCATCTCTCTCTGTTTTCAGTGTGTTGCATGTGACCCTGATGGTTTGTAGCTCTTTGTCTTTAGTCTCCATTGTCTCATGCATCTTCTGTTTGACCTCTGCGATGGCCATAGCTTTGTCGGTCTCCAGGTCCTGGATGACGTTCCTGGCTTCCTTCATCTGAGTCTGGATCTTTGTCTCCTTCTCCTTCCAGCTCTCCTAAAAGAAAAAGTTTTTTTGTTTTCAATATTATTATTTTCAAAATGCTTTTGCCTCTTCTCAGGGTCAGCCACAGTTGTTTCTGCCTATATTATGTATAATTCAGGGCATGCCTTCATTTGATATTGGTGTCAAATTGTATTCTGTTGTAGTTTGTTAATGAGATCAATTTGGCAGGAGATCAGAAAATAATTTGTTTTGTTTTTAAAGCTGGTTTTGTTTGCATTTTGTAAGTCCTAAACTGTAACCTGTATTTCGTATCAAATTTTGGCTTCAATAATACACCATTTATCAACAGTAGATTATTTGAACAAATCATGCACATCTTGAAATCTTGACTATTCATCAATCAATTTAATCTCAACCCTTCTTGCCACTTTTTTAATCCAAAGAAATTTTCGTCAGCCTCAAAAGAAGGGAATATGTCAAAGCTAACTACAAAGTCAACAACCTCCATTTCTGGTCATTTAAGTCTAATAGTATGTGTTACCTTAATTTTTGTAAATTAACCAATACAAAACCTGTTACTTGTTAAGTTAAAGATGGCATGTGTTTGACTTGTGAGGTTGAAGATATTTTGTGTGTTACCTTCATCTTCATGATATCCTGGTCCCTCTGTTCCAGGCGTTTTATGAGGTCTTCTTTCTCTGCATTCACCTGGGCTGACCGCTCCTTGTTGTTCTTAATTGTGTCCTTACACTTGTTCAATAACACCTCTAACCGCCGAACCTAACATATCACAGAAAAATAGCAAACTCAATCTTATAATAATTTCCTTATTTAAACAATTGGTTTAAATGTTATATTTGTTCAGTTAATGTGACAAGAATATTTAATTCTAGGAAATATCTGTGGTGTAAAATGTCATTAAAAATGAAAAAAAAAAAATTGTACGATATGGCACAGTTTAAAATATTAATAATAATAAACTATATACTGTGCTGGTATCAGACAGTGTCTGTGCAAAGGGTTAACCCTATCCCAAACCCATATCTAGTACATCAACATATTGTATATCTCATCCATCAATATTAACACAGAGGATGAGTGATAATAAGTGGATGCTGACCTTCTCTCTGAGTGCTGCATTGTTTCCCTGCAGCTCAGCATCCTTGCTGTCTCCTGCAGATTTAGCATCCTGCAGTGCAGTCCCATTAGCTGCCTTCTCCTCGTGGGATGTGAGCTTGTCATTCAGTTCTTGTGGCACATTCTCTCCTTTCTTCAGCAAACTCACCTACAGAACAATAACAGCAAAGTTTAACTTATATTCTAACTTAAAGTATGATTCAGATTAAACGTCAACTCAAACCCAAAATTTAGAGTCCAATTAATTCACGGAAAAACTCCATTGAATTGAAGAAAAATGCAACTCAGCCCCAACCTTCATGGCAAAGAGTTGAAGAAAAACTCAACTCAGCCCCAACCTTCAAATTGCAAAGTCTTGAAGAAAAAACTAAGCTCAGCCCCAACCTTCAAATTGCAAAGTCTTGAAGAAAAATGCAACTCAGCCCCAATCTTCAAATTGCAAAGTCTTGAAGAAAAAACTCAGCTCAGCCCAAATCTTCATATTGCAAAGAATTGTTGAAGAAAAACTCAACTCAGCCCCAACCTTCATTGCACAGAGTTGAAGAAAAACTCAACTCAGTCCTAAAGGTTCATTGCAATGAGTTGAAGAAGAACTCAACCCAGTCCCAACCCTCAGAGTGGCATCCCAGACCCCATCTTTAGTGGCCAGAGTTTGAGTTAGCCTGACCTGTGTCTGTAGGACCTTGATGTGCTCAGCTTTCTCCTCCAGCAGGAAGGTGTAGTTCTCCTCCAGGTGGTGCTTCGCTAACTGATCTAACTGGCTCTGCTCCTTCAGCTCAGAGATGCGACGGAATGCCTTGTCCTGCGACTGGGTCAATGTGGTCTGCAACATCACGAGACAATCTTATGGAGCTGTTTCTTCCTTTTACATGCAGTCAGCAGTCAGGATCAGTTTCCTGTTAGCTTATAACATTATTCTACAATAGTTGATTAAACTGGTAAAGGTTTTAAAGATGGAAGTTCTTACCTTTAATTTGTCTTTTTCTCTTTCTACTTCTTTATATGCACTCAAAACCTGAAATGTCAAAAGAGTTGGTTTCAAAGTAAAAAATAGTCGACAAAATACATGTAAAGCCATATATATCTCAAATGCTTTTCATTTTACAGAACTTAAACCAACAATGTTACCTGTGAGAATTTTGCTTTATATTTTTCACTTTTCCTCTGCATTTTCTTATAGGACGTATAGAGGTCTTCCTTAGTAACAGCTCCAAGTCCAACAACCGAGTCCTCAAACTCGCTGGCACTCTCGATGTCTGAGGGGACTACATGCTGCCTGGGGGGAAGCGAGAGCGGCGAGAACAGGGGAGGCTCACTTGACTGAAACGATAATGTTAGAAAAAGCTTGAACTACCATGGTGGAGGATTTTTATATTTCCTAATCATCTATATCATTTTCATCAGAGTAAATTTTGTCTCATAAATAAACCATGTCATTTATAATTAAATTTGAAAAAAGACAATCAGTTTAAATTGCTAGCACCAACCTGTGAGCTGATGCTAGAAGTCCTGGATCTGCTGATGGGCTGGTCCAGAGGGGAGGTGGGCAGCTGGGTTGGTCCAGACTGGTCCAGCAGGCTGGCGTTGGGGGTGGCATACATGGAGTCGGAGGGGCTGGAAGGGGACGTGAGGTCCACCTGCTGCATGCCGGAGTCATCCTGGAAGACAAACTCTGACCTCAATATCTTCATACTAGCTACAATGGCACTTATATACAGATAACTGACCATCCTGGAAGACAAACTCTCACCTCAATATCCACATACTAGCTACAAGTAGCACTTATATATTGATAACTGACCATCCTGGAAGACAAACTCTGACCTCAATATCTTCATACTAGCTACAAATAGAACTTATATATAGATAGCTGACCATCCTGGAAGACAAACTGACCTCAATATCCCCATTCTAGCTACAAGTAGAACATATATATAGATAGCTGACCATCCTGGAAGACAAACTCTGACCTCAATATCCTCATACTAGCTACAAGTAGAACTTATATATAGATAACTGACCATCCTGGAAGACAAACTCTGACCTCAATATCTTCATACTAGCTACAAATAGAACTTATATATAGATAGCTGACCATCCTGGAAGACAAACTGACCTCAATATCCCCATTCTAGCTACAAGTAGAACATATATATAGATAGCTGACCATCCTGGAAGACAAACTCTGACCTCAATATCCTCATACTAGCTACAAGTAGAACTTATATATAGATAACTGACCATCCTGGAAGACAAACTCTGACCTCAATATCTTCATACAAGCTACAAGTGGCACTTATATATAGATAGCTGACCATCCTGGAAGACAAACTCTGACCTCAATATCCTCATACTAGCTACAATTAGCACTTATATATAGATAGCTGACATTTCTGGAAGACAAACTCTGACCTCAATATCTTCATACAAGCTACAAGTGGCACTTATATACAGATAACTGACCATCCTGGAAGACAAACTCTGACCTCAATATCCTCATACTAGCTACAAGTAGAACTTATATATAGATAGCTGACCATCCTGGAAGACAAACTCTGACCTCAATATCCCCATTCTAGCTACAAATAGAACTTATATATAGATAGCTGACCATCCTGGAAGACAAACTCTGACCTCAATATCTTCATACTAGCTACAAGTAGAACTTATATATAGATAGCTGACCATCCTGGAAGACAAACTCTGACCTCAATATCTTCATACTAGCTACACGTGGCACTTATATATAGATAGCTGACCATCCTGGAAGACAAACTCTGACCTCAATATCTTCATACTAGCTACAAGTAGAACTTATATATAGATAGCTGACCATCCTGGAAGACAAACTCTGACCTCAATATCTTCATACTAGCTACAAGTGGCACTTATATATAGATAGCTGACCATCCTGGAAGACAAACTCTGACCTCAATATCTTCATACTAGCTACAAGTAGAACTTATATATAGATAGCTGACCATCTTGGAAGACAAACTCTGACCTCAATATCCTCATACTAGCTACAAGTAGCACTTATATATTGATAACTGACCATCTTGGAAGACAAACTCTGACCTCAATATCCTCATACTAGCTACAAGTAGAACTTATATATAGATAGCTGACCATCCTGGAAGACAAACTCTGACCTCAATATCCCCATTCTAGCTACAAATAGAACTTATATATAGATAGCTGACCATCCTGGAAGACAAACTCTGACCTCAATATCTTCATACTAGCTACAAGTAGAACTTATATATAGATAGCTGACCATCCTGGAAGACAAACTCTGACCTCAATATCTTCATACTAGCTACAAGTAGAACTTATATATAGATAGCTGACCATCCTGGAAGACAAACTCTGACCTCAATATCTTCATACTAGCTACAAGTGGCACTTATATATAGATAGCTGACCATCCTGGAAGACAAACTCTGACCTCAATATCTTCATACTAGCTACAAGTAGAACTTATATATAGATAGCTGACCATCTTGGAAGACAAACTCTGACCTCAATATCCCCATACTAGCTACAAGTGGCACTTATATTTAGATAGCTGACCATCCTGGAAGACAAACTCTGACCTCAGTATCCTCATACTAGCTACAAGTAGAACTTATATTTAGATAGCTGACCATCCTGGAAGACAAACTCTGACCTCAATATCCTCATACTAGCTACAAGTAGCACTTATATATTGATAACTGACCATCCTGGAAGACAAACTCTGACCTCAATATCTTCATACAAGCTACAAGTGGCACTTATATACAGATAACTGACCATCTTGGAAGACAAACTCTGACCTCAATATCCTCATACTAGCTACAAGTAGAACTTATATACAGATAACTGACCATCCTGGAAGACAAACTGACCTCAATATCCCCATTCTAGCTACAAGTAGAACTTATATATAGATAGCTGACCATCCTGGAAGACAAACTCTGACCTCAATATCTTCATACTAGCTACAAGTAGAACTTATATATAGATAGCTGACCATCCTGGAAGACAAACTCTGACCTCAATATCTTCATACTAGCTACAAGTAGAACTTATATATAGATAGCTGACCATCTTGGAAGACAAACTCTGACCTCAATATCCTCATACTAGCTACAAGTAGAACTTATATACAGATAGCTGACCATCCTGGAAGACAAACTCTGACCTCAATATCCTCATACTAGCTACAAGTGGCACTTATATACAGATAACTGACCATCCTGGAAGACAAACTCTGACCTCAATATCCTCATACTAGCTACAAGTAGCACTTATATATTGATAACTGACCATCCTGGAAGACAAACTCTGACCTCTATATCCTCATACTAGCTACAAGTAGAACTTATATATAGATAGCTGACCATCCTGGAAGACAAACTCTGACCTCAATATCCCCATTCTAGCTACAAGTAGAACTAATATATAGATAGCTGACCATCCTGGAAGACAAACTCTGACCTCAATATCTTCATACTAGCTACAAGTGGCACTTATATACAGATAACTGACCATCCTGGAAGACAAACTCTGACCTCAATATCCTCATACTAGCTACAAGTAGCACTTATATATAGATAGCTGACCATCCTGGAAGACAAACTCTGACCTCAATATCTTCATACTAGCTACAAGTAGAACTTATATATAGATAGCTGACCATCCTGGAAGACAAACTCTGACCTCAATATCCCCATTCTAGCTACAAGTAGAACTAATATATAGATAGCTGACCATCCTGGAAGACAAACTCTGACCTCAATATCTTCATACTAGCTACAAGTGGCACTTATATATAGATAACTGACCATCCTGGAAGACAAACTCTGACCTCAATATCCTCATACTAGCTACAAGTAGAACTTATATATAGATAGCTGACCATCCTGGAAGACAAACTCTGACCTCAATATCTTCATACTAGCTACAAGTGGCACTTATATATAGATAGCTGACCATCCTGGAAGACAAACTCTGACCTCAATATCTTCATACTAGCTACAAGTGGCACTTATATATAGATAACTGACCATCCTGGAAGACAAACTCTGACCTCAATATCCCCATTCTAGCTACAAGTAGAACTAATATATAGATAGCTGACCATCCTGGAAGACAAACTCTGACCTCAATATCTTCATACTAGCTACAAGTAGAACTTATATACAGATAGCTGACCATCCTGGAAGACAAACTCTGACCTCAATATCCTCATACTAGCTACAAGTAGCACTTATATATTGATAACTGACCATCTTGGAAGACAAACTCTGACCTCAATATCCTCATACTAGCTACAAGTAGCACTTATATATTGATAACTGACCATCCTGGAAGACAAACTCTGACCTCAATATCCTCATACTAGCTACAAGTAGAACTTATATATAGATAGCTGACCATCCTGGAAGACAAACTCTGACCTCAATATCCTCATACTAGCTACAAGTGGCACTAACATATAGACTTGTATCATGATAAGAGTATAGCATTTTAAAAAACAAAATCAGCATTTGTAATTTTCCATAAAGTTCATACTTATTGTTCAGAAAACATTAATGTTTCTGAAATGTTTAAATGCATGAATCATTAATCGATGAATGAATCATTAATTATGTCTGTGGGTATCTTAATACAGAAATAAATGTGAATGCAGTAATTAGATGTCAAACTGAGAACCATCAACAACTTGTAAAATATGCCAGGTGATTCCTCATTCTATGGAGATTTTCAACACCAGGGACTGCAGGTGGCATGAATTATTCATGGTATTTAATGAGGAAAATGTTTCAGTCTATTTCTACAAGGTCTTCTAGGAACACTGCCAGATGACCATAATAATGAAAAAACTGCCCCCAACAAATCACATTAATAGCATTGGCATAAATACAAAATGTAAACATACATATCAAACATATTATAATATATCTTAATCATCAGAGAAAAAAAAAAGAACTACTGCTCAATTTTAATATTGATAGTATAAAAATGTAGGACTGCAGTTATATTCCACACAAAACCTTGCCTTTTCCTTACTTAATCATTGCATCTCTGCCTGGTTGATGGCATTTCTGCAATGTGTTAAATTTTAATGCTATTTCAATTGAACATTCAATGGTTTCCCTGCTCTATCACTAGTTTCCACTTCTATGATGGCTCATTCACTGGTCACCATATAAATCAGCACTATACTGTGCTCTGATGTTATAACAATCAATCTTGGATATTACGTGTGTCTTTCATTATTAATAGGATTTCACTAATATACACATATAATACCACAGTATGCTTCTTTATCTGACTGATATTTCTGCAGTACTAGCATTCACAGTGAGCTTGTGAGTGACAGTAATTGTCTCGTTATTTCTGCAGTTAAATCACCGTGATTATCATGATTATTACATACCTCACTTGTAACATATCCGAAATAGTCTGAGCTCATTGTGGCTGTTATTTCATAGAATCATTCTTATCTAAACATCTTTCCATGATGATTGCTTCACTTATCATAATCTTAGGAGAATAAGGCTGTCTTCTGGACCATGAAAAGCCCGTCTTCTCTCAGTAGAGTAGGATTGTGGGACATATATCCAACCTCCAGACATTTGTCCGGCATGCCAGCCATACACTGAGCAACAAGGCTTTATTCACGCACACAACACATCCCAAATGACACCCCATTAAAAGCAGCGATCATGAGGGGGTGACAATGATGCCTTGTATCCACAAATTCCCCCTTTTTAGTCAGCCTGCTTTTTATCTTTATTTTGCTCATTCTGACATTCAATAAACCTTTCCAGTAGTGATCTCTAATATCAAATTGAACAATTAATCTATTCTCTTGCTATAAATTCATTTTAAATGTTGAAATATTAATTTTGATCCCACCCTGCCTGAGCCCTGTGCCATCCACTCCATGTGTATAAAGTATAGATCCGACCTGGCTGCTTGGAAATCAATATGCATTGTACTTACGGTGAAGTCTACGAGCTGGCCCACGCTGGAGGGTGGATTTGGTCGGGATGTGGAGGCAGGGTGAGGCTTGGTCGGGGTGGAGGTGGACGGCCCATCTCGGTGTGGGGAGGTGCCATCTTCCTGCTACAAACAACACCAATATATCATTACTACATCATATCCCTGTGTACCATATCAGGTGGCAAGGCCCACAATATAATATGCTTAAACACCATGGCACTGGATGGAGTCCACTTAAATATAACCATGAAAATGTCAAGTAATTAAGCCCATTCCGGTGTGACGTTTATAAATAAATTAGGTTTATTTCACTGCAGTCAAGTTGCAAAATCATAAGGATATATATGATCATGATAAAAACTGTCCATCAGATTATTAGGTGTGTAAAATAATTTTTTTCAAAAATAGAATCCAGTTGTGAGAATTACTACATTTGTGTCAAACACTTGTGGTGAGTGGATAATTTCTGTTATCTTTTTTTATATTTGAATATAAATTTACATTTTAAGCCATGATCCAAAGCCAGTCCTCACACATATATGACTCTCACTCTCCGATATTCCTGCACAATTCCACCATGTTATTAGCAGGAAGACAGATTGACTAATTAATTACATAACCAATTCACATGTGTGTTATACAGTCCCAATGCACTGGAATCAAAGGAGGAAATGCCAGGATGTTGTGTGGGGCATGAAGCATGGCAACAATGAGTGTTATATCCCTGTGAGCATATTATGTTATGTCAAGCACCATGGCTTGGGTGTCACCATCAGTCTAGTCATCCCAGATTTGTATTTGACTGATGTATGATCACCATCTATGCCCATATATTCTGTCGGTCTAATGTCTGGAATGGGATGAGAGGTGAGATATTGAAGGGAGATATACTATATCTCTCATTCCAACAGGTGAACTATGACTTGAGTTTTAAAAAACCTCATGATCCATTCAGTGATATGACCATCCTGTTATACTCCTGAAAAATTCCAGCATAAACCTACAGGACCCAGTCTGACATAAAACCAATCTGACCCATCCCAGTATATAACCTTCACAGTGTTTTTTACCCAAATCAGACAATATGTCTGATGTTCAGCCAGCCAACATCAGACATTTGTCTTCAACATCAGACATTTCAACGCATACTTTTGACCCATCCCAGTATATAACCATCATGACCCAGTCGGACATAAAACCAATCTGACCCATCCCAGTATATAACCTTCATGACCCATTCCAGCATATAACAACATGACCCATTCCAGCATATACCCAACATGGCCCATTCTGGCATATAACCTACATGACCCATTCCAGCATTTGACATGGATAGCACAGCCTTGTTGAGTATTTATGAAACACAAACCCATTCCAAGTCCGGGGAGGATACTGCTCACAAACAATGATGCTCTGTGTTATCACAAGCTTTATCTGCCTCATAGATCTTGGTGGTAACAAAGTGATATGTCTCAATATCCATCCACATTCCCAGGCCTCAAATATCAACAAACATCTGGGTAACATGAATCACAAGCAAAGTAAAAGGCATTTTTCACAAAAATGAATCATTTTACTTATTTGATCACCATGTTCTTTATGTATATTTAAATATTCAGGTCATACATGAATATAATCAGTATTTGAAATTTATACTTGCCCTAATGCACTAAATAAGCAATTTTTGGAAAAAGCTTGATGCATTGGATGTCATTAAATTTCATATTATTTTCCATTATTTGACTTTAAAACAGGCTTAAGGGCAAACAACATTTTGAATTCTATTTCTGATACTTTATTTGATCAACATGGGGCAAATTTAGTGCACTGTGGTAGAGACATAATTATAAAGTGGTACATAACACTGATCTGTTATAAATTTGGCAAATTTATCTATTCACAAATTAAATTTGGAGAGTGGTAGAGAGGTTTTTAAAAAATGGAATAAAAATTCATGAAGAGCTGGGTTGACCTGACTATCACTACCTCACACCTGGGTTCAGCCCATGCCAACCCATGCCAAAGTATGCCAGCCCATGTCAACCACTTATTGATTTATTGCCATCAATTTATCTTTAATTATGCCAATTTTCAGCAAATAAATATCTAATGGAGTCAAATCGAGATAAAGTTTTTTTCCAGAAACCCAATAACTTATATTTTCAAAGTTTACTGTGAGTTTCAGGGTAACAATGCAGAGGCAGATGCAGTATATCAAACAAATTGAGCTTTTATTTCTCCTGGGATGCTTTTCAAAATAGTGAATATAATCCATTTTCATATCGCTATTCTTTTACAACAATTGGTCAGAACTAAATATACTTTTGGAATTTTAATACTTGAATATATGAGAACATTAATATCTCAACAACTAGTTCATAATATCAAAAATACCACAAAAATTGCAATGATTTTCAACAATTAAGCATCTCTAGGGACTCTTAACTGCTTCAGAACAGTAAATATGAGCCATTTTCAATTGAGAGAGGCTGGGAGATGATGGGATCCTCTGGGATCAAGATGGAGACGTCAAAAATGTTTAATTTACATTTGCATGGTTGATCATTTAAAATGTAATCATGAATTTCAAACTTTGAGCAAGTTGGCCAAGAGACTAACCTTTGGCAGTGTTTAATTCTCACTGCTCAAGTGGGCCATGCTGCCACCTGGTGGTATCTCATTGTGGTACTAAATGTTGACTGACATGTCATTTTATCTCAATCATTTACTACAACCAATATTGCTTTTCTCAAGATTCCAAAACTGTTTACTTTTGTGTCTCTATGTACACTTGTTGCCAAAATATGACCAAATTCCCATCACAATACACAGGATTGCACATGTATAAGAAAAGAGACACCTGGTGGATCACAAAGGTTCATTCTCAAGCAGTGAGAATTCAGAATATCAGGGTTTTTTTTACACAAAAAGCCACAAGAAAATATACATGTGAAATTCTTCTTGGTGTGTTGGTAATTAAATTATCAGTCAGTGGATGTGGATTATATTCAGCCAATTGCCTGGATTCCATACTTGCTGCAGAGCTGTTATTTGACCATCATTGTGTTCAGGCCTCTGACCTGCCTCACACTGCAGTATTGATCCCTCCAACCCTGCCAACTTGCAGCCAACCTGTTATATTCCTCATAAGACTATTTATATCCTCAGCTAAACCACACAATTCTAATAAATAAATATGGATTGAAATTGAATATCTGAGAACCGACTGATTTTTAAAAATATTTAATGAATAAATATTCCAAAGATAAACAGAAGAAATCATCCCTTATTTGCAAGCTGGGCAATCTCATATCTTACTTTATCTATCCTGCAAACTGGTCTTTTATTGATTAATTATGCTTATGATTAATGATTTTCAACTGTTAAAATAAGCAGAATTTATTCTGTCTCCATACCCACATGATCACTAAAAAAAAAGGTTTTACAAACCAAAATATCCATTATTTTTTACAAAGACGTGCACATCAGAATTTATAGAACAAAAACAGCTGAACTTATCTGTTTGTTATCTTTTACATAGATTTATACCATGTGTTAGAGAAAATGGATTTCAATCAGAAAAAAAGGTATGCGATTTTCTACTTGTAAAAACTTTGGCTCATGAATCAACTGGCAGTATTTGCTGTGGCTAATAAGAATATTGATTTCTGCAATTGCAAATTAGGCCTTGGCTGGGATTTCACTGCTGATTTATCATTGAGACAAACCAGTGGAGATTGACGTCTCCTTGGGACCTGACATCATGAGTATGGAGAACACCACAATATTCATTATTATTGATCAAAAACCACCAGACCAGGCATCTGTGTCCACTATAAATAGGATATCATATACCTGCTCTATATTTAGTTTGACTGTTGCTGTGCCTTATGTACCATTTTTTATGTACAATGAGTAAGCGGAGTGCAGTTTAGGTAATATCTAATTGAAAAGGGCATTTTTTTTACATCCAATGACATTTATACATCCAAGAAAAATGGAAACTGTCTGGAGACAGTTCAAGTGCTTGTTACATGTACACTAAGTACAAAATGAGCAAAAAATGGGTATAGGTATATTGGAATTTGTTAAACTTAACAAAATTGTTGTTTTGACATGCATATTCTTTCAATCTGCATTGCATATTTAATACTGTTCTTGAAATGTATTTTCTTTTTATCATTAAATAATCTTGGCTTATAAATATATATATAATCTCAATAACCTTGGCATATGTGACATGGTAGTTTTGTGCAACAAGTTTGTCAATATTGCCAAGTATGAATCCCAAAATAATATATAACCTCAATTATTTCCATTTTTATATTAATTTCCTGACTGGTAACATAATTTATATATTCAAAGGGAAGTGGCATGTGTCAAAAAGCCTTGATTGATTGACAGTGATAAATGTATAAAAATACATATGTTGAGTTCCTGATCTATTCAGATCTTAACATTTGTCACCTCTTACAAGGCATAAAGCAAATATCTCTGTACCTCAAAATGGCTTGTAATCTCTCTGCTCAAAATTCTATTCCCATATCCAACTTCAAAATAGACTTGAAGTCCACCATATCGAGAAATAACTTGCACTGCCCATCATGATAAACTAACAAATTTGGTAGCACTTATTCTATGGCAAAATGATTCAAAGAAGA
This sequence comes from Amphiduros pacificus, assembly GCA_949316495.1. Taxonomy (NCBI): domain Eukaryota; kingdom Metazoa; phylum Annelida; class Polychaeta; order Phyllodocida; family Hesionidae; genus Amphiduros; species Amphiduros pacificus. Next base: position 43,872,653 of record OX439004.1, read on the forward strand.
TATGTTCCCTTCCATTCAGTATCAACTGTATGGCTTGTCAGAGAAAAATCTTTGTTGTTTCTTGATCTCAGGGTGCTACAGATGTAGAGAGAAACAGTATGATTATCTAAGATGGTGACATCTGAAATTACTGCTTCAGCTTATTGGTGGAGATCGAGCTCATTTAGTAGGGAAACTTCAATATGATGGACAGTGTGTGGTGTTTCCGGAAACAGTGCATTCAAGTCCATTTTGACCATGAATATGGGAGTAAATCAACTCAGCCCCCAAGTCAACTTGGCGCCGAAACCAACTCGGCAATGCTGTGGCTAGCAGAGCTCAGCCCCAGGTAGAAGTCGGCCCATGGCACTCAGTAACGGCTCAAAGTTTATGAAATCTTTTTCAAGAAGGTAATATGACTCATAAAACCTTTTCTCCAAGGGACGAAGTTCACCAATTGCCCTTGTCTCCAGAAAAGATATTGATTTTTCTGCCTTGGTTTTGGTATCTCTTGGATCTCTATCATTAGTGACAAATCTCTATATCAAGCAGTGGACCAGGAGGGGATTTTGTGAGTTATGCAGGATAGGCATAGTCGAAGTGGAAGTGGTCAAGGTAATAGCGGGTCACTTTGCTTCATGGCCTTATGCCTCTTCCTTTACACTTCACTCGGGTCAGTGAAAGTTTTTGGTTCACAGTGTCAACTCAGAAGAGATTTTACAAGTTCTGAGCATGGTGGAGTGGCAATGAGGCAGACAGACTGACAACCATGAGGTGCCTAATTTAATACTGGTCAAAGATTCCATATTTCACCACAGATTAAAGATAATAAAACGATGCCTTTCTCTACATTTAATAATAATTGATGATTAAACATACATGACTAAAATTATTTGCAAAATACTCGTGCAAACCTGTACTGAGCCGTAAAATGCCAGCACACTTAGACACAGGGAAGGGGGTTGGGCAGGGCCAGGGCAGAGATCATGTTTGTACACAAATTTCGGCAAATTTTAGTAATTTACTGTTCTCCTACCTTGACTTGAGGTAGCCGCGACTGTACACTCTTCAAGGGAACATTAGCCACCCCTTCCTCTAGTTTCTGCTTTAGTTTCTTAAACATCCTGGCCTTCCAGATGGCAGTTGTTGGAAAATAAAAACAAATCGACTAGAATTTAGATCCGAAAGCAGCCATACTGCCAAGTGACGTCTCTGCGTCTGCGTACAAACGTGTCAGTCAAAGTCTGGGACACCGACTCTCTCCTTGTGGAACCGGTCAAGATTTTTCGACGTGGAGGAGCTCACATTTTTTGGTGATCTCCTGTTTAAAGCTACTTTGGGGGTACCAGTATCAATAGGTTTAAATAACAGAATATATACACAATTAAGTGCAGTTCAAAATATTTTGTTCTCAAAAAAAAAAAAAAAAGAAATTGAAGAATACATACAATTATTACATTAAAATAATAAAACACAGTACAATATAAGCCAAATGACCATTGTGCATTTATTCCCACATATCAAAAAATGATTATTAATTAATATTTTGTTGTCACAAACTCTAATATTTTGTTAATATTTGTATTAGTTGGTACTACAAGGTACTAATCCAAAACAATACATAAACCAAATACTGCTAGGAATTTTCAGTCTTAATTAGATTAAAAACAATTCAAGTTAAATGGAATGAGGTGAACACTGATGTCAAAGAAAAACAAATGTCTTAAGCAAATGTGCCTCAATGCAGGTATCTAAATTTGCTCCTTCCTTAAACCCATCACCATAAATGAAGGACATAGGCTATTTATACAAAAAAAAAATTAGCCAACAAAAAAAAGTTTGGGACCTTGGGATGACCTTGAAATGACCTTGAAATATTAAAATTCTGTTGTACACTAAAAATCTCATTTTTTAAGTCATATTAAGCACCAGATCAAGTCTGTAAATATAATAGGACAGATTTTATGGGCTGTTGAATTTTCGGCCCAATGTCACAGGGATTTTCCATTGATTTCAATGGAGAAAAATTGAAATTTTCACTTTGTGAAAAATTGGCCATCAATTTGAAAGGTGTCCCATGCAGATTTGTTAGGGGGTGGTATACCCAACTTATTAAGCCATTATTGGTACAAATGCCATTAAAAAAATTTCTGCCTTTTACAAAAATATGATTGTTATGGATTATCATTGAAATCAATGTGAAAATCGGGAAAACTATATATATCTTTCAAATCCAAAAGGCAGAAAATCTACCAAACAAACTATTAAAATTCCTTTTGCTTTGCACGCTACCAGAGTTATATTTAAAGCATGATATGGGATACTTTTCATCATTATAATTTCATTATTAAAATTACCATTAACTACAATGAATTTTAGCAAAAGTACCCCACAGATATCCTATTCAAATGTATATATGGCACCATTTGCATGGGAAATATAGTCAACTTGTACTATTTGACATAATTTTACATCTTGTAGGTATTTTTCAATAAATAAATATTTCATTAATTAGTGCTCAGCCATTGCATTTCCGGAAGTGTGTAAAATGGTGCAAAATGTCACACTGACACCCACTACTCACGAATTTGGATCCCTACCCGTTCTAACGCCTATGTCCTAGATTTATGGCGATGCGTGGCAGCAAAGATGGATAAGGGAAAGATATGCAAGCACCTTTGGAGCCCAGAATATGTAAACGGGATAAAATATATAAATAGACACATCACTTGGACATGGTTTGTCACCCATCTCTTTCATAAAAGTTGCCTTATTACTTTTTAATGTACTTGCATCTTAATTGCCCTCTTGCTTCTGACGCCTCACTCACATATCTGGACATCATCCCTGTACTACATCAGGTAAATTGTTCCATGCATGTTATGCTGAAATTACATGTTTTCTTTTGAAAAGTCACATTTATTATCAGAATACAAAGATATAGTTAATAAAAATATATTTCTTTGGGTGCAATACAAAAAAAAATCAAGAAATTGATCTGAGTCAATTAGTGTATTTTAATTGATCTACACTGCAGTGTGTCAGGAGTTCATTCAAGTCTTATTTGTTTTCTATTTATTTACCTATATATAAAGTACATTAGAGCAGCCTGAATATTGATGCATTTATATCGATTACTACCCATGGTTATCTTATAAATTTTCATTGTTGAAAGTTCTAAAATTGTTTGTGTTACACAGAAAAATATGAATTTTAAAACAAATCACTTTAAGTAGTCATGATCTATATTCATCTTGCTAGATAATCCCTCATCAGTTCACACTTGTGTCTTATCTTAAAGTGATGCGTCTCAGGCAGAGAGGGTGTATGAATACATGGGTCATAAACATCTAATTCTTTTCTTTTTAGTACTACTTTCTTGTGTAATGAACTAACCACACTATTGTCATTGACCCCACACTGTCCTTGTGGTGAAGGATTATTTTTAGATTCTGTAGCAGAAACATAGGGAACGTGGAAATGAAGAAAACTAGGAGTGCTTGTGACACTTGCATATCTTTCCCTTATCCATCTTTGGTGCCAGCTATAGAGGACAAACTACATATCTTCAAATTAAGTTTATTTATCTTTTACGTTGATTTTGATATGGAATCTATGACCCGAGTTGAAATTTTTCATTTGAAAATGTTTGACTATGAGATGACTTGTATATGACCTTGAGCAACAAAACCAATGAAACTAAACCTATTTTTACAGTGAAAGTTAGAATTCGGAATCCTTACATTAGGATAACACAAACTCAGAGCACCAAAAATCATAAAAATATATTAATTAGAACCAATTTTACTGCTGTTTAAAGATTTTTAAATCAGGTGAACTGTTTTATAACAGAAATGGTTAAAAAAAAATGGACGTTTCTGATGCCTCCCCCATAAAATGTTTGGGACAAAAAAAGGCTTGGTATTTTTCTCACAACTAGAACAACTAAATGGCCTTATGGTGTATCAATCTTAACTGTAATGCTGTGAAAAAAATGCCTGGGGTGATTAAATTTAGCATTAATCCTAAAATATTCACATTGAATAAAATGGGAATGGCGAAATTAAACCTAGATCTATGAAAGTCACATGGGCAAGACAATTTTCAATCTAGCATACCGGTATACAGTAAAGTCATTTTGCTGATGTCTGAGATACCATTAGAATTTTAAAAACCAAGCGTTTTATTGTAGGTCTTTTAAATTATGTATGTATAAAAATTGTATCAACCATCCTTACCGATGATCATCACTGAAATTTATGTAATAAATACATAAAGTCAAATTGCTCTCATTTCTTCATTTCTGAAGATAATGGTTCAAAACTAGGAACAATTCATCACATCATATTGAATTCAATTTATATTCCACTTTCCACACACAATAATATATCAACTCAATAATATATTACACTGCGAGAATTCAGAAGATTCAAAATAATCTTATTGGTCAAAAATGTTAAATTTCATTTATAATGTAAAATTAGGAATTTTATAAAGAAGGTATCGAGTAGGAATCAGAATGGCAAATACGTTATGGACACACTACTAACTGTACTAATAAGTCAACTTGAACATATTTGGTATGTACCACCAGAAAATCCCAATCTAAATATACTTTAAATTGTCTTTGACACGAAACTGAAATTAAATTAGATTGAGGATGTATAATGCTGATACAGATCCCATTCTTAAAGATTTGAACTTGCTACGAATTGATGATTTTCTGAAGTAACAGCAACTTAAGTCTTTTTGATAAATTTAGAAATAACTGTCTGCTGTCCCACCACTTGTCTACATTGTGGCTCTTTTCATGCCTAGATCAGGTCTTCCCCAATTACTTTCACTATGCCTGACACATACACTTGAAATACCAATCAAAGTACAAATGCTTGTAAAGTAACTCGTGAATAATTCATAACGAGTAGCCACTGCTCTACAATCCTCTTGTTAGACCAGCCCCTTATATGACTGACATGAGGAGGAGGCTAGGAGTACAGTCAAACACATTTCCCAATATCTATATATTTTTGTCTTGGATTTGGAATAATACCAAACAGAAATGTGCAAATAAAATATCAAATTATTAAAAAAATAATAATTTGGCACAGAAATTATCCTACCAGTGGGGACTACCATTTCTCCTCTTTCATTGGTTCCTGTTGCACAACTGCATTTGGTTTAAAATTACTACAAAATTACTTGATGCGAAGTAGCCGACTGTAACCCATAATTATTTTTTTAAACATTATGAGATGAGAAAAAAATATATAGCAAAATAGATGGACGGCATGACAGACGAACTCTGTTGCTTACAGACAGTTTAATCTTATATTTCTTTAAGTAGGGTAATTTCCAACTTGTGTGCATACATAAGATTTTGTTTAGCAAGAAATCAATTTAAACAAATGATTGACATAAGATTTGAAGCGTTTAAGAGGAAGCTATGTGCTTATGTCAATTTCAATATGTCCACTCTGATCCTTTTTAAAATTTTGCTGCCATTGCTGAATCTGCCGTGTACATTAAGATGATGTTTGGTGAAAAGACATCGTGGCAATGCCGGTAACCTTTATATTGCAGCTAAAAGTTTCGGATGACCCGTACGACGCCTTAAAACTGCCCAATTATGGCCGATGATCTCCCGGTGCCCTCACGACACCCTGGCTTGCTGGCTGATTTTGTTATAAAAAACCCATCGGCCGGGCATCTTTACTGAAATCAGCTCAAATGTGACTTGGGTATTACCAAACCTGGAGTAATCAGATGGTGCTGTTCAACTAGTGTGTCATCTATGTATAATCCTTGTCATTATCATGCCGCCATAATCCTTGTCATTATCATTATCATTGGACCAGAGATATTGTTTGTTATGCACCTCCAGAGGTGCCAGCACCCCCATAATATAACCCAATATAAGCATGATTTGGGATAACAATTAATGATTGAAACTAATATTGGTAAGTGAGGACTACCAGAAACAAGACTTTGCAAATTACATATTGAATTACCATATTAAATTTAACTTCGCACAATCTATCTGGAACCTATCTGAAATAACATATCTGGATTTTTTTTTTACTACTTAAAGCTTTCACGAAACCACAGCAAGCAAGCTATCTCACTAAAATCAACTAAAATACACTGACCATGGTTATTGTGTTTTGCTGAAAGTGCCTGTACTCTTTTGACCACTAGGTGGCCATATATATACAATCATGTGACCTCTATTGTGGTCTGTCAGGGTGTTTGGCCTGTACCATTGGACAAACATTAAATCATTACTTTCAAATGGCACAGAAATTTGTATAGGGGAAATATGATGAGTAATAAATTTTGATCGCAAAGTTTGGGGTAAAAACATTTATATTATTCAAGAAAAAATGCTTGAAAACCTCATTTCATTACTTTAACTGGTACCTTTTGAAAACCTTTCCAGATCGTTTTCACTTCTCACAGGGTACTTTCTACATCCTACCTTTTCATCCATATTAAATGAATAAATAACAAATTATATGATGTAATCTTGAATTTATTTCAAATATATTTTAATAGAACACTACAAACAAATCACTCATCATAATTTGTCAGTAAGGGGTTTTCTTATTCCAACCTTTCATTTTAAGATATTGATGTACCTTTGAAAAAAAGACAATGAAATGACAAGTCAAAAAAGTAATATTCAGTAAATAGCAGACAAAGTAAGTTTTGGGGTTTAATTTTTGACAAAAATTCTGAAATTTCAGAAGAAAAAAAAACTAAAATTGTGAAAACAAAGACCAATCCCATCATCTTTTTTCTTAGGATTTATTGCAAATAGGAAATGAAAAAAAAGTCATATTAAATAATGAGATAAAATAGTTCAATGCTTATCTCACAAAATTATTGTGCTCAGCCACTTTAACATACATTTTGCATGCTCTACAAAGGATTATGTGTCAATTACCAAACATATTACATACATTTACTGGGTGTTTTAAAGTTGAAAGCTTCAAAGTTTGAATATTGGATCCATTCACTTGGCTTTTCATTCACCACCCAGGGGCCCACCACTACCAACTTCGTTAAAAATTGAGATAGAGATGTGAAACTTGGGCAGAGTATGTTATAGAATGTTGTGAACAACATATCACTCAGCTAAAAAAAAAATTTCCAATATGCATTTTTAGTATTTTCTAGAAGGAAATATTTTTTAAAATACCAGCCAGCTACACTTTAGGATTTTGGCTGTCAGCTGTTATTTTTTACCAACTGAGAAAGTTACCAGCTCAGAATTTGTATGGAATTAACAGCTGTTAACTTTGTTCGTTGATGTTTGTCAATGCCAATTTTTTTTTAACAACTGGTAATGAGCCAATTTCTTTAATAAATAATTAAATGTTAAAAACTTATAATTACAGTAGAAATATCATTAGGCTTGAACAATCTTTGTCAAATAGTGTTCATACAATATAATTTATTTTTTATTTTGCAGTTTTCAATGGCGAAATTGCCAATTGGTTTCAAAATCTCAATACTTTACCAGCCAGCCAATTAAATTCATCAGTCTGTCAGCTAGGTCATTTTGAAATGTCAAATGTATTTTGAGCCAGCTGATTCATACAAAAAAAAGTTCCCAGCTGGTAAACATACCAGCTGGAATTGAAATGCATTAGTTACAAGCTGCCAGCCAGAAAAGTGTGCATATTGGCTCTTTTTGCATATCATATAGTGGTGGGCCCCTGACCACCATATGCTTTTTACATGTGGAGTTCCTTCCATTGAAAGTTCTTTTATTTGAATAATCCCAAGCCTTTCCAATTTTTTTTAATACAAATCAAACATTTTAATATTCTATGAACAATTCCTGCAAAAATATGTGAAGTTTCATTGATTTTGTTGCTCAAGGTCAAACAAAGGTCATCTCAAGGTCAAACGTCAGCTCGGGTCATAGATTGCATATCTGAATCAACATAAGTGATAATTAAACTTAATTTAAAGATATGTGGGTTGTCCTCAAAAGCTGCCACTGCCTACCAATCATGGACTAAATAGAGTCCGTGCTACCAATGTAAATTGTAATGCAGAGTATCTCTCATCGTCAGCCATATGGACATTTATTTGCCTTCCCTTACAAAATATAGACCTATCACTTGGTTTCCTTTGCATGTGCACTGTTACTTGAAATAAGTCTATTTTTGCCAGATTTGTGACCAATTCCTAACACTACAGGCTGAGACCGTAGTTTATGTTTCTTCAATCCATAATGGGTTGACCCATTAAACTACTGAAATAGTTTGGTATGGTGTGGCAGAGTCCCCAATGCCGGAAGCTGCTTCATTCATCCGGGCAATCCGACCTTCATTTCCATCATGGTGGATGGGTGAGAATCTGGAGTTTTCGGTGGGAACATTACATTTTTGGTGGATTATGTGGAGTCATTTTGTTCGAATGTGATTTAAACACGGATTTGGTGGTCATTGTGGTTTTATTGAAGGTCTTGATCGATATTTAAGGCCTATTATCAATCCTAAGGCCACAAATGACAGGATAAAAGTACCATCGAGAATCACCAAGCACTGTGTATTTTTGGGTTTGGGTTTCATTTGTAGGCAGAAAACCACATATTTTTTTTATTGGACCTACATTGTTTAAAGATTTTAAATGTCTTGTAGTGCTTAAGTGTTCTGACATTCATATAAATCTTCAACAATAATCAAAATGGATCCGACATCTCCAAGCAGTAGTGGCAGAAAGCGGACTGCAGTCAAATATTCCGCTGAAGATCAAGCACTGAACACAATTGCAAGAGAGGTAAGTTTACAATGAATTAAAACTAAATTAAAGCAGACGTTCACTAAAATTTTCTATTGGCATCAAATGCCATTACATAGGTTCTTAATAATCTCTCGAGTCTCGTATTTCTTGCTACTTACTGCCATCATGGCTGTCATAATATCAGTGATAATATCTTGATTTCTCGTATTAATCTTTTTGAAATTTAGCAGTAGCAAATGACTTTGTTTTACACATGCATTACTCTGCATCACTGATAGAGAGCACCTTGATTTCATCAAAGAAGACATGTTCATACTCACCATGGTATAAAGTGGACGAGAACAGAGCTGTGGACGATAACAAAGCTGCAGACAATAACAGACATTTGACATTGTTGGCACAATCATTTTGCTTACAACAACCTGATGACAATATTTTTGACAGTGCAGATGCACTTAAAAGGCTTTGAAAATGGAACTGCAGCTTTGTTATCATATATATGCAGCTCTGTTGTCATCAGGTATATGCTCTGTTCGTACAAATTTCCCATCGTAAGACTGTTGGTCCCACTAAAAGTGATGCTATTGACCAATATTATAGGTCACCCAGTCTGTCAGACTGGACAGTGTACACTGTCTGATGCAAAATGTGATGTCCCACGTCCAATATTTCAGTGAACATATTAAATAGAATGGTCTTGGGTAAACCTTCTGTAGAAAAATAGACAGTTCTCTTGATGCTAAGCAGGTAGAACTATTGTGCTGATGTTGGGGTGCAACAATAAAATGTAGGAATCCTGATTGTGCAGTGTAGCTTGTTATTGTTATCATTCCTGGCCCATTAAATTATAAATTTGCCAAAATAAAGTAATCATCTGTTCTGATCCATTTATCTTTACACTTTATGCAGTGTGTCATACAGTTTATTTTGCAGAGCATCATTTCTTTGCATAGTACTGTACTGACAAATGCAGGTGTTTTGATGTATGCATATTGCAAATTAACATATAGCTTTTTGCAAATCTAACACACAGGGTGATGGATTGGTTTTCTCACAGGTTGCAAGTCTAATTTTGACACCAAATTTGAATATTTTGACCACAAAATTGACACATACATGCGATCACCATGATGCTCTGCATGACACATTGCATTACACACTGCATTACACATATTTGGAAACACAGCTTTAATCTATATCTGACATATGATTTTCAAAAAGTGATCGATTCACACTCAGGAGATAACTTTGGTATTGACAATTTTAAGTTGTTGAGGATTCATGATGAAGGTCATGTATACATCCTTTCTAATTCTAAGAGCCTATTTATTGCGAATTCTTGTAATTTATTATTATGTATACATTCTTTATTAAGGTACCAATGATTCGATCTTCATCTGTAATCTTTTAAATTTGTGTTTCACAAAATAAACCAGAAGTGAACTTATCTGGGTTCACTCAGCAAAGATAAATCTAAATATATGTACTACACAGTAACAGGCAGTACTAAATATAGAAAGTATATTTTCAATCATATTGAGAATCCCAAACACTTTGAGAATAGATCCTGTTATGCAGTGCCCTGGTTGATGGCTAATTTGTGTGCTCATGTGGGTCACTTTCTGTTGGATATTGTACTACTTACAAGTGTTTATGACCATAGACCAAAGATTCTGTGTCTTATTTCAGTTTTATCAGGTATATTGTCAACTTAACTGTTCAACATTTGTATTCAGGATAGTGGAAATCCCCAGTATAATTTGGTGAAAATCATATATTTTACCTCCCAACATGGTACATAATGTAATGAAGTCTGAGGATGAATCAATTTTCAAAAGTTAATTTCCTTTACTTTATAATTCAACATTAAAATTGAATTGTGTGACAATACCTGACCTCTCATTTGACAACGATTTTCAACCTCAAACCAAAAATATTTTAAAAGCAAAATACTCAGAAATACCTGTGCAGTTGGGCAAGGTTGTGCAATGACTAAGAATAAGGCTTGAAATGATCTTTTATTAGGAAACATAACATTGAGCATTGTCATTATCCTATTCAGTTTGTTCCTGTTTCATAAATTGTATTAATCTTAATGAGGTTAATTAATGGATGACTTTAGCATCCATGGTGAATGTTCTTTGACACAGAAGGTATTCTATAATACATGTTGGAATTTGCTAGTTTTTTTGACCGTCTATATATTTAGGGACCCCGAGACTTTGAAGAACAATCTAATCATTCAAGCAAATGATAATAATAATAATAAGGATTTGTACAGTGCCTTTTCAGACTACGTCCTACAGACCACTCCAACCATTGGTTCACTAGATTTATAAATATAGATCCCATAGATATAGATTTATATAGATTTGAATAGAAAGAGAAGAATATTGCATGTCTGGGTGGTCAATGCAGATCATTATGATCAACCTGATGTAGGTCACCAGGTGTGTCGGAGGTCACATGTCACACATGTACCTACTACAGGTGGTTACCATGGCTACCATTCCAATCAGGTTCCCATTCCAGAGAAGAGAACCTGAGGATGATTAAAACAGTTCTGCAAATTTGTATCAACATCAAACATTTTTGAATATAATAAGAAATATTAGAATATCATGTTGATTTATGGTTAATAATTACATGTGTAGACTTTTAATTTTAAAGATCACAAGTTATTGATCAAGTTTCATAGAAAAACCTACAAAGGAGGTCATCAAATTACAAGTTACTTTTTTCTCAGTTTTAGTGGTATATCTTGGGTCTAGCTCTAACATCAGTTCCTGGAAACATTTATAGGAGCAGTACTTAGTGACTTCAACACATAATGACAAAAGGGACAAAGAATACCTCTTTATTCTTGACTTCCGCAACCGGGATCAAATGTCAGAATATTTACCTCTGTCTTTCTTTAAATTATGAATGTATCCCTTCATATCGCATTCTTCCTGATAAAACAGGTCAACAAAAACACTACCGAGAACAAAGTTTATATTGTATTTGATTGTCATGGTGGATGATTGTCATGACTCTAAGCAGGTTGCATCTCAATCGCCTGCCCCGGAGCATGTCACACGTTTTCAAAGGTAACAGTTCTTGGCTAAATTTGTGCATAATTACAGGTATAGGTTGGGTCACTTACAAGCAGGTGAACCAGAATCAGTGACAGTTGTTTGTAGTTGCTTGTTTGATGTGGATGTGATAGAACTTCATTTGATGTATCAAACTGAGTTAGAGTGATCAACAGGATCACACATGCATTTATTGTGATGGAATAAGAGAGATTTCAAATTTCACCATGGAATTCAAATTACACATAATAGTTCTAGTATATTTAAGATAGCTACTAATACTGAATTATTATTGGACTACACAGAAGAACAGGTGACAAATTTTATTTAATTCATTTATATGCATGTCTGATCAATAAACCATGATCATGAAAAATTATCATTGTCATGATCAATAGAAAACATTATAATAATCAGCATTATTCATATATTCAAAGATTATTATAGATATTTCTGTATACATTTCTGTGCAAATCATTGAATAATGAAATATGACAAAATGCTGATCACAAGATAGAAATGTTGAGTTCAGTGAAGCCATAAATGAGGAGGTTTTATGTGAATGACACATTTTTTAAGTGATAAAAGTAGACATTGCTTAATTTTAATACCCAGCCATACTCATAAATACAGAGAATGAAACAAACCACAGACAAAGTACAGGTAAGATTAAAGCAATATACATAGATTATTATCATTCTTTGTGTATTATAAATCAGTACAGTCAGAGCAGGTGTTGGCAAGGAATCAGAACCTCCACTCAAGTCAGCTGGGCTGCATGCTGTATTATACTGTGTGGCCTCATATCAGAATCATGTTGATGCAGGATGTTTGGGGCTTGGCTGGATAGGAAATCTCTCTGTATGTTTTGTGTTATTGGTGATCTATCTATATATCTGTTTCTATTATATAACCTAACTCAGTTAGGATCTTGATTCTTTCAAGAGCAACATTGACCTATCAACAAATAGATCTTTTACAATTGGGACCCACAGATGCTACACGTTGAAAAAGAATATCAGTTCTGGTATAATATTGAAGTGTGTTTGTCATCCATTCATGATTGGTGCACAGCTTGAGTTGTGTAGAATTAACAGGATAATGATATATTTGGTCAATTACAGTTCACCACAATCTTGTTAATTCAGACCTATCTGTTTTGTGTGGAAAATTCAGTTTTTGCCAGAAAAGTTAAGATGTTGTGTATAATATTGTTTTTTTTTAATAAGTCTTTGGAATAATTAACAGGTAGAAGATTCAAGAATACATTCGTCTGGTTGAGCCTGCTATGTACCAAGCAGTGCTTTATGGAGAGTTCACAGTGGATGGGTATCCACGTGGGACATCTTGCAATCGCTGATTCTGGTTTAATCCTACGTGTTAAAAAGGTTTAATGGTTTGTTATCATTTGAAGCCTTTTGTAATCTAATATATCTTATGTGAAATGATACGCCATGCCATGATAGCATGTTTGGGTAATGTTACATGCAACGCTAGTCACCCTCATATTTTGACACCAATCTGACCATGAATAGATCCACCTCATGAAAGCAATCTGGCAAGGCCCTGTCACAGTCACATCTGACATGATATGGTCAATATTACACAGTTTACATTGCTGGTGTGCCAAGAAATCATGGAGTTGCATAAGGTTTTAATATGGAACAAGCTTTAAGTTAGCTGAAATTGGAAATTAATCATTCAGATATGAATACATAATTAGTTATTATTTCCATGATATCTTGACTATAGATTTTGAGTGCTGCTGACTGGGGAGGAGGAGGTGATGAGGAAGAAATGGAGATGTGATTCAGTAGCAAGTCAGTGGGCATAGCTTTGATCCCCTCTGAGTCGTACTCCTTGTGTCGGGCACATGTGGCAGGGAGGGATCTACCATAGCATCCCTAACCTCTCTATATGAGGGAGGGAACAAGCATATCAACCCTGACCTCATTCTTATATCAGGGAGGGAGCCAACATATCAACCCTGACCTCATTCTTATATCAGGGAGGGAACAAGCATATCAACCCGGACCTCCTTCTTATATCAGGGAGGGAACAAGCATATCAACCCTGACCTCATTCTTATATCAGGGAGGGAACAAGCATATCAACCCTGACCTCATTCTTATATCAGGGAGGGAACAAGCATATCAACCCTGACCTCCTTCTTATATCAGGGAGGGAACAAGCATATCAACCCTGACCTTCTTATATCAGGGAGGGAACAAGCATATCAACCCTGACCTCCTTCTTATATCAGGTAGGGAACAAGCATATCAACCCTGACCTCCTTCTTATATCAGGGAGGGAACAAGCATATCAACCCGGACCTCCTTCTTATATCAGGAAGGGAAAAGCGTATATCAACTCTGATCTCATTATTATGTCAGGGAGGGAGCCAGCATATCAACCCTGACCTCATTATATCAGGGATTGAACAAGCATATCAACCCTGACCTCATTCTTCTATCAGGGAGGGAACAAGCATATCAACCCTGACCTCATTCTTATATCAGGGAGGGAACAAGCATATCAACCCTGACCTCATTATTATATCAGGGAGGGAACAAGCATATCAACCCTGACCTCATTCTTATATCAGGGAGGGAACAAGCATATCAACCCTGACCTCATTCTTATATCAGGGAGGGAACAAGCATATCAACCCTGACCTCATTATTATATATATCAGGGATTGAACAAGCATATCAACCCTGACCTCATTCTTCTATCAGGGAGGGAACAAGCATATCAACCCTGACCTCATTCTTATATCAGGGAGGGAACAAGCATATCAACCCTGACCTCATTCTTATATCAGGGAGGGAACAAGCATATCAACCCTGACCTCATTATTATATATATCAGGGATTGAACAAGCATATCAACCCTGACCTCATTCTTCTATCAGGGATTGAACAAGCATATCAACCCTGACCTCATTCTTATATCAGGGAGGGAACAAGCATATCAACCCTGACCTCATTCTTATATCAGGGAGGGAACAAGCATATCAACCCTGACCTCATTATTATATATATCAGGGAGGGAACAAGCATATCAACCCTGACCTCATTCTTCTATCAGGGAGGGAACAAGCATATCAACCCTGACCTCATTCTTATATCAGGGAGGGAACAAGCATATCAACCCTGACCTCATTCTTATATCAGGGAGGGAACAAGCATATCAACCCTGACCTCATTATTATATATATCAGGGAGGGAACAATCATATCAACCCTGACCTCATTCTTCTATCAGGGAGGGAACAAGCATATCAACCCTGACCTCATTCTTGTATCAGGGAGGGAACAAGCATATCAACCCTGACCTCATTCTTGTATCAGGGAGGGAACAAGCATATCAACCCTGACCTCATTATTATATCAGGGAGGGAACAAGCATATCAACCCTGACCTCATTCTTATATCAGGGAGGGAACAATCATATCAACCCTGACCTCATTCTTATATCAGGGAGGGAACAAGCATATCAACCCTGACCTCATTATTATATATATCAGGGAGGGAACAAGCATATCAACCCTGACCTCATTCTTCTATCAGGGAGGGAACAAGCATATCAACCCTGACCTCATTCTTATATCAGGGAGGGAACAAGCATATCAACCCTGACCTCATTCTTATATCAGGGAGGGAACAAGCATATCAACCCTGACCTCATTATTATATATATCAGGGAGGGAACAAGCATATCAACCCTGACCTCATTCTTCTATCAGGGAGGGAACAAGCATATCAACCCTGACCTCATTCTTATATCAGGGAGGGAACAAGCATATCAACCCTGACCTCATTCTTATATCAGGGAGGGAACAAGCATATCAACCCTGACCTCATTTATAACAGGGATCAGGGAGAGACTCTGCAGCTTGGGCACATCCCTAAATGTATTAATAAATACAGGAGGGAGCAGGTTTAGTGTCCTTACTTGAATATATAATAAAGGGGACTAGTATATCTTGTTAGCTTCAATGTTGAGAACATGTTAACTCCCATGGTGAAAGTTTAATGTGAAATACTTATATCATATAACATCAATCTTATGTAATAACCAAACATTATGTTCATACATATTAGCTTTCTACAATATTAACTTAATGTTGTAATACACAATATTAAACTCAGCATTATATATTCATGTTGAATGGAGTAAACAATTTGATAAAACATAACAATTTACCTGTGATGATTTGATTTAAATGAAAAAAAAACATTATTATGATAATGAAGTGTATCTGGTTGAATGGCATGTCATTAAGTCTCCCAGAAATATAAAGATTTCAGGTGAGAATGTGACAAAAAATGGCAATTTTGAGACGAACAGGGCAAGATGACTCTGGTGAAAGGTTGGATGGGAGTTGGGATAAGTTGTATATTGTTCCCTCCCTGTCTGTCTGATCCACCCAAACACACTTCATATATCTGTATGAATATTGAAGCCTATTTATATCTGGCAGCTGTGGGGATGCTACCTTGTCAATTGCCACCCAGGGCTGGCTCTACAGTACACCCCAGCACTGATGTATGGGTATCATCACCAAGATAACAGCCTGGTGAGAGGATAAGCAGCAGAGGCTGGATGTTTGAGATAGTTTGCAATATCTGTAAAAGTGCACATTGCCCAAAATGTCTAGAAAATGAGATTGAAAAAACTTAATATTTGAATAGATTAACATTATTTACATTAAAAAATTATATAATTTTCAGGTAATCAGATATTTAAGAAAAGGCAGATTTTATCATGTTTTTGTCAGAAGTAATGTAAAACACCTTGCCCTAAAATAAAATTTTATATATTCCTGAAACTTCAGACATTAAGAAAAAGATTTCCGCTGTCTGACTGCTGGTCCTGCAAAAATACAGGGTCTGTCTGACCAAAGCTCTTTCTGTCTGGCCCACAAATTTTGCACAGAAGGAATTCTGTGTTAAAAATTTATGATAATGATAACAAATGTGTCATCAAGAGCTAAATATGTGTGAATAGATTTGCTACTGTTTATGCCTCGATTGATTTTCAACTAACAAGAGTGCAAGAAATTTATAAAGTTCTGTAAAATCCATTATGGTGACTTGAGCAAGCTGTCAATCACTCTACTCAATTAAGAAAATGGGCATTTCACTTTGTTTATTGATGGATTTGATGTAAAATGCCAATGAGAAACTCAAAAGCTCAAAATCAGTTCTTAACATTTTTGAACAAATCTTTAAATAGGCAGTGATCTATGTATTCATGTTTGTCTGGTATTGTAAACATTTTGTATACACATATTAAAAACCCTATGTGTTGGAATGATGTTAATGGGATATTTGAAATTGTTCATTTACCATCTGTTTATGAAGTCAGTTGGTCAGACAGACAGCAATGTTGGAAACGCTGAATTTGCGTAACATACACATAATCTGTGTAAGATAGTGGGGAGATAGCGGACAGGTAAACCTATGGTATGTATTTGTGATGGGATCAAGGTATTTGACAGGAATTCTATTATAGAATACGCCATCCGTCAGTGGCCCCTAAAACACAGCCTTATTGAACACATGGAGCTATTTAACTGGTCCTATCAAAGTGATAAATAACATGATTCTCCCCGAAGAAAATATCCAGGTGAAAAAGCGAAGGTCTCATCTCCTCTATGTACAAACACACGCATAGGGTGGGGGCACTTGCCTTGCTCAGCTTCTCACAAGAAACTGGTGCTCAAGTAAATGTCACATTATAAGCATTTCTGAGGGGTAATTTTTTGTGAAATTTGCATTTAAATATGGTAAAAATACATTCATGAACAACAAAGGTATTCTATAAGGGCATGTTGAAATACAGAAATTATGACATACTTCTCAGGAACATATCATCAATAATAAAAGTACTGAGTATAATGCCACAAACAATAAGATTTTAATTGCTTTCGGGAATTAAAAATTAAAAAGTAAGAATAGCAATATAGATCAAACTTTGTGTGATATTCTACAACAGGAAACACCAAAAGAGCTTTCTACTAAATTCACCAGTTATGTTATAGGAATAGTAATGACTACCGTATTTACTTGAATATAGGATGACCCTGTGTATAAGACGACCCCTCCAAATTGATGCTATTTTGCTTGTAACGGCCAATGTCCGATTATAGGACGAGTCGGTTCTGGAAATGTTGTTTCAACATCAATAAGTTTTTGAATCTTTAAAATGTAAATGCAAAGACCAGGGATCCATCAAGTGTTGTGCAGTATATTAATATTTCAGTGGGAATGAATATGCTTTGGCGGCACTCTGATTGTTTTCATGCCAAAAAATAAGAGCTTCCCCCCATCACTTCCACTTTTCAAAAGGGTGACCTCATGTTGTGTAAACTCACATTTTCTCTGACTTGTGCATATTTACACTTATTAAATGAAGGCTGACTACTGTTGAGACATGGTAGAATATTTCTATGTGTAAGACAAAGATTTTAATAATATCACCGAAGGGGAAGCTTAAACCTAGACAATATGAGTGCAGTTTATTTACTTTTCCGATCATTTTGTTTGAGATATAGTAAGGTTGATGATGGTGATAGTGAATGAAAACATTTTGGCTTTGTTTAAGAGATTTTCCCAAAAATAATGATATGGAAACGCAATATTTTTTGGATGAAGAAGGAGGTTTGCATGATAATGAGTACATGTAGATATATTCAGGTATTCAGGTATACTTCTGCACCAGTTTAAGAGGTTGCTTCATCTGATGTGAGATGTTACATTTGGGAAGGGGATCCAATAGCCATGGTTGATTGGTATAGCCTACACTGCTGGCATCTGCTAATAAACTTACCCCAAGCATACCACAATGTCAGGTCAAGGCCATGCCTGCCTACGTTCACGCATTCTTACCTATTTCGATGATACCACAATGTCAGGTGCTGGCCATGCCTACCTACATTCACACATTGATACCTACCCCAAGCATAACACAATGTCAGGTCCCGACCATGCCTGCCAATGTTCACACATTGGTACCTACCTCAAGTATACCCTAATGTCAGGTCCCGGCTATCCCTGCCTATGTTCACACATTGGTACCTACCTCAAGTATACCCTAATGTCAGGTCCCGGCTATCCCTGCCTATATTCACATGTTGGTACCTACCTCAAGCACCCCACAATGTCAGGTCCTGGTAATTCCTGCCTACATTCACACATTCTTACCTACATTAAATATACCACAGTACCAGGTCTAGGCCATGCCTGCCTAGGTCCACACAAGTTTGCCAACTTGAAGCATACCACAATATCAGGACCAAGCCATGCTTGGATACATTCACACAACACTCAAACTATTTGTTATATTATGCCATATTTTAACCAAACAGAGTAAATGTATTCACTAAGAAATCTCCATATTTTTAACATTCTGCTCCATTTGCTATTTTAACTTAACTGAGATATGCATATTTATCAAGTTTTACTCCATGGGCCCCTCCACATTTGCTGGATCTGGGCCACTTCAAAATGAGGGAATCCAACTGTAAAATTCAATTGTCATCACATAGCAAGTCAGCAGAAAAAAAATGACATCACATGTCCTTTACGATTTATCATCACTATATTTATCACTTGCACAAGAAGGAAGGGACCAGAACACCATCAATAACAATACAGATCACCAGGTTTTGCTCTCTTCCTCCTTGTTGATGGAAAGTTTTCAAGAAACCTGGGTGACCCGCAACCCAGACTCAGCTATGAATCAGTCAACTTGTCACAATCACAAATGATATCAAGGAAATCTGATGAAATTGTTGAATATATATATTAAGAAGTTGACCAGCCTTAATGATAACATCTTTGTGTGTGGAAGATTTACACACTTAATTAGCAAATTTGTCCATTTTAGCAGTAGTGTCTCTTAATCTCTTTAATTAGCACATGTTTTTTCTTTTTCAAGATGATGGTCGGTTTAGTCAGCTCTTGTAAGAAATTGTGTGGTTCCCATTTTGATTTTGTTCAATAATTTAGATACGTATATTAAAGGTAAAAGTGTGACTCACTGATTTGTTGGAGAGTATTTTTTATTCACTCTTTGATCTGAGCAGGAAATGTAAAGAGAGTATAGAGTATAGACATTAATAAAGAGCAGAAAACATTGAGGAGTTGCCATTTCCTCAATGAAAACACCAGCTGGCATGGTTCCAGGCAGAGCAGAGGAGCTGACTTACCCCCACGCTGCCCCACACTCCAAACTCACAGTCAACAAACATATAGAATCCATCATCAGGCTGCTTCAAGTCTAATGCTTAACTTCTGATATTATTTGATTCAAAATATACCCAATAAAAATTCATCTTTATGAAATAGGTTGTTGACCATCTTGTCCAAAAAGGTTGTTGTACCTATTTTTTGGGGCAATAGTTTATGTTTTTGGAGGGAAATTGCCCAGCATTGTCCACAGTTCTGTCAAATCAGCACAATTTGCAAGGTATTTGCGCATTGGTGAGAGGCATATTTTACTACTGTGTCAAGGCCAGACTTCTATTGTGTATGATGACATGTCCGGGATATCAACTTCTCTCCATGGACAACAAATATAAAATCTTCTACGGGAATAAAAGATGATAAAATGATGATTATATGTTATAAAAAAGGAGTGAATGATTCGTGGTATTTTGATTAAAGCATGAGGTCCCATCCTCAGAGAGGAGATAGAAAGTACATCATCATGCATAAAAACAACACATAACACAGAAAGTTCTTTTGAAGATTGAAATTTTACTCTGGTCCCATATATATGATAGAAATGACTGTTTTTAACATTTCCACATTTAGGGAACAAACATTTATTGCACCAAGTGTGGTGTAGATCGCCCCACAGATATGTATGTTCAGCTCAGAACATCTGAGCCGGATAAGTAAACAGCTCATAAAAAGTCTCACTGTCTTAATGTGCGTCTTGGTGGTAATCATAGGTATGCTCTAATACCTGGGGAAGGAAGGTGGAAAGGAAATACCTGTCTTCTCCAAACATAGTTTCCATCTTTCAGTTTATGTTTAAAACATATTGTGGTTCTTCATGAAGGTTTCTCTTCCATTTCAACTCTCCTCAGATTTGAATGAGAAAGCGCTGGATAGGACAGCAAGGTGATATGTCAGTCAAACAGTAAACATGACAAATCCATCCGTCTGGATGATTCACATTCAAGAGGTGCTGATACATGTCTTATATCAGGGTTTTAGACTGGTGCAAACCATTAATATAACAAAGCTCCCCAGATAAGTATATGTAAAGCATGACTTGCTCATTATATTGTCAATGTCTTCAGAATCAACAAGAAATGACAAGTTTTTTAAATAAAGGTTTAATATAATTCTCATGAATAGATAGATTACAGAGTGATAATTTACAAACAATTACTATAACTATATTTCATTTGGAGCAATTTATAATTTTATATTTCTTTGTCTCAACAGTGATGGAGATATGATCGCACAGTAGTATCAAAGTCCTTCTGAACAAAGTGTCTTATCAGCAACAGTTGCCAAAGCAGCCTACAAATATATGTTAACCAGTTAATATTAAAATTACTGTGTAAATATCTGGAGATAAGAAATTAAGGAATTGAAATTTGTATTCATACAGAGAACAAGGCAAATATTTCTCTGCCAG
The DNA here is from genome assembly GCA_949316495.1 of Amphiduros pacificus. Classification (NCBI taxonomy): domain Eukaryota; kingdom Metazoa; phylum Annelida; class Polychaeta; order Phyllodocida; family Hesionidae; genus Amphiduros; species Amphiduros pacificus. Next base: position 43,894,122 of record OX439004.1, read on the forward strand.
GGATTTTGTGAAAGATAAAATGAGACATTTAAAACAAATCCTTTTGTAAAAAAAAATCCTTTCATGGCACATAGCACCAAAGGTCTGCTTTGAGTAAATTTGCCTCCAACCTCCAAAAGCAAACTTTCATCATGTCTTTCTATTTTTTTTACACAAATATTAATCTCATTATAACATATTTAAATTCCTTACTTTTCACTTGTCCATCCAAAGTTCTGTTCACATTTTAGCACGGCCATATCTTCGGGTTTATGGCACTTGATGTAAGATAACTGGCACTTGCAATTCTCAAGTCAAGAGAAAAGTGATATTAAGCTGCAGTGGTAACCGACCATGGTATTTACGACATAGGAGCAAATATCTCTATTTCATTCAAGTTACAAAATAGACTGATAAATTGTCTTGTGGTTTTAGGTTTAAGTGTGCAAGATAAACACAAACTAAGATCTGGATTGAATAAATGACAGATTCTAAATATCAATTAGACAAATGTGTTGGATGAGTTCAATCATGACCCCTCTGACCTTTTTGACCTTGAAAAGTAGGTCACGGAAAATGCCAGACCTATTGCTTGAAAGCATGATGACTTTGCCAAAACAACTTTGATTCCTTTCGAACTTATTATGCGAATGCTTTTGGAAAGTGTCTTGGACCAGTTCATCCATGACCCTTCTGAGACCTTTCAAGCTTGTATGTTGTATAATAAAAGACGTGTCTAAGTTTTTTCTCAAAATATTGAATTGCTCACTGAAGTGTGACCCAGAATATTGAAATTCTTACAATACAGAAAAAAGGTATCTTTCTCATGACCTCTTGATCAGCATAAGGCATGAAGGTGTCATTGCAGCCATAAAATAAAGTTTGAATTAATTGGAGGGTGACTGGCTGCTCTGACAGTTCCTTGTTCTGATGAATTGTATTTGTATTTTATGAATTGTATTTCATGAATTATATTTGTTATTTGTTTTCAGGCGGAGGCCAGGCTCGCAGCCCGGCGGGCGGCCAGAGCCGAGGCCCGAGAAATCAGAATGAAGGAACTGGAGAAACAACAGAAAGATGTGAGTACTAGATGCAAATTCTGACCAAATTTTATAACAATCAGTAATAGTTTGAGATAACCGTAAATGTTGAACTAACATTATTAACCGCTGATGTTTTTTTAAAGTTTCTTTATCTAATATGATTGGCTTGTACTAAGATTCTTTCATGCTAATCTGATGTTTGATACTTTTAACCTGTACTAAACTAAATCACATTTGAAAGATTTGCCATTATTCTCAAGTAACCTTGTCTCTTGGTATGTGATTTTGCTTTCTGAAGGCGCCAACTCCAACGGTAAGCCCACTGCTCTTATGCATTAATTTCCATGACAATTAGGTATAAAATGGTTTATCCATGAGAATTAGATACAATTATTATTAATCCGTGACTGTTAGGTAAATGATACAGTTAATCTATGACAATTAGATACAATATTTTTCATCTGACTATTAGGTATAATGTGGTTAATCAATGACAGGTATTATATGGTTTATCCATGGCAATTAGGTATAATATGGTAAATCAATCATATTTTGGTGTAATATAATGGTTAATTTATAACAATTAAATATTATATAAAGTTAATCCATGACAATTAGGGATAATATGGTTTATCCTTGAGAATTTTATACAATATGTTTAATATGTGACTATTAGGTAGAATATGGTTATTCTGTGACAATCAGATATTATATGTTTGACATTTAGGTGTAATATGGTTAATTTGTAACAATCAAGTATAATATAGAGTTAATCCATGGCAATTAGGTATAATATTATATAATATGGTTAATTAATGACAGATATAACATGGTTAGTCCATGACAGTTAGGTATTATATGGTTAACCAATGACAAGAATTAGGTATAAAATATGGTTAATCCATGAAAACTAGGTGTAATCATGTGCACACACATATATCTCTGTGTAATAGGCACATTTGCTTAGCAAAGTTTTTATTTGTTTAATATTTGTGTGTAATAACATTAAGACCTGATTTATGCTTGTTTGCATGTTAATAAGCTGATTCAGTAGATAACAATATTTATTTAAATCTTCGATAATATGTATTTGCTTAAAACCTATTTCCTTTTTGATGTAATATTTATATACATATATACATCTGAGTAATAAATAACTGAATCCTTTTGAGCTCTTAAAATGTCTGATAACATCAGTCAAGAAAAATAATCGCAAGTTTTTCCTTACAAACAAAAATAGTAGAATAAAAATTGGTATTAAAAAAAATAAAACCTATGGTTTGAATTAAAAGTACAGAGTACAATGTCCCAAGGTGTTAGTAAGGAGAATAAGTCTGCAATCTTTCAAGACACATTAGTGCATGTAGGAACGTGGTGAATGGGTCAGAATGTCGTGGTTCTTGGGTCTATGTGGTGGTTTGTTTTCTTATTGCAGAGTGAAGAGAAACAAGACAGACATTTTGAATTAATGAATGAACACAGAGTGAGTATCAAAACTCAAGCAATCTCCTCTCATGTCTGCCATTATTTTTTTTCAATATTATTTTTGCCATGTTCATCGATCAAAGTATTTTTAAAACCAGTTACAGCTTTCATTAAACTTCATTGACAATTTTCTCAAAGGTTTTACCAATAAACTATATGAATCTTGTCTTCTGAAATGTAGAATTCTTAAATTCTACTGTATTTAATTATGTAAATATCGTCATTCAGAAATGATAATGAAAAGTAGATGTGGTTATTCCCATGGAGAGTGAAGGCGAATTCTCCCCCTCTAAATGTGTAGTTTGATACAAGGACTTACCTGTGAAGATGTACAAATTGACCAACTTAAATGGAACAATGTCCCAGTCCAATAATATTCTATTTCATATCCAAATGCTAATTTCTTTTATATGATTTAGATGTTTTTTTGTGTTGATTATGAACTGCAATCCATTCAAGGCAATTGTTATTCCATCAATGTCTTGTCACTTCCATGCTAAAACAGTGTTGAAGGGATGTGCTGAGTGATTACCAGGGGTGTTTACTACCTCATCCATTATTACATTCAGGGGGAAAAAGTGAGAAAAGTTTGAAAACAAAATGGGAAAAGTAAGAAAACAAAATGAGAACATTTTCAAGATGTGGGGACAAGTTTGATTTTAAAAGTTATATTAATTTGTGGATATAGTCATTAATTTCTGATAATTTATATTCATTTTAATTTCAATTTGTCAATTGTCCACCCCTGTAAAATATCAGAGGAATTAAGGATGTCAGGAAGAACCAGGATATGGTGATAGAGGGGGAATGAAAAAAGATATTTCAAATGGCTCTGTTGAAACTAATGACGTATATGTTGATATGCCACGTGAGCATAACGGAAGTCCAGCCCACACTGAAGTATTGTGAACCACATGAAAATATACAATTATAATCATGAAAATTAACTCAATCATTTGAATGGTTCTATTTGTAAATATCTGTATAGAGATATAATTGTAATTGTGATAAATATGTTGGTGGTAAGTAAACATGTGAAAATAAGATTGGTTAAATTGGTTTCAGAGTAGTGTTTAATGAACTGATATATTTTTTCAACTTTCAGCCAACCCCACGAGTCTACACTAAACTTCCTTCACCGGATGAGTCTGAAGATGCCAAAGAACTTCGGGTTAGTTTCCATTTTCCCAATTCTCATTCACATAGATAGAATTTGTGCGATTTAGTGGTCATGATCAGATCATAATCAGGTCAAGATTGATATGATTTTGTCTCGGTCATCCACATCATTTTTTGCTCTCCCTATGAATGTTAGTATCAGCAAATCGTATGATGAAGCAGGTTTTTGTCATGATATATTCTCAAAAAGCATGTAGCATAAATCAAAACCAGTCCATCAGGCATGGCAATGCTTTATTAATAGAATAATTGATATGCTACATGATATTATTAGGAAAAGATGGTTGAAGTCAAACCTCTGTGATTTGATAATAAAAATAATTGGTAACATGTTTTAAATCAATAATCTAGAAAAAGAAATAATGTAAGGATTTTGGTTTAACAGAAAGAGTTAACAGAGTTGGAGGACAAGTACAAGCGAGCGATGATGACAAACGCTCAGCTTGACAATGAGAAGCAGACGTACCGCTACCAGGTGGACCTCCATAAGGACCAGCTAGAGGACATGGAGGAACAGCTTATAGAACTGCAGAGACTGCATAAAGACACATGTAGGGTACGTAGATACGTAGATACACAAGGCAGGTGCTGCCATCTTGAGAGAGATTAACAGGTCAGACCAGTAATTGACACATGTTGCCTAATTATTGTCTCTCAAAATTAGAAAGAACATTTTGTTTGTGTAAATAAAGTTCTCCTTTGTACTGGAGAGAATAACCACTCTCACCAAGATGGAGACTGCACCCCGACCTACTCTCCCAGCTTCACTTCTTATCATCAATTGTTTTTGTCTCTTTCAGGAATTAGATAAACAAAAACGAGATTATAAAGACTTACAGTTTGAAAATGGCTGTCTAAAAGAACAGTTACAACAGAGAGATAAATTAATAGAGGTAAGTGCTGTGGTGAATAACTACAGACAATTATCATATATTAGTAGGGTCCAGACACTTCTTACGTTCGTTCTTCTCCGAGCTGTTATTATGAGCCCAATAAGAGAGAAACAAAAAGTTAAATATCTCAAAAGAAATTCAGTGGCTTAAGATGGGAGATTATTTGGACTATTTTACATGTATAGATTATTAAGGTCTGCAGAGTGTTCAGTTTATCCTAGATCAGATATCAAGTATTTATTGCAAGATGTGTTATTGTGGTTTGTATTATGTTCTTTCAGGAATATGGTTTAGTATTTGTATCAAATGAGACGATGGGAGAGATAGGAGGTGGTGCCCCGGCTCTCCTCACACCTGAAGCTGCCCAGATATTACATAAAGGAGAAGGGTCACTAGGTGAGCCAAGGGCCCAAAATTTATATATCAAAAGAAAATTATATTTAAAAAAAAAAGAATTATATGTCGTGCAATTGCGGGTTATCACCTTGTTTTCTTTAATGATTGGATCTTAAATTTTGGTACAGATTTTTTTTTGTCTTTCCTGCGACAGTTATCATTGATATTAAGGTGATGCTTGTTGTCCATCTGTCTGTCAAGATTTAGAGCCATGAGGTTACTATAACTGGAGCTATCATTTTTTGATGGATGATACATATTAAAGTGTTAGTATTGGTAAACCAAAAAACGAATATTCAATTAGTATGATGGATGGAACAAATATTATTGATTGGATGATGAATCTTGACTACTCCTTTCAGTGTAGAGGTCACACCTCAATAAAAAAAGACCTTTTTCCAGGGTTTATACACACATTTCTCAGGCTGAAGAGTATAAGTTGTGGAAGAAATGCATCTCAGAATTATTATGATTGTTACTATGTTAAAATATAGGTAGTGAGCAAAAAAGTGGCAGGAGAGACTCTCTCATGTGTCGGGTTTGAAGATTTGCAATGTACTTTCATGGAAAGATTGTCAGTAATAAGACAAGTAAAGAAACCAACTCACTAAAAAAAATGAGAAACATAACAGGCATCACACTTGACCTGTTAATATAATTTACACACTTCATAAATTTGAATATGACAATTAATGAGTTAAATAGTATAAAATTTAATCTGAGTCTTTTTAGCTCAAACTAAGAGCAAGAGATGAAAATTGGATTGAAAGAATTGAAAAAACTGTAACTCTTAATATCAATGATAATATTGTTTGAATATTTGTGTATTTCAGAAGACAGATTGAGGTCATTTGCCGATGACAAGGAGAGATTAGAAGAAGAGGTAAATACTAAAAGATCTTCCAATATTATTATGTCTTTATTGCACATTTTCAAGTTTTACATGGATTGACTATATTTTTGGTTGGTCTGATATGTGATAGGTAATATGATAGGAACACACTTGAGTGTGGAACACAAACCATGTACACTTTATGTAGCATCACTTGAGCCTTGAATGATCCATAAATACTCAAGTGTCTGTCAGTGATACTTTACGTATAAAGTAGAACATAAGAATAGGACCCTTGCATTAAGAGAGCTGTTTGTGTTTACTCTGAGCAACTCCCACCTGTATACTTTCCAAATGGATTTAATTAAGGGGAGGGGGGAGGGAAAAAATAAAATTTCGCAAAGTATATTTGTAAATGTGAAATGTTTTTTTTTTGTACAGGTGAGGAAATTGAAGCAGCAGTTAGAGGAGGAGAGAGAGAAGAATGCATTAGCTGAGAGATACTCATCCCCCAAACCCGCCGCCAAAGTCAATGGGCCCGACATGCAGCTACTAGAAGTACAGAGTATGTATCACCCACTCACAAGCTATCTCCCTCCTGCTGGGTCCCATAAATGCTGAAACTTCAGTCATCTACTCTCTACTTTCTCAACATATTTCCTAAAAAAATGATTTCATGAACTTAATATATTGTCATCATCTCTTTTAATATATCACAATCTCTATCGTCCTAACTTACAAAGTTTGTCAGTTCTGTTTGTCTTTATGTTCTCAATAATTGTCCAGCAAAATTTATATTTTTACCAGTCTTTTACAATATTCCATCTGATGCCTCACGTTTTCATATTTTAATATCTCTTTGATACGCTGGTATTTTTTAATCCTAGCCAGGAATAATTCAGGAAATAAATCATAATATTGGTTCTTTTTGTCCATAATAGGTGGAGGTATAAAATCATATATACTTTTATAATATTTTATATTCAGTCGTTTGCTGTTGGATTAGAGGGAGTCTAATAGCTGGTTACCAATTTGGACACATTTAATGAACTGCTATAATATTGCATAGCTTATCCAACATTGTAATTGTACTTAATCATGTTGACAATTAACATACTACCTAAAAAATTGCCAAAATACTGGAATGAGGATAATTTATGAAAAATGTGTTTGATGAACATAAGTAGAACAGGGAGACAAACATGACTTTAGATCAGTAAACATGAATCATTTGCAGAGAAAGCACAAGGTTCTGCAAGAGATGTTTCCAAGCTGGAAACTGGTAATTAGACCACGTTAAATAGCTTATCTTGGCCTGAAAGTTCATTGGATGAGCATATGATGTTACAGATAACTACTTCTAGTCTTTTTAGAATCGTTAAATAGCATATGAAACTTTTATTCTTAAGTAAGGTAATTTGATTAAAAATGCTTTAACAGATAGGAAAATATCACAGGAAATAATTTGAATAAAATGCTAGAAATGCTAGAAGGGAATATTGCATTTATGGATTTGCATGAGGCCGTAAATGTTAGAAAATGAATAACAAAATTGCTGAACAGGCCACCGTTTTTCTTTCAGTGAACATAATTTTAAAAACGTTTCCAGAAACTAGAGAGAAAGTTATTTGAATAAAATTATTTTTCTTAAGCAGCAGAAGTTTGAGTGGAGCAGATCAAAGCACATTTAGATTGCAAAAAGATTGTACAAAATATTTAAAAAATCAATTAAACTTTTTAATGTTTATTTTGATGTGCCAAAATGATCTCTGACAGTTAGAAAATTAAGGGAACACACATTTCAAATGTCAAATTTATTTTTCCAGCAATGCTCCTGCATGGTGAATAGAAAATAACCTTCATTCACTAATTTGTTAAGATTTGTTGCTTATCATTTTCAATGTTTAAGTTGTTTGTGTTGTTGGATTGTTTGCTCACGTGTTGCTTTCTTATTGTTGAAGTTCAGCTTTCTGTTCTTAGTGGAGCAGTCTCATAGAGTCTATGAGACACAATTTTCCCACCAGAGTTTTATAAAACTAACACATGCTTCAGCAATAATGACACTCACTTACTACTTGGCACTCTGTTGAGAGTTGTCCTTATATGGTTTTAAATGATTAACTGAAAACTTCTAGTTGTATACACTGTTACAGGCCATATTTGATACTTCAAAAGACAAAAATAAAGATTTTTTATTCAAGTAGCCATGATGGACTGTCACAAAGTAAACATTAAACAATGAACAGGGATAACTCACAATAAGCTCAGAAAGGGTATTTTACTCAAAGGTTATAATTTTATATATTTTATCGTATCTTCAAAAAAGCAGTATAATATATTTTGCAATACAAGAGATATGAGTTATCCCTGTTCATATAATAAGACAGTTTACGTGTATTTTCAAGTTCTTTACCAACCACACCTAATATATTTTTGTCAAGTCCATTTTATAGTTGTAAGGTTGGTTAGATTTAATATCAGAATCAAAAATTACTAGATTGGTGGTAAATAAGAATTGCTGAGTATTTCCATGGCACACTCCAGTGCAGATATATCATTGCATAACAAGTGGATACAAAGCAAGTTTATTAAAGTGTCAAATTATGATTTATACCCATATTAATTTGATCATTTATTCTAATTGGTCATAAAGAATTATTTTCTTAATCAAAAGTGGTAAAATTTGTTTAAAAGTTTTTTCAGGGACTTTTCTCACAAAAAGTACTTTTCTCACAAAAAGTACATTATATTGTATATTAAAGCTGTAACTGCTGGCTTTTCAGTGGAGGCCCAGAGGCAGGTCCAAGACTATAAATTTAAATTAAAGAAAGCTGAACAAGACATAACCACACTAGAAGGAAATGTAAGTACAAAGTGATTTATTTTGACATTTTGCAATACCTATTTGTGATAAGATTGAGGTAGTTAATGATTTGTTTTGACAAAACTTTGAATATCATAAAGTAAGATCGACTTGATGTCCAACCATAGAGAGGAAATATTCCAGGTTATGCTCTATTCCCTCTGTGCTACATTCTATGGGTTTATGCTCTTTTTTTAGGTGCTCCGGTTAGAAAGTCAAGCCAAGCGGTACAAGCAGGCAGCAGACAACTCTGAGAAGGTGGAAGAGGAGCTCAAAGCTGAGAAGAGGAAAATGCAACGAGAGGTAATATTCCTTGTTAGAGTCAGAAAAAAGGAAAGTACAGAGAAAAGTAACATTCCTGGTTAGAATCAGAAAAGAAGAATCTACAGAGAGAAGTAATATTCTTTGTTAGGGTAAGAGAGAAAATTACTACGAAAGGTACCCGTAGTTCCTTGCCACGGTTAAACAAAGGGAAAGTTACTAAGAGAGGTAATATTCCTTGAGGGGAAGGAAACACACAACAGACAACTACAGAGATAGGTGATATTCCTTGCCTTGGAAATTAATTAAACAAATGTGTATCCTCATAAATCAATAGAAATAATTTTTCACAATTTTAAGTGAATCAAGCAGATTTTTATGACTGTTTTTATGTTTTCAGTTACGAGAGGCACAGAATACTATTGAAGAGATCCAAACACAGAACCATCATCTCTCAAAGAGACTCGAGAAAATCCGATCTGCCAGGAATGCAGTTCTTAAGCCTTAACTTGTTACGTACAATGCTTTAAAACCCAATAGAATTTACCGCCAAGATTTAACCCACCCCACAGTATTGTGGTTATTGCAACCTAGTTTCAAGGTAAAAGAAACGTTGTGGGTTGTGTAGCAGCAAGCAACAAAGCATTTACATTTCTGGGCAGGTTTGTGACTCTCCTTGTGGATATAGCACACCAAATTGTGATAGATAATAGAAAATGGTAACAATCCTAAAAAAAAATACTAATTTTTGCATTGGTTGCCATGCAGTTGAATGATCTGGTGACAGGATTCATCCACACAAAGGTTGCTATGGATATAACAGTGGAGATTATCAGACATCGTTGCCATGGATATGATGTATCATGCACCAAGTCCATTTCATACAAGGAAGTTTTAAATTGAGAACCAGTTCAGATGATTGGATTTTGTATGTAGCAGTAGTACTTACACTGATTACAGGGTTGCATCGGATGGATAACGGTTGTCTACATATCTTACATCAACACAGTTTGTTTATTCCGTTGCAAACTAAAGATGGTATAATTTGCTTCACAATGGGATGTTTTGCTCTTTTTATCACAGAACTGCAAATCCATGTTAAGAATATGATATACCATAGGATGGTAGGAAATCGCTCCGATTTTGTACCGTTTGCTTCAATCAACAGTACCATAGGGTGGACAACAACTACTGCCACCTGCTGTCTGAATCAGGAACTGCTGATTGAGTGACCATGCTACATCGGATTATTACAAAAATAGTCATGGTTATTGCTAATTGTATGTATTTCATGATGAATGATTTTGTACAAAATTTGAGAAGAAATCTCTGCAGAGAGGTTTTAAAATTTGGTGCAATAAAAAAATCCAGCAAATCTTCTGGAAAACCAGATTAAACACTGTGACACCCAAATATGCATATCTTACCTTAAAACCCTCCAGTGTTTGCCATACCAGACCAGTCACAGCTTGCTAAACTCGTGGAGGATATATGCCTTATTCCTCCATGCACTGCCCACACCTCGGCAGATCATCCATACTTATATACACACCAGATATCTTCCCACCTTCACACAGTTATGAGCCATTAATCAGATGTCTATAATAGCCAGCAGTATGAGATAGTGTCCCATCATCCTCCCACCTTCAATATATTGGAACTCCCATCACACAGCACTGAATATAACAGAGATCTAACATTGACGCTCCCCATCTTGATACCAGTCTGCCTTCTGTATTGATAATTGTTTGCATGCTAAGGTTTAAGCAAGAAGTTCTAGTGTTTTGCTGCTGTCTTCCGTTCATTTAACATGTGATACTCTGGTGTACATGGCAAATGTACACTCTAAAAAGGCCTGATTTGTTTTATATTTTCCCTGTTGATTCTGATTGACTTGTGTGCTTGAGTTGTAGAGTCTTAAATCTGTAGTGCAGGGATGTCATTTGCCATAGAAGAAATGCAGATTTGTGCAAACTTTGACATATAATTCATGAAAAATTGAAGCAACGAAAAAAATCATCAAATAAAATTGTGTGATTCTTGTTTGACATCTCTGCTATTTATACCTTACACCAAATTTAAATGAATTGTATGTATCTGATACGGCCTGGCCCGACCACACACTGTGGGACATTATATATTAAACAGCTATGTGTGACTTGGTGTCCCAAGAATGAGATCTACACCAAATTTTTGTTTTTGAATGTTTGTCAAAAAGGAACTCCGACTTTGGCCAGGAGGACTTTTGATTTAGGTGTGAAGTATGGTTGTCCCATGGATGACATATCCCACCATACACAAATACTTATTTGACTGAAACTGTTTTGTTATGTAGTGGTTTTCATGGTTTGCGAGTTGTTCAGTTGTAGTAATGAATTGTCACTTTGAATATTAGTTTGTGAGTAAATGATTCAGAATGCAATATATTCAATACTATATTTTCATTGTTTTGTGCTTTTAATGAAAATTAAATTAAGCATTTTAAGTTGGGGTTAAAAGATTGATGTTTTCACTCCCAAAATATGTAAAACTACTAATTATGTGAGCAAGTGAAATTCATATTTAGAAATGAAAGGGAAACAAAATATGATTCACTTGTTTGTGTAAAATGCTGGAGCCAAATTATCAAAAAATCTTAAATGTATGCTGTGATAAGGTAGATTTACGTCACTTATAATTTGGACAACAACAAAAGAAATGTCGTAAAATTGGATCAGTATCACAAATCTGTTTTGTTGGGACTGATTACTATTTAATGGCTGTCAGCCTATCCATTTAATAGATAGATCTTCATGTCACAATTGTTATGTTTCTATATTTTGCTTTTCAGTAAATAGATTTCAAAATTCCTGCCTCTCATGTAAAGGGTTTTTTCATTCCCAAAAAGTATGAAAATACCAAGAGGTTTATTTGTGTGAATATTTTGCTAAATTTTATTGAGGTAAACTAAATGCAATTAAAAGAAAATGAGGTTGAGCCTATACTGTAATTGAAATTTTAGATAAACATATTATTGGACAGTTTTTGCTAAAGTCAATATTTTGTGAAGCTGCTTACATTGTAAATCAAATTTGTGAGCTTTGTGCCTTGTTCAATTGATGAAATTTGCTGGAATCTTTGTTCTATCATAGCACCAGGGTATAGAATGGATAATTTTAGACAAATTGGTTAAGAAATAAATGTGTATATTTGACTGAAAACTTTAATTGGCTTGACATTCACACAATTGAAAATATAGATAAGACCAGGGTATAAATAATATTCCATTTCCTGTTGTAGAAGATGGCATTTTGACATGACAGGTTGATTTTTCTGCTGTTATTTTGGTGCCTAATGATTTTTCATCAAGCAATAGGGGGAGGTTTATTTTCTTTCCTGCATCTCTGTGGACCTGAAATAGAAATTCAATTTTTCCTGACTAAATCCAGAAATGAAGATTGGCAAAGAACCATTGAGTGCTTGTTAAATCATCACTGGGAGTGATGAAATGAAAGTGATAAATTTAAAATGATAATAGTAATCCATGCAATAGAGATACAGCTTTTGTGGACCGGCCTGCTATATTATATATCACTGTATTTACAAATTTCCCATTTAAGTAATGACTCGCATATTCATATATATGCTGCAGTCTATGGTGGTAATTCACTGAATAGTTGTATTAATTTTACAACAGGATAATCCAAAACATTTTGATAGACTTAATTTGCTTGCAAAAGGGACCCGATGTGCTCAACCAGTGTGTCCAGCAATAGTCCTAGACTACAATGCCATGCTTAAAAGAATGAGCCACTTTTTGTATCCATGGCAACAGAATATATATAGGGGCATCAAACTTAAGTTCAATTTTGGTCATCAGGACTGAAAACACGTTTTTTGATCAGTATTTAAACGAGAGAAAATTTGTGCTTATTACATCAGATAGAGTAGATATTTTTGTCAATAATAAATCATAAATCAGGATTGATTACTTTGGAGAACAATGTTTTTAATTTAACATGACATATTTTAACCAATCTGTTTGAGTTAATTCTGTTATAATGCCTGAGACAAACATGGCAGACCATGGCAGACCCGACACTTGGAGCACATTTTGCCACATCTGTGCACTGCCCAGTAGTACTCCTAGATTGTTATTTCTTGTGAAAAATACTCTCAAAGAAAACAAATAATGGAACAATTCTGATAGTGCATCAATTTCAAAATAGAAAGGGGGAAGTTTTAATCAAGACAAAGAAATGTTCCAAAAACTTCTGGTTTTATGTCAACTGTACACAGATCAATGTCGCAAGATTCGTTGCAATTGTTCTAAGTCTGGTATGCAACTTCTATTAATAAATGCCAAGATATGAGACCTTGATACTATAACATTAGCTGGTGCTATGATTACAATGTATAACTACTGATTTGTACATAGATTGCACTACATACATGGTGTCCACAAAACTGCACCAACAGGGAATTGTAGAGAGTCAGATTTGGTGCAATTTTTTAGGGACACCATGTATTTGTGCACTGTTTTAATGGCTATCATTGTAATATGATGACAACCAAACAAACTTGTATTCTTAAAGTGTAAAATAAAACATGCTCAATATAATTATGAAAGATTTTATTATGTATTGTGTTTTATTTAAAATAACGCAAACTATATTTCAAAGTAAGATATTTGTGTAAAAAACCTTATTCTGTCAACAATATACTTCAAAAAACAAAAATTGTGGAAAATTGCACTTAAAAAAATGAAATTTAAAGAAACATTGAGCATGAAGGGAAACCCCAAAACTGTCAGAATATCAATATTTATTGATATTTATCAATCTTTGAATATGTCCAATGATATGGCTTTTGAAGTATATGCCTTGAACAAAATATGGAATCCCTTGCCCTTAAATTTAGTAATAATAAGAGAGTGGTAGTTTCCAAAGCACATTCCACTAAAGCATCGTGAGCAGATCTAATCTGCTATGGTGTTATACAGATGTTTTACTTTTATCAATGTTTTATTTATTTCTACACCTATTTGTCCCAACTGAGTCCATGCAATGCTTTGCTATGACAAATTGAAAGAAATGTCTTATTACAGTAGCAATAAATTAATGTTAAGAAATGGCTTCTCAAGCAGTATATGGTGTGTGATATTAAAATATTCTTCAAACTATATTTTGACAACATTTTAGAATTAATTATCTAAATGTATGTCAAGTATACCAGTTCCAAGACCATAAGGTTTGATTGCAGACTTCATGCAGTGGTTTGTGGCTAGGCAATAGTGCTTGGATCCCAGCAGTAGTGATGGTTCTGACTGAGTCCGCTTAACTGACCAATATCCTCTGCCGATATCTCAAAATCAAATATACAAATATTGTCCTTGATATGATCTGGGTTGGTTGACTTCGGTAGAACTCCTATAAATAAAAATAATGATACTACTGAAGGCTTTATCATCCCATAAAAATTAATTGCTCTACCATAGTCACTGAAAAAAGTTCTTGTCAAAATTTTCCTTCAAATGTTCAAAGGGGTGACTGATCACTCAAGCATGAATAATTTAATAAGACCCTATAAAAAACATGATAATACACATTCCCACCAAGTACCAAGTTAAGATACACATATCCCAATTGTTTCTTCTTTTTGTGATTGGTTTAGATTTTATTGTGAAACAAGTGCTATTTACCTATATCCTGTTGAACAGCCCACTTCAGTAGAATTTGGGATTCAGATTTCCCATACTTCTTGGCTATTTCTTTAACTGTTGGGTCCATGAGCAGCTACAATAATTCAAAGACGGTTCTTATGCAACTTGATTCATGAAAATCTTACTATTGGGCTTAGAATAATTCTTTGTTAGAGACAAATATGAATGTTCATATTAAGACATAAATCACAAACATATCAGCAAATAGCCACTTTGAATCAAAGGAATTATAATTAATTCAACAATGATCAAGAAGAGTATTCTTACCATTGTTTCCTCAGTGGTGGAGCCCAGGGAGGAGTACAGTATCTTGATACTTACCATTGTTTCCTCAGTGGTGGAGCCCAGGGAGGAGTACAGTATCTTGATACTTACCCTTGTTTCCTCAGTAGCGGAGTCCAGGGAGGAGTACAGTATCTTGATACTTACCCTTGTTTCCTCAGTGGTGGAGCCCAGGGAGGAGTACAGTATCTTGATACTTACCCTTGTTTCCTCAGAAGTGGAGCCCTGGGAGGAGTACAGTATCTTGATACTTACCCTTGTTTCCTCAGTGGTGGAGCCCAGGGAGGAGTACAGTATCTTGATACTTACCCTTGTTTCCTCAGAAGTGGAGCCCTGGGAGGAGTACAGTATCTTGATACTTACCCTTGTTTCCTCAGTGGTGGAGCCCTGGGAGGAGTACAGTATCTTGATACTTACCCTTGTTTCCTCAGTAGTGGAGCCCAGGGAGGAGTATAGTATCTTGATACTTACCCTTGTTTCCTCAGTGGTGGAGCCCTGGGAGGAGTACAGTATCTTGATACTTACCCTTTTTTCCTCAGTGGTGGAGCCCTGGGAGGAGTACAGTACCTTGATACTTACCCTTGTTTCCTCGGTGGTGGAGCCCTGGGAGGAGTACAGTATCTTGATATTTACCCTTTTTTCCTCAGTGGTGGAGCCCTGGGAGGAGTACAGTATCTTGATATTTACCCTTTTTTCCTCGGTGGTGGAGCCCAAGGAAGAGTACAGTACCTTGATACTTACCCTTGTTTCCTCAGTAGTGGAGCCCTGGGAGGAGTACAGTATCTTGATACTTACCCTTGTTTCCTCAGTGGTGGAGCCCAGGGAGGAGTACAGTATCTTGATACTTACCATTGTTTCCTCAGTAGTGGAGCCCAGGGAGGAGTACAGTATCTTGATATTTACCCTTTTTCCTCGGCGGTGGAGCCCAAGGAAGAGTACAGTATCTTGATATTTACCCTTTTTTCCTCGGTGGTGGAGCCCAAGGAAGAGTACAGTATCTTGATATTTACCCTTTTTTCCTCGGTGGTGGAGCCCAGGGAGGAGTACAGTATCTTGATATTTACCCTTTTTTCCTCGGTGGTCGAGCCCAGGGATGAGTAAGCCTGGAAGTGGATATCATGGGCTTTGCAGAACTTCACTAACTCCTCCTGTACCAGATGTGGATGATGCTCTGTCTAAATGCAAAATATGAGGACATTTAATATCAGTTTATCTCCAGTTTAGTTTAAATCTTATGTGAGATATTAATAATAAAAATGTTTGATGCCAAATAATAAAAAAGGGTTTCAGAAAAAAAAAAAGAAAAAAAATCAATTAAATATACATATTTACATATGAGTAATATAAATGTCATTTGTTTACAGGACAAATCCAATCCATATATGCCTATAGAAATAAATAGAAATTCACCTGCAGTACAGCTGGTTTGACTGAACACCAGGACAACAATTCCTCCATATGATTTTTTGTATAATTAGAGACACCTATTGCCTTTAATTTCCCTAAAATAATACAAGAATAGGTTAAAGTCAATCAAAATGACAAATGTGACAAATCATAAAAATATATGATTAAATCATAGTACATTTGCCAAAGAAATGGTACTTTTTTGTGAAGCTGACAAATCAAATTGACAAACAAATCCACCAGACAGAAAAAGTCAAATGAGAATAATTCTTATGGTTAATTGTGCTAAATGTGCCCCAGTAATGGTACCTTCTTTATGAAGTTGTTCCATGGCTTTCCAGCTTTGCTTCCTGTTGTGTATGTTGAGTTTGTCATCATGTTTGACTCCGCCAGTGCCTGGCCAGTGGATCAGGTAAAGATCCAGGTAATCTGTCTCAAGGTTAGACAGTGACTGCATACAAGCTTCACGGCAAGATTCATAACCCTGGTCTTTAGGTTCTTTAAATATATAATTACACAATTTAGTTAAGGTACATGTATATTCAGCTGTATATTCTTTTTTGCAACCAACACATTACATGTATACTCTTTTAGCAACCAACACATATTTTGATTATTTCAACATCTGAAAAAGATAACTCATTCTGGCTTTCACATTTAAATTAAATGTCTCAAAAGCAGCCAAAATAAACAGAAGTTGTTATAAAATATACATTGTTTGTGACAAAGTAATTTTTTCACTTTTTTATTGTTTTAACATAAATTCATATTCATATAATCATACATAATCTCTCAAAATATAAATAAATAACCATCAAACTTACGTAATTTACTGGTAATAAAGAGGTCAGATCTCTGTAAGGTAAACTTTGGCAATAATGAGGTAAGACTTTCAGCAATTGTAGCCTCATTCCTATATACTGATGCAGTGTCTTCAAAAATAATATGACATCAAATATGTTTAATATATTATTAGATCATACATTTGAAAAAAAAAAGAGTACATGAATTCACTAATTGAAAACTTTCACAAAATGGATCCTGATTCTATTTTTCTCCTGATTTTGTTGTATTAAAGAATGATCATAAAGAAATGAGCATCTTTAAATTTCGTTCACATAGTGTAAAGTGAAAAGTTACCATTTTTGTATGGCTGATTATGAAAACTATATATCTGACCAGTGATTGAGTTCAGAAAACTAGCTATTATTAAAGTAAACTGTAAAAACAATTAAAAAGGTTTATCTCATTTTAGATATGCTTTTAGAAAAATTAAAAATCTTTTCTAGAACTGAATTTTCACACTTTCTAACTTATTCACTTGAACATCTACAATATGATATGCAATCAGAGCTAGTGTTTGGAGTACCTATAGACGTATAGCCAGCAGCCAGAGCAGCCTCCAAAGTTGGTCTCACTGCATCTCCACGAATCTTGAATGTCCCGACTGTATAAGGCATAACAAATATCAGAATATATCCAAATATAGGATGTTATTATTCATTTTATATGTACAGTTTCACAAGCTACATAAAGAGAACTTACATCATGTACACCACAGGTTATCATTATAAAGGAAAATTAATCTTGGTGTCGGTGGATGTGGCTTTAATTGCAGTCAAGAAATATGAGTGGTTTGCCACTAAATAATATGTCCTGATGACCAGTTGTGGGTTAATTACTGGTTGAGACAGCTAAAGAGGTGCAGCTAAGTATATAAATGAGACAGTTACATATGTGAGGGAGAGCGACACAACTGAGAAAGAAACAGGTACATGTATTTAGCTTTCTGTGCTGTGGACAGAGTCGCGATGTCCACAGGAAGATAAATATGACCGAGTCCCATGTACAGGTGAAACATTGCTGTCTTGCACCCAGTAGGAATCATGGCCCAGTAGGAATTCCTACATTGTGCAACTGCCCAAAGTAGGAATTCCTACTTTGTGCAAATAAGTAGGAATTTTAAGATATATCAATAACTGAGATCACTGGATGCGGCCAATATAATTACAATGTTTATCAGTTTTCTATTAAATTTTGTATTTAAAAAAAATAACAGACACTTCCTGCTTATACCCAAAGACATCGGCAAAATGGACTTGAAATCCACTGTTTCTCGAAACACCATGCACTGCCCATCATATTGAAGTTTCCCCACTAATTAAACTTGACTTCCGGCGATTGACTGTTGCAGTTATGACCAATGTCATCGTCTT
The DNA here is from genome assembly GCA_949316495.1 of Amphiduros pacificus. Classification (NCBI taxonomy): domain Eukaryota; kingdom Metazoa; phylum Annelida; class Polychaeta; order Phyllodocida; family Hesionidae; genus Amphiduros; species Amphiduros pacificus. Next base: position 43,912,659 of record OX439004.1, read on the forward strand.
TCCTAGTCATAATGTCTGTAAATGCATATCTGGGGGTAATCTGTAGCGTTTTTTCCTCAGTTTTTTAGCCGATATCAAACTTGACAACGTGAAATGGCGTTTAGAAGAGTCCAAGTGATGACGTCATGGAAACACCAAGGGAGAAACTTCATATGACGTCACAAGCACCACTGTGCTGAGGAGTTTCTGATTGTTGCTGTCACTCCTATAATTAGACTGACCCACTTTCACCCGATTGCGCAAACTCGTAAACAATGGCAAAACGATGCTGAGATCAAGAAAAAACAAAGAAATATTTTCAAACAGGGCTGACATCTTAAGTTGATTTAAACCGTACATAATTCTTTGATTGTTAGTCGCCGGAAGTCGAGTTCTTACAGAGTCGGGACTTAAATTGGATGGGCAGTGCGTGATGTTTCTGGAAACAGTGGATTTCAAGTCCTTTTTGACGATGTCTTTGGGTATAATTGGACGTTATTGGCATTGGAGAATGTGGTTACACATTTGGATTGACTCATACATTATAATGGAAATATGACATATTTGGAAATAGAAATGTTAATTGTCACTTTAATTTTACAAAAAATGTACAAACATTTTTTTTTAATATTTGTGTCTTAATAATACTTTTACAGGCTCACATCCAGATATCTGCCTTTTTGCCAATCAGAAATGTACTGATAAAATCATATTTTATTATGCACAAAACTCATATCAGTGCATGCTCATATCATTATAATTATTTTTATAACAGTCCTTCGTTCATAAAGTCCAACATTCATATAGCCTAAACCTCCTCAATGACCTCATTCAGCTTCCTGACATTTGGATTCTTGACTCTGATATTCCTACTTATTTGCGCAATGTAGGAATTCCTACTTTGTCCTGCACAATGTAGGAATTATTCCTACATTGTGCAGGATTCCTACTTTGCGCATGACACTGTGCATATCCATACTTACGTCCAAGAATCGGCATCAATCCTCCCGTGTTGAGTTTAACATGCTTCATATTTAGATAAATAATATAAAGGAACTGATTACGATGTCAATATACACATGTACATGTGCATCAAACAAAACCAGGTATCCGGAAGTTGAAAACTTTTCACCAACCGGAAGTAAACAAAAACACGTGTTTGCCACATTCGTACGCAAACTCCACCAGAGGGCAACATGGTGAACCTATCACAATAGTTTGCTTGTGCCTCTGGTGGACAGTGTGATTCGTACGTAGACACACCCTCTTTTAGTCTCTTTTAGACACTGACAAGTGCCTTCGGCTGGGAAGTGATGCTGTCCCTCAGTGTTGTAGCTATCCCTCACCTGTGCAGCTGTCTCTCAATTGTGCAGCTATCTCTCACCTATGCAGCCATCCCTCACCTATACAGCTATCTCTCACCATGTGCAGCTATCTCTCCCCATGCGCAGCTATCTCTCAAACTGTGCAGCTATCTCTCCCCATGTGCAGCTATCTCTCCCCATGTGCAGCTATCTCTCACCATGTGCAGCTATCTCTCAAACTGTGCAGCTGTCTCTCCCCATGTGCAGCTATCTCTCACCATGTGCAGCTATCTCTCATCATGTGCAGCTATCACCATGTGCAGCTATCTCTCACCATGTGCAGCTATCTCTCACCATGTGCAGCTATCTCTCCCCATGTGCAGCTATCTCTCACCATGTGCAGCTATCTCTCACCATGTGCAGCTATCACCATGTGCAGCTATCTCTCACCATGTGCAGCTGTCTCTCACTTGCGCAACTACCATGTGTGCAGCTGTCATTCAGTTGTGCAGTTGTCTCACTGTTGTAACTATCTCTCCCCATGTGCAGCTATCTCTCCCCATGTGCAGTTATCTCTCACCATGTGCAGCTATCTCTCACCATGTGCAGCTATCTCTCACCATGTGTAGCTATCTCTCACCATGTGCAGCTGTCTCACCATGTGCAGCTGTCTCTCCCACAGCTATCTCTTATTTATACAGCTATCTCTTATTTATGCAGCTATCTCTTATTTTTGCAGTTATCTCTTATGTATGCAGCTATCTCTAATTTATGCAGCTATCTCTTATTTATGCAGCTATCTCTTATTTGTGCAGCTACTTTTCATGTCTCAATACAGCTATCTCTCAGTTATGCAGCTATCTCTTATTTATACAGCTATCTCCCAATTATGCAGCTATCTCTTATTCATGCACAGCTATCTCTTATTTATACAGCTATCTCTTATTTATGCAGCTATCTCTTATTTATGCAGCTATCTCTTATTTATGCAGCTATCTCTTATTTATGCAGCTATCTCTTATTTATGCAGCTATCTCTTATTTATGCAGCTACCTCTTAACTATGCAGCTATATCTTATTTATGCAGTTATCTCTTATTTATACAGCTATCTCTTATTTATGCAGCTATCTCTTATTTATGCAGTTATCTCTTATTTATGCAGTTATCTCTTATTTATGCAGCTATCTCTTATTTATGCAGCTATCTCTTATTTGTGCAGCTATCTCTCGGTTATGCAGCTATCTCTCAGTTATGCAGCTATCTCTTATAAAAATATCTGCATTTCACCCATATAGACCCATTTGTACAAAACCTTGCTGGGCCTCAATAAGTAGGTCAATAAATAGGTCAACCTTGCAGGGCCTCAATAAGTAGGTCAATAAATAGGTCAATTTACCGATGGTTGAAAACAAAGCTCTAATACAGAAATATAGGCAATTTGTGGATAAAATGTCACATCTAACATGATTCTGACAAAAAATAAGTGATAATTGTGCCATTCATAATATGCTAAAAGAGCAACCCTTCACATAAACTTGCAAAACAAAAGTGAAGTGGGGATTAGTTCAGCGTCACTTCCACTAGAGGGCAGGCTACGTGGTGACGGAACAGCGAGATCACCACACTCTTTTCAGTGGCGAATTTAATTGCAGCCTATACCTCACACAGCAACTTTTTTTTTTTTTCAAATCTCGTCACCCTTCCTCTCTGATCACGTTCATGCATGTATGTAATAACAGTTCCTGTCAGATACATATTACAAATGAATGTAGTCTCGGTGGGATTAGAAAAGTTGGTAAGGAGGCAGCTGGTAGATATGAAGGTGCTGAAGATCACTAGGTACTCACGTGGAGGACATCTTTAGCCTCTAGTTGTGATTGGTAGGGCTTACGAGGATATTGGACGCCTCAGGCTGTATAGGGATATTGGACGCCCTTTAGTGCGCTGGGGATTGTAGGCCCCAAGGGAAGGAGTGAGTGTTGGGGTGAAAGTTGTCAGTGCAGAAGGTGATAATTAGATAGGGTAGCTTTACATCAGTGTAGGGGCCTGCACCGGGCGGTCAGCACGAGTGCCTTTCACAGATTGGGGATAGTGCGTATGGGTCTCCTCTCTAGCTGGATAGCCACACTGCGTAAGCTCTGAGTGCCCACGAGACAAAAGTGGAGCGGCCAACATATCAAATCAAATCAAATCAAATCAATGAATTCTTATGATTTGGGCATAAAGAAGAAAATTAAGGTAAGTGGAGTGTTAAAAAAATTTTATTTTTTCAGGAGAGGAAGATAGTTATATTTTGTTCCAGTTATTAGCAGGCACTAATTATTATTGTGATTTGTAGGGTTTGCAGGTCTGGAACAGGGTGATGAGAAAAATGTTAGTCATAGTTATTGGTTATCTAGGATGTAGTCTCGGTGTTAAAATCTTAATTTTTCCTTGTTGTTTCAGGAGTTGAAGATATTTATATTTTGTTCCAGTTATTTGCAGCCACTAATTGTTATTGTGATTTGCAGTGTTTGCAGGTCTGGATCAGGATGGTGAGAAAAATGTTAGTCATAGTTTAGTGGGGGATGTCGGTTACTTAGGATGTAGTCTCGGTGGGATTAGAAAAGTTAGTAAGGAGGCAGCTGGTAGATATGAAGGTGCTGAAGATCACTAGGTACTCACGTGGAGGACATTTTTAGCCTCTAGTTGTGATTGGTAGGGCTTACGAGGATATTGGACGCCTCAGGCTGTATAGGGATATTGGACGCCCTTTAGCGCGCTGGGGATTGTAGGCCCCAAGGGAAGGAGTGAGTGTTGAGGTGAAAGTTGTCAGTGCAGAAGGTGATAATTAGATAGGGTAGCTTTTCATCAGTGTAGGGGCCTGCACCGGGCGGTCAGCACGAGTGCTACTCACAGATTGGAGATAGTGCGTATTGGATCTCCCCTCTAGCTGGGTAGCCACGCTGCGTAGGCTCTGAGTGCCCACGAGACAAAAGTGGAGCGGCCAACATATCAAATCAAATCAAATCAAATCAAATGAAAATGAAACAGATTGAAGTTTTTTGGGTTTGTTAATAGTCTGGAGGAACATAGGTGGAGTAGAAAGGTTCTGGAATGGATTAGGGAAGCCAACCAAAGTAGATGGTGGAAGGCCATTAGTAAGGATATGGAAAGTTTAGATATTGAGTACCCAGAGTCAGGTCACAATTATAAAAGTTTTGGTGAGTTAGTGAATAAGGCAGCGGAGAAATGTTGGATGACTCAGTGGAAGGGGGCCGTATTGAGTAAGAGTTCACTACAGGTATATGGTCTAAGAGAAAAGTGGGGATGTAACGAATGGCTGAATAGTGATAATGGGGGAAGGCTGTTGATAAAAGCCAGAGTGGGGGATCTTGGTCTGCATAGTAGGAATTATCATTGGGAAACAGGGGGACCAGGATGTAGGGTGTGTGGAGACGATAGGGAATCCATAAATCATGTATTTAGGGAATGTGAGGGATATAGATCGGAGAGGAAAGAATTACTTAGGGAAGTCAAGAGAGTCATGAGACCAGATGAGTATGAAACATGGTTAGGGGAAATGACAGAGGACCAGCAAATAGGGAGGTTATTAGGGTTAGGGGAGCGTTGTCAATGGGGAATAATTAGGGCAGTAATGGCTTTCTTAGAATCGAGCTGGAAGAAGAGGGGGATATATGAAGAAAATAGCGTCACTTTAGACTGTTTAGATGACTAGGGCTGGGGGGCCGGGGGAGGGGACAGGGAAGGGGGAGTAGGGGGGTAGGTAGTGGGTGAGGTGAGTTATTCTGGATGGGGGAACTAGAGATTAGATAGGTGAGTCGGGCTCCCGATCACTAGTTTATTTACCTATTATTTGAACCAGTGATAATAGGTACTGGTAGTGATGGGTAGATTAAGGTTTGGTGCAGCTATTAGTACATATTGGCAGATGATATATGTACTTTTGGACATGGTGGGCCGGTACCTACATGGGACCAATAATAATAATAATAATAATAATACTATTTACAATATGGCATATTGAAATAGTTGCTGGTTGGTTGGCCAGGAGTTTTCGTCGCTTTAAATTTTTATTTCAGGAATAGGGGGTGGTTTGAGGGTCCAGGAGAATGGTTCTGGGTAAGTTCATTAATCCGTGTTTTATTATAAGGCGGATGGGTGGTGTTTGGACACTGGAAAAGGAAGTCGTCAGACGGCAGTGACTGGTTGGCGGGAAGGTTGGTTTGTCGGGTACAGTGCTTGAAAGGTAAGGTATTTTTCGATATTGTTTATCTTTAGTTATTGCAGGTATGTTTGTAGGTGTCAGTCCAGCGGCTGGAGGCAGATGGTTTGGAGAGTTAACAGGATGTTTGGTACTAATGATTATATTGCTTGTAGGTACTTTTCAGGCGGAGAAAGAAAAGGAGTGGTAGTCATAGTTTAGTGGGGGTTGTCGGTTACTTAGGATGTAGTCTCGGTGGGATTAGAAAAGTTGGTAAGGAGGCAGCTGGTAGATATGAAGGTGCTGAAGATCACTAGGTACTCACGTGGAGGACATCTTTAGCCTCTAGTTGTGATTGGTAGGGCTTACGAGGATATTGGACGCCTCAGGCTGTATAGGGATATTGGACGCCCTTTAGTGCGCTGGGGATTGTAGGCCCCAAGGGAAGGAGTGAGTGTTGGGGTGAAAGTTGTCAGTGCAGAAGGTGATAATTAGATAGGGTAGCTTTACATCAGTGTAGGGGCCTGCACCGGGCGGTCAGCACGAGTGCCTTTCACAGATTGGGGATAGTGCGTATGGGTCTCCTCTCTAGCTGGATAGCCACGCTGCGTAAGCTCTGAGTGCCCACGAGACAAAAGTGGAGCGGCCAACATATCAAATCAAATCAAATCAAATCAAATCAAATGAAAAAGTAACGCATGACTATAAAACAAATTACTGAGGTGTAATCTGCCAAATCTTGTAAAATTGATAAACAATCCAATATCATTTTGAGAGGTACGGGTAAAGCTCATTATATATTTGCACGTTTCTTCCCAACTATACCCCACATTAATAAGCAGATACCCTGATAGATTAGAGACATGTAGAATTAAACACCTTTTCTCTAAAAAAAAGTTCATTTGGTAAATATAACATATTCTGGTCTCCATTTAAACATAACAATGATCACATCATAAAATGGCAAGACTAAAAGGGCCATAATCAGTGTATTTATCTCACCAATTGATAAATGAAGTATGTCTCTTTGAAAAAAGTGCAGAAATTTGATTAAATTGGTTTCAGCTGTGGTTTCCATGATGACAACCAATTTCCTTTGAAAATAGTCATTTTTGTAATTAATTGATATTTTGTAATTAATTGGTATGTGTTAATGACCAACACATTCGTGCCAAATATAAAATTCATTCACAAATAATACATCGGAAGATGGACACAAAAATATGTAATTGTGAGATAATTCTGAAACTTAGCTTGATATGTTATTAATGGTTGCCATTAGAATTTATATCACGGTCTCAATTTGTTTAAAGCATGAATATAGTATTATGTGAGGACAAAATCTATCCATTTGTGTCACCCTCAGACAAGGTCATATTTTGAAAAATGGCTAAAAATGACCATATAACTGTTACCATGGCAACCAAGAAATATATCAATTGACTAATTTTACCTCGGACCAAAAGTATGTTATGGATTCGATGTGTTTGCAAAATTCTGATACATAAAATATGTTGTGGGGAAAAGTATATTTATTTTTAATATGCCTAAAAATCATTTGGTTACCATGGCAACAGTGATATCACAAAATCTAATCGAACAACATATGATTTTTTCATGAAATCTAACCACCAATGTGTCTTCTTACTAAATATACTAATCTTAGAGTATTTATTTTGGCGAACCAGTGAACTCAATTTTTTACCCCCTACTAATTATGTACCACCAAATTGTCAGACAATGCGACGCGACTTTTAGAATATGATTTAAGAATATACGATTTGATAATGATATACTTTCTTTCTGTATACGAGTAAAATGTTTACACCTCCTTTCCAAGGTATTGCCTCCATATCATTGACGTGGGGCATATTCTGTACAGTCCCAAACGTCTCAGAGTTCTGTTAAAGTTGTAAGAGAAATATTAATATATTAATCAGGAATTGAATGAAGTGTGAGGAAGCTGATTAAAAGGGTGCATCAAAGATAGTTGATGCATCTTTTTGCACAGTTCTATTAACTGTGGTCCAACAGATGTATCTTAATCGTGTTTCTTGATCTTTTCTGTGCATATAAAATCTGCATTTTCTGTTATTGAAAAGGTGAATATAAAACAAAATTCCAAATGCAATTCAGTTGTAATATTTTACTCTTTTTTTATTACATTCTCATACAGCATTTACATTTTGTAGAATGGTGGCCCTTCTCTGTTAATGATTGTACCAATGCTATTAATTGCTTTCGGGGATTTGCGTTTAGTAGTTATCGATTAAAGATAATATCTCACCCAAACCATCAACTGAAAATAAAATATCTAAAAATAGAGTGTATTAAAGCATCATTCAGTAATCCGGCAAAAACATTATGACGATCATAACCGTCTTAAAAGAGGTCTGAACCTGTAAGCTACCTAAATGGCTAATACCCAGCTTATCACATTTAATGATTAACGACGCATATAAAAGATATGTGCACATTAAAATAGGATTATCAGAAAGATGATCCTTATTCACAACGTACAAGAAATGTCAATAATCCTTGTGAAACAATGTACTGATGTATGAACGTCAATCGATAATTTATCCCCACCCAGTGGTGAAACAACTCGATAAATGTTGACTTCCCAAAATATGGTCTGACCCAAAATTCACCGTCTCTCATTTAAGCCCTTTAGAAATCTCTTATATTAATGACTATAATCTGTTAATTTTCCTCGACCTGATGTAATGCATTCATATATTTGGAAGATCTGATCGATGAAATTACCAGCAATAGATCTATTGTATTGATGTCAAATAAAAACAAACAGAAACCTACTTCGTCAACAGAATTTGACTTTTGGGTCAGGAACAATGACTTGGGTTGGGTTTTCATCGTATTGGGCCTTAATCTGCTTCAATAAGGGCTTCTGCATTAATTTACAATATTCGGTATTCACAAAGAACTCCTCATTCCACTCTGAACTCTCTACCATTATACTGTCCTCCACCAGAGACCCAGCTGCCTGACAGAAGTGAAGAACCCGGGACCTTATCTCCCGGAAATGATCCACCTCGTCTATGAAGCCAGAACCCTCCTCTGAGACCTTAACCCAGAATACCTTAAGAAAATGGTCATAAAGTGCGTGATCCACATTACTCCATTCCTTGTATACTTCTCTGTTGTTTTTATCAAGTTCTGATTCTTCTTTGTAATCATATTGCCCTATATTCTGACTGTGAAATAATATATCCTTCAAAGACCAACACATTAATCTCTTGAGCAAGATGAGAGATTCGTCGAAGTACTCCACGATCATAACAAGGTCAAACTTTGAATGCAAATGGTCCAGCCATTCTCCAATATCTGAGGGATTATGTGAGAGATCCAGCACACCTCTGGGGTATCCCAATGGGAATCCCAGGTTGTAAGACATGAGGTTCCTGGACATGCTCATGCCATCCGGTATGCAGTATCTGGTTTTGGCAGCTTGTGGTGACTTGTATATGGCTTCATATTTGTGAATGTTATTCAGATATTCTGAGACAGGATCGTTTCCAGTCACATTGCTTATCTCAGCAATTTTATAATAATTAAACATGGATTTGAACTGACTGTACGGTTCCCTGAGACTCGTCACATATTTTGTGTCCTTTGGCATAAGCTTTTCAAATATTTCCTCTTTGTAAACTGCATGTTCACAAAGAATATTGAACTCTCCTGTTTTGGAAGGCCTGTAAAAATCGTGATGGATATCAAAAGGCCACCCGATATAAATTCTTTTCTTAGGAGGGAGAACAAACGATATTTTCCTGAGGTATCCAAATCGTCTTAAAATGGAAGTGATGGTTTCGCTGGCACATTTGATCATCTTGATATAGACGATGTTATGTTTTTCTGCCTGGCATGCTGGTGTCTGAGGCTGGATAGCAAGGTCATTCCCAACATATTCCAGATCTGGGGATGTGTCTTCGTTGAGATGTAATAACAGGCAAACTAATATCCCAGTCAATGTCAAGCATATTATTTGACGTTTTCTTCCTCTGCCCCTAAACACCATCATATTGCCACTGAAATGACAATATATACACATATTTATTCCAAACTTTCATTTACTCAATTAATATATATTTATAAAAGCACATTATCATTTTTAATTTGGGAGAATTGTAATTCAAATAATAATTTCTTATTGAAAGCATAAAACAAGCAAAGAATTGATATCTCACAGGCAGGTTGTCTGGGTGAGATTAGCAGCCAGTTTTGCTCGGTGTCATCTGGAAAAAGAGCAATTGTGACATCTAAATTAAATACAAAATGATTAAATCATTTTCCTAATTTGATTGTCATAACTAACTAATGTGCGATCTTGATTTAAAAAAAACATGGCGTTTTTCACATGAGAGAAACCATCACACTAACCTTAGCAGGTCATCAGCTGGGGGATTTATATTTCAAATATATTTAGTGCCCCTATACTTAAATAAATGTTGTTAACACTCAAATTTGCATCTTGTGCAAATACAAATCCCTTAATCATAATTTAGATCGCAACGTCTATCCATTGAAATGATTTGATAAAAAGCCAGATTACAGAGACAAATATTTTCTGAAAGAGGTCAAAAGAGGTCATGGAGATTTTACTGTTCGGCGTATCACGATAAATTTTTGAAAGTACTGGTCACTCATGTTACTTCTGTTGCCAATGGCGTTATGACTGACAAGAGCATGAACATGATGAATATTTATTTATAAGCTTCTTATTGTGCTGGTGGCAAAACATAATGTTTCCAATAACAATACCGACTAGAATCAGTATTATTGTAAATAAGATGAAGTTGTGCCATATTCATTCAAGTACAGATCAAACACATTGAAGTCACACTGGGAACAGATGAGAAACAAGTGGCAGAAATATTTTTGTAATATACATTCTCTGGCTACATGTGTGCAGCAATGGAGATGTCAGACACAAAATTATCATATTACTCTGAATCTAACATTCGATATTATTCAAATTGGTACACCAGGAATAACATATTTGTATCTCTATTAACGTTTTAAAGAAAATAAAACAACGTGTAGGTATATACAGGGATGACACTTAAAATTAAACAACTAAGAAAAATATAAATAAATCACAATTAGCTTTTTCGCTAAACAACTAAGAAAAATATAAATAAACCACAATTAGCTATTTTCGGTTTATGCAAGCTCAGCTACAGGATATGACCCCAGGTATACATATAAATAACAAGGGACAAGGTAGAGGAAGTATATTGCCTGGGTACCAATATCGTTTGCTCATTATTTTCATGGTCCCTTCCACAAATAACTCTTAAATATTAAAACGAGATAGCGATATATTGATTATATTTCTTTGATAAAAATAATACAAATTAACATCACCGAACACATGACACGCGTCCTGCATAGCCATTATTTACATACCTCAACTGTTTCCATGACAACGCATAAGATTGACTGGATTGTCTGGTAGTGATACTGTGATGACAGTGTTGATACCTGTATCTCGCGATAATCTAGCGTTATCTAGCATCATAGTGGAAGCGTCGGTGTCTGCAAGCTTCCTGTGTCATGGGAGTGTTCAGTGTCACGTGGATTTTATTGGTTGCAGTGTTCGGTTATAACGTGTTGTAGCCTGTGAAGGTTGGGTGGATTAACGTTAACTCAATACAAAGCCCTGCAGCTGTGTGCACAGTCACCTGCGCGGCGAGGCACTCATTTGGCTCGCTGCCATAAAGTTTTAATAACCTTTATATAACACTTCAGTGGCTACTTCATCTGGTGTTTATTTACATATTATAATGAACCAGTTTGAAACGACAGATATTTACTTTCTCTTTTTATATTAAAAAAAAGCATTTAAATAAACTTGAATTTCCTCTGGTTAAAAATAGCGTGGGTAAAATTTGCAATGTTGTCTGCAGTGAAATACGGATATAATAAACTTTTCCCTGATCTTGTAATATATTTGAATCTGATATCGGGTTTTGTTTATATGAACAAAAAGATTTTAACTTTAAAATCACTTCAAAACGAGTGAAGGATTTGGAGACCACACTTTCTTTTTTATCAAATACTTATTCTAAAACCAAATAAGTTTAATGGGTGGCAGTAAAAATCAGTGTTTGAAAGCTTTCAGATAAAATAAACAATTTGCCATGAAAAGGCTATCAACATAATTTTTTATATACCGGTACATGTATAAGAATATCATACATTTTCCTGTTCCTGTTTGATAATTCTTCAAAAACATTGTTTGAAGGTCGCAATGCATCGGACAGTGTAAACGTATCATCTATCAAAATTGGTTTAAATAATAAGGGCCCTACAAAAATTAGTGGATCATGGGAAATGGGAACTTGAGTGTCCCAGGAAAAGGAAAATTAGTGTATCATAGGTGATGGGAAGCTGATTATCAGACGAATTGGATGCATATTACAAAAGCTTAACTGAAACATACTGTGCTTGGGAAAAAGGATATTAAATGTCTACATTTCAAAATAATAATCAGCATTATAATATCAACTGTATGGCTCCAATGATGTAAATCAGAGATGTGGAAGAAGAAATTGGATGATCCTAATTTGTCAATGCTAAACAGAGGTATGTTTTTCCCCCATCTCTTTTTTTGTATCGAATTGAAATAAATTAAGTCTTCAGTAATGATCTTCATATGTATTTATTTCTGCATAGATCATATACCAATACTTGCACAATAATCTATGCATGGTATAAGTTACATATACACATATCATACAAAAGTATACTCCAGTACACAATATCAAATGTGACACGACCTTTACATGGCTTATATTTGAATTTTAAAATCTATTTACACTCATGATGTTACTATATACAACAGTTTATATTCAATATATATCCTTCACTAGAAGAAAAAAATATTTTTCTCACAATTCAAAGTTGGAAGTGTTGGAATTTCACTTTGACATGCTGATATATAATTATATACTTTGACATGCTGATATATAATTATATTGTTCTCTGCAGTAAATGAAAGCCTTCCTTGACAAAGTAGGCTTCACCATTGCTGGATCAGAACACAGTGTATGGTGGTCTTATCAGTGTAATCAGTGAATCACTATTTTTGTTTTTTTCTCCACATATCAAATGATGCACCAAGATTTAATATTTTAATAATTCCCATGTGTCTTCCATGTATCTCTTGTTTACTGGCAGTTCAGCTACAGTCTTAATTATTTCTCTGGTTTTTAAACATAAAATATAGGTTCTTTGCCTCTGGTTGTGAAGGAAATAACACCATAAAACACTTCCTCAGGAGGCTGATTTTCTGGATATAATCATATTTACATCGGATAGCTGAGCATTACATCCTGCTTGGCCAACTCCAACAACATAGGATCGTCGAAAAACTTGTTGATGCTCACATCCTCACTCAAACCCTGCAAAACATTACCACATAAACATCACATCCTCACTCAAGCCCTGCAAAACATTACCACATTAATGTCACATCCTCACTCAAACCCTGCAAAACATTACCACATTAATGTCACATCCTCACTCAAACACTGCAAAACATTACCACATTAACATCACATCCTCACTCAAACCCTGCAAAACATTACCACATTAACATCACATCCTCACTCAAACCCTGCAAAACATTACCACATTAACATCACATCCTCACTCAAACACTGCAAAACATTACCACATTAACATCACATCCTCACTCAAATTCTGCAAATCATTGTCACATTAACATCATGTAGTGTACTGAATTAGGATCATTCAAACAATGAAGTTAATCATGGTGTGATTCCAAGTAAAATCTGTGAAAATAACACAAATATCTTTTTTAAATAAAAAAAACTGTTTCCATTGTTTTTAAGCTCAAGAACTTGTTTCAATGCTTAGGTTTTCAATAATCAATTGATACACTAATATATGCTTATATTAATAAAAATATCATATCCTCACCTTTCTGCGTCTAGTCTTGATCATGAACTCTCTGGCGAGATGTGTCGCTGGTTGAGGTTCCAGAGGTCGAATCACTATACTCTTGTCCAAGGGATCTCCAGGCACAATCTAGAACAAAGCAGGAATATGTTTAGTTATTTCCGTTACATTTGAAAAAAAAGTATTCCTTCAATACTTATAAGTAACAGCAATAGAAACAGCAATATTACTTCTGAACTGTTGCATTTTAGTAAATGTAATTATCTCTTCAGAAGTCTCATATTCTTACCTGCCAGTGATGAAATACGGATAAGCAGAAAGCCTGTCCTTGAGTGTGTGTTCTCAAATCAGTCTCAAAACCAAAGCTGTCTATGGCGGGGATGAAGGCCTTGATAACGTACAGTGGTGACCCTGGGATTGGTGCATCCTGAGTCACATGACCTCTGGCAAGAAGAAATAAGATACATAATGACAACTATTCTCCTTTCTTTAAATCTTAAGTTTCTTTTCAAGAAATTATTCAATTATTGCAAATTGTGTGCAAGATATGTACCTTCGTCTGGCTAGCACAGTATAAACAGCTGACACACAGTCAGCTGGCGCCTGCACTTCAACAAAGTAATAGGGCTCCATCAAACGTGGGGTTGCCTGAAATAAAAAAAACCCTCATGTTATATTCACAAATCAACTTTTGACAATAATATATTTTAGGAAAGATAAATTATTCCCCTATTGATGAGTTAAAGATAAATGAACACAAATACTGGATACGCACCATAAGGAAGGCAGAGTAGGCCACTCTCCTGGCAGTGGGGATCACCTGGCCTCCTCCACGATGGATCGGCTCCTGTGCAATCACTGCATCCAAGATCTTGAATTTCACATTCCGGATGGCTGGTAACATAAAAAAATCCTATTTATATGGAGATGACACCAAGATCTTTAATACAATCTGAAAGATTTGAGTGGTTTAACATAATGGATAATAATTTTTTCATAAAACCATTGTGATTCTATCATCGTCAGGTAATGTGTCTCTTTTATGAATTACTACCCGGTATAATATTTCTACATTTTATTACATGGACTGGTGTGTCAAACATGCATGTCTAAAAGCTTACGTTCATCACAGAGTGGACCTTCTCGCGTTCCCCACTGGAATCCCTGAACGATGCTGTCCTTGACTGATCCAAGCAGGCCCTTGTCTACCTCAGAGGTCAAGGTATCATCAACCAGAATGTTAGGACCAGTAGCATCTGGACCAAATGCCCATATAGATCTGGCAGCCAACAAATCCCAATCATATTTGTTCTGGAAGAAATCTCCCAGTCGCTTCCTTGGCCAGGTGATTTGCACAACTTCATTTTCAATATCCTCAGCCAGACCTTTCTCTAGAGGTTCTGCTATCATTGTGATCTTGTTCCTGGAAAATCAAAGTTATACAATCAAACCAATTAAAAAAAAATAAAAGAAGAAATTGATTATAAATAATTTCCATTCAACAATTGTGGATTGATTTTAACTTAACTTACTTCTTGTTTGGGGTTTCAGCAAAACATTTAAGAGATGAAGTCTCCACGACTGTCTCACAGAACGACACCACTGGGTCAGCCACCTTAATATCTACAATTTTGTTCAATTATAAAAATCATTTCTCAAGTACATATATCATTTTCTTCCCATCCTTCTTATGTAAACACACTCTACATTTTTCACATTGGATACTGATACATGTCCATTTATAAAATGATGACAATAACCCATACTGACAAGGCTGTGCTTTTTGTCTATAATCACTTCTGATATATCAACATATCCCTCCAAATATAATATGCATATAGCACTTACCGATTTCTGAGTACATTTTCCTGAGGTCGTGCATGACACAGTCCAGGTAGAGTTCTCCGGTTCCCAGCACCACGTGTTCCCCGGACTCCTCCACCTTGGTGGTGATGAGTGGGTAGCTCTTATTAATCTTCCTCAACCCATCCAACATCTTGGGTAACTCAGAGGGGTTGACAGGCTCCACAGCTATCTTAATGACTGAGCTGGTGTTAAACTTGAGTGGTCTGAAGATGTGTGCCTCCTCGTTACCTGAGGGTTCTGTAATAGTCGCAGTCTTCACTATTGGTTGGTCTATTCCCTCTATCAGCACCCAGTTTCCTGCTGGCACACGGTTCACTTCTATTGTGTATCTGTAGAAGCAAAATTAAAAGTATATCTCACAGTTTGTATACAAATCATTCATTGACTTTGTGCCAGACAAGACCTATGTTCACATCATTTCAGGATCATTTTAAATGAATTTAAATCATAAAAAAAATATTTAGCTAAAAATCCAGAAAAAAATGACCTCAAATATATCAACTTATCTTCATAACATTCTGGACCTGGACAGAGGTAGCAAGAAGTGTTAATTAGTATCAATGACTTTAGAACTTTAAAATATATCTACATATTTATTTAATATTCGCCTTATTACCTGGACCTCTGAGATGTATATTTGCATCACTTACTTTGGAACTTACATCTATATATCTATACAATATTGTTGTGAATACCTGGACTTCTGTGAAGTACTTTTGTATCTCTAACTTTAGAATTTGATGAAAATATTGCTCACCTGGCTTCTGATATCCACAGTCTTCCGACCTGTCCATGGCGCGAGTCCTCCTCGTCCTGCAGGGAGTAGTTTTCCCCGAGGATCCTCACCTCCTGGTTGGCATACAGTGTGCCACTAACCACTCGTCCATACACGTGGAAGGTCGTCGCATCTGATGTTGGATATAGCTTTGTGGTGTGCAACATCAACGGACCCTGTTATCATAACAAACATAATTAGTCATTTTTAACTTTAATAAGTTTACATCTCAACCTCTTTAATGTAATTAAAGTCCTTGTATTGTCACACTCGAAGATATATATAAATAAATATAAAACAAAGAAATTTATTTGAAGTATAAATATATATGTATGTTTTTTTATTAGACTTTATCATATAATTCTTCTGCATGATAACCAACGTGTATATGACCATAATTGCTGATATCATATTGGAGCCATAAATAGTTTGGCTGATAATTACTTACATCAGTATCACATTCAAACATGGACTCTGCTAGTTCTGTGTCGAGTGGGCCTGTGTATATGTGTTCTACTTTGTTCTTTGCATTGACCAGTGGAGATGGTATATGCTGCACACACATGCTGGTGAAACCTGCAATAAGCAATCTCTATAAAGCAATGGTTGAGCATCTATTCTTTCAATGTTTTAAGTTAAATACATCGCATCATTATTGGGCGATTTTTCAATTTCTACACAAAAAAGTTAATATAAAATATTCCTTCATACTAAAAAGCAGCTTTGGTAAGTGTTTAAATCTAATATTTTAATCAGTCTTATGTTACTTACCTGTGAATTCACCAAAGAATCTGTTTAGAACAATTCTGAGAAGGGGTCTGATATTTAGTTTTTTTTCTTCTTTTGTGAGCTGGATGCCCAATTCATCACAAATTCTGGGTAAACACTCATCAACATCTCCAACAATCTGAATACAGAAAAAATATTGTTTAACAGTTCAATTGAAAGGTAGCAAGATATTTCCTATCCATAAAGGTTTTATTTACCAGGTAAGACAATGTCAAAAAACTTTTCAATTCCATTAACAGTCAAATTTATGTTTCAATTTTATTAACAGTCAAACACTAATTATTTCCAATAATTGGAAAGTTGTAGTATCTGATACTATGAAGTCTGATTATGACTCACCTGTGCAAACAGTTTATACAGAGGCTCCAAAATAAACTCTACAAAGCTCCTCTGGCTATTGCTTGAGGGTGCTTTCTTCGTGAATCGTTTCCTGAAATTAAGTATAATATATGGTTTGAAACACTCTTGATTGCAAGAAGCACATACGTTTTTCACTTGCAAACATGATAAAAATCTGTGAAGTAAATGCTCAAGAATAACCTGACAATGTTCTTTACCTCCTTCCAAAATATTAATTATGAATTATTCTAACAAAATTAAGTGCCTTTTACAAAAATTATAGAAAAACTAGATTTCAGGTTATTTTTTGAAAATCTTGCCACTGATAAATTCAAATGATAATATTAAGATTTCTCACGTTTTGGGATTGAAATACTGGTCTCCCCATAACCGTCTGGCAAACTCTGTCTCATTCACACCTCCTGCAACATTTATATTACCAGTAAGTAGTCCATTAATTTTTGTTATCAACCTATCAATATACAAAATGACACTGGAGGAAAATCTTAATTTCATAAATACTGAGATCTATATCATCTAGATGTGTAAATTAATCTTAATATGGGTGTTGGACCACTGATAAAGTGGAAAAGATAATTTTAAAAATTTATTGCAAGTAAAAACAAAATCTTCTGATTGAAAAATTAAGATAACTATTCTCTATCAGTGTTTCACTGTGAGATCAAATTTAATCTTAATTCTACTAATTACACACAATGTGTGTTCCAACTGTGATATCTATTGAGCATGTACTAACCATAGGAGTCTGCATATATCTTAGCATAAGACAGAAGTGTGAAGGAGAATCTGTAGTAGCTACTGGCAAAGCATACGTTGCCAAGCAACGGTGACACAACCAGATCCTCCTGGTCTTCTGTGTAGATGCTGGAATCATGAACAGCACATTATGATATCTAGCTAATTTACAATTACCATCATATTTATTGATACTGTCTTCATATTTATTAACAGTTTAATAATACGAAATATATATACATATGAAACAACATACAAAAACTTGTTTACCTTAGTAGACCATTGACCTCTTCGACAATATGCCTCAGTTTGTAGTATGCATCGGTTGGGGGCAGTTTGAGTTCAAGAATAAGTCGGTCTATCTTGTTAATGCAAATAGTGATGGCCAATTTTTCCTGCACAGCATGTTTTAACAACCTTTCTGTGTTCAACATTACCTAAAAGTGAATACGATTATTAGAACCATGTAAGAGGAGCAGAGACTTTTAAATCAGGCAAAAGTTAACAATAAGAATATTACCGTAACTCATTTACCACATAAATATCTGTATCAACATAATTAAAATACAAAAGTATATGGATGTATGTCTGAACATTTTATGACATTTTCTATATTTTCTTTGGAGAATATAGCATATAGAATATATAGGGAATTTTCTATATTTTCTTTGGAGAATATAGCATATAGAGTATATAGGGAATTTTATGTTGATTATCAAGCCTGGTTATGCAGTAATAACAAGCTTACTCCCTCTGCTGCATCTATGAAGATGACTACTCCATCACTGAGCCGGAATGCTGCTGTCACCTCATCTGAGAAGTTCACATGACCTACAAACATTATCACATTTATTGACTATCAAAATATCCTCAAGTGTCTCTGATACCTCTCTATTAAAGAAATAAACCAACATATTATTCTATTTGATCTTAAAGCTAAATGATACCAACTAATTTCTATTGGTATATAAGGTTTATAAAATATAAATATTGCAATATTACTTCAGATAGAGTGCACTTGTAATACAACTTTACTAACCAGGGGTGTCAAACACATTGACAAGGAAGGATTTATTTCTTGTGTCTGACAGAACCAATGTTACTGGTGTTGACTTTATACTAACTCCTCTCTGAAAACAAAAGCGACATATTTCAAGATTTTTGTAGGAAAAGATCTTGATTCTATGATAAAAATTTGTTATTATCTTAATAATACTATGGGCACCACACATCCAGTTTAGGGACCAATCACAGCAGTTGAAACAATGGTGGGAGACAATGGCAAGTACATTAACAAAAACAGGAAACGGCAATCACCATGTGTCTACATTTCAAAATCGCAAAGATGGCTTTCTCAGAATAAAGGATTGAGACAAATAATTAAACTGAGAAAAAAAAGTTCAAAATAACTGACAACAGGGTCATTTGGGGCAGCTTAATATAATTTTCATACTTTGTATTGAGTTAGTTTCATTTGAAAACAATAACATAGGCATCAGAGATGCATCAACCCTCAGCCCTGGTAACTCATTGCACAACATTCGCTCCACACAATATTTGTGAACAAAACGTCACTGCACCAAGGCAAATTGATGCAGGGGTAAAAAAACCCCATAAAATCTACTTCCTTTGATAGCTTAGGTGTGTCAAGTATCATGAAACTGTCATCATCTACTCTAGAATTATTGAGATGGGCAGGTGACCTTGAAAAGCAGGTTAAGGTCACCGTCCATCAAAACTCATGTGAAGACTTCCAAGATGCTTATGTGTGTCAATTTTCATGAAGCTGCCATTATTTGTTCTTAAGTTATTGCAATGACATGGATTTGACATGATTGTCCCTGTGACCTTGAAAAGTAGGTAAAGGTCATGTTCCATCAAGAGAAGTCTGAGGTCTTCACCAGATGCTTATGTGTGTCAAGTCTCATAAAGCTGCCAACATTCGTTCTCGAGTTATATCAATGATAGGGATTTCACATAATTGTAACTGTGACCTTGAAAAGTAGGTGAAGGTCATGTTCCATACAAAAATGTCTGAGGTTTTCATCAGATGCTTATGTGTGTCAAGTTTCATGAAGCTGCCATCATTTGTTCTCGAGTTATCGCGATGACAAGGATGATTTCACATAATTGTCCCTGTGACCTTGAAAAGTAGGTGAAGGTCATGGTCCACCATGAGAAGTCTGAGGTCTTTACCAGATGCTTGTGTGTGTCAAATCTCATAAAGCTGCCATCATTCGTTCTTGAGTTATTGGGATTCTTGGGATTTCACATATTTGTCCCTGTGACCTTAAAAATAGGTCAAGGTCGCCGTCCACCAAACTAGTCTGAGGTTTTCAACAGATGCTTATGCGTGTAAAGTTTCATGAAGCTGCCATCATATGTTCTTGAGTTATCATGACAAGGATGATTTCACATTATTGTCCCTGTGACCTTGAAAAGTAGGTGAAGGTAATGTTCCATCAAGAGAAGTCTGAGGTCTTCACCAGATGCTTGTGTGTGTCAAATCTCATAAAGCTGCCATCATTCGTTCTTGAGTTATTGCGATTCTTGGGATTACACATAATTGTCCGTGACCTTGAAAAATAGGTCAAGGTCACCGTCCATCGAACTCGTCCGAGGTTTTCACCAGATGCTTATATGTGTCAAGTTTCATGAAGCTGCCATCATTTGTTCTCGTACTATCGCGATGACAAGGATGATTTCAAATAATTGTCCATGTGACCTTGAAAAGTAGGTGAAGGTTATGTTTTATAGAAACAATTCTGAGGTCTTCACCAGATGCTTATGGGTGTCAAATCTCATAAAGCTGCCATCATTTGTTCTTGAGTTATGCGATTCTTGGGATTTCACATAATTGTCCCTGTGACCTTGAAAAATAGGTCAAGATCACCGTCCATCGAACTTGTCCGAGGTTTTCACCAGATGCCTATATGTGTCAAGTTTCACGAAGCTGCCATCATTTGTTCTCGAGTTATCGCGATGACAAGATGATTTCACATAATTGTCCCTGTGACCTTGAAAAGTAGGTGAAGGTCATGTTTCATAGGAAAAATTCTGAGGGCTTCACCAGATGCTTATGTGTGTCAAATCTCATAAAGCTGACATCATTCGTTCTTGAGTTATTGTGATTCTTGGGATTTCACATAATTGTCCCTGTGACCTTGAAAAATAGGTCAAGGTCGCTGTCCATCGAACTCGTCCGAGGTTTTCACCAGATGCATATGTGTGTCAAGTTTCATGAAGCTGCCATCATTTGTTCTTGAGTTATCGCGATGACAAGGATGTTCGCTACAGACATACATACAGACATACATACATACATACATACCCACGCCAGGAGTACTGCAATACCCTCAGCCTGATTACATCAGGGGCTGAGGGTAAAAATGGCAATGAGAACAATTTTCAAAACATTAAAATTTGTTTGCACTCTAAGGGTTCTTTTTGTTGAAAGTGTGAATATAAAACTGAATATAATTTACCTCTCTTTCTGTAAAAAGGGTGTCTGTGTATCGCGTCTGGAAGAAAAAATATAGTTGTTAGCAGCAGTCTCAATTTTAAAACATATAACAAAGATTTTAATTATATTATCTGTAATTATTCATTAAGCATTGGGGATCAAACAAATATCTCAGACAGATGCTGAATATGTACAACTCACATCTCTGCCTTCCTGGGCTGCAAAGTCTGGATGTGTTTGCTCTATTAGACAATCAACAAAAGATGTCTGAAAATAGAACAATTTTCAATGTTAGCTTCATGACATATAAAGACAAAAAGTTTCACTAATCTATTTAAATATTCCAAAAAATGAAACCTTAAAAACATAAAAATTCAGTGGTAAAATTTTGGACAGGTTTAACATTACAAATTGATCATTTAATATCTGACCTTTCCATGGTGAAGATGTCCACATAATGCGACATTTCTTATGAGATCTGAGTTGTCCATAATATCGGCCAAAAATCTAAAAAGAAGAATTCATTATCAAGATGAGTTACAAAATATTCAAGGAAAATTTATAAAATAAAAAACTTGTGCCACTTGAATTTGACAAAGATTCATAACTTTCAAATCTATGACAGATTACTCTTCCCACTACCAATTATTTTCTGTTACATTTTATTCTTAAATTTAAAGCTTGAATGTGTTTTTGACAGATTTTCCAAACTGCAATACAATTTGTGAATTGTAAAAACATTTTTCAGGATTTAACCAAAATCACACTAATCATGTGGAGCTAATCATGTTGAGTTTTTATCAATTCATCTCTACTGATTAAATCTCAAGAAATAGCAAACTTTATCATAAAAACAATCAGATTAGACAACTTACTCCATATTGTATGTGGTATATGGTAGATCTTGCTCTGCCATTGAGAATTTTTTCTTCTTAACAGGAGCAATAATAGGCTCTGCAACACAGAAATAACAATATAAATCAAATGAAAATTGTCATCGAGTAACAAATCAATTTTTACTACCTTAGATAGACATATTATGCATCCCTAAGGGATGTTCTCTGAGGTATTTGAATGACATGAAAAAGAAAAAAATTCTCACCTGTGAGTGGTTGTGTATCTTCTTCATGAACTATTGTCTGTAATAAAAAAAACCATTTTCTTTAAACCAATAACCTATTTTTTTTACAACTGAACACTACTTGCTTTAAATTATTCTGAAAATATCAGACATGATTTCAAAAAGAAATGTTAAAAACATTTTGGGGAAGCGAACTATTTATATTAAAGTATTGACAACTTGCCTCTACATCCGGTCCATACACTTCTTCTGCAGTAGGATAATATTTCTTGTCTTCATGTAACACAACCTGCATATCTATATCATCTGCATCATCTCTGTCGGCATCATCATCATCCTGAAACATTTGCAAGTGAAGTACTTTATGTCAATGAACATCCATTTCTTGTGTAAATCTAATAAATATATCCTGCACAATATTTACCAAACTTATACAGGTTTTAACTTCTTAATTTTAACACAATGAGAGCAAAGTACTCACGTCATCCATGCCATACATGTCCTCCTCCTCTTCCCGTTCTTCTTCTTCCTCGTCATCATCGCTGTCCAGCTCTGGACCGATGTAGTTCCCAAACTCATCATAAAGGTCAGCGTCCATCCTGTCAACATGGTGAAAACACAGGATTTAATATGAGGACTCACAATTTAATATTCCAGACACTTAAGTTTACTGTTTACTTTAAGTTTAGTTACTTGGCTGAAAACAATGTTTATGGCTAGTTTAGACACTATGTTCTGGGTGCCTGACCTGAAAAATAAATGACACCAATGTAAAATATTCCTGGATCAAAGCACTGATATTATGTCTGCGACTAAAAATGATTGTTGCTTTAAACAACAGAAAATAAAATGATCAGCTGAATGCTTGCAAAAAGGTTATATTTCACACACTGATCTGTTAGCAGACACCATTGGCATTGCTTTACTCCTGCCAAACCAGTTTTCTCTCATGACCAAATACAGTGCTTAAGATAGAGGCCATTTAGCGGCAGCTGATCAGTCTCATATTAGATAAAACAAATGCTGAAAGGCCCACTAAAAAGTTACCAATAGCTGCCACAGTCAAAGAAATGCACATGCGCACTGTTTATCATTCCTGGCAAATGCTCACTAGTTAATTTAGATCTATAATATTACCCTTCCTTTTCTTTGAATAGCAACCATATACTGAACTTATGGAGGCCCATGTATGGTATGATGGTAATGACAGGACCATCTATTTTTTCTTCCTTTTCATTTTTGTGTGATCTGGAAGCTAAATCTGGAATTAAGCTTTAATGCAAAGCTTGTACTTGCATCAAAATGTTTGGTAATTAATTTAAAAGAGTCAAAAATCAACTCTTTTTCCTTCCTACCAACCAAAGTTCTGATCTATTATTGGTTGAAAATAAACTTATTCTATAGGAGATGTACCTCAAAGTAGGTGTACCTTAATGCAACATTCATTATGGCAGTAGAATGTCAGATACATTCTTCTTAATCCAGAGGATATTCCAAGGATTATGTGCATTTACTTCACCAATACCATTGTATATCAGTAAAATGATAATGCTGTGAAGACTGGAGAATGAATTGTTTAGAAGTGTTCAACCTAAAACATCAGGTGTGCCATTGTTTTCATGATTTGAAATTTGTGCCTCACCTCCGAGGCTCACCTACTGATGTTATTTATGCATGCTGTCAGTAACCCACTCCCAGGTTGGGGGCCTGCAAGGAAAGGTTAGTCGCTAGACCAGTTACTACTGATAAAGTAGACTGTGACTCTCAGCAGCTACAATGGACCAGCTTAGTCACTTTCGTCAACAGTTATTAGCGGGCACAAAAAACTGGTTCCACACCAGTACTGACAGTCATACTTTTTTTCTTTAAACCAGGGTTTTTACCATAGGCCGATTGCGGGTCGCCATACTGCCCCATTGAAAACAACATGCCGGAAGTGCACAATTACAATCGGAAGTGCACAAAAAACTCTCTAAAATCTAATCATAAAAAAAACAAGATGGTAACCCGCAATCGGCCTATGGGATTTAATCATTTATTTTGAACTTGTCTTTGTGCCTGTAACTAAATTCACTGCACAATGTGTAGGAGTCTATTCATCTGAGAACAAGTCTGGTGTTATAGAGTTGACTTATCAAAATACAACAGAGCTGTTCAGGTCTCAACTATACAATAATAGTGCACATGCATCTATCCCTAAAAACTCAAGTCAAGAGTCAGAGCATGCAACTTCTCAAACATGCAAAACACTGGACGTTTCAAAGTATTTTCTCGCAATTTTACCGTTTACGTCATCTTATTCTGAGTTATCTTGAACTATGATTTAATAAACAACCCTGAACATAAGTGTGATCATCGAAATAATCTTACTTTGTATTATATCCACCAAAATGTCGAGAAATCACAAAACACGCGACCGGCGACTGTTTCGCATCTACAACGATGGTTTCCCTAAAATACGAACTTGGCCAGAAAAACTGAGAAGTCGTAATATTTACTCTGTAAATCCATTAATATTGAAAATCAAAATTCAAATGTATCACATAATAAATAAAAAATATCAATTTAATTTTCTATCGTAATAGATTAATTCTCGTACATAAAAATCATGACAAATATTCAGTAATTTCGTTTCGTCTTGAATATGTAACAATTGCAACTTTGGAACCGCGGAATCAAATAGGTGTCAATGTGAAAACTAATCGACACTAAAACTTATCAAAATTAGATTGATTTAAATATAAAGTTAGCAAATACAAGAGTTTTTAAAATCTATATCCTTAACATATTCCATACTTTTAACTTCAGTCTTTTAAAAACTTTATATAATTTTATTTAATATATAATTATAGGTATGAAATTTCACTTCATTCGGGCTAAATTTTATATTTGTCTGCTTGGCGTTCAAAACGATTGATTTTGATAAGCTGTCAGTGTCAATTTGTCACTACACCATTGGTAAGTCTACCAATGTTGGGTACTAATCTGTGATCTTGCCCAACTCTGTATCCTTTTAATTGTCTGGCCCAAATCAATGCCCTCCATCCCTTATCTGGGGCCCCCATAGGGGGGGTATGAAAAACCCAATAATCCCCCTTTTTTTACCTAAAAATCCAAAAATCCTTATCTTTTGTAGCCAAAAATCCTTAAATATTTTTCCCCTCAAATCTAAAAATCCAAAAGTATAAAACAAAAAATCCTAAAATATGTTTACATTTAGTACAAATTTATTTGGCAATGAATTACATAACATGCATGATATAACATGATATTTAGTGTTTCACACAGGTCATGCCACATTACAAAATGTACTTGCAGAGTCCACTTGAGCCCACAGAGTTTGAAATTAACAGTAATCTCACTGTTATAGTGATACGGAGACACCCAATCCTTTTGAACATATTCAAAATTAGTAAAAAAGTAATCTGTGTCTTTCCTTTTTTTTGAAACTCTTTTAGGCCTAGTGGCCCTTGTGTCACTAGTAAATGACAACTGAGATAATTCCTCACTAATTAACTCTTGCTGCTCATTGGGTGTCTCCGTATCACCCTGATCCTTTATCAGGTCCAAAAGATTGATCAAAACCTCCTCATTCAGAACAATTATATCATCCTTTGGAACATATTCATAGTTAGTATCATCTAAAACAGTGATGACATTTTCTCTATCTATGACACATTGTTTTTGATTTGAGAACTCTGTGGGCTCAAGTGAGCTCTGCAAGTAGATTTCCCCTTTACATTTTCCCTTCTCAAGCATATCTTGCCTCAGTTTACATATATGCACATGTTTGATTGTGTTAATAACTACAACAGAACCTTTTTTGACATAGACACGTCTCCCTTGTGAGGGCTCCATCACCCTCTGGCCCCTCTGCATTCTTTGTATTTGGTGTGTCAGTGTCTAAAGCTGCCATTTTGCTCACATTTAGTGACAAGAAGCAATCCAAAAGTTAAAATTTCCTCACTTTCATCACAAAACACATGGAGACTCTGCAACCACCCTAAAGCTTTCCTAGTCTATTGTCTAAGTGGCACATGCAGCACCACCTGGTGTGAGACCTCTGAATGTCTCAGATCTGACAAATACAATAGTGTTCTCCAATCACCCATCGGCAAAGCCCAGATAGGTGATCTGGAGGGGTTTGTCGAACGTCCATGGTCTCTACCAACTCCAACCAAAGAAAAGTTTGGTGGAGTTGATTGAGCTCTAGTGAAGTAAAAACTCGCCAGCTGCAAAAACTTTGGTAAACCCGTTTAAACGTCAAAATTGAACCCGTTTCAACTGCCGTTAAAACGGGTTTGATTCAATTTTTGCAGCTGGCGATTATTATCAAGTATTTATATTTTCTTTATTTAATGTTATCCAAAAAATAATCAAGCTTTTTTGTGAGATTTTAGACATAATCATACATAAAATATGAATTATCACTTAAACAGTTGGGTATTTAAAAAATCACATCTGAACGAGATTATGACCAAAAAGCAAAAATCTCAGACCTCTCCAGATCACCTATCTGGGCTTTGCCGATGGGTGATTGGAGAACACTACAAATACAAAGGGACCAGCCAGTTATTTCTGATGGTGGGGACCATAGAGTGTCACACAAATATTTATCACAAATATCATGAAACTCATATCTAAATCATTAATTGTTTGAATTAATAATCCTTTATTACTGAAAAATCCTAAAATCCAATTATCTTATTAAAAATCCATTAATCCTAAACACTTTCCTCAAAATCCAAAAATCCCAGATATTTCACCCCAAAAATCCAATAATCCCTCTTTTTTAGGCCAAAAATCCAATAATCCTAAAACCCTATGGGGGCCCCTTATCTAGACTATGGCCATTCCACTCGCAACCTGCATTCAGCCATTCAGTGCTTGCGTGACTGGCCATCAGCGAGAATGAGTGACATAGCGCATGTAACGGGTCTATAGCAGTGGGAGGAGCGGACGTCAAGAAAGCACCCTGCAGAGCACTTTCAGTGACATGTAATATTGGCTGATTTCTACTTCTATTCACCAAATCAACCACACAGAATGCCATTTTTTTTTTAAATTATCAAAATGATTTAACCCAATTGACTCTATATTCAATATATTTTTTATTATTTTTTTAAATCATTTCTATTCATGACTAATTTTCTCATATTTTTCTGTGAATATTTCTTCTTTTTTAGGTACTTTTATGATAAGAGCAACTTATTGCTGATTATTTTCTGAAATTAGATGAATATTTGATTTATCTAATATCTCAAAAATAAATGTGAGATCAAATTAAAGTCCGTCAATTTGTCACTTTTGTAACCCTACCGATTTAAGCTATTTCTAATCATTTTAGCTTCATAATAAATCTTGAAATTGACGGACTTTTTTTTCAATTTCTTTTTAGTATTAATGTGTTTTTCTGTGCAGTATTCTATATATTTTCATAAACTAACCCCCAATAAGCTGGCATTTTTATATTATTTAAAAAAACCTTAGTATTATAGTATTTTCCTCTGTTTTCCCTTATAGATTGACCACAAAACTATAAATTGCTCTCAAATGGTTAATTATGAACAGATTTTGATGAATAAGGACTCTACGAGCTCGTATTTGAAAGATGTAGATGATAGGATAATAAAACATGTAGATAATTTGGTGGAAATAGGCATTCTATTTTCAAGGTCATTGAAAGGTCACTTCAAGGTCATTGACAATATTTGATCAAGATTGCCTAAGAAGGGGCCCCCATAGGGTTTTAGGATTATTGGATTTTTGGCCTAAAAAAGAGGGATTATTGGATTTTTGGGGTGAAATATCTGGGATTTTTGGATTTTGAGGAAAGTGTTTAGGATTAATGGATTTTTAATAAGATAATTGGATTTTAGGATTTTTCAGTAATAAAGGATTATTAATTCAAACAATTAATGATTTAGATATGAGTTTCATGATATTTGTGATAAATATTTGTGTGACACTCTATGGTCCCCACCATCAGAAATAACTGGCTGGTCCCTTTGTATTTGTAGTGTTCTCCAATCACCCATCGGCAAAGCCCAGATAGGTGATCTGGAGAGGTCTGAGATTTTTGCTTTTTGGTCATAATCTCGTTCAGATGTGATTTTTTAAATACCCAACTGTTTAAGTGATAATTCATATTTTATGTATGATTATGTCTAAAATCTCACAAAAAAGCTTGATTATTTTTTGGATAACATTAAATAAAGAAAATATAAATACTTGATAATAATCGCCAGCTGCAAAAATTGAATCAAACCCGTTTTAACGGCAGTTGAAACGGGTTCAA
Source organism: Amphiduros pacificus (assembly GCA_949316495.1). Lineage (NCBI taxonomy): Eukaryota > Metazoa > Annelida > Polychaeta > Phyllodocida > Hesionidae > Amphiduros > Amphiduros pacificus. The sequence continues at coordinate 43,941,461 of OX439004.1, forward strand.
TTTTGACGTTTAAACGGGTTTACCAAAGTTTTTGCAGCTGGCGAGTTTTTACTTCACTAGAGCTCAATCAACTCCACCAAACTTTTCTTTGGTTGGAGTTGGTAGAGACCATGGACGTTCGACAAACCCCTCCAGATCACCTATCTGGGCTTTGCCGATGGGTGATTGGAGAACACTATTGTATTTGTCAGATCTGAGACATTCAGAGGTCTCACACCAGGTGGTGCTGCATGTGCCACTTAGACAATAGACTAGGAAAGCTTTAGGGTGGTTGCAGAGTCTCCATGTGTTTTGTGATGAAAGTGAGGAAATTTTAACTTTTGGATTGCTTCTTGTCACTAAATGTGAGCAAAATGGCAGCTTTAGACACTGACACACCAAATACAAAGAATGCAGAGGGGCCAGAGGGTGATGGAGCCCTCACAAGGGAGACGTGTCTATGTCAAAAAAGGTTCTGTTGTAGTTATTAACACAATCAAACATGTGCATATATGTAAACTGAGGCAAGATATGCTTGAGAAGGGAAAATGTAAAGGGGAAATCTACTTGCAGAGCTCACTTGAGCCCACAGAGTTCTCAAATCAAAAACAATGTGTCATAGATAGAGAAAATGTCATCACTGTTTTAGATGATACTAACTATGAATATGTTCCAAAGGATGATATAATTGTTCTGAATGAGGAGGTTTTGATCAATCTTTTGGACCTGATAAAGGATCAGGGTGATACGGAGACACCCAATGAGCAGCAAGAGTTAATTAGTGAGGAATTATCTCAGTTGTCATTTACTAGTGACACAAGGGCCACTAGGCCTAAAAGAGTTTCAAAAAAAAGGAAAGACACAGATTACTTTTTTACTAATTTTGAATATGTTCAAAAGGATTGGGTGTCTCCGTATCACTATAACAGTGAGATTACTGTTAATTTCAAACTCTGTGGGCTCAAGTGGACTCTGCAAGTACATTTTGTAATGTGGCATGACCTGTGTGAAACACTAAATATCATGTTATATCATGCATGTTATGTAATTCATTGCCAAATAAATTTGTACTAAATGTAAACATATTTTAGGATTTTTTGTTTTATACTTTTGGATTTTTAGATTTGAGGGGAAAAATATTTAAGGATTTTTGGCTACAAAAGATAAGGATTTTTGGATTTTTAGGTAAAAAAAGGGGGATTATTGGGTTTTTCATACCCCCCCTATGGGGGCCCCTAAGAAGGTTGACATTCGATCACATATCATTTGTAGATGTATTCTGAGTAGTAAAAAAGTTATATCCCTATGTCTGCCATTTCTAGTGATGTATCCAAATCCCAAATCAGACATGCAAACACTAACACCAAACTGTGACATTTGTCGTCATACTCCTGGAAATCAACTTTTTATAATATAAAAGTTGTGAGTAGTGCCATATTGCTACCGTCATGGCCACGGGCCATGGCTCAGTTGGTTAGAGTGCCAGCTTAAGTTATTAGCACCAGTTCCTTTGTCCAAAGCCTGGCAAAGGTCATGGGTTCTATCCTCGGCCATGCCAAGAATGGCAAGATTGAATTTATGATACATTTTCACACATGAGCTGAGGTCCGTGCCAAAGGATTAACCTGTTGTCCTTGTAAATCTGTGACCAGTTAGGTTGTCATGTCAAGGACCTGCAACATGATCATTATGGGACCCCCCTCAACATGCTCAAGCCGCAAACCAAATTTGGTGACCTTTGAATTGACCTGCCCCAGTTATTTTTCACTTGGAATATTAGAAGTCATTTATTTAATCAGTGTTTAAAATCTAAAAGTTGTGAGTGGCATCATATTGCTACCGTTAGTTGTGCCGGGGAAACACTTTATAAATAACATTATGGGACCCCCTTAAAGGGCAACTTTCGCTTCTCTAATACACTTTTGTAGTATGAAGGAGAAGTATAATGCACATTGATCTATGGGCTTTGTTAGTATGACTGCACAAGGGAAACATGTTTTTTGGGAGAAAATCAGCTAGAAAGCATCTCTTTAACCTGGATACCAAATTTGGTGACCTTTGAATTGACCTGCGGCAATTATTTTTCACTTGGAATATTTAATTTTAACTATAAAAATCTAAAAGTTGTGAGTGGCGCCATCTTGTGACTTCATTGTGCTGGGAAAACGCTTTGCATGTAACATCTTGGGACCCCCCTGAACAATTTTTCTGCTTGTAAAAGTTTATATGAATAGTGTTAACGAATTCTAATAAAAATGCACTAACGTAGAGTGCATCACAGTGAGCATGTGCGAAAGTACCTGCTTGTTAAAATAACCATGATAACATAGAAAATAGTTCTGCTCTATCATTTCTTGAAGATTTACGTCTTTGACATTTTATTAAAGGCAGAGGAAAAAATTAGAGCACAAAGAATTTGAATGGTTGTGCAATTGATGTGACTTTGACTTGTCATTCTCAAGAGAAAAAAATACATCTTTTTATTTCATAATATAATGACTTTTGTGCATACAGTGGCTCATAATGATACCCCACTTTAGAATATATAGTATCAAATATGCATACTCTGTCAAATTATATAATGTTTAACAAAGACCAAACTGCATGAAAAGGATGAGTGATAGCTTTACACGAGTAAAATTTTATATATTTTTTTGCTATAACAATATTAGTGCTATAAGAACAGAAATAAACATAAATGGATTTTTCTGAAATATAATTATATCTCCACATACAAGACCTCAATATACTTCATTATTTTATCATCACACATCACCATTAAACTAAGAGAGACAAACTGATTAGACTCAGATTAGTGCTCAATAGGATACGACAAGGCCAGAAATATCCAGGTACATCACAGAACATGTAGTCAATAATAACAGCAATATTACAAAAAACGTTTCGAAATATAGTGGCATATTTTTGCCAGTATATTTCAAAATGGGGTAAACAAATATTGAGACTGAATTATGAATATAAATGAAATGAAACTTAACTCTTATTTTATTTTTCAGGGAACATCTTCAACTAGACCAAAACCTTGAATATGTTTTAGAGTTTGTGAATGGTGACAATGCAAGCAAGTTATTTCCATAATTTAGACGCCATGGATAGTGAAGGTCTTCCTGGAAGCAGGGCATGCTCAGCCAAAAGTATCATTCACAAAACATCTCACACAGATAGAAGTAATGCCAGCTTTGATGCTCACATTGCTCGGATGCAAAAAAGGCGCACTTCAATGAAGAAGTCTGTTGAAAGCATTAAATCTAAAGTATTGCCCATATTAAGGAAGAGGAGTAGAGTATCAAGTTCAGGTCCTAGAATCCCTCAGCAACTCAGAACTAAATCCTCACAAAGAGCCAATGACAGAAAACTGTCAGTCAGATCACCAGAAAATATAACCCAGGCAAGGGTTAACCAAGGAAAAGTCATCAAGCCAATAGTTTCTACATCTCTGAGCAGGAACAGCACATATCTGGTGCAGGATAAGGCAGGATATGAAGATGATGAATCAGATAAAGAGGCTCTATACAAATTAGTCAAGGCTAAAGTTCTTGCAGGACACAACAGTAGATTCAGTAATGTTAATTTGAATGAGCGAGGATTGCAAGTGTTCTCAAGTTCAGAAAGTCAAACATCAAAAAATGAAATTCTCACAAGGTTAAATGCAGGTGGAAGGAGACACTCTCACAATTATGATGATAGAGAGTCTAAAAGTAAGATGATAATATTTAACATTAATTGTGTTCCAAGCAGTTCAGTTTCTTTATTAATTTCCATATCTATTGGAATTTGTTAAACATATCTTGTTGAAATACTTTTATTATTTTCTATTTGCATGGTCAGATTTTAATGTGAATATTTTGAAATCTAAATTATACATTAAAGTATATTTGAATATAATTTTAGTTCCAAGACTGATCCAAAAATCCTATAACACCAGGAGCTCTGAGGAAGATAACTCAGGAAGCAGTGCAGCTTATGCGGCAGACAATAGTGAATCAGATGACGAGCCAATGCCACAACATGTCACTCTGGCAAAGTCCACCTACCAAAGAGTATCCCTGCTCAGGGCAAAACATGCCTCCACCATCCAGGTCCAACCAGCAGTGGACCATGAAGAGAGTGTGACTGTCTCAGACCAGGAAAACAGCCGGGCCAGATTTACTCAACAAACGATTTTCAAAACTCTTAAAGATAAAAATGATACAGTCAACTTGGATCATGTGGATGGATGTTCCCAAAATAAAGAAATATGTGAGGAAAAGGCTTTTGATCACACTGGAAAAAATGATATTTCACAAAAGGGGGAGGGACTATGCTCTAGTCTTGAAGATAAATCCTTTCTGTCATTTGATAATGATTCACTTAGTGTTTTTGGAAGAACAATCTCCACAGAAGATTCTGAGAGAGAAGAAGAGACAGAAACTGATAACATTTCTTCTGAACTCAACTCAGAACTATTTTCAAATGAGAGCTATCGTGCCATAGAGACACCGGTAACACCAGAACAAGATATTGTCGAAGATCAGACCGAGATTCCAAACAAGAAGAAAGAAGAGGGGCCGAAAGAAGCACCAGGTAATAATCTGGATGGAGGTGATCACACAGCTGGGGATATGAACAGGGAAAACAAAGATATCAGATGTGATGCAATGATCAGTGATGCTCCCAGATCTAGCCATACAATACTGATAGATATACCAGACAGCCCAAAGAAGAAGCTCATTCTGGAATCAACAATCCCCAAGGCTGCCACAAGTGAAGATCTCATCACCGAACCAATTATAAGGTATTGATTGATTGATAAAGATTTTGCAATATTAAGATACCAAGCGAATTGTCCCCCAGCTGAGGAATAATTAATGGTCCATTTATAAGTAAATTTACATTAGTGTCATATCATTTTGCATTTTCATTGATGAAATGCCTGGTCAGTCTGGTAACCACTTTTTCATGATTGTAAAGAATTTCCTGCAGTGATTTATTTTTCTAGGAAAAAGGCAGTCTGCAGCGAGCCCAGCATAATTTGTCAGGACCAAGCAGTACAAGTGAACATGAGTGGCAATCCCAGGAGAGTGACAGGAGGAACCGTCAGCAGCACCAAACACAGCCAGGTATAGCAGGAAAAATCTAATTGAACATGAACATTCTTTTCTACATTAATTCCTCATTAAAAGAAACATTTTCTCACCTTTTTACATGTTTTTTCACACGTTACACATTATAAAATGGATGATAATACACTATTGTCACCGGGAAGTGCTTTATTATAGTAGCAAACATACTACAATAATTATATGTTACTCTAAATAACAAGAATGATATCTTGAAAAAAAATAGGGGTGACTTGGTGAACCTATCATGTACACATGGTTGGCAGCTAACAAACTGGCAATGTTTGCCACATTGTATGGGCAAAGATTAAGATCCCTACTCCCATTGTATAATGCACCCTGAATATACCATAGTTCCATAAATAAGTAATTATCAGATATTGGGAAAGCAAAGAATAGAAAAAAAGCAGGATATTTCTCACCTTTATGTAATCTAGTTACTTTTGCAGATATCCCTGGCAAGAAGCTTGACGTTCAGTATGACCAGGTCAGACCGGGATGAGCGTGCCACGCTGGGGTTTGAATACATGCACAATCTGATGGTGGTGCCGGAGGTGCGTGAGGAGCCTGAGGGTGAGCTGAGGGATGTCTTCATGGAGCACCACCCTGGAGGGTCCAGACCAGGGTCAGTCTCCATCTATACTCCACACATACTCCAACCAATCAACTTAATCACTACTTTAAGAAAAAAATATGGAGTTTCATAATTTCATCTGTGATAATTCTGTTTCTGTTTTATCAAAGTGCCTTATCTTATTTTGGGGGGTAATGCCTTACAGACGTGGTTTGCTCCAGATTTAACATTATGAAGCCTGATTCTTCTTTTTCGAAATTGATCTTGGATGATTGAACTTAACTGAATATCAACCAAAATATGAAAATGATTTATTTTTGAAATATTACATCAGCATAATTGAATAAGATATAAAATATATTGCCAGATGAAAGAAATTAAAAGTGCTAATAGTTTTTAATGCTACTTTTACTTAAACAATCTTTAAAAGTTGAAAAGCAGCTAATAAACCTGTAAATTTGAGATAGATAAGAGTTGTCATGTTGTGCATCTGACAAAGAAATGATGTATCAAGCAGTATTTATTTCTTTTTTAAAGTCAGAGACACTCAGAAGATAAATGCTGTGAAAACTGCTGCTTGCAGTGCAAGGTAAATATCTTTCAACCAATTAATCTCAAGTGATATAAAGATCTGTAAAGATTTCTAACAGCTCTTTCCCACTAATCTTAAAATATATTTTTGAAAATTTTTTATCTGAAAAAAAGAATTTAGTATATACACTTAATCTTTTAGATTTTGATATCCACAAGCAATATACAAGAATTTCAATAACTATGTACATGTAAAATCATTAGAAATGGTTCAAAAAGAGGAAAGGCAAACATGCTAAAGAAGATATTCCTGTCTTCAAAGAACACATTAAGAGGATTGAGGGTGACTGATGATTGGTTGATATTTATTGTGATTAAATTTATTTTGTTCTCATGCTGTTTTATTGTGTTTGGCATTAGATCTTTTATTTTCAATTTTTTTAAATGAAGATATAAAGTGCCCAAGAACATTTAAATCAAACAAATAGCATAAATTTGTTTCTGTTTATCTTTGAAAAGTCTTTATTCCTTGTATAGTAATAATTAAGATCTGACAGAACTTTTTTAAACCTATCTGATAACAGTAACCAACTAATCACATTATATTTTCAATGTAACTTTTAAATTAAGATAAGCTCCCAGTATTCAGGGTATTAGACTTTCAGTTATTTTTAACCTGGGTAACTAACCTAAATATGCATGGGAAATTGTGTGAGAGAAGCACTGATTTTTCAAGGGTGTCTTAATTGCAGATCATCCTTTAGTTTTAACATATGGCATACACTTTCATTAAAATTAACGATCACTTAAACTTCAAAATCTACAATATTATAAACATTAATAACATAGTAAAAATATGCAGACAGTGCATATGAAGTATAAATATTAGAACAACTATTCATTAGTCTTGATAATTGGACTGGTTCTGTAAATTCTCCATTACTGAATAAACACAGAATTCTCCCATATACATTTCAGTTCTTAACTTTCAACTTGTTCCAGGTCAGTTTGGATGTGGAGTGGTGTCTTTCTTTGTGTTCACACGGTGGGTGATGTTACTCAACCTTGCTGTGGCTATGGTGTGGCTCTGCTTTGTTATACTGCCTCAGGCTGTATACATCTCTTACCTGGCGATGTCACAATCTGGCTTCTACATCAGGAACTTCATAGATGGCGCTGTAAGGACAACATTCTATATTCATTCAGGATAAAGTGTAACATACATACAAAAGCAGGCTCCTTCCAGTCTGCTTCTGTTATCAAAAAGTTTGATATTTAGCTATATCTTATCAGCCATTTCAGATACAAGCTCCGATTTTTTATCACATATATCCATGCCATGAAGGCCAAATAGGATTACCCTAGTTATAACCTTGAGTTGATTTTCAAGGTCACAGGTTTCAAGTTGTTACCAAAAACATCTGTTAGTTCCAGGCTCAAGACTTTTACCACACATTTACCTCATCTGTGAAGGCCCACAATTGACATTCTCAAACATGACCTAAATATTCGTTTCTAATGTGACAAACTTCAAAATAACTTGAATAACTCTCCTTCTGCACATTATGTAGCGAGGCATTAAATTTTTTTGTCAGCTCAAATGACTTGCATCATTTCCCCCAATTTAAAGTTGACCACGGGTATATTATCAACCATTTTGATATTTCCAAAGACTTCATACAGCCATAATTGTAATTTGGCATGACATGTTAATGACAGGAGGATGACTCATGTTCTCTTCTTACAGAATGCATTGTCCAAGTCTTGGATGTTCTATGGTAATTATGAGGCTGATGCTGGACCATATTCCATCTCCCTGTTCTACCTGCTAGCTATCCTCTTCACATACTTTGGAGGGTTCTTCTTCATTCTGAAAAGGTATTAATATGTACGTAGAGGAAAGCTCTATCACTTATAATATTACACACCTCATTTGGTGTGGTGCATTAATGTTATTATTTGTTGATATTTTAATCTATTGCTAACCTTGTCTCATTTAATAGTATTATATTTCAGAATCTCAATTTGCTGCAATCCTTTCAAATGAAATTGATACATAAATAAGTCTTAGTGTATAATATAGTAGTGACATCTTCATATGTAGGCTTGAGTCTGGGATCATAGTGTCTGATAATAATAATAATAATAATAATAATAATAATAATAATAATAATAATAATAGTAATAGTAATAATAATAATAATAGTAATAGTAATAGTAATAGTAATAGTAATAGTAATAATAATAATAATAATAATAATAATAATAATAATAATAGTATATAATATGGGTGCTATGTATATTGGCAGCATAGCGGTGTCATGTTACTAGTATATAATATTGTTGCTATGGATATTGGCAGCATAGCAGTGGCATGTTACTAGTATATAATATTGTTGCTATGGATATTGGCAGCATAGCGGTGTCATGTTACTAGTATATGATATTGTTGCTATGGATATTGGCAGCATAGCGGTGTCATGTCACTAGTATATGATGTTGTTGTGTATATTGGCATCATAGCGGTGGCATGTTACTAGTATATGATATTATTGCTGTGTATATTGATATCATAGCGGTGGCATGTTACGAGTATATGATATTGTTGCTATGTATATTGGCAGCATAGCGGTGTCATGTTACTAGTATATGATATTATTGCTGTGTATATTGACATCATAGCAGTGGCATGTTACGAGTATATGATACAGTGATGAAAGTCTTCAGGAAATAACCTGAATTCAGGTTTTTTTTCTTCAAATGTGAAATTCAAAATGGTCTGAACTCAGTCTGAAACATCCAAAAATGACATTTTTGAAAGGGGGTAGGGGTATCTTCAGGTTAATTTTTAAGGGTTTCAGGTTTTTTTCTGAATGCTGACTTTCATCACTGATGATATTGTTGCTATGTATATTGGCATCATAGCGGTGGCATGTAACTAGTATATGATATTATTGCTGTGTATATTGACATCATAGCGGTGGCATGTTACTAGTATATGATATTGTTGCTATGTATATTGGCAGCATAGCGGTGTCATGTTACTAGTATATGATATTGTTGCTGTGTATATTGGCAGCATAGCGGTGTCATGTTACTAGTATATGATATTGTTGCTATGTATATTGGCAGCATAGCGGTAGCGTCAAGGCATGAGTCTGGGAGCAGTGTTGACACCAGGCACACCTTCTCTGCTCTCCTATTTTCATCCTGGGATCATAGTGTTACAAATAAAGGCGCAGTCAGACAACTCAACTGCATTCTCGCACAGACCTTTCGGGTAGGTTTCCAAAGTGTGCCACATTAATATGATTTACAGGTCTTATTGATATTTTTTCATTCTGAAAGAAAATATATTAGCAGTTTTTTATGACTTAAATTCGTTACATTGTTTTCCTAGAATCATAACTTAGTTATTATGAACATATTTTATATTATTACAGACATGACATATTTTGAATGATATTAATACCAAGGGAAGATAGTCTCCTATATGTAATGAAGACATTGTAATTTACATGATGCATTTGCATTTAACAATAAGACTCAATGTTTCTGTTTGTTAGGTGATTGTTAAATCAACATTAGCACAGTGCATTAATATCAATACTTTTTAATGCATTTACCACTCCATGTATATTAGAAAGGCTATTTCTTCTCTCTGTTGATAGGATCAAATACACCATCTTGAAATTGCCAAAGAACTTCAGTCTTGGGCAAGGAGAGACTGGACCAAAATAATAGCACGGAGGTGTTTGGCTTGGTTGATGACAAGGTCGTGTATAATCTATATTTTAGTAGTTCCCTTTATAATTAGATACATAAAACAACTTTATCATCAGGATAGAAAATGGGTGAGAGTTGATGATGATGTTGTGATTATTTGATATGGTTGCAGCATCTTGATAGGAGTGGGTTGTGTCACCATTGTCTACTTAGTCCAGTCCGATCTTGTTCTCATTTTTGCCAAATTGGTAAATACAAAGCATTATTATTCATGTCATGAATATATGTAAAAAATAAAGAAATATTGAATGTAAAAAAGGAATGTAATGTGGAAAGCCACTATTTGTTGTATTGGCCCTTAAATCATAAAATATTGCTGTCTTTGGAAGAAAGAACAACAGTGGGGAGATCCACACAATTTCAACCTCACTACCTTTAATTTGTTATTAGATTTGGGGTCAAATATGATTTTACACCTTTTTACATATAATATATCAAAGCAGAATCTGTGGGTGAACTTACAGGGTTATCACACCACTGTGGACAGCCCAGCAGTGATTTACGGGCCTACACTCATCTTCATGTTCATCAATAGCACTGTTCCTCAGTGTGTCTATCAGGTAAGCTTTATCTTATTTAATATGCTATTCTATGTTACATGCAAGTTTGATGATATTCTAATATCAATGTATGATATAAAAAAGTATTAAAAAATTAATCATGAACAGGTAATCTAGTTAATAAATGTCTAATATGGTGTGCTTAAAACATTACGATGAGATGTGGAATCAGTCTCCGTGAGTTATGATTCACTCTGACAAACATTGAAAACAAACAGCCTGTGCTTTTCCTAAATACATGCAGTAGTGTAATTCTGTATTTCTTGTTCTGTATTTTTTGGGTATATTGCAGCTCCCCAAGATAGAGAAATATGTGAAAGGAGTGACGGAGGTGAATGTCACCATTGGCCGCGTATTTGTACTGAGGATTGTCAACCTTGGAGCCCTTGTGGCTTCGCTTTACATTAAAGTCAAGCATGTCAGTATTGACATTCTCTTTGTGTCCTTATGTAACTGTGACTAGAGCCATTTTGGTTGGAAGATACGTTAAGCAAAGCTTTGTATCATGTCAAATGATGGAACATTTCCTTGATTAATATATATATATTTATGTATTTACCATACAGGGAGAGAGCAAGGAGTGTGCAGGGAATTTGATTGGACAAGAGATGTACAGGCTTGTTGTCCTAGACACCATCGTAAAGGTAAAGGTACACTGCTATTAAAAGATTATTAATTTATTTTGAATTACTTGAAAAGAAAATAGAAAAAAAAATGATTATTTAGTTCCTAGAGATAGGACATATTTCGCAGGCAACCACAAATTAAATTTGGTGTTTAATCCATCCATATCAAATGAAGTGAAAGAGACTTTAAATTTCCTTGATGAAATTTCTTTTTTAAACAGGTTATCACAAACATGGTACCAACATTTATATATTTCTACTGGACAAGGAAAAAGAAGCAGTTTATGATGCCGAAATATGTACTGGCTATTGTATACAGACAAGCTTTAATATGGGTAAGATTGAAATAATTATGTACTTGCTGTCATATGTAGACATAAGATTCAAATATATACTACATGTATCATACAAAGAAAAGCTCATTTTATAAGATGGGTAAGATTCAAATTTAATATGCCTATCATAATTAGACAAGCTTTAATATTGGCAAGATTCATATATGTAATGACTATCCTATACAGATAAGCTTTAATATGGGTAAGATTCAGATATATACTGGCTATTGTAAATAGACAAGTTTATTATGATGGATTGTATGTCATAATAGAGACAAGCTTAAATATAGTAAGATTCCAATATGTAATGGTTATCGTATGTCGGCAAGTTTAAATATGGGTGCTGGGAGACTAAACTGTTTAATTTAACATAGCAGATATTTATTGTGTTAGCACTGTAACAGCCCTAACAATAGAGATTTTGGTGTTTTTGTGCTGATATTTCTTTTTTGAAAATAAATCCTATTGTTTATGTTGGACTGACATAATATTTTGTCAGTAGGGACCATTGTTTGTCCAGTGCTACCCCTCATAAGGGCTGAAATATTGTGTTGTTGGTGGGGACCATTGTCTGTCCAGTGTTGCCCCTTATAAGGCTAATATAATATTATGGTTTAGGTAGAGACCATTGTGAAGGTAGGGACCACTGCCCCTATTAAGGACTGATATCATTATGTTGAAGGTGAGGACCATTGTTTGTCCTGTTGTCCCTCATAGGGGCTGATATATTATGTGTTCAGTGGGGACCATTGTTTTACATATGGTTTTGTAGGTGGGGACCATTGTTTGTCATATTATGCTGAAGGTAGGGACCATTGTCTGTCTGGTATTGCCCCTATTAAGGGCTGATATCATAAATATTGAAGGTGAGGACCATTGTTTGCCCTGTGTTGTCCCTCATAGGGGCTGATATATTTTGTGCTCAATGGCGACAATTGTTTTACATATGGTTGTGTAGGTGGGGACCATTGTCTGTCCAGTATTGCCCCTATTAAGGGCTGATATCATAAATATTGAAGGTGAGGACCATAGTTTGTCCTGTGTTGTCCCTCATAGGGGTTGATATATTGTGTGTTCAGTGGGGACCATTGTTTGTGATATGGTTTTGTAGGTGGGGACGATTGTTTGTCCTGTGTTGCCCCTGATTGGTGCTGCCTCGATGGCCGTCTACTTCGGGAGTAACTATATGGTGGTGAGTCGAGCAATGCGTCCCCCAGAGAAGCGAGTCAATCAGGCTCGGAGCAGCGTGTTCTTCATGGCTCTGCTGGCTGCCACACTCATCTTACTCATCATACCAATCACATTAGTCATTGGCAGGTAACAATGAATCTCTCATATCTTTTCCCACTCACGTCCTTTCTCAACTCATAATGTTTTGATAAATTCTGATTTCAATTAAACTCTTAGAATATCAACATTTTTAGGGTATAGAAATAATATTAAAAATACATTTCCTTCCTCAAGTATGACTTTTGAAAATAAGTTTCCAACTTATATCAAAGTAAGCCTTATGTAGTGAACATACTAAATCAAAAAGTTCATTTCAGTTAAAAGTTATCAAAAAAGTTATTTATAAGTGAAATGGTAATATCAAACAGGCAGAGCCTTTTAAGTGATAAAATGTGTTGATATATTTTCCTGTGTTTGACTTAATCATATAACTTTCTGCATATGATAAAGAAGTGATTTGTTTGCAGTACGGACATGTTGAACCTTGGTGAGACAGGGCAGCAGAGTGTGACATTCTGTGGTCCGTTTGGTAACCGCACGATGCTGGACACTGTGGGTGATGTGGTGATGAGGGTAGAGAACACAGCTCCCTTCATAGCCACCTTCCTTAAGGTGTTAGTCTCCACCAAGCTCCTCATCCCCCTCATCCTTATCATGCTGTGAGTCACTCTTAACACAATCTCTATCACTCACCCTAAGCACTTTAACCCTATGCACTTTATAGCAATGTATCTGACCATGTTAAAGCACATGTATGTCAAGCCAATGGTGAGCTACATTGAGCCACCAATGAGGCAAGTCAAAGATTCTTAGTGTTGACCCTAAAGGTCTTGGAGCAGGATGTTAGCCTGACTCTGCCTCTTTACTCCTGTAACAATTCTCCTCATGTTGTATGTTCCCAACCTGGACTATATATCCTTGTTGTCCCATGTCATCCATAAAATAACCCTTTATTACATTAAAAATATATTATATCATTCTTATTATACCTTGCTACACAAATAAATAGGAGTAAAACAAGGATTTGGGACAATAACTTACTTTATGATAATATAGTTTCTCCTCATTGAACATGAAAAGAAACAAAATATTAGATTAATGTTGATGGAATGTGTGTACTTTCAGGTCCATCCTACACTTTCAACATGTGCAGATGACATGGGAACGGAATAAACGAAAACTTGTGTCAGCTGAACTAAAAAAGGTCATCTTTTTTTTTTAAATAATCATTTCTGATAGAATAAGTAAAATATAATCAATCCTTTGAAATAGATTGTTAGAACATTGAATATATGTTTATATTTAAATATAGTTTTGCAAAAAATACAGAAAATGAAAAAAATCTTCTTTTATCATTTCAGGAAAGAGAAGAAAACAAAGATCTGATGAAAAAGTTACATTTATATTCCTCAGACTGAAAAAAACAAAAACAAAAACTAGTGTTGAAAATCTTAGCAATCTTAAATTAACTTCATGTCTTCAGCGGGATCATTCACCTATTTGGATATGAAGATAATATGAGTTTGGATTTGATTAACTATAAATGTACTTACTTTATGATACAAGACAGCTGGGTGAGTTGTACAAATTATTTTTATTTTGTCAGAAACTGCGTACAATTATTTACAAATGAGTAAATGTTGGTGCCTCCAAATGAGTGGTGAATAAAGACATCCTGATGTTTATTAACTTTTCTCACAAGTAAAGGGTGGAAAGATCTCCATTGTTTAATGAAGGTCAGGATCTTCATTGCACTAAATATTGAAATCAGCAATTCAGTAATAAATATAAGAAACTAAAGCTTTGGTATCATTACATTTACATTTTATAATTTATAACATATTCTGCCAGTTTGTCATCTAATACTGGTATCACAATCTCATATTCACACCGTTGTGACTTTTGTGACCTCAAGTCTGTGAATTTACATCTCATACCTTGATTCAGCTGGTGCTGACGGATTGGTTTGACACTTTCAAAACAAAGAAACTTTTTTTTGCCAAATGACCTAATGTGCATATTTTTAATTACACAATGTCATGTTCAAAAGTAAAATAAAGCTAAAAAACATTAATCCCTCAAATAAAAAAGGAGTAAAACTTCCATAAATATAAGTGATAAGAGCAATAATAGACAACAGTCGATGATTACAAATCATAGAGAAATGGACAATTTAATTAAGGCAAATAGAATTACCATTAATCCTAATTCTTGCAAAAAAAATGTTTTAAGAAATGTGAAAAATTACCATTTCAACATAAAGATGTAAAACCTGTCAATGAATATACATTAGGTCATTAGGTCATGTGATCTGTTATTTTTCAAAACTTGTTTACCCTTAACTCTCTGTGTTTTGTTCGAACTTTTTTTTTTTTTGTAGTGTATTGAGGCTTAAAACCAATAAATCTGCGCTCACGATATCATACTTTTGATGGCATGACCTTGGCCCCTTAACACCATTCCTCCCAATAAGCTCTTGCTCCACCACAAGGTGTCAGCCACAGTTTATATCATAAGATTCCTCCAGCTGATGTCTACTTTGCTCCCATTTGTATGAGCTGAAGCTGGTAGTATAATCCTCCTTTCTGCATGAGTTCTTCATGGCGGCCTTGTTCCACCACGACACCGCTTTCTATGACGGCTATCTTGTGGGCGTTCTCTATTGTAGACAGTCTGTGTGCAATCACTATGCAGGTTCTTCCCACTTGAGCCCGGTCTAAAGCTTCTTGTACAATCTTTAATATTAAAATAAAATAATAGGTTACATCCCTTTATTTGATTAACTGAAAAATAGCGAAGGTAAAAGGCAAATTTATTAAAATTTGGTTTATGGCTTGAAACAAAGACGTCAACTTTTGATTAATCATAATGATTTAACTTATATGTCAATATAACAATTTATAGATATGTATAATTAAGATGTGACCTTCACAACCCAAAGAAGGGTGCCATACACATAGTTGTTGCTGAACAGGACCGCTGAACATATTTGATCACATTACCTTTTCGTTCTCAGTGTCAAGAGCTGAGGTTGCCTCATCAAGGAGAAGAATTTTAGGATTTTTAACAAGAGCTCTAGCAATTGTGATTCTTTGCTTTTGTCCTCCAACTAATTGAACTCCGCTTGGACCACACACAGTTTCATAACCCTGGAAACAATATTGACACAAAAAATTATATGACCGTTCTTGGTATGTTAACATATACCGCCACAAAATCGTTATGGTTATAAAAAATACTTTGCCAAAAAACCCTCGACTTACAGTGTATTTTTGCCGAGTTCAGTCATTTTCAATAGGCTATTGGAACAGCATTAATAATATATCTAGTATAGTTTGGCCAAATACTTTGACAGATGTTCACTAACTTGGTTGACTAAATGGAATTATTCCCGTCAGCATTTGCTTATAAGTTCTGCATTGTGCCACATCTATTGTTGTCTTGATGCCAAAAGACTTGTCTTATATATAGATCTTGATAAGATATGCACAAACCTTTGGTAATTCCTGGACAAAACTGTGAATGTTGGCCATTTTAGCAGCCTCAATAATTTCAGCCATTGGTACTTCTCGTGTAAGGTCCCCGTAGGCAATGTTTTCTCTGACCGTGGCATCAAACAGCGTGGGTTCCTGAGCCACGAGACCTATCTGGTTTCGCAGCCACTGGACACTCGTTTCTTTAATGTTTTGACCATCCAAATACTAAAATCACAAGAAAAAAATCATAAAATACACTTTGATAATTATTCACCCAGTACCTGTTATCCTCTTTCAGTCCTTTCACATATTGTCACTTACAATCAAATTAATTTTCCCTAAATAGAAAAATTGTGAATGCACTCCTAGCTCAACACTGTTCAACTTTTTCATCCCACATGTATACTAGATTTCGTTTCGAGTCCATGTCATGCTTTAATCTGTATAAAAATAAATTGAACAAATGAGATTTTTGTG
The DNA here is from genome assembly GCA_949316495.1 of Amphiduros pacificus. Lineage (NCBI taxonomy): Eukaryota > Metazoa > Annelida > Polychaeta > Phyllodocida > Hesionidae > Amphiduros > Amphiduros pacificus. Next base: position 43,958,155 of record OX439004.1, read on the forward strand.
TATCTTACCACAACGCCGTCCTCGGGATCGTAGAATCTTTCTAGAAGTTGTATGGTGGTAGATTTACCGCAGCCTGACGGTCCCACCAAAGCCAGCGTCTCCCCGGGAGAGATGCTCACATTCAAACTGTTCAAGATCTTTATTTCCTTGCGGGTCGGGTAGCGGAAGTCGCAACCCCGGAACTCAACTGCTCCATTACAAGAGTGCTGGAAAAAAATGCAAAACATTTGCCTTTATTGGATAGTTTCCAGAGCAGATTTGCCTATAATTGCTACTTTCCAGAGCAGGCCTACCTATAATTGTTACTTTCCCAAGAAAGCCTGTCTATAATTGCTACTTTCCCAAGCAAGCCATCCTATGATTGCTACTTTCCCAAGCAAGCCTGCCTATATTGGCTAATTTCTAGACCAGGCCTGCCTGTAATTGCTAGTTTTCCGGCTTATTTCCAATTGAGATGTTTTTTTACAGGGGTTCATGTTGTATGCTAATGAAGGTAACCAGTTGAATAGAGCGCATTTTAATAGCATCTGTTCCTCTGTGGTGATCCAAAGGTTGTGGTTCCATTCCTGGCAGTGTTGGCATTAAATTCACTTCACAATTTCTCATATAAGCTGATCTGTTTTCTTGTAAATCAGTGACAAGGTGTCTTATCAAAGACCTACGACATGACATTTCATGAGGTCGTCATATATTTGTTACAAGTAGGTAACACTGACGAAGTCATAATGTTGAAAGTGACGTAAAACCCCATAAAACTCAAAAGTTAAAGGTTCGATGTTTCAGTTACTTCATACTTGACATTGCTTCAAAACAGAAAAAAGGAAAAGAAATATGCATCTCTGGAATAGAAATGATTAGTCTGGGAAAATGCAGTAAGATTTGATACCAATCCCAGACATGTGTTTGGGATTGGTATCGCGGTTCCAATCCCAGGCAGTTACTGTCAAGAGCTATTGGCAAAAAATGTCTGGTTTTAGCGCTATAACCTTTTATTATTATATTTTATTATATTACTCACTGGCTTCTTTCCTTTGTCGACTGTTCCATCAATGGCTGGGACTCTGTCAAACAACTGGAATAGTTTTCCTGCAGATACCTTAGCCTTGCTGTAGTCTGAGGCAAAGGCGTTAATACGTCCCAGCTCTATAGCTCCGGTCGATATGGCCACAAACACCCTGCACAAATAAGTCTCATATCATGACTGAATACCATGCTTAAAAATGCCACCTTTCATGTTAGGTTAAGTTACATTACCATTGTCTGAAGCATGTTGTCCATATATTAAAAGTATGAATAGCAATCAAGGAGTCTAAAATTATGTCAATTTAAAATCTTCTTAATTTTAGTGATGAAGATATTTCGTTTTAATTAAAGCATCTGCCTTACCTAAAGACATTTTCAAATTCCATTTCATTTCTGCTGACAAGGTAGGCACCAAAACCATAATTTGCAGCATAGGCGAAAAACAGGATAGACTGGGATAGTCCCCAGGTGACCCCGAACACATGGGACCTTTTCTTTCCATCTCTGCATATTATAAAAATGCACAACATATGAGGAATAATTCATTTACCTTTATATGTTAGTTAAATATTAGCTTCATAGACATTTCTGTCCTTCCGAAATGGTACAAACAAAAAGAGAATTTTGCCTGGGTTTGGACAATTTTGGACAAATATTGCTACACATTGATATTCCTTTCAACTGTGTGACAAATATTACTACATATTGATATTACTTTCAACATTTTATTGGAATTCCTCCTGAAACTTTTGTTTTAAGTATGTTTGGCCTATGAAAAAAGAGAAGATTCTCTACAAGTTCAGAAATGGAATGGATATGCTTGTGCTTGAACTTACTGATATGATTTCTCAAAATGGGAAGAGAAACTGTCCAAGAAGAACTTTTCTTTGCCCAGTGCTGCCACAGTACGGATATTATCTATTGCCTCAGACACCAACTGCAACAGACATTTATTGTTCCACCATTCAAATATCAGGTTTTATAAAAAGATCGATCGTGCTTTCATTTGATCTAAGATCATTTCCAAAGTTAATAATCTTGATCTCTTGAAATTTTAATTATTTGCTTTCCTATAATTAGAACTGTCTACAATTTTTAAATTAAAAGAATGATAATGTTAACCAAATATTAATAGTCAAAGATCTTTTCACCTTTCCCCCCTCCTCAACAGAAGATTTACTTCCTCTGGCAAAGCCAACCAGCAGCTTTGTTTGTACCATGCCAGTGGCCACCAGGGGCGGGATGAAAATTGAAGCCACCAAAGCTAACTTCCATCCAAAGAAAAACGCCACAAACACAGACAATGTCACTGTTGAAATGGCATTGACAAATGTGCTCAACGCTGTACCAGTTGCCTAAAACAAAAATATCGGGTAAACAAATAGAATAATATTCTAACACTCTACTGAACACAATTTACTGAATATTTTTGTTTTTTCACTTAAAGTGCTTGAAGAAATCACATCTTAATTTTCAGCATTTAGCTTTTTACTAATGGTGACTTTGAACTCTGAGTTCAAATAGGACATATAGGCAGGATCAGTGATGTGACCCCATATCAAACAAAGATACGCAAGTATTTGTTTTCATTTTAAATTACATATTTTGACATAAGATAGATATATTTGATGACAGAAGTAGGATAACAAGCATTACAAGAATTGCTTTAAAATATTTGGTATTTTAGAAAGTTAAGTCAGCACTATATCTTGATTAGTCAGATCAAAGCTTGTCATGGAGACTCGATGCCCTACTCTTTCCAAAGAGTGACCGGGGTTTTACTTTGGTATTATCACATAAAACAAGATGACACAATTCACAGCCAGCCATGGTGCACTAATGCGTTATTCTGGTCATAGTCACTTAGATATGAAGTTTGAGGTGCAATATCGTGACACTAGTTACATATAGAAACCCAGACATGATTAATCTTACCGATTTAACCATGGATGCATCAGTAGCCAGTCTACTTGTTAAAGATCCAACCTGATTTTTCCTTTCATCATACCAGCCAATTTCCTGAAAAATAAATTAATTTCATTGAACAAATATATTATATATTCACATATGAGGTCTTAATTTGTTTGTATAGTTTACAAACTATGTCATCACAGACAAAATAGAAGATGTAAGGGACAAATTGTAAGAAGACTTATTTCACATAAAAAATGTGTTATTAAAAAATTAGATGTATTACTTACCTGCTTCATCATCGATTTGAAGGCCATACCTCGTAATCTCTCTGTCAATTTCTCACCAGACCAATTGAACAAGAAAATCTAGGAAAGAAAAATAAATAACATTTTGTGATAAATATCCAAAATGATACATAAAAAAATCTCAGAGGTCAATTGCATTTTGTGAATAAATGGGTTTCTGAAAAAAAACCTTTCTTTTGACATAATAAATTCATGTCAATTTTTAAAGTTTGTCATATGTATTAATTTAACTAACAGTTCTTAAAGCATTCTATTATTTATAACAGTTATCTTCAGTTTAATCATTTAATCTTACCATGAGGAAAGTGGAAACACAAGCTCCAACACCAACACCGACTATTATGTAGACATAATCATTAATGGCATCCTGTTGCTCCTGGGGATCTTGAATAGTAAATGCCTGAAATGGAAATATAGTTCTGCACTGAACACATATCAAAACTTTACATGGTATCAGATAAAGCTATAGAGCTAACAACCATAGGATTCGCGCAACCATAGGATTGGCTGATAATTTTGGAAATGTCTTGTGAACGCAAAATTAATAGAACATTGGATTTTTTTGCACAGAAAAGTTTATTTGAATGGTTCGAATAAATTGTTATGAAAATTGCACCCATTGACCCCGATTTTGTCACAATGCGCACGTGCGGGAGTTCCAACTTGTTACATTTGTATACAAATTGCCGGTCTTAATTTACATCATTGACAACTCAAAATTGAGCTATTGAGCTCTTCTCTTCAAATATGTAAGTCAGATGATCGATATATTAATTTTCATCTTTTGGCATTGAAGAAAGGTCAGTGCGCAAAGGCCAAGATTGTATGCGCAAAGGTGTGACTTTGACTTGTAAATCTTGTGAGAATTTTGCATACAAACATCGGTTTCTAAGATAAAGTTATGACTAGTCTTACTGATGGATATACCCCACTATAGCACACATATAGATAACTGTTCATGTCAAGTATTTATTTATTGACAAAGACCAAAATGCGCGAAACTGACGGTCGTTAGCCCTAATTGTTTGATTAATCAAACTTAAAACTATGTGAGTTTGGATACTTTAATTTGATGTAAATGATATGTTATTAGAGGTCATTTCTACCCTTTATATGTGAAGAGGTCACTTTGATAAGTAGATAACTGAAACCATCATTCCCAATCATGATGCCCTCGATTTACTAAAGAGCCATGGTACCAGCAGATGATGAGAACAGTGTGTGTTATTCACTTCATACCAGTTTTAGATTTATGAATTTTAAAGAGTATTAGTGAGTATGATATTTACAGCTAGGATTTCACTGGCAAACATGGCAAGAAGAGGCCAGATGGATCCTTGGGTTATTGCAGCCAGACTTCCAACCAACAACATTGGCCATTCAGAACCGTTGAGCTTAAAGATACGTGACGCTGGGGCTGGGTAGACCGGTTCCTCTTCCACAACAGGCTTCTCCTGCAGATGATCAAAACTTTGTCAGAGGAACTCAAAACATTTATCACAAATATGATAATCATTAATATGTATGTGTCACAAATGGGATGGAGGTCTTTTTGTTTCCTGTTTTGTTTTTCATATATTTCTTTTATTTTAATTTCCAACTGGGTAAATCTGTACATTTATGATGCAACATTAAATAGATTATAAAGATTGAATATCGAAGATTAATAATTAGCACTTGGATTGGTGCAAGATCCTTGCATTGATGAACATGTTCGCGTTTACTTTTCATTCAAATGCATCAAACTGTCAATGAGCACAAATATATCAAGCCAAGGGACATGGACAGCTTAATCTGTGTGTATCATGAGATGTAAAAGACAAGGTACCTCCGATTTCTCCGACCTTTTCCTTCTTCTTGCGGAACCTTTGCGTTTCATGCTGGCGTGGCTCGCTCTGCTTGAAGCCCTTTTCCTCGCGCTACTCGCTCGCCTTCCAAAGCTTGCCATCATATTAGAATCAACTGGTGATGCAGATACAATGCCATTATGAATAATTCCATCTTCCAAGTCCACATCTTCAAAGTCCTCATCCAGTATTTCATCTAAAATGTACACCACCCTTCTATGATCAGTTTTGTCCTTGTACATCCTGGTATATAAGCATATCTATAAACATCTGTGGTTCAAGACATCATTCATTTAGGCTCATAACATATTAAGTTACCTTCACTCTCCTCCTCACTCTCTTCACTATCTTCATCACCTTTGCCCTGAAACGTATATTCCAATCAAATTGCAAATGATTTATTACAAAAGCACAAATGATTTATTACAAAAGCACAAATGATTTATTATAAGAGCACAACTGTCTGAAGATAATGAAAAAAAGATTCTTAAATATTCATTATTCCTTTAATGATATAGTTTTTGTGGTTAAGTGTATTGCAATTGAGATGTAAAAATCACAGCAGCATAGTAGAATTAGGGGATGTACGAATTTTATTAATTGAATATAAATATTATAGTATTACACACTTGTTTGTTCACCAATTTGCAGTAAAGACCTCCCAGTTTGATCAGTTCATCATGGGTTCCCATCTCAATAATTTTGCCCTGGTCTATACAGCAAATGATGTCAGCATTTCGCACTGTTGACAGTCTGTGAGCGATAATGAGAGTAGTTCTATTGTGTCTATTCTGTAATCAAATTATTGTACAGATTAGTTTAGATAGCATCCACAAAATGCATAAAGATATATGAGATCCCTTCGTTTTAGCTTGGAGTATAATGAATGGAATTCATTATACTCCAAGGTTTTAGTATCATTGATATTAAACTTATATACAAGTCGAAATGCTCTTTTCAGAAAATAAAATTGGTTTAGCTAATATAACCTTATAACCTCCAGGCCTGAGACACATATAATCCACAGCATAGGTGGCAGCACCTACCTTATCTAGTGCCTCCTGTACGACAGCTTCACTTTGGTAGTCGAGGGCGGAGGTGGCATCGTCCAGGATGAGGATGTTGGGGCGGCGTATGAGAGCCCGGGCAATGGCTACTCTCTGCTTCTGTCCTCCACTGAGCTGTCCTCCTCGAGCACCAACAGGAGTGTCATAGCCCTGTCAACATAAGCGCTACTTACATAAACATGTCAGTCTGGTTATAAAAGTGCAGTTTCTGCCTTTGATACTTGTGAATCAATTGACCTTTTCCATTTGACATATTTCCCCAAACATTTAGTGGACGTCTAAACCTTTTCTAACATTTGTCTTTATATTAGTCTACGTTCCCCTTCTGTCTGCATTGTTTCTCGGTCTAGGATGTACCAGAACTGCATTGTCTCTTCATGCAACAATCTAGCAATACCAAATCGTGCAACAATCTAATTATACATTTTTGTGTAACAATCGGGTATTACCCTTTTGAACAACTATATGATAATGCCTTTTCGTGCAATGATACAACAATTAAGCGTGACCTTTTTGTACAACAATTAGGCATTACCTTTTTCAACAACGATTGAGCATTATCTTTTTTGATAACAATTAAGTTTTAAATTAATTATGAAAATCAGTTGTTAATTTATCACCAATATATTTTCTTTATTTACCTTTGGCAGTTTCATGATGAAGTTGTGAGCGTTAGCTTCTTTAGCCGCTCTCTCTACATCAGCTTGTGTGGATCCCTCAAGTCCAAACCTACAGAAACAACAAGAGTACACATGCAAATAGCTATATATAGAAGGGAGACATTATATTATCTAAGGACCGTGACTGACTGGAGTGCAATTTTGCCCCGCCTCGGCGGGATGCCAATTGGTCTTGCCAAGTAAGCTTATAGATGAAGATGTTCACAATAATCAAGTACACAATATGACACCGAAGAAGTTAATACTTGGTGTAATAGTATAGAATTTTACTTGATATTTTCTCCTATAGATGTGGCAAACAGGACAGGTTCTTGTTGTACCACACCTATCTGACTCCTCAGCCAGCTCACGTTCAATTCCTTCATATCACGTCCATCCAGAGTAATCTGTCAGATAGACAAAAGGCAAATATATAAGAGTCGCTACAGTCGTTACAAAATGATGAACCTAAAAAACTAAAACTTGATATGTATGTTGATTAGACTTTACAATAAAATATGCCAATAGTTTAATATTTGTATTAGTATGTTTTAAATAATATTGTTAATACGTTTTCAATAATTACTTTAAGGTGTTTTAAATAACTACATTAATATATTTTTAATAATTACACTAATGTGTTTGAATTAACTATATTACTATGTTCACATGAAAGAGACTTTGATCTCTATATGGCTTACCGAGCCATGCTCGGGATCGTAGAACCTCTGTACCAGCTGGACGATGGTGCTCTTTCCGCTTCCGCTGGGACCCACAATGGCTACCGTCTTGCCATTAGGCAAAGTTATGTCCACATCCGCCAATGCCTACAAGCATAGCCAAGTGGTTACCACGTGCAATAAGTTAAAAAAAAGTACTCCAAGACTAAATTAATTAATCATTTGACTAAACTGGTTAATCATTTGAATAAACCGGTTAATCATTTGACCAGCATTCTCACCTATTTCCGAATTTGATATCGAAAATCTATGATATTGTCTAATTTCTACATGTTTTGACATGTTTTGAGGAAAATCTTTGTAAATTGAATCAGATACACAAAGGATATATGCCATATCCAATTATCATTATGAAGACATGAGCAATCGAAATCTTCTTTCAAGACTTCGTATTTGCTAAAAACAATCCCTTACTCCAAGTTGTCATTTTCAAGAACGGCTGTTCCATCTCTTTATACACATTTTTATTAGTACATTTTATAGAAACTTGTTCATACCTGATAATCCTGCCTGGATGGATATCTGAATGAAACATTGCTCAGTTTAATTGTCCCCTCCATCGTGCTTGGTCTGTGACCTGATTCAGATGTACTATCAATCTCAGATTCCTAGAAAGTCAATATTATCATCACCAATTAATTCATTAACGAATACTCTCTTAATACAACACTTTATTTTTCATCCTTAGTTTTTTTTGGTTCCAACCGTGAAATGTAAATCGGAATAGTGGCCACAATTAAAGGTATGTATGAAGAAATCTGAATTGCCTTTATTAGGAAATTGAATATAAACAATGTCCTGACAATGAGAAATGTAACATTCCTGTGATTCTTATATTAATAATAATCTCATCACATTGACAAATGGATAGCAATGATCGAGAGGATTATTTTATGGACTATAAACGTCGAAACTCATCCCAAACAGTAAGACTTTATATGCATGTCACCTCCCGGTCTGTGTAATGTTTCAATTATCTGCTTATTACGGAAATCAGTTCAAAAATATTCAGCAGCGAGCAAAGTACAATGTATACAGAATATACAGCATACCGATTCCATGAGACTGAAAACCGAACCCGCAGAACTCCTGGCCATAGCAAAGTTCTCCAGATTTGAGATCGCCTGTCCCAACGCTCTCATGCCATTGAACAAACAAAACTGCACCTACAAAGGCAATAAAGGTTAAATAAACCACAAGAACATCTTCCATACAGAAGTGTCACATTGTTGAACAACATTTAAAAAATCACTGAGACATTGAGTTCTTAAGGCACTAATAAATCAATTATATTATGTTTATAGGTATTTATCACGAACAAATTGGACAATTCAATGCAAGTATGGCTATACATAATTTGATCAATACATCATGTCAGCAATGAAGAAATGTAATTGCAATAATACTTCATGATACGACTAGCTCCAAATGCATTTTGACTAATTTTGTCAACAGTGGATCCTTTGATAACCGCCTTGTATAAATAAATAAATTTCGAATGTTTTCCTTCTCGATATGTGGACAACATTTCTAGCGCGACAGGCAGGTAGAAAATAGACATTTCCTTTGGATGGGGGACTTCCTCTTTCTGTTTTCCAATTGTTATGTTATGCTTCGAAAAGATCAAAGGTTTAGGGAGGAAGAAATGTTGACCATATGATCAAAATCAGTGTATCATTTGGCCAAAATAGCTCAATTGGTTGAACATTCGCCATTAGACCCAGTGATTTCCAGTTCTAATCCCGATCCTTATCAAGGGCTATGAGCAGACATTGTCTGGAATCTATATAAATGTTTAGCGCTATATAAATGTTATCTTTATCTGTTTTACTTACCAGCATTATGGTTCCACCAGTATATCCTGCAGTCTTGATGAGTTCATTGCCATACCAGAAGGCCAGGGCTATCACTGAGAATATCAGCAGCCATAACACTCCTTGTCCTATGCCATTCACCAAACCTCGCTTGATGCCAACCTTCCTTGCCTCCGCCAAATGATGCTCATATCTAAAAAGGTGATTGGTGGAAAGCATCAAAATCCATTCAAAGTTATGAATATTCAATGACATAAGAAAGGTACTAATTATTAATGATATTATCCTATTTTTCAAGGCATTTCCTTCAGATTGGTGGCGTTGTATAGTTGGTTACCTGGCTGCTTCCTTGACATGACCATTGTAGGCAGTTATAATCCTGATGCCACTAAGCACTTCATTAGCTACTCCTCCCGCCTTGGCATAGGCAGTCACCTCCTTGGTGGCAAAGCTTTGTAAGGACTGAATAATAACACAATAATAATGATAATAGTGATAATACAACAACAACAACAACAACAATAATAATAAAGATAATCATCATCATCATCATCATCATCATCATCATCATCAACATCAGAATGTTAATAAATCATTTATATAGCGCTTTTTGTCAAACTCTGTTTGGTGAAAGCGCTTAATTTGGCATATTAAATTAGTTCTATATAGCCTCGTACCTTGGCAACAGCTCCGCCCACGCCGACGACGAGTGGTGAGCAGGCCAGCATGACGAGGGTGAGTTCCCAGCCATATATCAGACATATGATGGTGCCTATGATGAAAGTGAACGTCCACTGTATGAACGTGGTCACCTTGTCACCCATCCCGGAGTGCATATTAATGATATCACTGCAACAATGGGGCAAGCTTAGAACATCAACTAAATCACGTGACCTGCTTGGAAATTATCTGAACACAATCTGCTTGTCATTAATTTTGAATACAACACAGATATACTTGTGTCATCTTGTCATATTGATAATAATAATTCTGGACTCATAGATATTTTAAATTACAATGGCAGCTTTGAACCTTAATACATCACAGTTATACTTCAAGTATCTCATCAGGAACACAGATCTTGTCATGCTGATATTAATTTTGGACTAAACACTTAAACTTAAACACTAGATATTTTCCATTACAATCGCAGCTTAGAAGTTTAGTATATTTTAGCAATACTATTAGTATATCATCAGGAACACCAACCTTGTCATTCTGATGTTTAACTCTCCACTTTGCTGGGTATCAAACCATCCTATGTGTTGCTTGAGTACGGATCTGAATGCTTTAGTCCTGATCACCCTGATTTGTCTTTCAGCTGTCATGGTCCAGCACATCATATGGGTGTACCCGAATATCAGTACTCCAATAGCATTCAGACAGAATTGTAACACAATATCCGGCACTAATTCCAAAATTTCATCGCTTCCCGATGTATCATTCACTGGTATTAAACTTTCATTCCGACTGAAATTTAAAAATGCATTCAAATCATAATAATTTTCAAGATTTGCGTACATCAAGACAATTTATCTAAAAGGCGATTTTAGTTACCTGCCAATTTCGATGAATTTATCGAGGACGTCAGCGAGGATGATGAAGTTGATCTGGATTCCAGCCCCATGGCAGATGGCAAAAATGGTTCCTATTGTCATCAAGATCTTGTCTGTTCCATCTGCATAGCGAAACTATACAAACAAAATCACGTTATTGTGGCTCAAATATATAGCAAGAAAGTGTGATAAAGTGCCGCCTTATGATGATGAAACTGACTATTTACATGTCTATTGTTCATGGCATCTTGTGGGAAATAACTGTTTTGTATCGCTCATTATGAAGCCATTATATCAAAGGTGTAAGGGGTCTCTGAATTGACCATTTATTGAAACTGTATATCGTCTCGGATCGATATGCTTTATACACCACTTAATTTGGAATAATTTTAATACGTTCATATATCTGTGTATAAAACATGAAATGTATGTATATATATATATATATATATATATATATATATATATATATATATATATATATATATATATATATATATTATCCAGATTCAATGGTTTGTTTAGAAGAATTTACAACTTACTAATTCTGTGAATCCAACCGTGACATTTTCATTTTTTTTCGCTTTCTTCTTCCTGTAAAAATGCATACATTTATCTAATGTCGACTAATGTGCTTACAAAAGATTTTAAAATCCCAATGAACTCAAAACGCTTATTGATTGACAATGCAAGGATTTTTTTTTATGAAAACAAGAATTATATGTAAAACCTACTTCTCTTTCTTTTCGTTTACATCGTGCATTTCGATTATTCCATTGCTGTCAAAGGCTTGGTTAACCTCGCCATGTTCTTTGGAGGAGCGGTAAGTTCCATTAGATTCTGAGTTTACGGTGTACTTGCCCATTGTGGCAACCTTTACTATGCAGCCCAGTCAGCTGCACTCTGAAACCATCATTTATATCCATATTGACCATGCCTTATGCAGCTCTACTGTACTCACATAAAATAATTTATTATTGTCTCCGTGTCGAATATAATTGTGCTCTTACATAAAGCTTAGAACATCAACCTAATCACGTGTCCTGCTCGGGAAGTATCTGTATACAACCTGCTTTTTACTTATCAATTTGGACTCAATATAAAATTATTTAGAAATGACAGAATGTTGATAGGATCTTCTTGATATATGATTTGGAACTCAGCAACTTCATATCCAAAACAATTAATCTTGTTAGGATTTCCGCGTTGAAATTCCTATAACAAAGTGTAGCGCCTTCCAGCCTTTTCCCGAAACTCTCTGAATGAACGAGAAACATAGAATGTGGCAGGGCCAGGGACTATACACATATATAGTTAACCTGATTGCCACTGTGCTTGGAAATAAGATAAATATTATGAATGCCCTCACCTACCGTATGGCACAGCTCCTGTTGCCCTGCTCACTGCTGACTGAATGGCCGGTGTCATAAACTACTCAGTGTTATATCATTGTTTAGTTATATCTTTTCACATGGTGTGTACTGTATCCTATGGACCCTTGATATGACATGTCCAAAGATATCCAGATAAGGGACTCCCCATGTTGTTATGGCTTTCCCAATATTATATCTCATTATTAGTTTATCGATATGTAAACAAGCACTTTATCTTCAAGTGGGTGACAATATAGGTCTCTGCTCTTCATTTTCCAGTCATATTTTGGGATGCATTGAGCAGTGTATCACATCACTATGCTGTGATGAAATCATCAAAAGATACCGCCAACTAAAATTAGGCGTATCGCATTCAGGATTAATAACATCAATGCATATATTGGATCTCATATTGTGCTACTTGTGTTTTAATCTCTCCAGCTATTAAGGATTATCATTCCAGAAGATGACCAAATAATATATGACCGCAATCACACCCAGCGCATATTCTGTCTACTTGTCCAGTAAGAATGTCATCTAAATGAAACAACAGGCAATGTTGTGTTTTTCTTAGATGTTTGTAAATTAAAAAAAACTATTCTTATGTTCTTATACAATCATATTTAAATAAAAGTTACAATAAAATATGAAATATTAAAATACAAAGTTATAAATTAAAAATTACAAAAGTTATGTTATAAAAATAACTATACCATATAAATTAGTATATCTTGTAATATTAGCATCCCGCTCTGTATGAAATGGCATTTATTTGATGCAAATATGTCGACCTACTTTAGATTCACATGACGTGTTTTTCCAGACGGGATAAATACCTGACAGCAGTGGAGATTAAATGTTAAAATAAAGCAAATAGGCAATAAGTTTCGCAGGTTGTGTTACCGTGAAAATCATTTGCGATTGTTGTAGCCAATCAATGAAACACCAAATCCAAAATGATCAAAAGTTGGTCGAATATTCCATGAAATTCTATTTTAGACCTTTCTTGCAATGGTTTACTTTCTGTATTTCGCGCTACTCGTGGCATAACATCAAGGGATCACTGATCATTGATTAAAAAGAAAATGGAAAGTTACAAGAAAAGAAACTTCTTGAAATTATTGCAAAATGGCCGCATTTACACATTTTTTCAACTGTGTCCATGTGACATATAGAAATTATGATCAGGTATGCAAATGTAAAACTTACCTTTTTGCTGAGTCAAAACAGAGGACAACACAAGCAGAACCAATCAATGTTGTTCACAAATTAACCGCTCAAAAAGTTTTTAAAATATTGAGATCTAACATTTATAAGGTAGCGCATATTGCTTTTAATAACATACTTATTTTTTTTTTCATTGTCCCTTTTAGATGTCATAACTTGACCCACAAATAAATAACTAGTCAATGACGATAAACTTGAAATCAATCAGTGGCGACAAAAAAACCTTTGAGTGCACATCTAACTGACAGTAACCGACATTTACCATCTCCTCAACAGATAACAAATGTATAAAATATAATATGTCTCGGATTAATATGAAACTTTGACAAGTTTTATCACGCATAATTGTATGGTTAACATTTTGCCTTGAAAAAATGACAAAAATCGAAACATATAGCAAATTGCCAGGCAGCTAATTCCATATTTGATTAATATTTGAACCTTCGTGGTTTTAATTGTGGGTACAAGAACAGATTCCTCCAATATGGTTAGATGGAAACCTGAGTATTCATTTAATTTATATGGAGAAAGCTTTCCCAAATGATCGGAACACAGTTTTTGTTTGTTTTGCCTGGGAATGTCAATATCTTTGATCTTAACAACCTATTAATCCAGTTTGGAGTGTTTCCAGAACAATGACAAGAAAAAATCCAAACCAATTCTTCACTAAGGGTACGGTTCTCTTTACAGGGTAATGTGCAATCAAAATTGCAATATCTACTGTGGTGGGAGTATTGGTTTGGGTGAACTGGAATATTGAATTAAATTTAAGATAACCCAATGTATACATACTTTGTGTTGCCAAAGTTGGTCAGGGTATCTTTCCTAAGCTTAGCTTTGCCAATATTCAAATCTTAATAGCTGACCATGATCCTAATATTAGCAATATTTCATGAAAAGTCCTTCCTGATGCAGGATTTAAACTCATGACTAGATTGTAAGGCGAACATGCTACCCACAAGACATGAGAGCTCTTGTTAATATCAAAGAGATATTATAAGCTGTCAATTGACAAAGTAAAATATAAAAATCGGGATGGGGAGCTTTCCATGGATATGATTTAGTTGTTTACATTACTTTAATTGCGAAAAAGTCTGCTATAATATTGACCAGACCTTTAAAATTCATGAATCCAACTGTTCAATGGTTCACATGGACACAAAGATATTGTTTTATTATTATAATTATAAGTATAGAACAAATGAGAAAAGTACGCACGTTAAGATATTTGAAGATAATTATTTGTAAGTGTTGTTTACTATACCCATTCACTGAATGGCAGTTATCCGTGTCAACACTAATTGTTGTCTTTGAAGATTAAATCTCCCTTGATTAAAGTAATCTTACTCCAGATTAGATACCGAGATTGATAATAATACACCGATAGTTTGGGTATAATGAAAAACATCTTAAAGTTTGTAACTAAACTTTCCGTCACCTCTTTAGGTTGCAACTGAACCCGTGTTAACATTTAATAACATTGGTTGAAAAATACATATTCACGAATATTTTCCAATCAGAGAGAGAAGGCTTAGCATATATATATATATATATATACATACATATATATATATATATATACATACATATATATATATATATATATATATATATATATATATATATATATATATATATATATATATATATATATATATATATATATATATATATATATATATATATATATATATATATATATATAGAATAGATCGGATCTTACCCTTTGGGTTGATGTCGCTGATGATATTAGGGTTTTCTCAATCCTGTCAGGGTAGTGCTTTATGATTTATTCATCATGTTGATGGGCGAGGTATAATAATGGGAGTCATATGGGCTGCCACATGTCTGACGTGCCTTAATTTCACCTGTGGACGCAATGATATGACAGTCTGACTTCCCACTTTATCAGTAGTTTTATTTACTTTTAGTATTTGTGACTAATACTACTGATGCACTGAATACATTGACTTTGGCCCGTCCAGGTTCATTATAAGGATCACTGATAATTATATAGATTTTCAACGCCGCTTGCCTCTTGGAAATTATTTCTCTTAATGATATGGTGAGGTGTAAATTTAACATTATTCTACTTCTAGTTAACACTGAGCAATACATTTAGAAAACAACAAACAGAATTTAACGAGTTATTTTGGTTTAATTTACAATATCACTGTTAATAGATCACCAAATCGCGATGTATGTTTGTACAATTACTTGAATATCTACTGTTAACAAGCTATAATCTACTCAAATTAATAATTAGATTTCGTTGGATGAATAAAATTAATTATGTAAAAGTGAATCATGTGCGAACGTATCTTAACCTGTCACCTATATCTATTTCATTGTGTATAAAATATGTATGTTTGCATATACAAGATGTTTATTTGTACAATTACTTGAATTTCTACTGTTTGCAAACTACATGCTACATTAATTGATAATTAGATTTCGTTGCATGACCAAAATAGATTATACAAAAAGATTATTTAATATTAATATTATTATATAAAGATATATTTTCTACGTTGACAAAAAACAACAAAAAAAAGAATTCAATTTCATATGTTCTGATGTGCATATCGCTCAAATAGAACCCCGATATGAAGATTTAATCTTTGTTCTCTTTTGCGTATGAAGTCATCATTTGTTATATTTTCTACGTTTGCGAAAAAAACCCATTAAATTCCATATGTTCTGATGTTCATATTGCTAAAAAAAATGACTTTATTTGGTATAAAGTCATTACTTTTTTAAATTAATTTTTCTAACATTTCAAAGAAAAAACCCCCAGATCAATTCGATGTGTTCTGAATTGCATATCACTCAATATCCCCATCATATTTATCTTTTATTTGTTTACTGATATAGATAGGATTAAATAGACACATGTTTTTTCATTTCCATCTTTCTGGGATGAGACAATGGGACAACTGAGATGCATCTCTATGTTTGTGTTTACAAATGAAAATAGTGCAGGATACACCAATTCTTTGTGCTAAGGGGCAGATCATTAATAAATTAGGGGGGTGGGTGGAGGAAAGTCAACCAAAAATATCATTTAGACCGCTTGATGGAGGAAAAATATTGAGAATGCCAACCTTAAGAAAAAAACAAATTGAGATTTACACATCTGCAGAAGAAAGAAATTGTTCTAAGAGTCAATTTTCAAGCTTGTGGAAGTTAAACAGGAAAAGGTAACCCCCAAGAAAAGGCACTACAATAGGTACAATCTACCCAAAACACGTTCAGGGAGCTAGTTTTGATGCATCAGTAACAAATACAATTTACAACATAACGTTAAGGGTGATATGAGAGAAATAATAAATGTTATATTGCTGTCAGATACAAGTCTTTCCAAGTATATTTTATCTTTTACATTATCAAGGCGTTCAGGTTGATTACTTTACTTAACATTTATTATTGGGCAAAACAGAGACTTTCATAGTCTGGATTTCTTAACTCGATTATAATATCTTATAATATCCTGACAAAGACATTTGTTGAGTAACACATTATTATTTTTATGGGTTTAGGGCAGGTTTAAACAATTCAGAAAACACTTCGTAGTCAATTCTTTAGCAATCGTAACTATAAGCTCCTGACGCCTGGGTCCGTGGTTCTGTCTGTCAACAGAAATTTTAACATTTCACTATCTTATCAACTATCTAAGATACAGGCTGCAGAATTCTACCACACATGCATCAAGTGAAGGCCTAAATAGGATAACCTCAGCTATGACCTTGACTCAGTTGGTCACAGGCTTTAAACTGTAACCAAAATCTTCTGCTTGTGGCAGTTATGGTTGCAGTATGCAATTTTTGGGTAAATTACCATTGTGTGAGTGACCACCACATTCCACACCCACTGCTACTCACTTCCTAGCAATCATTAGGCGATGAATACAAATGGTAATCATATTTTGATGCAAATGTTAATGACTATATATCAAGTCACTGTTATTGTCAATGGGCACAGAAACTAATGCATATGAAGGTTTCTCAGTCATACTTGATTATTCACATATTCCAAAAGAGGCCGACAAAATCAATGAGGGATAGGCCATTATTTTTTTCGGGATAGAGGAAAATGGTTTGGTTCAATAAACTTATATGAAATTGTTGGGACATAGTGGTGGAACTGGCAACCTGCTTCTCTTGTGACAGGCAAACGGGCAGGTGCCAATCGTATGCAGTCTGTAGATCTATCTGTTATTGGATGGAGTTGGCTGGTAGACTGGCTTCTCCTGTCTGACATCTACACCCACTTCCTTTTCAAAGGAATAATTTTAGATAACCTTTGTTCAATCTCAAAGGAAGGACAATCAAGGTGCTCTCATTTAAACGGATTCGATTCGATTATTTTAAACGGGCTTGACTCTGTTAATGCAGCGGGCGACTGACGTCACTGAGTGTTGAGGGTTGCTCCTATTGGTTCACCAAAATAAAGAACAGTGAGACCCCTGGAAAATATGACTTATCTCCAGTTATTGTTTTTAATGTACAGTCAAAATTCCGACCAAGCATCCGGGCACCTGCGAGGCCCTTCTCTGGGGAAGTAAATTGTGTCTAGAATAATTGTTACAGTGAATTGTGGGATATTTAAGTCAACTGCAGCAATTTAGGTGCACACTGTTGGAATCAGCCGGTCCAGGGCGGGGAAATCCACTGACCTGCCTGGCTATACAAAATCGTGTGCAAGTGGCACTTTCCGCCAGACCAATCATGTGTTAGCATCGAGTCCACCCACTGTTCAGTTTTGCCAAAAACAGAAAATGTGTAGAGAAATGAATATATTACTTTCTGACGTAAAATATAAACCAATATGGCTATTTTAAGATTATAAGATGCCCCATAGCCCTAGAGGGACTCCTCCGCCTTAGACTATGATGTTAATGTCCTTGCAAAAAGGTTTTATTGGCATATAGCTTGGCAAAAATTAAAACAATTGTCTTCACTTCCTGCACACAGGGTTTGTGCACAAATCAGAACTGACAACGAACCAGGTGGCACTGATGTCGATAGCGATGGTTTGCCAGGGCTAGTAGGATCACAATGCCAAGGCAAGTCAGATCACAATGCCAAGGCACGTCGGATCACAATGACAGGGTCAGTCAGATTACAATGCCAAGGCTAGTCAGATCACAATGCCAAGGCTAGTCGGATCACAATGCCAGGGCTGGTCAGATCACAATGCCAAGGCTAGTCAGATCACAATGCCAAGGCTAGTCAGATCACAATGCCAGTACTGGTTTGATCACAGTCAGATCACAATGCCAAGGCTAGTCAGATCACAATGCCAGGGTCAGTAAGATCACAATGCCAAGGCTAGTTAGATCACAATGCCAAGGCAAGTCGGATCACAATGACAGGGTCAGTCAGATTACAATGCCAAGGCTAGTTAGATCACAATGCCAAGGCTAGTCGGATCACAATGACAAGGCTAGTCGGATCACAATGACAGGGTCAGTCAGATTACAATGCCAAGGCTAGTCAGATCACAATGCCAAGGCAAGTCGGATCACAATGCCAAGGCTAGTCAGATCACAATGCCAGGGCTAGTCAGATAACAATGCCAAGGCTAGTCGGATCACAATGTCAAGGCAAGTCGGATCACAATGCCAAGGCTAGTCAGATCACAATGCCAAGGCTAGTCAGATCACAATGCCAGGGCTAGTCAGATCACAATGCCAAGGCTAGTCAGATCACAATGCCAGGGTCAGTCAGATTACAATGCCAGGGCTAGTCGGATCACAAGGCCAAGGCTAGTCGGATCACAATGCCAAGGCTAGTCGGATCACAATGCCAGGGCTAGTCGGATCACAATGCCAGGGCTGGTCAGATCACAATGCCAAGGCACGTCGGATCACAATGACAGGGTCAGTCAGATTACAATGCCAAGGCTAGTCAGATCACAATGCCAAGGCTAGTCAGATCACAATGCCAGGGCTGGTCAGATCACAATGCCAAGGCTAGTCAGATCACAATGCCAAGGCTAGTCAGATCACAATGCCAGTACTGGTTTGATCACAGTCAGATCACAATGCCAAGGCTAGTCAGATCACAATGCCAGGGTCAGTAAGATCACAATGCCAAGGCTAGTTAGATCACAATGCCAGGGCTAGTCGGATCACAATGACAGGGTCAGTCAGATTACAATGCCAAGGCTAGTTAGATCACAATGCCAAGGCTAGTCGGATCACAATGCCAGGGCTGGTCAGATCACAATGCCAAGGCTAGTCAGATCACAATGCCAAGGCACGTCGGATCACAATGACAGGGTCAGTCAGATTACAATGCCAAGGCTAGTCAGATCACAATGCCAAGGCTAGTCGGATCACAATGCCAGGGCTGGTCAGATCACAATGCCAAGGCTAGTCAGATCACAATGCCAAGGCTAGTCGGATCACAATGCCAAGGCTAGTCAGATCACAATGACAGGGCTGGTCAGATTACAATGCCAAGGCTAGTCAGATCACAATGCCAAGGCTAGTCAGATCACAATGCCAGTACTGGTTTGATCACAGTCAGATCACAATGCCAAGGCTAGTCAGATCACAATGCCAGGGTCAGTCAGATCACAATGCCAAGGCTAGTCAGATCACAATGCCAGGGTCAGTCAGATTACAATGCCAGGGCTAGTCGGATCACAATGCCAGGGCTAGTCAGATCACAATGCCAAGGCTAGTCAGATCACAATGCCAGGGTCAGTCAGATTACAATGCCAGGGCTAGTCGGATCACAAGGCCAAGGCTAGTCGGATCACAATGCCAAGGCTAGTCGGATCACAATGCCAGGGCTAGTCGGATCACAATGCCAAGGCTAGTCAGATCACAATGCCAAGGCTAGTCGGATCACAATGACAAGGCTAGTCGGATCACAACGCCAAGGCTAGTCAGATCACAATGACAGGGCTAGTCAGATCACAATGACAGGGCTAGTCAGATCACAATGACAGGGCTGGTCAGATTACAATGCCAAGGCTAGTCAGATCACAATGCCAAGGCTAGTCAGATCACAATGCCAAGGCTAGTCAGATCACAATGACAGGGTCAGTCAGATCACAATGCCAAGGCTGGTCAGATCACAATGCCAAGGCTAGTCAGATCACAATGCCAAGGCTAGTCGGATCACAATGACAAGGCTAGTCGGATCACAACGCCAAGGCTAGTCAGATCACAATGACAGGGCTGGTCAGATTACAATGCCAAGGCTAGTCAGATCACAATGCCAAGGCTAGTCAGATCACAATGCCAAGGCTAGTCGGATCACAATGCCAAGGCTAGTCAGATCACAATGCCAAGGCTAGTCGGATCACAATGACAGGGCCAGTCAGATTACAATGCCAAGGCTAGTCAGATAACAATGCCAAGGCTAGTCGGATCACAATGCCAAGGCTAGTCGGATCACAATGCCAAGGCTAGTCGGATCACAACGCCAAGGCTAGTCAGATCACAATGACAGGGCTGGTCAGATTACAATGCCAAGGCTAGTCAGATCACAATGCCAAGGCTAGTCAGATCACAATGCCAAGGCTAGTCGGATCACAATGCCAAGGCTAGTCAGATCACAATGCCAAGGCTAGTCGGATCACAATGCCAAGGCTAGTCAGATCACAATGCCAAGGCTAGTCGGATCACAATGCCAAGGCTAGTCAGATCACAATGCCAAGGCTAGTCGGATCACAATGCCAAGGCTAGTCGGATCACAATGCCAAGGCTAGTCAGATCACAATGACAGGGCTGGTCAGATTACAATGCCAAGGCTAGTCAGATCACAATGCCAAGGCTAGTCGGATCACAATGACAAGGCTAGTCGGATCACAACGCCAAGGCTAGTCAGATCACAATGACAGGGCTGGTCAGATTACAATGCCAAGGCTAGTCAGATCACAATGCCAAGGCTAGTCGGATCACAATGCCAAGGCTAGTCAGATCACAATGCCAAGGCTAGTCGGATCACAATGACAGGGCCAGTCAGATTACAATGCCAAGGCTAGTCAGATCACAATGCCAAGGCTAGTCGGATCACAATGACAAGGCTAGTCGGATCACAACGCCAAGGCTAGTCAGATCACAATGACAGGGCTGGTCAGATTACAATGCCAAGGCTAGTCAGATCACAATGCCAAGGCTAGTCAGATCACAACGCCAAGGATAGTCAGATCACAATGACAGGGCTAGTCGGATCACAATGCCAAGGCTAGTCGGATCACAATGACAAGGCTAGTCGGATCACAATGACAAGGCTAGTCGGATCACAATGACAGGGTCAGTCAGATTACAATGCCAAGGCTAGTCAGATTACAATGCCAAGGCTAGTCGGATCACAATGACAAGGCTAGTCGGATCACAACGCCAAGGGTAGTCAGATCACAATGACAGGGCTAGTCGGATCACAATGACAAGGCTAGTCGGATCACAACGCCAAGGGTAGTCAGATCACAATGACAGGGCTAGTCGGATCACAATGCCAAGGCTAGTCGGATCACAATGACAAGGCTAGTCGGATCACAATGACAAGGCTAGTCGGATCACAATGACAGGGTCAGTCAGATCACAATGCCAAGGCTAGTCAGATTACAATGCCAAGGCTAGTCGGATCACAATGACAAGGCTAGTCGGATCACAATGACAGGGTCAGTCAGATTACAATGCCAAGGCTAGTCAGATCACAATGCCAAGGCTAGTCGGATCACAATGACAGGGCCAGTCAGATTACAATGCCAAGGCTAGTCAGATCACAATGCCAAGGCTAGTCGGATCACAATGACAAGGCTAGTCGGATCACAATGACAGGGTCAGTCAGAATACAATGCCAAGGCTAGTCGGATCACAATGCCAAGGCTAGTCGGATCACAATGCCAAGGCTAGTCAGATCACAATGACAAGGCTAGTCAGATCACAATGACAAGGCTAGTCGGATCACAATGCCAAGGCTAGTCGGATCACAATGCCAAGGCTAGTCAGATCACAATGCCAAGGCTAGTCAGATCACAATGACAAGGCTAGTCGGATCACAACGCCAAGGCTAGTCAGATCACAATGACAGGGCTGGTCAGATTACAATGCCAAGGCTAGTCAGATCACAATGCCAAGGCTAGTCAGATCACAATGCCAAGGCTAGTCGGATCACAATGCCAAGGCTAGTCAGATCACAATGCCAAGGCTAGTCGGATCACAATGCCAAGGCTAGTCAGATCACAATGCCAAGGCTAGTCAGATCACAATGCCAAGGCTAATCGGATCACAATGCCAAGGCTAGTCAGATCACAATGCCAAGGCTAGTCAGATCACAATGCCAAGGCTAGTCAGATCACAATGCCAAGGCTAATCGGATCACAATGCCAGAGCCTAGTAGATGTGTGGAAAACACTTAATACTGAAAACAGTATTTATGTGGCATAGGAATAAAAGTAAATCGAGACTAGACCACCGGTTTATATCAGAACACTTGCTAAATATAGTGGACAAATGTAATATTTTACCAGGTATTTGTACAGACCATAGTCTTTTCGAGGTCTCCTTTTCAAATGTCAGTCATCCAGAGAGAGGGAGAGGATTCAGGAAACTTATGTAAGTTTCCTATATGGCAAAATTATGTTGAAAATGATACAAATATTAAACTAGAAATCAAATCGATCTCCTATGCCAGTCAGAAAAGGAAAAAAACACTGACTCTTGACAAAGAATTGAGGGCACGATAATCTTACATAAGAAAATAGATAAGGGCTATCAGGTGAAGATATTTTACAAGTTTTTAATATTGTAAAACAGGAATTAGATCTTAGGTGATGATATTGTGACTGATACACTGTCCATCCTTGAAGAAGAGAAACCTTTTATGAATCTGTATAAAGAAAACAGATATAATAATGAGTTATTTGAATAAAAAAGTAATTTAATTGCAGGAAATATATTCTTAAAATAAATGAAAAATAGATATATGTGATTAAGAAATAACAGAAAACGAGTTAGTGTTGAAGCAATGAAACCAAACAAAAACCTGGCTCTGATGGCTCAACATCAGAATTCTATCAAATCGGTTAAATCAGCACCAAGCAGCAAGCAGCAAAGTTTGAGTCATGCACAGCGATTTGGAGAAATGTCTGTAAAATAGAAAAGATTATTAATAACATTAATACCAAGAAGAAACATAAGCCAATAGCATTAGAGCTATGCTGACCATTGCGTTTTTGTGATGTTTATGAACTTTTTCTGGGAAATGCTTCATAAATCATCATTGACATTTTGGCTTGTAATGATATTCAAAGGCCTCCTTGCCAACTCCCCAGTTATCAGTTTTTTGGTGCTCAGCATGTTGTAACCTGACATTGTATGGACGATGATCTGTGAACGCCAGATAACGTTGTCAGCACGTTGTGGTACAACGTTGTGAGCATGTGCTGAGCATGTTGTGGGCACATGCTGAGCTTGTTGTGGGCACATGCCTAACACATTGTGAGCACCATGTAACCTGACATTGTAAGGAAATAGATCTGTGAAATCTAGTTACACAGTTAAAAATAACAATATACTTATATCACAACAAAAGACATAATCATTTAATTTTGTCTCATTTTTGTTCATTGAGATCATTGCGTCTTGTCTATTAGATTCACTGTATACTTTGAATTATGTTACGAGTAAGTTGTTACAGGTCGCCATTCCCTGTGGTACAGCAGCCACCTATTGGCCAATTTAAACACCACAAGGTTTTCATCTACGTCCTGACCACGTTGATGTTTCAGAGGAGAAGATCAAAGTAAGGCCAGCACCCCAAACTCTCCCAGACCTACAACTTCATCATCATCAAAGTTGACAGAAAGACAGAAAATTCTCTCCGTCACTGCAAAAGCAGACATAGCTGACATAGACTTTTTAAGGAATTTGGATGATTGATGATAGTCTGCAAGCTTTCAACTTTGAGCCAAAGTTTAGATCTATTGAATATTGAACTTTAAAAAATCTTCTTCATATATGGAAAACTTGACATTTATCTTTTAAAAGAAAAGTGATAGTGAAAAACAACCTGGCCTTATCCCCATTCATATATTTAGCTAATATTTTGCATGTCTCACAAGGTGAAACAAGAGATAAACTATAAAATTCTGAATTATTTGTGGAATGGAAAACCAGCTAAAATAGCCAGCGGAATAATGAAATGGGGGAATGGAATTGAAACACATTGAATCCAAAGTTGAAAATAGCAAGGGTTAAAAGGCGGTTGATGAGAGAGAGGTTGGAAAGTAGCACTCTGCACATTCTACAAAAGTAAATATTTAAAATTATATTTCCTATTTAACCAATCTGCAGACAAAGAATTGAAACCAAATTTTAAAAAGATATTCAAAATTATTGGTCTAATGTCATTGTCATAAACAATTGCAAATAAATATTAGACCAGGTAAACGGGAATAATAGGTATATAAAGGTAGATAAAAATATTTGTATTTGGAAATCATGGCTTAATAGGGAAATACTAAAGATTGCAGATATCATGCATATTAATGCTCACTTTATGAACCATAATGAATTAAATGCCAAATTTGAAATAAACAGTAATTGTGTCTCATGCTTAAAAATTAGACAAAGTATATTGGAGCAAGGTACTACAGGATAATTGGGAATTGGGAGAAATGCAATACAGATTGTAACATTGTAACAATTTGCAACTCTCTACACTCCATAGAAAAGGTCACTAGCAAAATGATATACTGGAAACTCATTAAAAGAAAAAGGTGCCAGGATATGTCGGAATTGGTCAGATCTATATGAAGGAATGAGGAAATTCTGGTATTAATCTATAAAATACCAAACATAACTGTTACAGTAAATGACACAAATATCGAAAGCTTTTAGTGCAATATTATATATAAAGTAATGATTATAATGTGGAAATATTTGATATAAGGTGCAAATCCAAAATGTAAATATTGCACAAAAAGAGAAACTCTCACTCATTTCCTTATAAATTTAGTGACACAGGTTTCTATAATATCTCAAAGGAATGTGTTACCTTGGGATTCCTCCAAGAGGAAAATAATGAAATTATAGAGGTTCTCAATTTTGCATATCATAAGCAAAATATTACATTTTATAACCAGAAGTTATTCAATTACAATAAGTTAGATTTGAATGGATATTTATCAAACACATATTAAAGATAGAATGAATACTTTGTATGAAAAACAATACAGGTATGGATTTTGACAAACATATATTTATTTGTTATTCTCTATAATTCCAGGGTATACTTATCGTAACAAATAACACGATTGAAATGTATTTTCCAAAATAAAGTGAATGCAAATAAAAAAGCTATTTCCTCTTTTTCTCAGGAATGTTTCACATTAAGTCATCCCCATATGACTCATAAAACACCCATTTAGAAATAGGTATATCAAATAATTCTCAGACAACTCCAATACCGTGATATACATTTGATATTGGTACTCATATGACAAAGATATTCACATGGCAGTGAGAACTCATATCTGGTACAGGCCCCACTAGCACAGTTTGTAGAGTGGAGGATATGTTCCTTAGATGGGTAATAAATGAAGAACAGGAGGTGATGGGTTTGACTCCCACTGCTGGCAGTAGATAACTATCTTTTTATGCCAAAATAAAATACCTTTTTCAACTATCTTCACATATCGGATTGCCAAACATTTTATTTCCAAATTATTCAAATGAAAATGAGAAAATATGTTTCAATAGGATCACAGTGAATTGTCTTCAAAGTGAAGTGGAATAAACACAGCTAAAAACAAGCCTACTCCTGATGTGTAATCTGCAGAACTAATCTGCCTGTCTTCTTTATTTCTCATCAAAACTATCAACAAGGAAAATGAGAAAAATACTATTTTGAAAGAAATATACTTGTAATCATACCTTATAATTCAAATATTGTAGTGTTTAAATATTGCTTGTCATTAATGCTTTTATTCCAATAAGAAATGTATTTTAACACTGTGAATGTTCCAATTCCGATAAAGGGTTTTGGTTATTTCTCCTCTACCACTAGGGGGCACTCGATAGACCCATAAATACCCTTAATACAGAACTATAAATGACTGTATAACGATGGAAACAAAAACAAAATGGAAAAGGTTTGAATAAAAGTGAGAAACAGATTATGTATGGATAATAACTATATCTGTGTTTGACATCATGGTTTGTGAAAATACCTTGGTCAGAACACGTGCATGGATTGGTTTAGGCCCCTGGTGCACATGACGTGTTTTACCCATAAGGAAGCATACCTAATTTTGGAGGTGAAACACTTGAGTGAGAAACAGTTTCTGCAAACGATTGGCCGTTAGAGAGAGCAGTAGATTGCCGGTTCCTCCATTTTGTCTGATTTCACTGAGGGTTTTCATAGGTTGGAGGTTGGCATCCGCCACCTGCCACTGGCACCCGCTGTTTGAATCGTTGAGAAAAAGTATACCCTGGGCTAACTCACTGGACCCAATTGTGTGGGGCCAGTAATAGGGGTGAATGAGGAAGAGTCAAAAGACCATTTATTTTTAACATATTGGTGGTTAAAGCATTCATGAAATGAGGTTTTCAAGCACTTTTTCCCTGCATGATATAAATGCTTATACCCTAAACTTTAAGTAATTGTGGTATATATTGTGGTCCAAGAGAAATAAGATATAATCTGTGATTCAGTGGTGGGACACCCCATTGAAGAGGTTGAGCCCCTGAAAGTTTGCAAAACTATTGCCATCTTTGATTATACCATTTGGTGACCAATTATATTGTGAAGCATTATCATACTTTTTTGCTTATATACAAGTGGGGTTACATTTGGGCAGACATATTAATTATTATTTAGCAAGGGATAATGATGAAAGATGGAATTGAGGGTAATGATGTAAAACAATAAAACGACATGAAACTGACATAAACTGATTTTCAACAATTTTAAAGAGACTGTAAAACTCTTTAGCCCAGGTTGGGATTTTAGTTTTGAATCCTTCTGTTTTTACCTGACACGTGGGAGAATTTCATGGCATGGGTCAAATATTCTGTTCACTCTCTTGGCTTCTCCTGTCTCATTGACAGACGTCTGTCAGATATTCTAAAGATGTCTATCTCATTTGACAGATTTATGTAGGATATCCTAAGGATATCCTTAGTTATAAGACATCGGGGAAACGCCGGCAACTTTTATGTTGCAGCTAAAAGTTCCCGATGACCCGACATCTTAAAGATGCCCAATTGTGGCCGATGATCTCCCGGTGCCCTCATGGCTGGCCGATTTTGTAAAAAATACCCATCGGCTGGGCATCTTTACTGAAATCAGCGCAAATGTGACTGAGGTATAAGTAAAGTCTTGCTAACAGTGGGACACCTTTAGATTGGGAAAATGGAGTTGTCCATTAATGTTTGTCCACTTATGCCACCTGGTAGTCAAAAGAGTACAGGCAGTGCTTGGTACTTTCAGCAAAACACAATAACCTTGGTCCTTGTGTTTTGGTGAGATAGCTTGCTTGTATCACAGTTTCGTGGCCACATATTATTTAGGCATATCCCAAACCTCTATAAAATTGCCTGTGAGCTCTGTGGTGTCACGCATGCTTTCTCCAAGCCGTGAAAGCTCAATAAAAGCTTGTTGCTGTGAGTAAGTTAACAATTGGCTCAAAGTCTCCAGAAAGTCTCGTGCGTCATGAAACACTGTTTAACAAAGGCAAAACATGTTTAACGAAGGCAAAAAAATGCCCAATCCTCAACATTCTGTATTGGAAGATTTTGTCCAAATGTCTTCTGTGGACAAAACAAGCAGCGTACAATATAACTTAAGATGACGAATGATCCTGGGCATTGCTGTTGACCTTTAACTCCTCATGATCAGTCATGCTATATTTCTCACCTTCATCTAATTTAATTTTAAGTGGATTTCTGCTTAATGAGAATTCTAAAATGTAATAAAGAATCATTCCTACTAGTAATAGTGATGTTAGAATATGTAACTTTGTTGAGGTACAGATTTCTGAACTCCAAGCATAGCCAATGACTTGACCTGTCCCTCGGTATAATCGATAGTTAGAGAATGCTGCTTCAGATTCACTGCTGAATATGCTTCCATAAAAAGCTGAAAAAAATAACATCTTGTTGTCTAGATAAATTCATGTTAACAATCAATATACAATAAAAGTATCAAAAATGATTACAACACAGTTTTTATTGCCAAATTTAAATTGAAATTATAATGTCAAATAAAGAAAACGTTTCAAAAGAATCTAAAAGATGCGGGATACTGGTAACGGTAAATACCACTTATTTGTGTCTGCCAGATACCGTAGCCAATTCCCCATATACTGGCAATTATATATAACGCATAGCTCTGGTCTGGATGGGGCATCCATGTCATGAGGGTTATCTGAAAAGAACCCAGTGTTCTTTGTAACAAAGATAGTTCCATTTTGATATGCATTGCTGTAAAAGAGTGGACATCACAATGTTTACAAACTGTTAGCAAATGTTGGTCATAAAATGCAACAGTTATTTGTCTCTTTATCATAAGTGATATTTCATTAAAATAAAATTAAGGGTGAACATAATTACTATTTTTGATATATCAATTAGCATGGTAGTAGTAAAGATTGGTATTCGCCCTGTATATTTCACCAATCTCCCAGAAGTAAATGATGCCAAGGAATTCATGATGCCATATGGAATAAGCACAAATCCAACATTCCATATTCCTATGGAACATGTTACGTATTACTGAAAGAAAATAACATCATTCATATCTACATTGAATATCATATCACAGATTATTTTGTTAAATTTACCTCTGATAACACCAAAAACTCAAAATTAGATATGAAATCAAGTAGAGTATTAAATAATGTTGTATCAAAAATGCATTCACAGGTATTGTCTTCAAGGCATGATTGAGGCCTAACTGTGAAAGCTCGGAAAGTAGCACAGGTGGCGATGAGGGTAATTAATGTCTAAAGATCTACTGACAATACCAACAACTATGTATCAAAAAGGCTAAAATCATCAACATTAATGCTTGAGTGATATTTGACACAATAAGGTTATCCTAGACAGTTCGGCATAATAAGCCGGAGGTGGCCAACATCAATATGGGCTAGAATGCACTGAATAATGATATGGTTTCCTGACATTTTGTATCGTTATGTTGCTCGAATAAAAAAGAAAAAACAATTTCACATGCCGAATCCATGTTATCACTTATACCGATCAGATAACGGTAATCTATATTACCCATACCATGTTTCCACCTGAGTCGATTGAAACTTGCCTAAATTGAAACGTAGTCATATAAAATTAATTGATTACTGACATAATTAAATACTGTGTTGAATTAAGAATATATTACTTTAGTAAATTCGGCCATGGCCACTGCATTCTCAAGGCCACAGTATATTGTAATAGGAATGAGAAGCCTTTGTGTTTGTGTCTCCACTGTTGCAAAGTGGCCTTCGTGGAATTAAACAATTCTCTTTTTGTCACCTAAACATAAACATAAACAAATCCATATATTCATAATTTGATTTTGATATATAACACCATTTGCAATAATTTCAATAAACCTGGACATCAAGTTAAGTTTTTGTACTTCAGAATATTACAGAAAGAATTCTCTCACAATACTCTTTTCATAACACATATAACTCAAGAATTAGGGTGGGGAAAGTACAATTTAGAATGGTTGAATATACTTAACGTGTATATTACACTTTTTTCTATTTAGAGCAATACCTTTTTGCCATGTAATAGGTGCTGAGGTAGGTTATCAACAAAGACAGAAAGTATAACAATGGCCAGCACGGCAAAAGCAATGTAAACTCCTACAAGGGTCCACACCTGAAATTCAAAAACAAATGAAGCAGGCTTAATATTTATCACTATAATAAAATCAATTCTAATAAATTGTATTGTAGAAATAGGATTTACTGCCTGTTTTGTCTGAAGGGTCTTCAATCAATGTTTTTTTAAATGTAATGTTGGGACAATCTTCAGCTCCACAAAAAGGTAAGTTTTCTTCAGCAACCACCAATGATGATCTATTCAGTGCTTTGGGGTACAGTACAGTTGAGGAAATTATTGATCCAGTTACTCCTGCTGATAAGCCATAAATAATTCTTAAAATGTTTGTTTTTTGCATCACGGATGGTTCCCTTTTTGATAATCATGATTGTGAAAAAAGGAACTACATTATGTGTTTTTCCATTAAGCCAGAATACCTGACAAAAAGAGGAAGTCCTCAGGTCAGCTCAAATAAAATTGAATATGAAGATTAAAAACCTTATTCAATTCTATATGTTCTGACATGATTAGAGATCAATCACTACCCCAATATGAAGATTTTATATTTGTTTTCTGTTTGAAGTCATTATTATTCATATTTTATGTGTTTGCAAAAACAATATATTAAAAAAAAAACAAATATATTCTCTATGTTTTACATGAATATAAAGATTTCATCTTTTTTGTGTTAAGTCATTTCTATTATTTTATATTCTTCTACATTTGCAATAAACAAATCAATTTATGTTAAGTGCAACATATCACTCCGACAAAATACCCAATATGAAGATGTCACCTTCAGCATGATAATAATACTCTTCCCAACAGGGATTCAAACCCTGGACCTTCAGCATAGAAGACAGACATATTCACCACTGAGTAATGTATCACCCCATGGCAGATTTGTATAAACATTGGGGTCACAGCATTGTATAGAAATTGAAATTAACTCAATTAAGTTACAGTTTCTTTGTTTACATGTCATTACTCAAAATATACCCAAATGTGTTGATGCCATCGTTGATTTCTGTGTAAAGACATTTTATTTATTTTTTGGGGTATTTTGTCAGTGGTTTCAACCGGGAATCGAACCCCAGACCTTTAGTATGGGAGACAGATGTCTTACCCACTGAGCCATGTTGAAAAGAAAGATTTGACCTTCTCACTGGTAAATCACAAAATAGTTAACATCTTTATCAGTCATCTTTATTAGTTGTTTTAAAAAGGGAGATATTCAGTAATTTCACACAGCGGCCTAAGTTAAATTTATAGACTAAAATTGTGCAAAAATATGTTTGTCTATCAAAAGTAATGCAAACAGATGAAGTAGATATATATAACTCATATCTCGTTTAAATCTAAGACACCATTTTTAGTGTCTGTAGGTAGGTATATACGGTTAGCATGCAATTATTTACATTGAATATGGGGTGTGTCATATAAAGCCCAGACTCATAAAACAGAAAATTGTAATGAAGCAAAGAAAGTCAGTGACTGGAGTGGTGCATATTTTTCTGAAGAAGTCATATGGAAAGTTGTCCGGTAGAACCTTAGTTTCATAGGGAGCGAATGTGTTGATATGTACTCAATGAGTTCACTAATCACAGAAATCAAGATAGCCGAATGCTGGTTGAGAATGTGCTAGATTCCTCTTAAGGGAAGTACACCTCATGTGTGTTATTCTGTGATCGGTACAATCATGGGGAACGTGTTGTCATTTGCTGTGGGTTGTGATTCGGTTTTTTTGTGGTCAATATGCTTCAAACAGTGTGACAGAACAGTGGAGTGTTCGTTGCATACATGTAAAAGATTCTTATATGTACATGTGCACGCGTATGAATATATTTCTTTGACATGTAAACAGAGAAAAAGAAGTGCATGATGACAAAAGGTTCAAGACCACAACATCGTCTTCGCCCATCAATGTGCAAAATTATCAATTCATATTGCTTGGAATTGTTTTCAAATCAATAGGGCATCTCTTATTCTTCTTTTAAAGAAATATAAGCCAATCAGAATAAAAACCCTTTTGGCCCTATTGTCTAAAGTTAGTTGATATAAAGATTAGTCCGGAAAATTAAAACCTTGATATGAAATATATCAACTTACAGAACTGAAATAGGCAAAAAAATATTCCAAAATATCTCGTGATGACTACATCCTCTTTTTCATTATTTAGTGTTGCATATCTGCAGGCAAGAATGGTGAAGTAGGAACTCTGAGCTGTCCACGACGTAGCTCCCCCGAGGCCCGCTAATATGGACATTGTACCCCATACTGCATATATATATATTGAATAGGAGACTAATTGGTGATTTATGAATATATCATTACCCATTTGCAGCCATCCAAAGAACAAGGGTAGAAAAGCATAGTGATATAGTCCATTTATGTCCAAATGTATTGATAATAAGTTTGGGTAGGAAAAAATATGATAAGACAAAAGCCCCATACAGAATACTGTAATTTATTGTTCCAATACCATCCTCTTTATGCAGAAAACATTGTAGCCTTGACAGGCTGCTGAAAGAGTTGTACATAAGTACATATCCAAATGATATCGGAAGGATATTTTTAAAAATCCTCTTGCTCTCCTTTTGGATGTCACTGGCTGTAAAGTGATCTTCTGTTTCATCCATGATGACTTCCTAGTAAGATTTCCAATATGAATATAATCCAAGAACATGAAATCCTGAGAAAGATGTCAATTCTGGCAACCATTAAATTGTCCTGGAAGATAATAGATTGTATCAAACAGTGATATATATATATATATATATATATATATATATATATATATATATATATATATATATATATATATATATATATATATATATATATATATATATATATATATATATATATATATATATATATATATATATATATAATATTTGTGATAGATTGTAGAATATGATTACATGTAGTCAAATGAATAAGATAAGATAATAGAATAAGATAATATGTAGTTATAAGAATAGGATAAGATAGTAGAATTAAATAATATGTAGTCATGTACTGTACTTGTCTGTGAAAGAAGGAATTTCTTCACATCCCACTCTTAGCTGTAATAAAAGTAACAAATTACAACTCCTAAACGGAATGAGTTGTCCAAACTCTCCGTCATTAACTACTTTTTTATTGATGACCTCAGCATTGGATATTAACATTTATCAACATAAAGATTCATTTAAAACCATAAAAACCCACATTACATGTATAGTGAACTTCCATATATTTATAGAGAAGTTCATCAGTCATTTTTATTATTTCTTTGTGTACAAGATGTGCTGAAATAGAACTCATATTCTTGAAAATCACAAGATCACGTAATATATGGTTGGATGCATATCTTTAGCCAATTATCGCTAGTCTACGTACCTAGACTGTGTATTAATGGTCCTTTATGCTCATTGGCAGCATTCACTGAAAACTACATAAAAAATAAATGAATGGAGAAATTTATATCATTTATCTGTCGCATTTATATTTATGTACATTTCAATTTTGAATACGTTTTGCATTCTTTAATGCCACATAGATGCTAACATACTTCAGCTAACATAATATCAGCGTAAATTATATCAAATTGATCCAACTAAGAGAGGAATCTTGTGCGATCATGTCTTATTGTCCTGCTTATTTAATAATTGACATGTCACAGTCCACTGCCAAACTCAATAGATTACAAATGGAATTAAGATCATGGTAATAGGATTTTATCAAATCGTGATCAGATGAACATCATGACATTAATTTCGTTGTTTGACACTAAACTGGACACCAATGTGACCTGGACACCAATGTGACCTGGACACCAATGTGACCTGGACACCAATGTGACCTGGACACCAATGTGACCTGGACACCAATGTGACCTGGACACCAATGTGACCTGGACACCAATGTGACCTGGACACCAATGTGACCTGGACACCAATATGACCTGGACACCAATGTGACCTGGACACCAATGTGACCTGGACACCAATGTGACCTGGACACCAATGTGACCTGGACACCAATGTGACCTGGACACCAGTGTGACGTGAACACCAATGTGACCTGGACACCAATGTGACCTGGACACCAATGTGACCTGGCACCAATGTGACCTGGCACCAATGTGACCTGGCACCAATGTGACCTGGACACCAATGTGACATGTGACAAAATATTTGACTCCGTGCCAATTGGCTACTAAAATACCACTTGTACTGAGTAACATCTCCTAAGACTGTCATTCAATGTAGAGTTCAAGACGAGACATCATAAAAAAAGACATCATAAAAAAAGTTATTATTACAAGGATGGTTCAGTGACATTCTCAATGGGATGCCAATTGGTTTGGCCAAGTTAACTGGTAGATGTAAATGCTTTATCTGATTTTAATGCATGGATGCACATGCGCAACCACTGCCAAAAAAACTATTGTGATGTTTCTTGAAGCAATCATGAAATGAGATTTTCAAACACTTTTATATAAATGTTGAAACCTCAAGATTTATGATGAAATGTTATTACCCCTCATATTTACCCTGCATAAATTTCTGTGCTCTTTGAAAGTAGACGAGTCTTCTGCTAAAACCTAAACCATCCATTGAACACTTTGTCAACAAAATTTGCTAAGCTGACCAGTGATCTAGTGCAAACACCTGCTTAGTAAAGTTTTGTAAACAATTGGGCACCTTCAGATTGGTACAATGGAGTGATTTGGCCTGTTTTTCCATTAATGTTTGTCCATTGGTACAGGCCTAACACCTAACAGACCACAATAGTGGTCACATGATTGTATACATGTGACCACCTGGTGGTCAAAAGAGTACAGGCGCTTTCAGCAAAACACAATAACCATTTTACATGTATTTTGGTTGATTTTAGTGAGATAGCTTGCTTGTATCACAGTTTTGTGGCCACATATCATTTCAGCATACTCCAAACCTCTGTAAAATTGCCCGTGACCTCTGTGATTTCATGAATACTTTAAGACAAGGTCAGATGTGTAATGTGTGCTTTGTGGCCATGCCATTTCACAAACGCAGTGTTGGCCTGATTCATGTAAGTTCAGTCTGGAAATAAATGGTGAATATTGATACTGTCCTGCAAACAATTCATTTTCCTTGTAACTATATAATATTCAGTAGTATAAGAAATGGTAAATCTATTCTAAAAGCTTCACTGGCATCATAGTGCCTAACTAACACTGAATAAATGTCATTTTCCTTATACAAAAATACAAATGTTGACAATGTTTACGGTTTTGTCGGAAACAAAACAAATATTCAAAATAATTAATATTATTATTATAGCTTGATGTGGAAAATTAAAACATGAATCATATTCAACTTGCACATATTCGTGGTTTCTGTTAGTCCTCAAAATGCTTTCTCATATTGTATGACATTCTGTAATGTGTATAATGTGCATATTTCAATAGGGGACATTATCGATCATTACTTTAATTTTCTCACTCCCGTGCAGTATTACCTCTATAATATCAATCTACAGTGGATTCTCAGCTCTGTGAGGAATGTGTAACATTAAAAATTGCTATAATGTTGACCAGACAACTTCATTATGGCACACTCATTTTAAAAAATACTTGGAAAAAGACACTGTGTGGTGCCGCATTAATAATCACACCTCAAGCCAACTCTCTATCCCATAGCATTTAATCGTGGTCATTTCCTACATACCAGCAAGGTATTTGTAGCATTCAGTTTTTCCACTACTATTGCTACATCACGGTTCCAATCAATGTGTGAAAAGTTGAGATGTCTTTCCCTCTGGTCCAACGTTCCATAGCTCAGGTATAAAGGATGTAGTAACCGACGTGTTAATTGACAGCTCTCAAAGCACTACAGAAAAAATATCAGCTTTACAGTCATCATATGAATGTCTGGTTTTCTCTCTGGAAGCCAGCCGGCAGTTATTATCCACTGACTTGGTAACAGCCCTCGAGATGGTGCGTGAAAGAGACGAATTAAGTCTTGTTGATGTCTGGGCCAAGGCAAGATGTTCTAGATGTATCTATAATGTATCTATAAATCAGGGTAAAAAATCAGGGTAAAAAATGTCCTCATATAAACTCATTTAAGCCGTTTTGAAGAGACCAATGTCTCACATATATATCTTTTGCTGATGTCTTTATTTTGTATTTGATTATCATAATTATGTAGTCATATTATTATACCTATGTAGTCATTTTAAATCTCTCCTTGGTGGACAGCTATGGTTTCATTGTAGCTGTGCTAGTCACCTATATCATTTTGACACCAGATGTCACCTGCTGAGTATATGGCAACAAATTGGTTAAGGCAATTTAAAAACAAGCAAAGTCAGAATTAAGTGTGTACTTAACCTATAATTCAAATTTCTGTTTATAAGGTTATTACAATTTGCAAAACTTTGATATCTAACATTCTAACTTCCTGAAACAAATGTTTTAGTCGTGAAGTATCATTATTTTACGTTTTGTTCAGTTTTATAATATATCAAGACATCAAGTAAGTCAATAACCTATCCATTTTGTTATTGTGTTAAATTATCATGTTCATAATAGATCATGAGTGAATAGATATGAGTGTATACATTATCATTATAAGTTTTAAGTAAAGGGGAACGTTTTTCAGCATTTGAGCAATTTTCCCTTACTTTTTTTAATATTGTTATTTCTGTAGACTGGTCTGTTAGAAGGCTTACCATCTGTAGACTGGTCTCCATCTGTAGTCTAGTCTGTTCAAAGGCTTACCATCTGTAGGCTAGTCTGTTTGAAGGCTTACAGTCTTTAGGCTAGTCTGTTTAAAGGCTTACAGTCTGTAGGCTAGACTGTTTGAAGGCTTACTATCTGTAGGCTGGTCTGTTTGAAGGCTTACCATCTGTAGACTGGTCTGCTTGAATTCGAAGGCTTACCGTCTGTAGAGTGGTCTGTTTGAAGGCTTACCATCTGTAGACTGGTCTGTTTGAAGGCTTACCATCTGTAGGCTAGTCTGTTTGAAGGTGTACAGTCTGTAGGCTAGTCTGTTTAAAGATATGTAGTCTGTAGGCTAGTCTATTTGAAGGCTTACCACATGTAAGCTAGTCTGTTTGAATGCTTACCATCTGTAGGCTAGTCTGTTTGAAGGTATACAGTCTGTCGGCTAGTCTGTTTGAAGGCCTACCATCTGTAGGCTAGTCTGTTTGAAGGTATACAGTCTGTCGGCTAGTCTGTTTGAAGGCCTATCATCTGTAGGCTAGTCTGTTTGAAGGTGTACAGTCTGTCGGCTAGTCTATTTGAAGGCCTACCATCTGTAGGCTAGTCTGTTTGAAGGTATACAGTCTGTCGGCTAGTCTGTTTGAAGGCCTACCATCTGTAGGCTAGTCTGTTTGAAGGTGTACAGTCTGTCGGCTAGTCTATTTGAAGGCCTACCATCTGTAGGCTAGTCTGTTTGAAGGCTTACAGTGTGTAGGCTAGTCTGTTTGAAAGCATACCGTCTGTAGACTGGTCTGTTTGAAGGCTTACCATCTGTCGGCTAGTCTGTTTGAAGGTATAAAGTCTGTCGGTTAGTCTGTTTGAAGGCTTGCCATCTGTAGGCTGGTCTGTTTGAAGGCTTGCCATCTGTAGGCTAGTCTGTTTGAAGGTATACAGTCTGTCGGCTAGTCTGTTTGAAGGCCTACCATCTGTAGGCTAGTCTGTTTGAAGGCTTACAGTGTGTAGGCTAGTCTGTTTGAAGGCCTACCAATTGCAATTGCAATGAAACATCTTAGAACCTCTTCCAAATATCTTCTTGAAATCTCGCATGGGAAATCGTTTTGCTAGAATAGATGCATACATTTGCAGATATAAAAATAAAAACTTATGAAAAATATTATGTACACAACAGGCCAATCATTTGTATAATGTAAGAATCCCTTGACAATATTGACTTCGAATTACCCTCATCCCTTGTTTTAGTTGCCATGTTTTATATATCAATAATAGATCATATGAAGTAACATCATTGATGTGTTACATATGTAACAATTCGATGTTTTCTGGACCAAATCAGGATGTAAATAATTCCATTTGACCAATCCATGTTATCACCTTATAAGTGTCAGACTCAGTGAGTTTGTTTGTTTGGGGTTTTACATCGCTTTCAACATTATTTCAGTTATTTCGTGATGAGACCTACTTGTAGCAGATATAGCGCAGGTCCTTGACATGACAACCCACCCGGTCACAGATTTACAAGGACAATGGGTTAACCCTTTGGCACAGGCCTCAGCTCATGTGGGAAATTGTATCATGAGTTCAATCCCGGCACGGCCGGGGTTCGAACCCACGACCTTTGGATCACCGCAGAGGAACTGGTGCTGGCACCCTAACCAACTGCGCCACGGCCCGTGGCCTCAGACTCAGTGAGGATATCAGATGGATCAGCAATACAGCGAGTGGCAGCACTGAACATCATGCTGAAAATCGGCAATGTCACGTCCAGGAAGTATATATCCATGATCTCTGCAAAAGATGACAAGAACTGAAGATTCCAATGAAAATTAATCTTCAGAAAATAACTTGATAATGATGAACCTGCACTCAGAAATTTAGATGCCAAACTGTGTACGTTTTCAGTACACATCAGAATAAATGATTCATGATTATATTAACCATTGCAATGTCATGCATTGATATACAAATCATCTTCTTTCACCGAAATATTAACAGGCCAAGCACATCAGTTACTAATAATGATCTTGGCCAATAATTGCTCACGAAATATGTTCATTAAAATATGTTCATGCTGTAGGTAATTTATGATATTATATATTTAAAAAATCACTTTATGGACACATAATTAACATTATGTCAATATTTTCCCATTTTATCATTATCAATCTTTATGACTTGCGGTATTCGATATGAGATACATATATAATGGTCCAGATTAAGTATGAAGGGCTATCCAATTTGAAACAACAAATGTAGAGAATGTGCACTGTGCCACCCCAGGTTCGGCCTTGGCTGTGTGTGGTGATAACGAGGTGATAAGGCTTGGTGACACACACCACCGCCTATCAAACCTGCTATCAACACCACTAAAGTCTGTGTCAGGGACATCACAATAGCCAGGCTTTAAGAAGTGCTTTATTCCCACAGAGCAAAATGGAACTTTGAAAACTTCAGAGGACAGACAGGGTGGATGGATTGTTAAAAGCAATTGTTGAACTTACTGGTAAGTATCGTGTGGGAAGAATGATTAATGTTGATAATTTCGCATTGGTTTACTAATTTCTATTTGAACATATATGTATGATATATTTTTTTGGATCAATTTTCTTATTATCAAAACATTGATGCAAAGTAATTAAAACAACTAAAATAATCATATTGTAACGATTTTAGCCAAGAGCTTATTTAATTGTACTTAAGTGTACAAAATGTACAAGTTGCTTCCAAATGTGATCAATGGCCGCTTGTATGGGTCATCATGGTCATTGTTAATTCTGATAGCAATATAACACGCCATTTCATTTACTCAATGAGGTAGCCCAACAAATGTGGGTCAAGTTCTATTTTCTAGACTTGAAAAAACACACACACGGAGTAAGATACACATTGTAATGATTCAGGGTGGCTTATCTTATAACTATTATTGTCTAATACTAAGAATATTACTTCTACCACGTGGACCTATAGGCATGATAGGTGGACCACGCCCCTTCT
The DNA here is from genome assembly GCA_949316495.1 of Amphiduros pacificus. Lineage (NCBI taxonomy): Eukaryota > Metazoa > Annelida > Polychaeta > Phyllodocida > Hesionidae > Amphiduros > Amphiduros pacificus. The sequence goes on from OX439004.1 coordinate 43,998,163, forward strand.
GAGCCCTGGTCAATATTTGTCTAATAAGATTTACAGGTTGGCAGCCGCGTCAGCAGGCACCGCTGTCTGTACGGTGAATAATACACTTCGCAGCCAGGTGTTGATTTGATTGTATATACATGTATGGCCTGTAGCACGTGGTGGTGTATGTGTGATGTGTTATAAGCACACTGAAGGAAGTGAAATGAGGACGTTATTACCAGGTCAGCTGACTGGACGATAATATGCACACTTCACACTCAAGCTAAAACACGGGCCAGCTGACCTGTCAACAATTTACTCCCGAAAATGCGATAGCTGTGAAATGGTTTGATGCAGATCCTCTATATATGTAAGGTATGTATAAAAGGCATAAAGTATTACACCATTTTCGCCATACACTTAACGATATTCACTGCAAAGTGTAGCAGCTGCACAGGTGAAATGTTTAGTCCAATGTTTACAGCACACCAGCATGTTACTATAATTAGAAGCAGCTCCACTCAACCTCATGACAATGTGCATGATGTGATCACCAAAGAAAACCTGGGCCACAGTTTTTGCACCATTACCTTTTATAATTTCATTGGAAAAAAGAAATATTTTGGGCAATTCATGTACATAGATGATAATGACAATTTTCATGTTTAATTGATGATTGATTTTGATAAGATTTTTTTAAAGATTTCAAACAAATTAATATGATTTCATTGCAGCATTTCATTATCATGATCATTCTATCCAAGATTCTGTTGAAAACATCATGTCATACTTTTTATGAGATGTGACAATAGTCTTTATGATATATAACTACTTATCATGATAAATGTTCTGCAAAGTTAATATTGAGGATACACATGTGATTCGCTCTGTTCTGACCTTCTGTATTGATTCACAATCTCATATTCCGGTTGCTAATAAACATGATAAACAGATGGTCACTACGTATAATGTATCACATTTACACATATATTTTTCAATATATGATGTGATATCAACTTGAAGGTCTGGCGAAACATGTCAGCTGTTAAATTAATTAAAAAACACTTTTTGTACCAGATCTAACCAGATTGCTTAACCCATATCAATAACTCAATAAAATTGTCCACATTCAACAAAAATTTATTTTACAATAAGCGTTTTTATCTGAATACCAGTATATGGACATTATGTTAAATCATGACTACATATTTACATATTTGTTTGTCTATATTAGGTATAATGATTTCAATAACATCTTGCATGTTACAGGGACCTGCAATATGTTAACAGTAAAAAAATGTTTAATATCCACATGGACAATAAATCAAACCAGATGACAATATCAATATTTTGTACAAAATGTCACTTGTTTCCTGGTTCTCATGACATGGTGTGATAATCAGCAAATGAGATTATTAGAATAAATGTCAGTTTAGACTTGGACATGCAACATATCTATTTGTAAAAAGCATTGTGTCGCCATAATGATATTTTTAAAGCATTGTTTCGCCATAATATATGATATTTTCTTTCTTTTCAGGCATGAACATCCTGTGATATATTATCACCTAAAAGTTGGATAAAACATGGATGAAAAGACATGCAACGGGTTTATTCATGTTATGTTTGATAAGTAGAGAATTTGAGGTAGTATACTGTGATATGTGAGCAAAGTTGTACAAAATGGATGAATATACTTTCAGTTGGGAAGGTAGAGACCCCAATGAGGAACCGGAAATGGAGGGACTTCTTGAAAATGAAGTACTTCCAGTTCCTGGACCATCATCGTCTTATGGGCATTATCCTAATAGAACCACTAGATCAGATAGCGACGATACATTGATAGCTATTGGATCTAACATGGAAAATGGACACAGAACACTAGAACATGGGTACAACCCACCGGAAAGCCCAATAAACATTGACGGTCCCCCACAGGTGGAGTTCCGCCACATTCTTGCCTCCAGACAGACTTCACATACCTCCATTACAGGGTATGAAAGGGACCCAGAGACAGAGGAAAACATGAAATTTGTTGTGTCTTGTGTGCTATTTGCTGTGGTGATAATAATGTTCTTTGTACTCATATTTGTCTACAATCCTTCTATTTAGTGCAACATGCAGCTTTATACGATAATTAACAGAAAAGACAATTGTTTTAGTATAAACTTGACCAAATCATGAAATACTTAGCATTCAACATGTACTATTTTCATATGGAGGGTAACAGTTTGATATTGGAGATATGTTTGTTGGAGTTTTGTCGATTAATAGAGTCCAGCTTAATTAAAAGATTGCTGTTAAGTCTTAGCTGAAAATTTATTTTTTAAGTAAATTTTTTAGCCTGAAAATAATTTTTAACGAGGTTTTCTGGTTATGATATAAAGTGATATATTTATGTAATCTGTCATGAACCTTTTTTGTGAAGAGTTATAAACATGTACACCAATGCATGATAAATGTGAGTCAGGGGCTTGAACACACTATATTTTTAAGGTATATATAGATAATACATTATACATACATATATATGTCAAAATGTTTATATATATATATATATATATATTTATTCAAGATTTGCTTTCAAGAAACATTCAATTTATATACCTTCATGGTATAGATAAAAAATTTTAATCATGTTTGTCCTGGTAATTAATACTTTCATAGATACTTCCATTTATTTATGGTAAGTACAAATTTTGTTTATGTCAAGACAAATTCTGTTTGGTGTCAAATATGCAGTTATCGATATTTAATATGTTATATTATATTGTTAAAAGGCTTATTTTACAGGATCCAAAAACTGCTACACTATTGTATGAAATATTCATACAAAAATGTTTCCACATAGCCAAGAACATAACACTACAAAGATTCAAAATGATTGAAGTAAATGGTCAAAATAAAACGTTCAAACATTTGCAACGCAAACCCATCAGGAGCTTTGATGAATCACGTGACAATTATATTTCAGATTGATATTGATATTGACATAATATAAGTGTGCAATGTAACAGACCAGGAATCATTAATCTCCTGAAAAAGTACACTGATACAGACAGATAGTCTATAGTGGGAGGGTATCATAATCATGATAATGTATAAAGACTTATATTGTAATGACGTTCGCTTGATACGATCAAAGCATCGAATGTACCTATGCATACTGCAGACATTTATTTAAAAAGTGCGTGGCATGTTGGTCACATATTACAGGTACTGGATACTTGACGATTTCAATATAATTGTTCAACCAATATGCTTGAACACACACACAACCAAACACACACAAACATATATATATATATATACACGTATGCATACGTCTACACGTATGATTTAGCATAAATGAATGTTTTTCAAAGAATAATTAAGTTTACACTGACAAAATAAAGAGTAATAATAGTTGACGTTTGTCTTGTTTTAAGTCCACTGATAGTAACAAAAGATGACACCAGATGTCAGTTTCTCTGCATCTTCCTGGATCATCATTGGGCTTTCTCCCACCAGGTGTCGACAATGTATCATTTATATTGCCATATGACAGGACACAGAAGTGAGACATGAAGAACAACTAATCTCCATGTTTGAAGACCTTAAAGGTGATTGCACGTGGGACAACAATGCCCTCCAGTGACAAAATTAAAATCCATACCAAAATCTAGATAGAAAAATAATATAAGTCATTGGATTTTCTATGGTCTTGTGTGAAATGATACCAAGTTATGACATGATATTTTACAAAGGTGAAAAGATAAAACAGCATTGTGAACCCACGGTTTTTTGTTTTATATCATTATCAAAGATCGATAGGAAACATTAGATATCAAAATGTTCAGAATGGCGTCGGTGTCTTTTATTGTAGCTGACAATATATTTGAACGAACAGATTTAATTTATGAGATTTAATTTCAGGTTCAAACCTTTAACTTTGAAGCTCATTTCTTAAAAAAAATATCTGTTGACCATTTTTTCTTCTATATCTTCTATAACTAACTACAAGTGAGTTATATGGATTTATTCAGATTTGGTTGATGGGTTTTCGGTTTTTGGCCTTGTTGAGGAAAATCACCTTTGAACCAATGCTTTCCTATATGTGGTTTGCTAAACTAGAATAGGAGCCAGCTGAAAAGTGAGAAATGCTGAGTGACTGTATGGTGAGAGATTTCAAATATTCTTCTTCAAGAACTGTTCTTTTTCAGTTTATCTCATTTTATGTCAAAATATATTGAATTTTGTTTTTGGCTTTAATGGATAGAGCATCAGTTTGAAATACGAAGTGCAGATTGGAAAATATAATGATGATAGTTCAATGTGCGTCAAGAATTCTATATTTTGCAAGCAAGATTATTTTATATTTCATGATAAATCTTTTATATGCAATCTTATTTATGCAAGATAACAACTGAGATAAAAAATGTTAAAAGTGCCAGCTTCGCAGCATTTTTATCTGCACTCCTCCTGTGTGGTCAATAAGACCTTTTTGGAGAAAGGTTCGAAGGACTTGATTTATTTTCTTGAGTGGGGCTTTCAAGGTTATATATTTCCTAGTCACGTAATGAGATTTCTTATTACACTATTACACTATTCTTATTACACTACCAAGGACCTGATTTGTTTAACAAACATTTTTAGCTGAGCATAGCATAGTTTCTGCATTGGGGGGGGGGGGGGGGGGGGGGGTCAACTTCAATATTTTCCTCTGAAACTCGTAGTTCTTAGTTATGAGTAGGTAAGATGTATTTTCAGGGAACCAATTCTATCTTTTTTCATTAGGCAGCCCCAACAATTAAATCTTTACTATCTAATAGTGGAGAGTGACCTGTAACCCACAATCAGCAGATGCACAAAAATATGACACACCCAAGCAATACAATCTTAACAAACCATTCAATCTATTGCATTTCAACCATAATTCTAAAGGTGTACAAAAACAACATGCTATTTGATAATACAAAAAAATGTTTTAGCAAGATCCGATTAACAATTTTACCGAAGTAACTTTCTCTTATTATAATATTATATCATTAACCAGCACAGTTTATCATATGCTGAAAAGTATTACTGTAAGTTAATAAGCACCAATAGTCTTTTAATTCCATCTCAACCCTCATCCATTTACAAATGTCAAGGAGATAGTTTAGTGAGAAAGCTAGGTTGCTCAAACAAGTTTAATACTTTGGGAAGATATATTACAGCATGAACTTAAGATATTGCTTTTTAAATTCAGGCCTTGGCCTTCACCATACACACAGAATAAGCATGATAGTATACTTCTATACCATTCGGCCCCCAATGAGGATCGTGGCCTCATTCCACCAGCTTTCCATACCAATTGATAACCCGTCATGGTTACAGATGACCAAAATGACATTTTTGAATAATGTTATCAATATAAATAGCTTACGGGCATAATCAAATCATAGTTATCTATAATCATATTCATGTTGCATTTATCAATATCTGTTATCTATCAATATGCTGGTCTGGTGCAGGGAATTTATATGCTATACTTACATCAATTTTGTATCAATTAATTATAAGTTGGGGGACAATGGATACAAGCTTCATACATCAACATTTCAAGGGGAAACAGATTATTACAAATGTAATGATGAGTACATACCCTTTGACATATATGCTCGATCTGTAAGCTAGTTTTGTTCATTCCTAGGTCTCCTAGGTCTGACTCAAAAAGACATTCCTGATATCTTTTTGCAGAGCCTGGTATAAAGTATAGCTTTTACTACTACAATGTCGGACACTGCTTATCAAAATGACAGATAGATTTGTGAACAAGATATTCATTCCTTCTAATGCATGTGTGAAACTCATAAAATCTAGGTTGTGAGATTAACCTGTTAACCATTATTCGATCTCGATCGTTCTTGTTTCTTTCCTCCAGACATTTTGGTTATTTATATATCATATTGAATGGTTTGACTTACATTAGTATCTCGTCAAGATACCTTTCTTTTGTGAACCATCATGCCTGGATCGGACAAGTAAACATATTTTTGACTGACACATTGCAGTAAATCATGAAGGACTCGTTTGGGTAAAACGTGAGCTTCAATGGACAAATGTATCATAAAATTGAGTGATAAAAACTGAACTAATAGTACCATGTATATGTCACCGGGCCAAGCAAAATATTGAAATTGGTAGCAGTCCAAAAAATCAGTCACTCCCCTTATATCATGATATGCGATGTCAAATATCTATATTTTATTATGCGATTAAGATACATGGGGTATCATAAGGTGGAGAAATCAGAAAGTACAAAAATACAAAATCCGCTACCCATTTTCTTCTGTTAAAGATGTTTAGCACACTGGTTGTTTGCTTCTCTGTTTTCGTCTTTTCCACCTTCTCCTGACTGTGCGACAATGCATTCATTCAAGCATAACCACATCATCGCTAAATGCCCCTGTATTGTAACCCACGGGCTTGTTGAGGCTTTGAAGTCAAGCGTGACATGTGGCGTCTCGGGCGACCGACTCGGCCTCCTGTCATCATCAAAGCCCCCACCAGAGCTGACGAGACGCTCATCAGGCAGACGACCAAATCATCAAGCAGACGACCAAGTGGTCCCGATCAAGGCTTGATCCTTGTCAAAGTCATTTTATTTAACAGACTAATCTCAATGATAATATACGCACTCCTTCTCCTATTATTATGCTAAACTACAATGATTTATCATCACCAAACTTTCTACACTTGAACATATCTATTGAATATCCAACAAACAATGAAATTGGATCTTTTTTTAAAGTTGTGCAGTACAACAATTGTTTGATTTCTTCATATTAATAAGAAACAGAAGAAAACGAGTCAGGTTAAAAGAATAAGTAATAAAGAGCTACTCCTCGACAGGTATCCCCTTGCAAAAAATCTGGCTTATTATTATGATCTTTGTAATGAAATATTTAATCTTCACTGGTTTCATTCGGCGTGTAGCGTATGGTGGCATATATGCAGTTAATTACAGAAATGAACGACTTTGCAGATAATCGTTGCTAAACACACACCATGCCTAAAATTTCATATATTGGCAAGAGCTCAACATCGATTTGTTAGCCATTGTTGTCTTTTTTGGTGAGAATTATGTAGAAATCAGACACTAGTATATTTGTATACCAAGTTTATAGATGAGGAACAGGGAACCCGGTAGACACAAGTGATCCTGGCAAGCAGCCCACACCCCGCTGACGCTCACTGACACACTCTGCCTCTTTGATACAATATATCCCGTCTTTGATATATTAATTTCCCAAGTTTCCTATAGTTAAGTGTTTTGTGGTGTTAATCATTAATATTCACTTTGATTTTTTGTCCGGTCTAGTGGCCCCCTGCGAGAGGCGGCGTACCTGTATTGTCCTGTGATGCATTTCACATCTCCCTGTATCAGCATCATGCTCATTTCAAAGGACGTGCTCCATAAAGCGTGACAAAAGACTAATAAGGGCTGCTGAAAAAACCGAATTGTGTGAATTATGCCTGGGACAATGGTAGTGGTGAATAAAGCACAAATATGGGGTGCTCCATTTCTGTAAACAACTCCGGGTCATTAAGGTTGACTGTTTCATACATTCATCACATTTGTGTTGAGAATATGGTAACAAACCTGTTTCACTTTCATTTGGCTCATTTCTAAAATGTTGCATAGTGAAAATTGTGTTAAAGAACATAGAGTATCAAACAATTGAGTAGATTCTTATTGACTTTTTTCAAAATAGCTAAAAATGATAACCAGTAACGGAGACCGTTGTCACTGTCATCAGCATAATTCATATGTAGTCAGTTTCAATCATTATTCTTTGATAATAACCAGTTATTATCTTCTGCAACTCATCATTAGAGCTACGGTGAAAGCCAAAATGTGGAGAATCTGGTTTCACGTGAAAAGCTATTTTATCCAGAAAACAATACAATTTTGATGCAAACTCCATTGATGTGGTGTGCAAGGAAGATTTATTTGTCCGATTAGTCAAAGTGACATTTCTGGTCTGTGACTTGAGGTGACTTGATGACACCCATGATGTTCCTAAAATGACCGCTCCCTGATGCCACGGCCACGTGCCCACCAATCAGCCGAGACTTTAACGTTATGTCAACGATATTTGATACTTCCAGGTCTTAGATAATGTGACACAATTAAGTTAGCTACAATTAATGACACTAATGGACTCAGAACTATTGAATAAAGTATAATTTGATTAAAATTAGGATTAGAAAAATAGAAAGCTTATACTTTAATTATCAAAATGTATACAATGTATGATTCAGACTTGGTCTCCCTCTGACTAAAGGTTAGTGTCAAGACTGCTATATAATTATTTTGTCAATTTACAAGAAAACAGAACAATTTTTTATCCCATCGTTCATTTAAATGAATATAAGTGCAGAAGTACTACATGTATAAAATGTTTTTCTTTCTATACAGACACATTTCGGCTTTTTCGCAGCCTCTCAAAACAGAGATATTTAAAAATTTAAATGTCTCTGCTCAAAATAAGGAAAAAAGGGCGTTAAATAAGTCCATTCTAAATCATAACAGATAAATATATTTACGCTTCGTATGATTTTTTTCGTGTACGAATATGACAATTTCTGTACAATTTTCCAATAAAAGTGAAGATATAAAAATTAGGATTAGTCCATTCTAAATCATGACTGATAAATATATTTACGCTTCATATGATTTTTTTCGTGTACGAATATGACAATTTCTGTACAAGTTTCTAATAAAAGTGAAGATATTGAACCTACATTTACATTGACACATCACTTTTCCCAATCTCCGATTTTGGAGAGGTTCAAGTGTGGCCACCCACGGAGAAGCTGTGCCTGACCCACGCGGTCAAGAGATGCTCCTTACTATCTCAGGTGTCCGTGAGGATGAAAGTATCAAGCTGACCACTCCATTGAGGATGGTCCCCACGATGAGTGGTCACGTGACAGGGAACTGACCATACATCCCTGCACAGTGTCACCCTGGATGACAGGCTTTGTCCTCTACTACTGGACACTGGTCAGTGTGCCGGAACCATTCACACGCCAAATGGATCTCGTTCCTGATAGTTAATACCGGCAAATTATATGGGTACTCAGTGTCTGCTTCACTCCCATGTCATAGGATGACAGGATGATAGAAAATATTCATGCCAAATCTATCTTGTTAAAAATTTGATCTTTCACAAAATTGCTTTTGTGTGTAGTTGTGTGTAACACAGTGGATATCAATTAAGGTTTATAATATAATATCTTGACCCATCTTTTAGAAGACTCATTTCTCTCTCAAGTTATATGGAAACTATCATTTATTTCAAATCTAATTAAAATACCAAAAATGAAAGACAAATAATTGAACCGGCATACAGTGCAAATAGTCCATCTCCTTTATTGATAATGTAGTTGTTCTAACTAGTCCATTTGAAAAAAATAATTATTTAATTATTACCTTATATCTAGTGATATTGAAATAGATCCGGGTAAATATATTCTTGTTTTTTACTAAGAAAATTGCTATTAACGAACAAAACTAGTGATCATCAAGTAAACAAAAATCTGCCCGAAAAGCAACCAACCTCATACAGGTCGAAAGGACTTAGGTGCAGGAACAATAACCAATCTCATTAAGGCCAAGAACTATAACCAATCCCTTTAAGGTCAGGAACTATGACCAATCCCATTAAGATCAGGAACTATAACAAATCCCATTAAGGTCAGGAATTATTACCAATCCCATTAAGGTCAGGAACCATAATCAATCCCTTTAAGGTCAGGAATAATAACAAATCCCATTAAGGTCAGGAACTATTACCAATCCCATTAATAAGGTCAGGAACCATAATCAATCCCTTTAAGGTCAGGAATAATAACCAATCCCATTAAGGTCAGAACTACGTCTGTGTCAATAGTTAAGGTGTGATTGGAAATAAATAATGAACAACAAAATAGTGAAAATACCCAAAAAGCTACATATTTTGCAAGTCCAACAAATTAATTTGTGTACAGATGCCATCCACAAAGACTTCCCCGTTACCTGTCCTGCATAGCATGGAACACCCTATCGCTGTTGTAAAAGCACACAAGCGACTCAATATGGTAAGTACTTGTTAATTTCCAAATGATATAATTTGACCAAGGCCCACCTGGCCAGTTGACCTGTTCTTTCTATGGTATGTGCTTGTATACCAGACTATGTTGACATTTATGAGATACTTCACCGTATTTAAAGCTAATAAAACAGAACAAATTGTCTAAAAGGACTTCTACGAGGCCGCATAATTGTTTCTGTAATTGGTTGGGCGGGAGGTGACTTTTCGTGACTTTGTGTCGTTTGGAACCTGTACGTAATTGGCAGAACACCACTATAACGCTTCAGCCATCAAGTGATACGCTCTCCCCACCTGCGTCCGGATATCGCTCCAACAACTCAAGAAATACTTTTTTTTAATGACATCTTAAAACAGAACATTGATTTGGTCAAATTTCAAACCCGTTTTGAACCAAATTAGTATTTAAGCTTGAGCACATCTTTTTTGGTGAATGCATATGGTTTTAACATTTCTACACCAGAGCAGACGACATTTGACAAGTTACAAGACGCGCCACATGGCATAAAACAGTAATGAGGTCGTCACACGTTTCTAGATGGAGTTCTGCCAATTCCTTGCGTTCGTACATGTACATAGCTTCTAATTGCTGGTTATTTGCAAACTGTTTCTCTTTCTAATGAATGATAGTTAACTATTTAGGGAATATGAACAAACTTGACATTTCACTTTATTATTTTTTTCCTACGAGAAATACAAGAGCAGATGGTTAAAACATGAATAATAACGATAAAAAATATTCTCTTATTGTTCAGTTAATACTATTCTGCATATAATTCAAGGAAATTAGATAATAAGCATGTAAAAATAAGGTGTTGATAAGAAATTCCATCTGTCTCAAAATTAATATGAGGAAATTTAACATGTTTTTGTCTCTTTATATTCTTTGCATATGTCCTCTTCAATATAATAATACAGACAAAGGCACACACTTACTGTACTCGTATAAAGTACAAAATGTGTACAACTCGAATATTTAAAAGAAAAGTGACTCTAATTTATTTGAATATCTTTTTATACAGAACTCAACTCCAGCTTCATCACAGATCTTAAAAATCTCAGAGAATAACTTTAAGTAAAAATGAACTATAATTTTGAAAACTAGAATGTGCAGTTCAGAATCTGTGCTTAATCTTATTTCTTGTCATTTGATACGCCATACAGAATGAAAGCAAACAATTACTTTTGGTACTCACAGCCAAAAAATCACTGTTTGGCTGGACCAATTCCATGAAACGTCAGCCAGGTACTTACGTCATACATACTCATGCCAGTATACCCTTATCTCTGGAACACCGATATATATGATATTTTTTCATATATTCAGTTGTTACGATCCAAAAGCAAGTTTTTGGCTAAATAAACTCTTGATATACTTTTTTTTTATCAGACCAGAAATCTAATTTCTAAAAATCTATCCTCATTATGGTTGAATTCCAACCAAATTTAAGAGATACAAAGAATAGGAACATTGGCATTCTGTCATTAATGTTAATTAACACAAACTTGGAGAGATACGGTTGTATATCAAAAGAGAAGTTTTGAGTTGAGAAGACAGTGAATAGGCATTCAGACACCTTAAGTAGTAGACAAAACCTGGCTATTGTATCAACAGTGGACCTAGGATTCAGAGAGATGATCTCATAAGGCCACTTAATTTGGCTACTTAATCAAGCGGTGAGCATCTTAAGCAAACACCGCCTTATTAAGACTCAATGCCACAAAGTGCTCCCTATGTCATTAACAAATCATATTCTCACCTTGGCGTCAATATATCTTGCACTTGTCTTGAGGCAATTCGTAACTTCAATATGATACCCCTATTTCTTATGGCCCAAGTGGTATCTGTCCTGTTAGATTTCAACAAACTTAAATTATCGATACATGCAATTGGTGCAATTTACAATCCATATTTGAAATGTTAAAGGATGGGATCAGGTTCAATGGGGGTGATCTATTTCAGAGGTCACGTGTTCGGGATATGAAAGCGATACAAAACAATCTGCCACAGAACGGAGATTTTGAGTGAAGTTGAAAAGTAAATAAGGTTGTGTATCTTTGTCTCTTTTTGATAATTATCGGAAATCCTTCAATTTTGCTCAGTAAATTGAATATGAGAAAATAATCACAACTATGTTTGATTTCACGTGTTAGTTCTGGATAAAAGGAAGCTTGCATAATGGGAATGGCAGTACCATTGTCACACTCTGGAAATTTACCAAACTTGTCTTTTATGCTAAATCTAATTAGGTTATAATAGACATCTCCTGGAGCTACTCTTCCACTACCTCAAACAAACATGGTTCTCATTGCAGTTCTTGGTCTGAAATCCAGCGAATTTGGTCGACATATGTGAGACAAAAGATCTAAGAAAGGGGACGGCAAATGGGCTCAATAGACATAATTGGCAAGTCCTTTTATTTCAATCGAATTCCCTGGAGGGGAAAATGAAATTTTGATTTACGATGGGAGGGATAAAGTTATCATCTTGTGGATAAAATATGATCCATTATAAATCAAAAACACAAATTTGGTTGAAATATTTCAGAGTATTTAATGGTCAGAAACCATGAATGATCCAGGATTTAACATTACATGTTATTTTTTTAAACAATTAATTTATGTCTTTTACAATTAGATTCACTTTACCATTCAAAGTTAGCTAAACTCGAATAGAACACCAACCACTAATACTGGACTAGTAATGTAGCCAACCAAAGTCTCAGCTTTAATTATAACCACATGTCAACATTAATTAAATTATCACAAAGGTCCATGCTGTAATTATAATCAAACATTATAAGAATTGGAGTCCCTACTTGGCACCGCGACACTCACACAATCAACTCACAACATTTGTGAGAGAACTTAACTACTCATTTTATGACGCTACATAGTGTAGTACAGACCACATGTCCTCTTTACCTTTACTAAGCAACAATAATATAACCTTACCAAGCAACAATATAAGCAGGGAGAAGCAACACACCAGGAAAGGGATCAAATGAGAAAGAGGCCAGAGTACAGCCACGTATTATGAAAGCAAAAGGGACAGATGACGACCACTATTAAGGGTCTCAGGGGGGTTGTGAGGTTGAGACTTGTGGATAGTTGTGCCCCCATTTATCTCCCAGTCTCTCACGCCCTTCAGACTTGTGGATCCAGATGGCACATAAAAGGATCAGAAAGCCATCCCTTGCTACCTCAAGTGCATATATTATAGTTAAAGTTACCGACGCTTTCTGCTCTCACTGAAAAGTGTTGTTTAATCAAAGGCATATATCAGTGTTACATTTGTTATGGTATCAAGCATGTCAGAGATGCATAGATGGTATCAAGCATGTCAGAGATGCATAGATATTCTTGTATAACATGGGAACTTCCCTTGAGTTTTGGTCTTTGACATATTTCTTATTTCGGATATATCTTAAAACTAAAATAAATGTATCTCTACATTTCTTTACTAGGTGGTGCATTCAAAATGCTGTGAGAAAGTTCCACTTGATCGTGGCTGAGGACTTGGGGAGGACTTCCGCTTAAGTCTCACAACAAAGACACCAGGGCCTCGGCGTGAGAGGGATCCCCTTGTGGGCCATCACGGTCGCTCTCCACCTACGATCCAAGCCAACTTAAGTCAATTATCAGATTAAACTGTGGAGTAATTCAATAAGCCGGGTATTTACGGTGTTGGAGCGATGCGGAGGCAGGGAAGTGATTGTTTTAGGATGTCTATTGTTGTGAGGGGAACGTGAGAACAATAGGCCATCTGCCCAAGTAGCAACGCAGGCAACCCGCTCTCCCGACGACTCTTACTGACGATAGAGGGCGCCACTCCCGACCTGGCGTTCTTGTCCGGACTGAGCCAAGCTTACGTAATGCTTTAATGAAACGAGAACTCTTATTTACCCCATTTTACCTTATACAGGCATGACAACCTAAGTACCACATATGCAATTAAATTGATCACGAACATGGTAAATATAAATCAATACCAGCAATTTCTATTGATTTCATAACGTAACTTTTTGTGTCTTTTCGAGGGAATATAATTAATGAGGTAACAGCTCGTTGAAATAGATTGCCGAAAACATGAGTGATATTGCACAACTTCGGTGTAAATGTCTCATCTTGAGACGATTCATGATTCATTTCTTTTCTTTACCTTTCCAACCCAACTAACTTGATGATAAAGGTTGGAAAATATCTACGTGTAAGGTAATGCAATGAAACTTGGCTTAATTGACACTTCCTTGTCATAACTAATTTTCAGGAAATGTTCCAAAACAAAAGGCGGCATGTTACAATAGAGCAGCGCAGTGGTTTGTCTCCCGGGGGTTGAGCGATGTTCGCTCTCCAGGGAGAAAACTTCCAGACAGAAATGGAGACACGTGCTGGTGTTTACTGCAATGTAAATTGGATGAAAAGTCCGGAAAATGAGAGGAAAATGGCGAGTCCTTCCTACTGAAGCTTCGAGAGCGTTGTTGGACGTCCTTCAGTGCTCCCGCGTGGTGCATGCAGGCTTTTATTCTGGTGGTGATCACACCCTGTGACACCTTCACTCATCATTTCTGATAGGACATCATGGACATGACACTTCACCCTCGTTCTGAACACGTGGGCTCTTGTATTTTCCCAATTAGCCATACTAAGCAGTTATGGCTTTTTACCCTGCTCACTCCCCCTTTTACCCCATTCTGAACATTTGGTCAGTCCATTGAAAGTCGTGGATTAAATGCATTACCTATCTCATCCAACAATTTTGATGGTTTAAATAAAAGGGTAGCAAACAAACTTTTGTTAATGCTCACTCTACCCTGATCATTTTGTGGCTTTTGTCCCAGACTTCAAACATTTCACATCAAACAGCAGCGTGAGATACTGAACCAGTAAACAGTAGAACAATTCACAGTGAAATATGAAATACGATGTTTGATAACTGTTATCTGTGCACAAATATAATTCCTACCTGTCATACATGGTCAATTAAGCGAGTGTTCGTGTGGGGGTCACTGTGATAAATAAAATCATGAATTGGTCAAACAGATTATTGTATATAATGCTTCTGGTTACATTTGACTTGTTCTAGATTACCTCTGAAGATTATTTCATTCAGTATTACAGTTCCCGTACTTGCAACTGTCAACTTATCTATATTTTCTTCCTTCTAGTATATCCTACTGTATATCAACTCAGCGTTTGATTTAATCCCTTTTGAGCAAAATCTTTTTTTTTCATTTTTGTGTAAACATTCGATCAGCCAACCCTTTTTGATTAGTTTTCCCATTTTGAGTTACCT
This sequence comes from Amphiduros pacificus, assembly GCA_949316495.1. Taxonomy (NCBI): domain Eukaryota; kingdom Metazoa; phylum Annelida; class Polychaeta; order Phyllodocida; family Hesionidae; genus Amphiduros; species Amphiduros pacificus. The sequence continues at coordinate 44,013,541 of OX439004.1, forward strand.
TTAAACATTTCGTTTTTGTTATGCAATCAGCTTATAATATTTCCTGCAACATTTCACTGACCCCCTTTCATCTTGTGTTAGGTTGTTCTATTCTAAATAACAGTCGGCAAATACCTAACACACAAAACAAATCACAAACTATAGTTTTCCAAATTTCCAAATTTAATATATCTGCTTTATTAACCCCCCGCAAGTATAACTTTTGATGCAGTTTGTTTGACCAATACATCAGTTTTTCAGTTTTCATTGCGTTATCGTATAAATTGTGTGATACAGAGCGTGGTGGTTAAAAAAAATACCATCATCTACACAATTATTTTCACATATTGCTAAGACACCATTTTTGCCACATTTTGGGGTGCATCTTTATACCATGCATCTTAAATGGCCAACATTGCATGAAGACAGCATGTAAGTATGCAATAAATTCACATTTTTCCATGGTACCGAACCCATTTCTACAAACAATTAATTATTGGCTTCATGCTTAACATTTAACCCAATAATCTACTTAAACTCCACAATACACGACACTCTGTTCGTAAGTTTATATAGAGGCAAAGATTAAGCGACCAGTATCTATATATTCTGGGGTGAATCTTGCCCCTTCAGCTGTCATACTGAGGAGATAGATGGGATATCTATGTGTGTGTGCATGAGTGCCTAAGATTGCCTAGTTTCACGTGTTGTCAGCAGAGTGGGTGAAGATTTGGGCAGCAGATGGCGAGGTCCACATGTTGTCTGAGACAAGTGTAATCACATTAAACACGTAACTCACAATGGACACATCCCGGCTCAACTAGTGATCCCACCTTTGTGTATGATACCTCCTAGCCTACAAACAAAACAACATCAATACAACAAAATATTAGGATTTGGTGTTAATATTTAAAATGTATTCATTGTACAATTATGAGAATATGTTTGCGTATATGGTGTAGCAGAGTGTTAATAGTGTATGTATTGTATCGATGGTTGGCAATGAATGATGTATTGTATCGATGGTTGGCAATGGCGGATGTATTGTATCGATGGTTGGCAATGGCTGATGTATTATATCGATGGGTGGCAATGGCTGATGTATTATATCGATGGTTGGCTATGGCTGATGTTGTATTGATGGTTGGCAATGGCTGATGTATTGTATTGATGGTTGGCAATGGCGGATGTATTGTATTGATGGTTGGCAATGGCTGATGTATCATATCGATGGTTGGCTATGGCTGATGTATTGTATTGATGGTTGGCAATGGCGGATGTATTGTATTGATGGTTGGCAATGGCTGATGTATTATATCGATGGTTGGCAATGGCTGATGTATTGTATTGATGGTTGGCAATGGCTGATGTATTGTATTGATGGTTGGCAATGGCTTATGTATTGTATCGATGGTTGGCAATGGCTGATGTATTGTATCGATGTTAGCAATGGCTGATGTATCATATCGATGGTTGGCAATGGCTGAAATATTATATCGATGGTTGGCAATGGCTGATGTATTATATCGATGGTTGGCAATGGCTGATGTATTGTATTGATGGTTGGCAATGGCTGATGTATTGTATCGATGGTTGGCAATGGCTGATGTATTGTATCGATGTTAGCAATGGCTGATGTATCATATCGATGGTTGGCAATGGCTGAAATATTATATCGATGGTTGGCAATGGCTGAAATATTATATCGATGGTTGGCAATGGCTGATGTATTGTATCGATGGTTGGCAATGGCTGAAATATTATATCGATGGTTGGCAATGGCTGATGTATTATATCGATGGTTGGCAATGGCTGATGTATTGTATCGATGGTTGGCAATGGCTGAAATATTATATCGATGGTTGGCAATGGCTGATGTATTATATCGATGGTTGGCAATGGCTGATGTATTGTATTGATGGTTGGCAATGGCTGAAATATTATATTGATGGTTGGCAATGGCTGATGTATCATATCGATGGTTGGCAATGGCTGAAATATTATATCGATGGTTGGCAATGGCTGATGTATTGTATCGATGGTTGGCAATGGCTGATGTATTATATCGATGGTTGGCAATAGCGGATGTATTGTATCGATGGTTGGCAATGGCGGATGTATTATATCAATGTTAACAATGCTTGATGTATTGCATTGATGGTTGGCACGTGTGCTTGCATCCCACTGACATATGGCTAAACGTCATCACGGCGAGATGACTGATCACAAGCCGCAGATATGACGGTGATCAAAGCCCGCCAGGTAGCGCTAGCTGATCTGATTGCCGTTAACCGCCCTGCTACACATACTAATCACCCCAGCCAGCTCCGAAGTGCTTATTCCAATGTGTACAACTTTCCCAAAGGTCATCCGTGGCAACAGAGGGCGATCTTGTATCGATAGTTTAATTTGAGAACCCTGTTGTTTGTTAAATATATGACGTAAAGGGACTATATAATCTTTTAATCTTTTTGAATATGCGGACATTGAGGTAATTTATCCCATTTTATAAACTAAGTCACCAGCACCAGATTCTGTGCGAACTACGAGAAGAGGTCTTAATATATAAACATGCTTTCATTGTAAATCAGTGAAATAAAGAGAGAATTGATATGAAGCTGTGCACTTGATTGAGTTTTATGGGCGAGGGTGAGCATTCACCTGCTGGACAGGCCCTCGGTGTTGACTTTATCCCACGTTCTCCTCCTAGGTGTGACTTCGTCTTGTTGTATGGCACGTGGCGACCATCAAAGTCACTCCACCCCTCCCTGACGCTCATGTTCTATGCGCTACACTGCGATAAATCCACTTGTCGTTGATAGCGGAAACTTTGATGTGTTATTGTCAGTTCTGGCTCCGCGGGTGACCACAATAAACTACTGTAAATAGCATTGTGGGGCTGATGCGTTTGGTCACTTTGAAGATCTCTCAACAAACAGGTGCCCTTGCCGGCTGTATTGTTTGCCAGGCGGACATGCATTCCTGGTGAGCGTCGGCAGTGCGCAGGCGCGGCGGCGAGTGTCTTTGATATCTGCCTCAGCAACCGGAGATGAAGAGGGGGAGGACAAGCCGGGACAAGGGCCACATATGTCATGGAAAATGTGCGTGAGGTACCGAAGGGGTAAATACAGCAACTCTGCAAAATGCTCTATAATAAAGGAGAATATTTCGTTATACACAAAGAAAGGTCATAATACTTTTTTTCTGGGTGGAACTTGGTGGAACAATTTCAATACTTGTTTTTATTGTTCAATACCTGTTTTGCTCTTCTACTTATTAAGTTATATCTGGGGATATTTAAATATCTTTTAATATTAATATAATTGTTTCTTTAATATACTCAATAAGGAGGACCGCTTTCCTTTTCTTAAAACATAAAGTGTTAATAATTTCTTAAAACATAAAGTGTTAATATGAAACTTTGTTGATATTGAACATTGACAATTTTTGATATTTCAAAATATATATTTACATGGTTAGTTGGGTACCTATTTGGTGCCTCTGTCGTATTCAGCGGGCCATGACAGGAAATCCAGTAGTCCATGACAACAACAAGGCGTAACTGTTTCCTTTTTTTCTCATTGTCACAGTACACTATGTGCTTTATGCTCCCGTGCATGCTGGAGTACCATTTCACGCACTTCAAAGTAAACCACGGAAAAGGCCACGCTTCCTGACTTTGTATCACTCCGCCAGAAACTTTTTAACCCAGTCTACAGACACACGACCTTGACTCTTCAAAGGGCAGTCAAAATGCCATAATTATTAATTTAGCACATTATCGGAGACAAACATGACCTGTGCTTGTTTTGTTTGAGGTTTTCAGCAAGTGCATCAGTCTGTTGAGATCAGTGGTTACACTGATACCCACCTGTGATGACTGGTGGCGGGCAAGCACCAGTCTGTGGGAAAATAAGCTCAATTATCCCAAGGGTTGTATGGATATATTTCGCCAATTGGTAATTCCACATTGTTTTCCACACAGTAATACTTCACCTGTTAGGCCCTTATGAAATTTTCAATCTTACTTTCAGCGTTTTCACAGCTTGACAACTACTATCACTATCACATTTTGCCCTCAACACAGTACCTGTAAATGAACTCCCGACTCTAGATTATTCAACTTTTTAATCCCTGACATTGGCTCTTCATTCCAGGCGAAAACAAACCATGTATATTCCAGCAGGAATGAATATATTTGCCACAGCGATATTAATGATTCTTTGATTGATCTGTATGATATGCTTAATATTGATGAAATTAAGATATCTGAGGAACATGTAGAAATAATAGTACCTCGGCGTAAATATTGTTACAGAAAACAATGTATACCAAGTTGACTCTGTTACTCAGTGATTAGATTAGTTTTCAAAGGGAAAGATTGTGGTTTGAAAAAAGTGCAATAACTAATAACTCATTATCAGTTGATGTACACATTCTCCATTCAATTGGCAATATTTTTTCATATTTCTCTTAACACACAAGAGTTTAAATGGCAAAAGCAAAGCAAGTATACCGGTAGGTTTCAAAGAGTGGGTTGATGGGGCTGGTTTATTGATAGGATTGGGGTGGCACAATAAATGTGTGTGTCATGTCCACAGAGATGCTGCAAACATGTCGCTCAAGTGTTTTGTCAATATTAGGCTAGTCTCTACAGTCGCACATATTAAGGCTCTAAGTGCCTCTGTCAATTTGACTTTCCTCCGCCACCCCATCAGCCGGCAATCCTATCTCCCAGATAACGATATGTTCCTCAGTTGTTGTGTAACAATCACTGAATCATTGTTTTAACTATCCTTAACTCTAAGTAATGGGTGTAACGTGAAATTTGAATATGAGTTAGAGATGATGAAATGAATTCTCATCCATGTAAAAGTTTGTTTTATTTAAGCGATTTGCTCTAATCAGTTGAGACATTAATGAACCCATAAAACATATTGTTTGTGTAAATAATGTGTGGATGGGATACGTAGAATGCTTTATGGGATGTCATATGTTCACCTGATTGAAAACATCGAAGAATTGTCAAACAGTTCCCCAGCAAATTGGCACTCGTGCATTATAATGATAAAAACCGCGCTATAACGTAGAATCAGATAATCGCACAAAAAGGTCAAGTAACATATCAGGCCAAAGAGGCAAACGCTAAACAAATTACCATTTTTGTGAAGGATACAAATAAGCCTGAAGATTATTGCACGTTGCCACCTCTTCCGCAGTTTGGTTAATACAAGTTATATGTTTAATGAATACAGATCATAATCTGAGATAAGGAAAGATGGGTTATTTGCTTGGTATTGATCTTGTAAGCTCCCGGAGGAGAGGTTTTATAACTTGTTGACTCTGTCGTCCGCACTCTTCGTCTCGAGCCATTCTCAACAGCTTATTGGCTTCCAATATTATTTTTCCACAATCTTAATTGTTTTTATTGCACCATCACTTAAGTGGTTGTGAAAGGAGGTACGTGATGTACCTGGTTTAGTTAAAGCAATAAGTTGACGGAAAGGAACTATTTTCTCCGATAAAATTCACAGTAGCAAATTTATAATTGAGGGCTTGAAATCTAAAAAAATAGATTCTAACAATATATTCAACATGTAATATACATATTTGATGTGCAATTTTCAATACACTACCAAAAAGGAATATTTAAGATATATCAGCATTAAGATTTTTACAATGAAAATAATGTTTAAACGATCATAATGATTTACAATTATCACCTTTTAAAAAAATATTACTGGTTCTTCGAACTTTCAGATTCATATTTGGAGTTTTGAAAATAATCATTAAAGATTTGGACAAAGTACCGTCAGCAAAAGTTTTTTTTATTTGTATTTTGATAAGATCAAGCAGGATGATCGCTGCGTGGGCTTAAATTAGAAGCTGTATTTAACATTGTCCAAAGGCAGCAAAATATGAACAGATGGGACAGAAGAGTCCCTGGCTCCCTGGTTGGTCCGGCCGCACTGCTCTCTGCTCATTTGCATAATAATGAGGCTCTGGAGGGAGGATGCTATAAAAGGCGAGGGGACATATGGGGGCTCAGTGGAAGCTCACATCTCACCAGACACACATCGATGATCTCGCGTTATACGTGATTTCCTGAGAAGCAAAACGCAACATTGGAGACTTGCATAAGAAGATATCAGCAACAACAAAAAAGGGAATTACATACTTTTGGAATAGGTTGCTGTGAACTTATATATGCATAGGTGGTGCCTTTAGCGGTCCTTGAGGAGGCTCTTTGCACACTAAGAGGTGAGTAGAAGTTGGATCCTTTATTGTCTGGCTGTACTTCTACCTGAGATGGATCTTCTGTGACAGAAGGCGACAGATGGGATCGCAAGTGTACCACCCCCAACTGTATTAATTCACTCACGCCAAATTGATAATGTCAATATTATCGCCTTATGTCCATGACTGACAATATCTTACAGCAGGTGAATTTTGTGGGAAATTACTGCAAAATGTTTACCAAAAATATTAAAATTCTATTGAATGCATTGGTCTTGATCTTTATCTGATGCGAAATTTGGAAAATCAAAAAGAGAATAGATGTTTTACTTCTTATTTTTGTCAAGCAAAAAGTGATCTCAAAACATCACTGTAATAACTATTCATGATAGATATTGAATTTTTGATAATTAAAAAGAAAATACGCATTTGCTACACACAAAAAAATATAATATAAAACAACTTTGAACAAAATAATGTAAAACAACTTTGAACAAAGTTAGGAAGCTTTCATAAAGATTAATTTCATATACATCGTAAGGGTGAGGAATTATATCATAATAATTTTATATAAGATTTTGTCATTTATTTAACATGATATACCCACTACACGTGCCCGCAGCTGGCTCGTTATTATGACACGTGTCCTTATTCATTCTTCGAGCCTGGAGGAATTTATCACAGAATGTCAATTTTAACGGGCTTAAGTTAGTTTGAGATGCTGTCACATAGTTTAATTGCCTTTACAAGTAACTAGGAGGCAACTTTCTCAATGCCCGCCACGCGCCGCATAGAAGCCCCGGATGAGCGATGCGTGACGCTTAAGGTTGTCATGCGCTGCCTGGGAAAGTTGGTGGATGCTGAGAAAAGTTACCAACCAGGTGACACTAGCAACATCAAGAGAATCTGAGTCCTCACAGCACATAAAAAGCCAGGTCTTGTATTGTTAACAGGCCTCTTATTATCTTGTCAGAAAAAAGAAAAATCTGCGGGAGTGGGCCTCTTAGAAGGCGGCACAGTGCGGTACAGTGGCAGGTTACCAAGTAAATAGCAAAAGTATTGTCCGCTTTATCAAGAGATTCTTGGAAGATGAGTTGATTCACTAGGTCACAGACAATATATCAGAAAAAACTATTGTCGTCATGGTGTTAATACAAAAATGATTACTTTGAAGTTGGTTTAGACGCTTACTTGATTTTTAAAAGAAAATAGGTGTTCATTGTTTATTATTGTGATGAGCATAAATGCATTTCCTTGTGATGTCATTTACATAACTTAAACCACTTGTCTCCTGTCTGTCATTGAGCCAAACCTTCAACGCGGTGTGCCAATTCTTTTTATTGGGCAATAACATCAAAGTCTCCAGTGGCATCAAAAGAAATGTTGTATATGGCGAATAACATTGTTTACATTTTATGTGGATTTTATGAGACTTTGATTAACATGTGTTTTAACATTATAAATGTACAGGCAAAAACAATTGGAAGTAAAAATAACATTTATTTTGTTATGTGTGAATAATTCATACTGATCGTAATCACTTATGCATATAATAATTAGCTTTCATGATAATATTAATGAATATTAGATGGCATATCCGTCTTGTGCAGTAGTTTGACATTTCATTAACAATGGCGGCTATTGAGTCCATTTTTGAGTCATCCCATCATGACTCAAACTGCCCTATATAACATGTGACACACCAAACAGAATAACTTCTTAACCATATCAGCTCTTTAAATTATTGTATTGTTGAAATAATTTGCATGCAATGCTAATTATCATTTAATAGTTTTTTTTCTATCAATTCAACACTCAATTTGTGTATTAAATAGGATATACAGTTTGTAACTGGCGAGTAAAAGGTATACAAGGATAATAATAATTATGATGATAATGACAAAATATATACAGGACTGGCACAAGACAATGTCTGCTCAAAACAATTAGCTTAAGGATTGAGTTTCAAGGCACTATAGATTCGGCTATTTTCAATAAATTTATAAATAGGGTATTACAATTTATAACAATGACATACCTTGCATTGTTATCTATTACAGATAACTGCATGAGTGAGCTATTAGGGTGGGCTGGTCAGATGTGCACCTGGTCGTCCGCTGGTCACTCATTGACCACACACAATACATAACTTTCCACTGAGGACCTGTTGGTGCAGATAATTGCTCTTACAGTTATAGCAATAGACAAGATAGACAAGATGGGTGATGATGATTCCATTTGCAGAACAGTTATGTAAAGGGGCCAATGACGTATATATGTCCAACATAAGGACATAGAGAACATAATCACCACACTCAACTCCATTAAGCGCATCGTGCAATAGTCCACAACAGGGTATTTAAAATGTCAGATAAACAAAGACAGTTCATCAAACTAAGCTTTATATAACGTGTCACATAAAAGGTAAAAATGATATAGTTAAATACAGTTTTCATTGAGTAGAATTTATCTTTCACAGTTTTATATTTACTCCCCCATTCAAGGCCTCACTTTGTGGTTTTTGTGTGGCATGGCGGGTATCTAATGCAAATGTTACGATCTGCACAATGAGGTGGTGTACAGTAGCATGTGACTGTATGACTTGGAGGGCAATGTTTGCAGACTTCTTGGTCTATCCCGGCAACATGACCGGGTCCAAGCAATGCCCACAGAATGACCAGGTGACGACGGGCAAGTTCATAAACTGCCCCAAGGCGTGTATGGTTGTCTGGTTACAAGGGGTTGTCCAGTAAGTGTTGGACAAACACTATGATAGCAGAGGACATGGGTCAGAGAAGGTGGGTGCTGATAACAAGGTGATAAGAGAAGCGTGTGTTCTGCACACTTATCACATCAGTACAAAATATTGATGGTCAAACCTAATGTCAAGTAGGCCATTTATATGATCACTCCAATAAGAGGCAACTACAAAGGAATAACATTGTGCTTTATTAGTTAGATTTTAAGGATATGGACACTTGGACTCAGTACATTTAATTTTATGAGTAACTCAACAAACTGAAGTCTCCCCGAGTTAATCAAAAGAAAATTGTTACAACCATCCACCCAAAAAATAAAATATTTATCATTTTGAGCCGCGAAGACAATCAGAATTATTACTTTTAGGCATCATTAGGCCGATCAAAAAGATCCTGTTTTGACCGATCAGCACTTTGGGAATTAACAACAAACTTATAAGGAAGGTAGAACTGGCAAATTCCACGTTAATATTAATGGCCTTGTTGAGTTCCATTGTTTACCTACTGATCAACCAACAGATTATGTGCAAGAAATTTAACGGCGCTCATTCATTAGATGATGAATCTAGAAAAATGACTCACTCAGTCAACAAGTTTGTGAGTAATGAATCACGATCGATTTGATCGGTTGGACAAGTCTGGCAAATCTAATGATCGGTTAGGCAAGCCTGTTAAATCTGGTGATGACCAGCGGAAGGACGAGGATGGAGGATTATGTCTATTAATCTCTAATTCAATGTACGTTATTAATGTAATCCAGTTATTGTCTCTGTGGATTATTATAGAAACTTGATCTGGAATATCTTAAATATAATAATCCATTGTCAAATATTATCAAGGCTAATGACACCTCAAACTACATGTATTATTTGAAACTCATTCTGACCGATCCATTAATCGGCGTTTAATCCTGTTACAATCTAAACTATTTTCTCTAAACATCTACATCAGTCAGTCAGGCAGAAACATTCATATGAAAGGAAAATCCATATTTCTCTTCAACAAAATATTTTAAAAATCATAAGTAAGTTGAGAAATATTTAAGAAATATTTCATATATTTGAGAAATGTAAAATAAACACATTTTAACAATGTATTTTTCCTGTTTAACACATATGCAAAACTTTCCCATAAAGCGCCCCCTGGCTGTGAACCTGTCGTTTACATATTTAACCAAAGATGGGCACATACACGCCACAAAGAAATTGACAATTTTGATAATTCATGTAATATTCATGGTTTGGCACAAGGTGAGTGGGTCTCGGGGTCCTGAGGGAGAGCCTCCGGCCAAACTTAGGAGTCACATAGACTGCCAGACCTGCTAAATGACTCACGAGAAAATGCCGCTACCACCAGTAAACCCAATACAGACTTGGGGGAATAATCAGTGAAATTGACCTGGAATTTAATTAAGTTTGGTGCACCTGATCCTTCAAAAGACATCATGACAACATGGAAAGACAACGTTAGCATGGTCAGGAAAGTCCTATATATGAAGCGATGGGCGGGAGAAAAGGGATCAGCGTATGATGGTCGCGGGACACGACCTTATTTGATAATACCTTGCAGGCGTACCTCTGACCTGGGACATTCTCATTCCTGATATCACCAAGCTGTATGTCACATTTGTGAGTCATAAGTAAATGATAACGAGGATAAAGTGTTTTAAGAATAATATTACGTGTGACGTTGAAACTAGGTGATTTATGGTGGCTTTGATTTGTTAATTTACCTTTTTATGGGACTTGTACTACCAAAAAGAACTGAGCAATAAACATCTGATAGGACAAATATAAATGTTACTGTATCGGTTTGTGAAGATTCATTAGCAAAGAGTTAGGAAATCGCATGACTTGGAGAGGGTTTTCAAAGAGGTAGCAATTGTGTGGTTAGCACCTGGCATGACTCTGAATCAACCTCATAAGTCATGTGATCAGCACCAACCACGTGACATGCGCACGCAACTAGACTAATGTATGGGACTCATAATTTTCTAAACCACACGTAAATGTCTTGCTTAGTACTTTTTATTGTCTCTTTGCACAAGAGGTAGTGTTTGATAATTATATTTAATTTATTGATTTCCTTTGAGTCCTTGAAACAAATGGTCCTTTTGCGCCATGAAACAAGATCTATCTCTTTTCTCTTTTAAGGGTAGGAATCATTTAGATAGAGACAAGTGCAATCCGAGATTGCTCCTCTGTGTGTTTCAAGATTCTATCTTTAACATAATCTTTACGTCTATAGGGATAACTCCATCTAAACTTTGTTGGGAGGGTGGCTATTTTGAGAACATCACCATAGAAGAGAGTTACAGACACGAACCCCTGTGATGCCTGCGATCTTCATTAACCTTCTGCCTTGGTGGATGTTTTGTTGCTCAGAGAAGTTGAGCTCACGGATTATAAAGACTGATGTAAGCTTTCTATCTTCATCCTGATTAGACAAGCTCATCCTATTGTTCTAATTAGCGCCGCCTGGCGCCAGGTACACTAGATGGGGCGGTGGACGTCCCAGGGGTGGAGTGGATACTTCACCCCACACAATGCTGATAGTGCCGGGGTGGAGGGAGACAACTCGCCCGGCACACTCCTGACAGGACAGGGGGTGAGAGTGCTAGGTCACCTGGCATACCCCTGACAAGATAGGGGGCACGGTAATTACCTGTCTCTCACCTGGGCCGTGTCGCCACCATACTGAGGGCCACGTGGCTCACACCTAAAATATCTCCCAAGTCTGGTGATATGAGCAGGTCCACATGACAAACACTGACAGTATGACACCTTTCACTTGTTACATGGGTCAAATGCGCAAGAGACCATCAGTGGTCTGCATCACCGACCTAATATAGCGGTTCAGAAACATTATTAAGTATATATGATTAAACAAATATTTAACTCATACTGGATTGAAATAAATTAATGAATAGTGTATTTACAAATGATAAAAAATTGCATCCTGACAGATATTAACAATTATCGACAACACAAATCACACATTTCTCAGCAATTATTAGAAGAAAAAAAACTCTATATATGATGTGATCGGTGTATTGTTGTGTATTTTGTAAGATTAGCCCCCAAACTAAGGTGTGATTGACATTTAAAATGAAGATAAAGCGTTTGACACAAGCGGCGCTCATTATGAGCGCGGTAAGCGGTATTACTTTCAGGAAGCGTTTAACTTTCCCATACAGGTGAAACACGAGATCAAATGGTTGGATTATGACTACCTGTCATGTTCTCAATGAGCGGGGCTCAATTCTACTGCTTAATATTCAACTTCTAAAGACCGCTACAGATAAATCCTGAACTGATCCTTTTATAAATACCGCAGCAAAATGTAATCCCCTTAGTGCAAAATTATCTATAATCCTCCAAATTGGTTCCAATGATTTGAATAGACGCCTCCGGGAAACGATGAAATGTAGTTGACTGCATCAAAAGATGAAACGTCTAAAATGTGATTTAAGGATGATAGCTCATTGATTATGAAGGAAATTCTTCTGTTTTATATGCATCTTTGAATATCACTTTCTATATGAGTAATTATGTTCAAAATATTAAGATAACTAATTATGCAGACAATGGGAAAACTATGAAACCTAATCACACTTCAGTTCATCATGACTTTGTGTAACTTTGATGAAAGTTATGGACTTTTTTATTGTTTCATACCTTTGTTAACTCATCTTTCATTCAACTTCTATAACTCTATCGATGAAAATGTTTGGATTATAATATCATGCAGTCCAGCTCTGCCTTGTGCTGGGCGATTCTTTACATTATGGAATTGTCACACTGAGTAATTCAAGCTTCAGCAGCACTGTTTGAAACTTTCTGAAGGCGACCCTCTGAGTGTGATTGTTAATCACCAGTGAATCGTCACCAGAAAGAAGTGTGTGGTACCACGCCCATCCATCATTAGGCACTCTCCATGCAGTGGTGTGAGAGAGGAATTAACACATTGTCTTGTCAAAACAATCATTTCCGCCTACAGAATTGAACAATAAAAGCTAATATAAACACGACTGGTGCGGAAATGTTGAAAGTTTTTAAAAGTATAAACCAACAAACATTAATAATATTTTGAGATACAAATAAGAATATTGCTGTTTTCAAACATTGGTAATGCTAAAAATATATCACCATTAATTTAAAACTTAAAATGTAATACGCGCTATGGACAAAGGTCATACATGTATTTAGAAACCTTGAAATGTTTGTGGTCAAATATTTGGTTATGTTTTCCCAAGTTTCATCCTGCACCACGTAGGTATTATGCATTAGATATGAGTAACGAAACATGAAGACATTTAGTTTTAGGAGGCGCTGTTTGAGTTTGCGCATTAGTAGTATTGACTTTACTGGTTTGACCGGGGCTGAGACAAAGCCATGGGTGATGCAGCCCGGCGGGTCCCCGGGGAACCGGCCTGCCCTGATGTCATTTTGGCCGTCACGACCCCCGGCCTCCGGTGCCAGCCATAGTCACCGCCTTCTACAACGCCACCTAATTTCGCTAATAAATGACAAAAATTAAATTTTCACGACTTAGAGGACGTGCTTGTCAGGGTTGTGGGAATTGTAGCAATGAGATTAGGGAATTGCCACGGGCCTCATTAAATATTAAAGTACAATCTTATCAATTAATCACCAAACAGTGGTCCATGGGTTACCCAGGTGTGGTAGAAGTGACATGACCTGGAAGGAATGGTAGATACCATATACATCGCGCGGCTCAAGCTTACTCCAGGAAGATCAAAGATTTCACATGAGTGAGGGCAACACAGTTTGGTGGGCTGGAATGATGGGGAAATGGTTAATAAGGTTAAGGTTCAGGATTAGAGTGTGAGATGTATCAGATGAGATGGACATGAATGTCACGATGAGACGACGACTCAACCTAGTTGCGTGATCACACAAGCAAGTGTAATGTGTAGCCAGGCCCCGTCTACTGTTAATCAAGCAAATGGTCCCTCTCCACCCCACCCCCCCCCCCCCCACACCCCCGCACAACAAAGACACATGTGTGTTTTGTTTTAAACCAGCAATAAAACTTTTCTGTATCATTCTAATTCCTTGTATATCGGTTTTGATGGGTAACACCTAAACCCGCTTTGTGGCCAATTCTCGGTTTGTCCTCTGTGTGATCATTGTTGATAAGATTGAAGCAATAAGCACGATAAGAAGTTCCCTCACAGCAAGTTGGCGGAATCGCTTCCAGCTTGGGCCACGTGTGCGTGTTTGTCCTCAATATTTTTGCAACAGACCCCAATCACCCAAATTAATTCGCTCTGTTTGATCTAAGATGAGGTGTTAATTTTCATCAATTATTTTTATTAAAAGTCTTTCAAATGACACGCTTTCTATCGATGATATCTCCGGAAAAGCTAATTATATGCTGTTGTAGGAACAAATAAAAGCAATGACCGCAATTTTCTTAACACCACTGTTCCCAGGAGGACACTCTCTCAAATTAAAGGAAAATAACTTGTAACTGAATTGTGGGGTCTTAAATCTAATTTCAGGACAGGTTGATTTGTTTATAATACGTGTAAAAGTTCCGGGGTATTGTAAGCAAATCTGTCTCGGCAAATAATTACTCTATGTGCCCGGGGTAAAAACGTGATTTAACCAAACAAGGAGATGAAATGAAAACATACAAATAGGCTAGAACAAGCGTTCAAACCACATTCATTTCCAAAGGTAATGCTAACATTAAAGATAAATCTATGAGAGATTTCTTTCTCCAGAGAAAAGACTATTAATATTATGTCATTTCAATCTTATAATATTTGCGACAAAGTGAATATATATATATACATATATTTCAAAGCTGAATTGGAATAAAAAAAATGCATATTTTGCAAAGATAGGGTGCCTTTTGAACAGATAATCTTCATAAGGGATAGTCGGAGCATTTCAAATCATTTTGATATGAAATGAGGGAAACTGGTCTATGCAGTTAAATACACCCCCTGTCACTGGTGACAAGGTTAAAAAATACCAGAAGCACACGAGTGTCCTTTCCAATTGAATACTTGCATTTTACAGGTGATCATTTCGTGTTATAATGTGACCACCTGCAGCTAAGAGAGCAGCTATTAGGAGATATCAGATATCAACAAAATTACCACGTGACAACCCCGGATACTTTTGTCTGCTAACTGAGGCACTGCTTGGCTATAAAAAAGGGGAACCTTTAAGCTGTAGTAGTTGCCAATAAAAGGATGTTGAAATTATTAACAAAACAAATTGACTTTTGAAGAGGAAACTGGTGATGAATATATCAAGAGATTCTCCACAGTCCCTTAGTTACAAACTAAATGAAATGCCAATCAGGCCAGTCTTTGCAATGATTTTTGTCCAGTGGGCCATAAGTGCTCTGACTTGTTAATGTGACTTGTGTAATGTGACTTTTGCACTGTTAGTTATATCTGTTTGTTCTGTATTTGTAGGTGAGGATGCCGATCAAGACAACATTCGATGACCTGTCAGATGACCTTCATGAATTGGAGGATGTCAAACATATGGAAGATTTCTCTGATTTTGAGGAAGATATTGATGAGGACGAAGATAAAGAAAGTGTAGACAGTTTTGGACTAAGGGACAAGAAAAATGAAAAGGGAAACAAAAACAAGAATGAACCAAAAGTTCCTAAGAAGAGAGGGCCAAAAAAGAAGAAAATGACCAAAGCCAGAGTGGCAAAGTTGAAAGTAAGGAGGACAAAAGCTAACGCCAGAGAGAGGAGCCGAATGCACGGGCTGAATGACGCTCTGGACGTGCTGAGGCAACATGTGCCATGTTACTCCAAGACACAGAAACTGTCAAAGATAGAAACTTTGAGGCTGGCAAGAAATTATATATTAGCTCTGAGTGATATTCTAAAGAACGGACAGAAACCAGACGGCATAACATTTGCGAAGGCTCTATCAAAGGGCCTTTCCCAGAACACCATGAACATGGTGGCTGGGTGTCTCCAACTGAACCCCAGAACTTTGCTGCCAGAAAATCAACTTCCAAAACCCTATCAGTACAACATGTACAGACCTTCCATGGGATTCCCCAACCCATTTCCATCAGGACAGTTTCCACCCATGTTCAATGTTAATCCCAATTCTGGATATCCCTCTATGCAGAACCAGGTTTTATCAAACGGTCACGTGCACAACAATGGGCAGTTTCCACAAACGCCCCAACTTCCCCAAAACGAGGTTGGACATGCAACACATTATGGAAGCCCAATGGTGATAGTTGACCCGTCTAACCCTAACACATCACCTGTCCATGCGGACAATCAGGAGGCTTCTCTCCCGACAGGGTCAATAACCAGTGCTAAGTACCAGTACTTCCAAGGACATGAAAATACTCCAACAAATCACCAAACATACCAAAATAACTCTGTATGCTTTCAACAAGGCGGAAACGCCATGCCAAAGTGTTCCGTGCCCTCCTACCAGACTGCCCCGGTAGGTCTGCCCAATATGAGTATGGTAGGGAACCAGAACATTGCCGAGCCCTATGTGACATTAGATGACCTGGGCTTTGATGGCCCCGGTGATGAGAGTGATATCAATCTTCTGCCAATATTCCAAGAAAATTTGTGATTCTACGTACTTTATAGTCGTTCTTCCATCATAATGCAAATTAACAATAATAGCTCTACTATGGTGAACCGAGTCATTTAAATCTTGATATCTTTGTCTTCCTGCCCAATAACATTAATAGATTATCGTCTAATTCGGTTACCATGATAAAGAAGCTGCAACAGTGGATAGCAAACTGTTGTAAAGTTCAGTCAGCTGACCTGTATATTTTTAGGGTGGTAAAATTGACTTAGATCCATCACACTTTTGTGATGAGTTTACTATTTTTTTTTGCCTAGCATCTCATTATTGCGCATGTTGTTTATTGCACCCCTCGTTTAGTGGAATATCTGTCTGATCTATTGTCACCGTAGTTACCTTATTCATTCACAAGACCCAACATCGCCATGCTTTTCACTCTTAGAGTTTTCATGTGTTTGCTTTTCATACTGATTGACAATTGATCATTCAATTGAATTGAATCACAATGTTAAAAGTACAATATGAGACAATCTGCATGACACAATGTACAGAGATATATTAAGTTTCACTTACAATTAATAAAAATGTTATGCCTTAATATTAAATGTGACAAACTCCTGGTCACCCAAGTCTAGTCTCAGCAACTTATACAACAACGACATAGTCACATGTCCATGAAAAACGAATTTTATCTATGTTATTCACACCTGCTTATTGTTATATATTAAGATCTTTTACATCTGCATCTTATATATTTTTACATTATATATCTCTTAAAATATTTTTCTAATGAGCCCATATGTGAGACTTTATACCAGTGTTAATCTAGTCCTGTGCCTTTTGGCGTATATTTTGTATAAACATAATTTGCTTTCCCATCGTTGAATTTATCGTCTTCCTGTGCACCTTCCTGTATGGACGGTCCAATTGTGTCAAGTTTGTTTTGACAATCTACCAAACTGTCTCTGCAGCCAAAGACCCTCTGTGTCTGTGTGTCCAAGCTACAAATAACTGCTTCACATATACGGATTGTAAACTCGTATAATTTCAACATTCATATGTGACTTTTTGATATTTGATATTTCATGTAACGTCACAGAGAGATACCAATTGTTAACAAGTATTGTTACTTCAGTCCTACTTCCAGAAATCTAATGGATCCGACACTTGTTTCTGATCATATTTCTCATTCTCAATTTGGCTTCTCGCCATTCGTGATCTCGCGTGATTTTAAATGGTATTTGCCAATAGCAGACGATACATGATCTGTCCATACATTCGATGAATATTTATCATACTGTCCGCTGTGCTTTTAGGCGACTTTCGCTGGTGAGGTTGGTTTCAGCAGAACAGATGTTGGTTTTGAAAGCACTTCAGATGGGCAAAGCGATCATGTATCTTTTCTGAAAATAGGAAATATGGGACAAAGTGCTTTCCAATCGTGGTGACTTTGACATGATCATAAAAAACTGAATCTATATTTCCAAAGACCAATATTTCAACGTTTTTGGTATCTGGAATTTATAAATGAATTGAAAAGTTTTATAATTTCACACATTCAGGTTTAATGTCAATGTGGCTTGGTTTGATGAAGAAAGTCCAAATTCCTGTGATTTTTACATATTCCGTGGTAAAATCTTGACCGAGTTACGGCCCCCTCCCTCAAAGCATAAAAAAGGTTCATAAGGGAAAGCAACAGTCAAGGTTAAAGCATGCAGAGTCAATGTTTTAATAATAAAGATAAAACAAAGCATTGTCATATTTAAAGCATTTACAACGTTAACTTATGAAAATATGTGTAAAATATATTTATTATCTATAATGTACATAATTTCATATTTCTACACTCATGTATTTATGTGTCTTCTTTACTATTGTATATTTTTACAAAATAAATTACAGATTAAAAATTAAAAGAAAACAGAGTTGATATATTTCTAAGTTCGCCAATCAAATGAATAACTTATATAATTAATAGATTAATAAGTTATCCATATCTGGGTATACCAATTAAAGTTAAGATTTATATCAAAGTAAATCTCAAATGGAATTACCTTTGTTCTAATCATTTTACCATAGTTGAACCAATGCCATAAACGATTTTAAAACAGAGACGTTTTACTTTGTACCAATTTTAATCAAAACAGACCTCATTGTGAGCTTGTCAGTAGATCTATCCTTAAAGGTTCTATCCTAATTCTCCGAGTAAATGATTTTTTCATACTTAAATTCATAATGTCTGACAATATAGTTTACCCAATGATCGTCGGCCTCTACAAATTCATGTAATTTGTCCTAAAATGTCATTTTTTCCTTGACTTGGCTTTCATTGCATCTGAGAGTTAAGATAGGTATGCATATATAAATCACACCAGTGACACAGAGTTCATATGTAGGAATTCAAAATTGGAATATTACAGTGAAACAAAAAAAACTATTGACAATGCTAACATCTTTTATTCTGTTCTTGGATATTAGAATTTATATTTCATTTTGAAATTAGTTTGGCAAATACTTGCTTTGATAAACCCGTATATCTTTCATTTAGCTTGTTAACCTCAATAACTCTCCTCGACATTAAAACGGTTTTTTCCTTTTACCAAAAATATGAAAAAACTTTCAAAATCACGATTTCAAATCACCCAAAAAAATAAGATGAGAGGAAAGATGAAATATTTGTTTTTATGTACAATATCCCTGCCCCTAATCATAAACGTTTGGGGTCATAGATATTTTAGCCTGTGATGGGGTCCAAACTTAAACTCACGTCCGAGGCCAGGTGATAAATTGTTGAAAGACCTTTGAAAGACCTTTCCATAAGTTTTCTCTTTAATATGTAATCTCGATTGTTATCAGACAGACTGTGCTTTATTACACATTATTTATATGGAAACCATTTTTGAGAAGTTGGGGCAAACTTCATCAGTTTGTGTATTCTCACAATGTGAGTTTAATGATCTTGTGAAAACTTTATTTTGACATCTTGCATCAGTCATGAGGATTAAAAGGAGTTTGCGTTTTTTGGCACGAATGAACAATTTGTTAGAAATAATTCAACATAGTAATTGTGCAGAAATCCAAATCATTTACAAATCTAGTTTATCAATTTCTTAACAATAATATTAAGAATGATGTGAAAAGATGTTCATATTACACTATCAAATTGCTGGTTTATCTTACCGCATTTTGGTTGAATGTAATTACATACTTTAACCTCGAGATCGATAAAATAATAATATAACAATAATCAGTAGATATTAAACTTTTTACATTTCATGATTTAAGGTGAATGGATAAATGTTTCAAATACATCATAAAAACATATTTCATAATAATTTATTTATGGAACACAAAACCTCTCCATGAATACACATACATGTTATAAAATATATGTATTATCAGAGTATGATTTGAATATGTTTACTATCTGAATACAAAATTTTTAGATTTATTTTCTCACGATCACATGAAGACCAATCATTGGAAGAGTCCTCTTCAGAAGAAATGAACAGAATATGCGCCCTCTATCGATAATTCCATATAAAATAGTCAATATAGAGGTCAGCACTGCATGGTGCTTGTCAGGCTCAAACAAGTGACTTAGGCTAGTGAAGGGATGTATACCATCTCTCACTTGGGCAGCTATCTCTCACATGTGCAGCTATCTCTCACTGTTGTAGCTATCTCACTTACGCGTGCAGCTACCTCTCAGTTGTGCAGCTGCCTGTCACTGTTTTAACTTTCTCATTTATGCATCTATCTCTCATCTGTGCGGCAATCTCATTGTTTTAACTGACAACTTGTGTAGCTGTCTCACGCCCGTGTAGCTGTCTAACAAATGTCCGTACTTCACCCATGTAGGGTGTACAAATCCAAGCAGGACCTCGATAATGAGGTCAATAATGAGGTCAAATTGTTGTTGGGTGTAAATTTAGCCCTGATACAGAGATGTATGCTGCTTACAGATAAGATCTCATATCTAGCCGGAGTAAATCTGACCACAAATAAGTGAGAACTATACTGTTCCTAATGTGTATACAATGCAACCCATCACACAAAATGGCAATATAAAACTCGACACACTTCCTCTCTGGTCACGTTCATGCTTTTTATATATGTATATCACAAATGCCTTAGGCTGGGAAGGGATGTGATCTCTCACGTGTACATGTGCAGCTTTTTCTCACTTGTGCAGCTATCCCTCAATTATGCAGCTATCCCTAACTTGTGCAGTTATCTCTCACTGTTGAAGCTATCTCTCACTTATGCAGCTGTTTCTCACTTATGCAGCTATCTCTCTCTGTCGTACCTCTCACTGTTATATCTATTTCTCACTTGTGCAGCTATCTCTCACATACGCAGCTATTTTTCATTTCTGCAGCTATCTCTCACTTGTGTAACTATACTGGTTCAACAATTAAGTCAAATTCCTGATGGATGTAAATTAAGCCCTGATGGAAGTAAATTAAATTATCGGAGGCAATATTTCATATCTAAAGTATTTTTGACAACAAATAAATGAGAACTATGGTATTCCTAATAAGCATTTGGCGCAACCCATCACATAAGCATGCATAATATGAGTGAAGTGTTAACGAATTCCACCAGAGGGCAACATGGTGAACCAAAAGCAAACATGTTCCACCATAGTGCAATGTAGTGAACCAAAAGTGAGATCACACTCTCTTTTCAGTTTCAAATTATAGTGCAGCCAATAGCTCACACAAAAAGTTTTTTTGTCAAATCTCGCCACACTTCCTCTCTGATCACGTTCATATTTAAAAAAAAAATATATATGTCTGTAATAATAACCTTTGTGCTCATATTGTTGTCTTGATACCATATTTATGTTTCTCAATTCCATGTTTCTTTCGAGGATTAATGTTTTGACAAATTTAATGGGCTTCTAGTTTCTAATGGAGGATTAAACATTAAAACAGAGATTCGAAATTTAAACTATTTATCTCTTAAAAGACAGAATTTAAAATTCAAAACAAAACTCATCTCTATGGACCAGACATGGTGCAGATACTGCATAATTTGACAAATAATGTATTTGTGAATTGAGAATCTTTCTGATCACAAATAAAATAAAACTGGATGATAAAAAATCTGAAATGCTTTGTGCTGTCACTGATAAAATAGGTGATACTGACATCACACCTTTTCAATCTGTGGCTGACCTTGGTATCACTTTTGCATCAGACAAAAACGTGAAGGCACAGATCCGGAATATCTGCAAAAAAGGACACTACCATATCATAAACATATCTGCAATTAGACAATATCTAAAGACAAAAGAGCTGAACCTCTGACACATGACACAGCTGACACAGCTTTTCAGCAGCTGTCACTAATAAACTATAACACCTGCAGAACTCTGCAGCATGTGGAGTGGAAAAAATCAGGAAATTTGGTTAAATATTTTTTTTAAATTAGGGATTAGCACTGGCTCCCTGTATCAGAATCAACTTCAAAATCCTCTTTTCCATCTGTAAGGCTCTGAATGGTAAGACTCACACAACGTATTAACAACGTTGTGAGCACGTAGGTTTAGTTGTCTTTCTACATTTTTTTTAACGTGCTGAGCACGTAGATGGATAACGTTGTGGTCTGACCTTATAACAGAAGATCGTTTGCACAGATTACGACCCCAAGTGCTTCAAAGAGTCAGGAAATGCTCATATCAAGTTTTTGTATCACTGATAAAAACACATACGCATCGGTATCCACATGTGGGGCCCCCATAGGGGGGGTATGAAAAACCCAATAATCCCCCTTTTTTTACCTAAAAATCCAAAAATCCTTATCTTTTGTAGCCAAAAATCCTTAAAAATTTTCCCCTCAAATCTAAAAATCCAAAAGTATAAAACAAAAAATCCTAAAATATGTTTACATTTAGTACAAATTTATTTGGCAATGAATTACATAACATGCATGATATAACATGATATTTAGTGTTTCACACAGGTCATGCCACATTACAAAATGTACTTGCACTCAAGTCCACTTGAGCCCACAGAATTTGAAATTAACAGTAATCTCACTGTTATAGTGATACGGAGACACCCAATCCTTTTGAACATATTCAAAATTAGTAAAAAAAGTAATCTGTGTCTTTCCTTTTTTTTGAAACTCTTTTAGGCCTAGTGGCCCTTGTGTCACTAGTAAATGACAACTGAGATAATTCCTCACTAATTAACTCTTGCTGCTCATTGGGTGTCTCCGTATCACCCTGATCCTTTATCAGGTCCAAAAGATTGATCAAAACCTCCTCATTCAGAACAATTATATCATCCTTTGGAACATATTCATAGTTAGTATCATCTAAAACAGTGATGACATTTTCTCTATCTATGACACATTGTTTTTGATTTGAGAACTCTGTGGGCTCAAGTGGGCTCTGCAAGTAGATTTCCCCTTTACATATCACAAATATCATGAAACTCATATCTAAATCATTAATTGTTTGAATTAATAATCCTTTATTACTGAAAAATCCTAAAATCCAATTATCTTATTAAAAATCCATTAATCCTAAACACTTTCCTCAAAATCCAAAAATCCCAGATATTTCACCCCAAAAATCCAATAATCCCTCTTTTTTAGGCCAAAAATCCAATAATCCTAAAACCCTATGGGGGCCCCACATGTGAAAATGTACGTGCCATGAGAGACTGGGAGCTCAATTGAGCGTGATTCTATTCGATGCATATGAAGATATACTATGTACACCAAATGACGTCATGTAAAACGAAGTGACTCTTATTGGTCACATGTATGTGAGAAAGACCTGCTGAGTCCTGGTCACGTGCCTGGAGACGAGGAGGCTCACGTCAATGAAGGAACCACAGAAGTATTGTATCTGTGGCAGAGTTCAGCTACCAGGAATTGTGTTGTTACATGTTTTCCCATGTTAAAATCTCACATAAGCTGCACAGATGAAGAACACTGAAATCAATATGAACTTTTCAGAAAATCACAGAATGAAAAACAAATAAGATATTACTAGTATTTAACAGAGACTTAAAATAATGGAGAGTAGCAATAACGTTCTTATTGTGTTGTAGACTGATATTACCAATTGATTTTTTTCTAAACGTGAATGAATCTTTTTGTTCTTCATTGTCCACCAGCTAGTTTGCTTTTAGAATTTTAGCTTTAACCTCTTAAATTCTTCATAAAATGTCACTGCAACGGTAAAATTTTGAAAATTATTGTAGAATAGTTTTCTTGACCTCCCTTTTTTCAATGCCATACTACAACTTTTGGAATGCATTTAACATTTTTATATACCCTTTAAAGATAATACCAGAAACATTACCTGTAATATGGTTTTGTAAATAATACCATGCATTGTGAAGATATTACGTTTTGAAATTCAAAAAAATCATTTTGCTGAAAAAAATTGGCACATCTCGGAAACCAAATCTAGATTTGTACAATTTTACTAATTTCAAACATAAATATTTGAATGAAATTTCTGAATTTAACACATATAACTGAATTTTATCCTTCAATGGGGTGACATTAATGTTGATGATCTTTTTCAATCACATCTAAAACAATGATGTCCAGAAAACTTTTTGTAATTTTACATGTAGAAATGGCAAAATGGCAAAGTCGCCGATTTTCGGGACCCCCATATTTCTCCACTGTCAACAAATTGCTTGTAGATATCTATAAAACATGCTAATGAAGTAAGAATTTGTTACTTTCAACTGAATCGTAACTTGTGGGACCATTTTCAGTTTGGGAGCAAGTTGGAGGTGCTCACAACTTTGTGATCAAAATTTGTGATCACAAAAGTTGTGATATCTTAGTAAAACACTTTTGAGACTTTGATCACATCTTTGGGATCAATCACAAAGTTGTGATCAAATAGTGCAGTTGTGAGCTCCCTAATTCTTAGTAATAATTTTGATTGCTCAAAAATGGTCCAAATTTGGCCCTCGGATGAGTTTGAAAATGAAATATCTCTGCAATTGTTTGGTTAATATCTGTCAATGAGCTCTATCATAAAGGTTCATAAAACATACAAAATGGAAAATTCTAAATTTTGAGCGTTCAACCTACGAGTACATTGGGCCAGTAAACAGTGTGGGGCCTGTTAATGCTGGTTAAGGGTGAGCATGGTGCCGGAGTACGAAATCTCAACGAACAAAATGTTTGTGAAGTAAAACAGTAATTTATATTAGTTTTATTTGGTTTTAATTAAAATTTCAACTGTTTTTTCATATTTTCAATGTCATTGAGACATGTGTTGGTGGCAATCTGAGTTGGTTATGATATGAATCGAACAGTCATGATGATCCAAAGCGGGGGCGGGAGATTCTCAAAGCACCTGCTCAAATGCCACATTACTCATCTTCATGATCAACATAAGCTAACACTACGCCAAAAAATAGTTCGTTCATAGTTCCAAATAATAAAGACCATTTTCTAATTTAACCATTTTAAGTGCATATATCATTCGAGTAAACTCATAATTAACCATTAGGCTTACCTATTTTAACTTTTCCCAGTCTTTTGGAAAAAAAACAAAAACAAAATTGGAGGGGCTGCGCGAATAGAAAGTAGTCCAAAATCAGAAACTAGGTCAAGAATGACGTCAGCGTCTCTGAACCAACCAATCTGATTCGCCATAAAATGGGGTCATATGAGTAAAGAATTGACGCAAATGCATACGCTGCGATTTTCTTTCTGCGTTATAATTTGAGAGGCATGTGAATATCTGATAAAAAGCAACGTTTCAAGTGAATTTGCTCAAAATTGTATTTGTAGGCATAACTGAAACACGAGTCAAAGTACATATTCGAATGTTAGGAATAGGTGCAAAAACAGTTTGCATCACACAAAAAGATTAGCTGGTAACCAATATTTGGTTGGCAACATTTGGTTGGCAGGTCGCAAAATGGATCAATGTTGTACTTCTTTCTATTGAACTCAAAGTATAATCGGTGAGTGTCAAGATGGTGTAGACGCAATGCTAAAATGAATTCTTTCACACATATAGATGAACATCAAATAAGCTATGTCATTGACATAGTTGGCTATCATGGAAATGCATTTGTAACTTAGACAATCCCAGTCGGACTTATTAGATATTTCAACATAAGATTAAAAGGCTCCTTTTTCTAAAAAAGGCATAGGAATTTTGAAAAGTGCCTGGTCTTAAACTTGAATCAACAATGGTTTCTAATTTATCAGTACTGCAATAAATTGACTTGGAAGGATGGGCTAGACTTTGTTTATGACATTACATCAACGGTTGACGAACTGTATTAGTAAATTTCCGAAAACAAAAATGATAATAAGAATAAAAATCATTTTTAGTAGCTTCTCTGCTTGTGTATGGCTCTTTGTGCGAAAAAAAGTTTTTCTTTCTCATAATCTAGTTCTGTCTAAATTTCAACATGGTTATATGTTTAAAATTAAGTTATGTGTTTTAAATGCATTTTTGTTATGGTTTTTGTCATTTTGCTCCAATCGAAAGTAATAATTATATCATAAAATTTGTGCTGGTTTGATTGCACAGGCCCAAATTGACTGCAGGTATATAAATATTCATTAGTGATCATTTCGATCAAATTCTGTTGAATTGTATTAATCAATAGGCTTTTAATATGCTTGAAACGGGAAAACAAAGTGCAATGTGTATTAAATTGGCAATGATAAAATAATTTATATTTGTTACCACAACTATCATTTGAAATGAAATACCGTACATTTTGCGAATTTCAGGAGAAAAAGCCCTGCTGATATTGTGGCTAAAATAATGAGCAATAATAATTTGTCCTTCTCTCAAAGAAACTAAATTGATATTTTGCAGCTATATTCATTATTTTTTTATGGTCGTCATTTGTAAGATTAATTAAAAAAGTTACACTTTAAAGTCTCTTCCTGGAGAGTTTTCACCATTTCATCATCAACTGCATTTATTTGTATCTTCCTTAAAAACGAACATAGAATCATTCAAGTTGAAACTTTATCCATAACAGCAGGCATCAATGAGGCAAACTTAACTATTGCTTTATTCTGATGTTGTAATCATTAAAGCTGTTGATCATTTTAAAACTTAATGACATAGTCCTGGTAGTTATGACATGTACAATTTGTTTTCACACTCAACAACGCCTCTCACAGTTGCAGTACTTGTGTTTTGAGGTTTTGGCAGTTGGCATTCGGGCGTTCATTGTGCGCTAAATAGGCATTTGCTCCAGCTACATCAAACTCGGCGCATTAATATAGGAGCGGTAAATTGTGATACGGTCTCCTTGTCTGAAGGCTGTGACGCTGTGTCGTGTATTTTGACGTGGCCACTACGTATTCTGCAAATTTATCCAGTCCGATTGCAGCAAAGTTGGTGACGAAAAGTACGTAACTGGTAAGTACCACAGATTGACTAATAACAACAATGAAGCGTGGTACTCAGCATGGTCATGTTTACCTGTAATAACAATGTGAAAATGAACCACAATTGAAGTTGAAAATGTCGGACAAGAAATTCAAGGAAGCCATATCGATGCGAGATGGGGAATTTGTAACCATCGCAAGAGTAGTTGACATAGAACTTTTACACCTCATGGTTCATGACTCATGGGCTTTGACATGTGGATGATTGTTTACAACTTTGAATACCCTTAATCGGTTGAATGGCATATTTCGGGGGAAAATGATACAACCAGGTAAAATGTCGATGTTTATCAGTGAAAATAAAAGAAAGTAGGCCAAATCCTGTTTCATGCAATATGGGCTGAGTCAGAACTTTACATTTGAATTGTAATGTTTATTGACAATCCTTGGCAAAGAAGCAGAATTGAATTGAGAACCGAACTGCATTATGATAGCCAGTTTGCACAAACTGAAATCATGCAGTGTATTAAGGAAAATCTTAATAAATTTGGTTATTTGATGATGTATATACACTGCATTTAGTACATTTATCAGCTGTTAAACTTTTATGTTTCACTTGCTTGGGTTGAAGCATGATTGAGTCAATCATGCAAAATGTGGACAATATATAGATATCAGAGGCAATTGGAAGGCCCTGCCAACTATACTTTCAATTAAGAAGATATCTGTAAGTTAGTTGCCTGGGAGTTCTTGGAGCGAATGACATTAGCAAAAATATTTTGCAAAATTTAGAGATTAGAAAAAAGAGGTTAGACTGAAGTTTTCTTTCAAAGTCTCGAAGTTAAGTAAGCAAGGGTTAACAGAGATTGTTGAGCACTGAATTAAAACTTCAGATGAATTTAAAACAAATTTACAAATCAATTTATTGAATATCTTGATATCATGCTTGAATTCTAGTAAATATTATGGTAATAATAAAAAACAACTACTTTCCTGATTCAAAAAGAATATATTCACTGGATGTTCATTGACCAGATTTGGAATATAATATGGTCAAATCAAAATGAAGGGAAGATTAGAAGAAAAAAAATGCTTTTGCATTATGTTTTCAGAAAAAGATAATCTGGGGGAAATGCTGCAATGTAATGGGTTAACTCTTTGGTTAATGAGTATGATGAGTTATGAGGAGATTCATGCAGAAGGTAGCCTACAGATGCAACATATACATGATTAATTTATCAGTGTGAAGATATTGGAGTATATATGAAAAAGAGCATTGGAAGTAATTATGATGGTTATTAAGGAATGTGCTATTAAATGCAACATCTTGATATTGTGCATGAATTGAATTAAGATATTCATAGTTCTTTGTCAGTTATTAGCATGATTATGTCGTGTAATTTTATCACCTTTATTATGTCCATTAATTCATTATCCTCACATTTGTAAACTATTTCTGAGACCAAACCCTGAAACACAGCTTAACAATTTCTGGACAGTTTTAAATATGGCATTTGAAAATTCAAATACAGGGATATATAGGTTGCATTTAGTTGCTTATTTAAGCCTGTTTTAATCAGTCAAGTAACAGAAAATAGAAAAAAATCTCAGAAATTGTTAGCCCTGACCAAACGTTGCTTGCTATGGGCAACAGGGCAAGTTCAAATTTAAACCCTGTTTAGATAAAAGGCTTTTCCTTTCCTCTGAGTTCAACATAATGCAATAATTTGAGTAAACTATCTCAAAATTTTTGATCACCAGTAATAGACATGATGTGCAGAATTGCATATCACTGAGAAATAGTGCCTCAATATCACGTTTGCTTACTTGCCGAATCAAAATTATGTGCATTTTGACACAATGTGTTGGGGTTGTGCTCACAATAAAGTCAGGGCAAAGTTAGTTGGGAGGTATAATTTTTTCAGGGCAAGTGGATTGCATTTCAGGGCAAATAGAAAAATGTTTATATGAAGGAGTTTGAAAGGAATATTTAGAATGTGCAGATTAGCTCCTTGAATTGAATTAGGTTGAAGAAATATTGCTGTTATCATTACAACCATGTAAGAAATGATTGTTCAAAGTAACTTATGCTGAGGCCACAAAATGATGTTAAGGCCACATAAATGATGTTTTTCTTCTAGTTGTCAAGCCAATTGGAATATTGAAATACATAATTTTGTTTTGTAGAATACATCAAAAACATCTCCCAACCTACGTATTTTCTGAAATAATATTGTTGAGAAAAAAAACTTCTTTCTTTGTCTTTATATGATGAATGCATAAATTCATTTGATAAGTCAAAACTGCAGTGTGGGTGATATTCTGACAGTTATTATTATAATTATTATTATTATTACAATAAGGTGTAGTAGGCAGGACAAGTGGAGATGTGTATTTTATTAATGTTATTCCCATTATATTGGACATGCAAACCTGCAAATGCATAATGCGTTGACACATATGAGAGTAAAGTTAATATGGGCAGGAGGTGACGTCAGTGGGATTGCCCAAGGTTGAGCTGATGTAACGGCCTGACGTCATCTGTCTATGTCAGCAGCAAAACAGGGAAGCCCACGCACATGCTGTGAATGGATGTGCCATTGAGCTGGCTGCCTTCACTTAGGTAGCAGGGACAATCACTTGCAATGAGGTGTCAGACTCAACTAGCCCCTTTTCTCCTCCTAGAGTTGTCTCCAAACAAACCTCAGGCCATGTAGAGTTCTCAAGTGTCCTTGATTATCCAAGATGCATTAAGTCACTCAGTAGTGTGTGCAAATGATCATGTTTATTGACGCTGCAGTTATTTTAAGGCAACTGAAGTAATTCTCCTTTTTTATCATGAGTAAACTTGTTTATTGAGCTCTGCAGTAATGTACATGGCTTTCATTATTTTCTCAATCAACAATCTTTTATGTTCAAAAATATTTTATATATTTCAAAACCTGACTTTTTTATATTTAAGTGAGAGCCTCCTTGTACAGAATTGCAATGACACTTATTTCAATGATTATTGGTTAATTAAATATCATTAAAAACATAGGTATATATGCCAATGCTATTGTGTATTTTGAAATTGAAAATGATACTCAATGCAATCAATTTTGTAATCAATGATTATAAATATCATTGATCAAAGTGAGATAATGTTCTCTTTATCTAAAGTACTGTAGAAATTGCTGAAAATAAAATGTTTATCTTTTTAATTACCCCCAAGACAAATATGATTTGAAAAATGATAAAAACAGTTCATGAATGTTATTTCTTAGAATACTGATGCTTTAAAGAAAGTTGCTTATTTCATAAATTTTTCAGTTTGTTTGACAATAAATTAGCAGTATAATTATCACACTAAGGTTGATAATTAACTATAAAAAGCTTGCATAGTGTGAGCTGGTCATGCTCAAGTCCTGCTCATTGTTATTACAGTTTGTGGTTGCCATGGAAACCATCACAGTGACGGAGGCCGCAGTCAGCGAGGCCTCGGCCACCACAACGTCGACCGCTGAGATCCTTGATGCCAGTGGTACGCCGACACCTGTGTCCATTGTGCACGTGTCCATACCCAACCAACCCGTACAGGTGCAGAGTGTACAGCCCTCCGTCATCCAGCATGTACAGACTGCAGGAGGAACAATACAGACCATACAGGTAAGTCCCACCACTTATATCCCATAGTAAACATGGCCCTGATCTGCTGCAGGGGAGTGTGTAGAAAGAAGCACACATGTTCCGAAGTCAGTACCTCTCATCTTGATTCATTCATAGATGATATGATTCATTCCTAGCTGGCATAGTTTAGAGGCATTAGAGTTTGCTCTCTACATCATCCTATTGGGTCATCCTGTTGGGCCAATGATGATGTCAGATATCATGGGTATCTGCCAAAAATAGTCAGAAGGAACAATAGTTGCTTTATTTAGCAATATTATCATTGGAAAACTGAATGGATCTATTGAAAAGAGAAATTCATCTTTGTGCGCTGGTTTAAAGTATGATTAAGCAAGGTAAGAAATATATTATTTAAAGATCTAAATGGCTTTGGACTAAACTAATACAACACAAATAAGAGAAAACATTTGGTGGGGGCAATATAATTTTAAAGAGAAATGTTTAAGTACCATTGTTAATCATGTAATATGAGTATAATTGTGTGGAACCACTTATAGCACCAACAAGAGTAATTCTATCTTTACCATTGATTGGATCAGGTTTTACTTTCTCATGTCAGATTTCATGTATTGAATTTATGATGTCTTTAAAATTTGACTCTCATTGTAATGACTCTCAGCAAAAGTTTTGCCTAAACTAATGAAAGCATTCTTTCATAAAGAATGCTGTAAAATAGGTTTTGTCAAACATTATGTTGTAATTCATGAAAAGCAGTTTCAACAACAATAATGTGATTTCCATATGATGCAACATGACTTAAATGCATACCAAGCAAACGTCACACTTGATTATTAATGCTCCAAATTCTCACTTCAGTTAGACTACAAAATATTTGTTAATAAAATCCTTGATTGTCAACTTAAGGATTTCATACAAGTTTCTCTAATATGAAGTGTGATTGCAAATCTAACTCTCCTGACCCAGAGAACATGACACTATAGATGTGTTTGTGACTGTCAGAGGCCGGGCATATTGTGGCAGTGGGCATATTGTGGCAGTGGGCTGTCTGACTGCCAGCCCAGTCTAGCATTGACGTCAAGCAATTAAGAGAGATGGTCAACCTCAGACCTGATCTGCATCCCTGTAACAGGGATCAGAGCTTGATACTGCCACCTGCGGGACAAATGAGAAACTCCTTAAATTCACATATTAAAATGCCACTTAAACTTTTACTTAAATTTTTGAGATATTGAAGTATGTCATGATTTGTGATCAAGACTACCTACCTTAGTATGTCGTATTGTTGTGATGTATTAGCAATTCCATATACGTATAACTAAACCTTTCTTCAAGAAAATCAATAAAGATGTGGATATCCTAATGGAGAGTGTGGTGACCATGCCTTTGATCAGGTTAATTAACACATTTCTGATAAAAGGTAGACTTATCATGCATATAGTACATACTTACTGCCTGACCATGATGACATCACAAGGTGAGGCCACTCACAATAAACAACCTATTATTTCACTCATTTCATCTGACAAACCATTTATTAGTGGTGGCAATCGGTTATATTTTCCAAACTGATGATCGCTTTGGCCAAATCAACCGATTCTCGATTAATAATCGGTTCATTAAGTGTGATGTAAGGTGCGCACCTCAGTACTGTCTGCCACCTACATATCTACCTACCTATATACCAACCTACATATCTACCTACCTATATACCAACCTACATATCTACCTACATACCAACCTACATATCTACCTACATACCAACCTACCTACATACCAACCTACATATCTACATACCTACATACCAACCTACATATCTACCTACATACCAGCCTACATATCTACATAGATACCAACCTACATATCTACATACATACCAACCTACATATCTACCTACCTACATATCTACTTACATACCTACCTATATATCTACATACATACCAACCTACATACCTACCTACATACCAACCTACATTCATATCTACCTACATAAATACCTACATACACACATACATACATATTTCTGGTCATTTCTCAATCGAAAATTAATCAAATATTCATTTAAAGAAAGCTAAGAATACCCCAAGTTGTAAAATTGACGTCTGCTCTTCCCAGGCTTTTTGACTGGTACGTAACGATTTTGAATATGAATTTGAACTAGAAATAATAATAGGGGACCAGATTACGAACCACATTTGATTTATGTGTAAAGTCGTGCACGTTTTTTTTATTGTTAAATGAGTATGAATCCCGAAAACGTGCTCGACTTTTGAACAGGAGTGAACACGGCGGAAATAATCAGGCGGGGACAAACATAATGACCCGGATATAACTCAAACTTTACAAAATGGCGGCAACCGAAAATCTCCGAAAATGAACCAATAAAACCTATTTGTGATGACTACAATGAGAAACTGTGCAGGTAAAGAATGGCGGACAATTTGGCTGCCGTTTTCAGTCATTATCGGCGGATAATGTGATATCATGGCCGGCTTTGTCCGACGGGCCAACGACTTTTGTCGAACACTGCAATATTACATTTCAACTGGACAAATTCATTCCGATTATAATAGATTTGATATTTTTGCTACCGATTGCTTGGTTCGTGACCTAAACTGACTGATAATCGATTATAATCGATCATCGGCCCACCACTACCATTTAGTACATCGTGATTAGTACAGACATATACTCTTCAAACACACACACAAAACATATTTGTTATTAAGACAAACTCAAGAATGTTTTCTTCCTGGGCTTGATTAATTTCATTATCAAGTATGTTGTTTTGATGGCCCAGGTCAAGCAGTAATACAGAACTTCAGAACTTTCTTTTTCTGTATTTATTAGGGTAATGAATTAGGAAATGCAATGAGTTGAGATTCTGAGAAAATTTATTAATGTCAGAAGGACTGGAACCTAAAGGGCCAATGTTAAATTGACACAAAATTGTGAACATAAAAAGACATAATAAGATGTGTTTTTCTAGAATCAAATTGTCATGTTATGTTTCATATAGCTTGTAATATGTCGATTATTGTCAAGTGAAATGAAACCTTTTTAGTTCTGCTGACTTCTTGAAGTCGCAGAGCTTTAGGAGTGGGGAATATGTCTGTCTGTCTGTCTGTATGTCAACATTTCTTTAACAATTTTTTTCTCCAAAACTACCAGTAATACATATATATGTTTCATATTTTTTATAGAGATAGCTATAGTTTAATACAGATGAAGATTCAGATTCCTTCAAATCTTAATGATGTCACCATTGACCTTATTGTAGTGATTTTGAGGTCAAAAATTTTGTACTGAGCATATCTCAGCAACCACTTATAAGAGAAAATTAAAACCTGTATACAGAAATGTCTTATGTCATATCTGTACCTCATCATACATACATTATGTCAAACACCATACAATTTTTTTTATATATTTGATCCGTGACCATTATACTGTGACCTTGACCTTTGTATTGTGTAGGCCATGTCTATGAACTGGGGATACTAAATATTGGGCATGCATGGCAAACACAAAGTGTTGTCAGTGTTCGCCAAAAGATTTCGACCCACATCAGACAATATGTCTGACATTCAGCCAGCAAATGTCAGACATTTCAATGCATATGTCCTTCAATCAATTCTCGCTATCTGCTCTCCCATATCTGCTGCATTTTCACAGCGCTATGATCGTATTTGAGCGGCAGCAACAGCCTGTTTGGGACATTCTCGCTTCTGCCTTTGAGCTTTACATCATTGTATTTCTTGGTTTTGTCTTTGGAATATTGACATATTGTGAAGATACTATATAAAGATTGCATAACAAAAATGCAACAGCTAACACATTGGCTTGTTAATGAACAATATGAATATGAAATTCCCTCCCATCTTGAAGAAAGGCGGGTGGAAGTTTATGATGCAAAGTATTTTCCTTCATGCACTGCTTTCATGAGCCAATCCCGTCAAAGTTTCACAGACCAGCTTAACCTCAGGGAGAACATATAGAGAATTGTCACAAGCTATGGTTGGACTGGAACCCTATCATAGTTGTTATTTTGTAATAGCAAATAATAAGGTAGGCAACCAGAGAAATGAAAGTCTTAAGCACCCAGTGTTTCTTATGCAGTACGCGATTACTGTGCATATCCCATAAATGGGTGAAAAGCAACTGGACTTGCCTGCAGAGCCTACAGAAAGTTTGCTAGTTACACAGTTCATGTGTTTCTATTTAAGTCAGCAGAGCTGTCAACCCATGGGGTTATGTTTTCAAACTTTGTGCAAATCTCATGAAAGCAGATTGAATGCTGTTTGACGACTCAGTTGTAAATTAAGAAATTTAGGAACACATAATGATGAGCAAAAAAATTGTTTTGTGTTTGCTTTCCTGACCAACCCTAAATTAAAACTCACAACCCAAAATATTTTATGGAAATGCCATATGAGATTTTGTGTGACTAAGTTAGATGATAATTGTTTCAGGTAGCTCCAATACCAGATGATGTTGATGATGATCCAGAGGGCAAGAAACGAAGAGAAATACTTGCCAGGAGACCATCATACAGGTAGGCAAAACATGTCTCATTCTGAACTATCCAACTTTCATTTACAATCATATTGAAATGGGAGATTTTGAGGTGAGCTTCATGGTAATGTCCCAAGCAATTAACAATATTATAAACAGATCTGAAATAGCACAATCTAATTGTTTAGCTTGATAACCAAGTGTTATGAACAGACATTTTCCGGTATCAGTAATAGACATGCATTTTATACCAATATTGACCATAAACCTACAAACAAAAACAGATGGATAAGTTCTTGAAAAAAAAAAACAGGTGAGAAATAGTGATAAAGCATACATGTCAATCATCATCAAGCTGGTTGAGTATTAATTAGATCTCTCTGTTTGACACATGTAGGCGGATATTAAATGAGTTGTCCTCGGATGCACCGACCACAGTGGTGACCGTTCCCAAGATTGAGGAAGAATCCAACAGTAGTCAGACGAGCCAGGAGTCTCAGGAAGGTAACGAGGCCGCCACCAACCTCACCACCCACGCCTCCGTCGCCAACGTCCAGTATCAGCAAGCAGGTATAGTCAAAGGTAGTTTTAAGGTGGTTTCTATTAATTCTTACCTTAACAATCTGCATGGTCTGAACAAATGAATGACTAATGAAAATTGCTCAATTTTTATCTTTACCTCAAACACAACTATTTCAATATGGGAAGTTGAAATGCCACATTTATTAAATTTTGAGGCAAATCATTTTGTTAAACAATTTATTGAAATCATTCAACTTAATTTTATAGCTACTTGGTAAAACTGTACCAATTAAAGAAATGTTCAGACCATGCACAAAACTTCTCTCACTTTCTCTCTAGCAGAAACAAAATCAGATATTCATGGTTCACGACGGGGCAAGATGTGGACAAACATGCAACAAATGAACTTGTTTCAAACATTCCTCTGCATAACCTTCACTAGAATAAGTGGAAATTTGTTGTTGTATATTACAATGAATGGCTAACCCTTCACTGAGAAAAAACCTTGGAAAACTCCATTACTTGGTTGGTTCCATAAAATGATGCATTACGTATTTGATAAGCTCCTTGTTCTTCATGATGCATCTTGGTAATAATAAGCATGCCTACCCTGCTACCTGCTTGGGATCTGTTGTTCTTGTTAAATCCTAAAAATGTTCCTCCCATGTGTTCATATCTGTGGATCACCCACATTGTATATCAATTGCATTATTTACACTGAAGCTGACGACGAAGTTAATATTTTTGTAATTATAAGTATTTAACAAAAATAATCGCTTTGATTCAATTGTTAATTAAATTCATCTAATAGTTCAACAAAAGTATTGCTTTGTTTGAGATTTGTAATTTCTAATGTAAGGTATGGAATCCATATTTAACACCATGCTTTAAAATCATGAGAATGTACTATTTTTCATGTTTTCTTCTGACCATTTAAGATCAAATTGATCAACATTTAAAATTAGCATTTAAAAACATCAATAACAATCTACATTATGAATCTCTTTGTAAATTTAAATCTTTGATTGGGCAACTGTTATATGAATATTTGTTTATTTGTATATGGACTTAACCTGGCTAGTTCTTGTGACAATAATGACCCTTAATTTTGCTTCATTATTATTATTCAGGATACTTATTATAATATATTCCATCATTTCCAAAAAAAGTTTTAAAATTATTTATGTCCGACCAGAAATAGTTGTCCATTGTCAATTTGAGTAAACAAATATAACACAACTTGTAAAGTAATATTTTGCCTGTCTAATAGATTTCCTGGAGTCAGCAGAATTTGACAAAATAAGGGATATCTTGGTGAACTTAAAACATTCTATGCAGATATAAAAAAAACAAAAAACATTGAAGCTTTAATTTGAACAACTTTGGGGGAAAAGTCTTGATTTATATGATGTTAATATGTTTGAGCTTCGTGAGGATAGGATTGTTGAGTGTGATGTGTTAATGTTGGATATTGCAGTGTTGCCAGCTCACACCATACAGATAGCCCAGGATGGTTCAGCCCAGGGTCTACAGACACTGACTATGACGAATGTATCGGGATCCCAGGCTGCGGCCACTCAGGGGGCTACTATTGTACAGTATGCACAGGGCCCTGATGGCCAGTTCTTTATACCAGGTAACTATCATAGCTTTATCTATTTACTCAAATTCTCCCGGAATCAATTTGCCAAATAAAACACATATTTGCCTGTCATTTTAAAAATTTTCAAAGATAATATTTTAATATTATATATTAGAAATGAAAAATGGATGACAAGATAAGGGAGACAATAAAGATATCACCAAACATTTAATATTATTCCAGCCACACCAAAAGACTTGTTGTTTGAACCAGAGGTCCTCTGATGACCTTAGAAAAATGTGACAAGAAATAAAGTGACATTTTTTCAATTATATTGTAACCGGTCCACCAACTAATTACCCTGAAACTTGTTTAGGCTAAAATAAGTGAAACATAACTTATGACATATGTTGATTTTTAACATGCACTTTTTGACATTTTTAAAACATCGAGCAAAATAAATCGAAATGATTTGAGATGATTCACAAATGTTAAATGAAGTTGTAACTGCTCTGACTAGATGAGTCACCACCATGCTCTCAGTACAGACTCAGACATATGAGTAAGTGACTGTCAAAACCAAAAATATTTAAAATTGTGTTCAAACAGTAGTTCTCTGCTGTTAATTTCTATATAACATATATATGATATATACAAATAATATATACAAATTATTTTTACTCTAACATTTTTATTACTGGTTCAGCTCTAACACTAAAGATCTCATTGAATAATAAAAATAAATTTTATTAATCTGATACTAGAATCTCATATCCAAAAGGTATGTGTCAAAATTGCTAAATTTTCTGAAAAAGACTAAAATAGGGAATATTTTTCCAAGTGTCTGATATGATACTATCAGATCTATACTCGCACAGTATGATTGTTCTAATTAAACAACAGTGTCCAACATTTCAGCGGGTAATGCAGTTCAAGCTTACCAGATCACGACCCCGACCTCTCTCCCTCAAGGGGTCGTCATGGCAACAGCTGGCACCACCCTTGGAAGCCCGCAAGTTGGCGAGGAAGCATCACGAAAGAGGGAACTACGCCTGCTGAAAAACAGGTGAGCACAAACAGTTGGCTTCTCTATGTTGCTGTAAACTGCTTTGTTTCCAGTTGTTTATTGTCTTGTATGAGTCTATTTTGTAGATGATAAAAAAAGAAAAGAGTAAAATGAATGCACAATTAATTAAGAATATATATATATGTGTGGAATATTATTATAAATTGATCTTGAATATTGAATGATATGAATTAATTGTAATTTTTGTACAATGGAAGTTAATACAGGTCTACTTGGACGGCCTAACTGTACACTGAAAAGTGGGGCAGTTTACAGTAACTGATTTCTCTTGTGTTTTTTTTTTTGGTAATAGGGAGCTGAGACTGCTAAAAAACAAGTAAGATATGCCTTTATGTTACTAGCTTCTCTTTGAATTAATAGGCTGCTCTTAAGGTTGACGTTTTGTTGTAATGTGTATGTAATTGCCTGTCATATAATTGTATTGTGATACAAATGTGTCAGGGACATTCTTTATGAAATCTACATCTTTGAAAAAAGGTTTAAACTTGTCAGGAAAGTACTTCCTTTATCGAGAAATGGGTTCAATTGAATATAAATAAAAAAGAGTGGAAATATTTAATGCATGCTGCATGTACTAACATTAGTTTAAACATGTAACAATGAAAAGTTTGTTATTTTGTATTCATAATTTCATTTAAGCATACTATATATTCTTATATAAGTTTATATATAAGTTTTCTCAAAATAATTTAGAATACAATTTCTGTTGTAAATTACTTGTCAACATAAGTGTATTGAAAAATTGGTGGTGTTTGTTCTGTCAAGCTATGATATCTTGTAAAATATTTGACAATGTTCTGGCCAAGCATATATAAAATAGAAATAATATTCCCTTGAACATTGATAAATGGCTATTGATTAAAAATATGGTATTATTGATTGTCAGACAATTTTATCTTGTTTAATATTTCTGATAATTTATGCAAGGTGAATCAATATAGACATTCACATTGTCCAGAAATACATATGGGCTGCATGACAATGTTCTGGTACTGATTTGTTTTAAAACTTTACAGAATTAAGAAAATTGAGTACTAAAAAGATATCACTTGATTGCGGTCTTTCCATAATCAGAAACAAATTAGACTATTTTCTGTCGAGACTGCGCTCTGGTGGATATTAATAGTATTATATCTCCTTTCCCAATTGTTGAAATGCTTTCATCTGGTTGTCATATGATGCTTCTGAATACAATAATATTTTAATTTTAAACAGATTCTAACATTGCATTGACATGAAAATACTAGTTATGTGTTAAATTTAGGATATTTCACTCTTATCATTAACATGATGGTGAATTGAAGGAGTCTTTGATCAAATAAAAATGATTGACTGTCTCTGTTTATACTGTAGACAATTGTGTAACATTCAGATATTTCACAGCCTGTTCTTTTTGCTTTTGTAGAGAAGCTGCTCGTGAATGTCGGAGAAAAAAGAAGGAATATGTCAAATGTTTAGAGAACAGAGTGGCAGTATTGGAGAACCAAAACAAAGCTTTAATAGAAGAACTTAAGTCATTAAAAGAACTTTACTGCCAGAAAGAAGGATAAGGCTGCCTTACATAGAACAGACAGCAGTTCTTTTATGAGACATTATTTGAAATTTCTCAGCCAGCTGATGAGGGAGCATGTTGGCAGGAAGAGCCTGGATGATGGTTTGGGCTAGGAAACAGGGATTATACTAAAGCAGGGAGGCAAAGATAATGCAGAGATTTATCTCTTAATTCTTAAAACTGTAGGTAATTAAAACATGATTACCGCAATGGACAGAGTGCTACATGATGTGTGCTCAGACCAAACACAAGTGAATGGTGAATATTTCACTTAAATTATCCATTTGTCTAATATATCCATGATAAATTTTAATGTCACACTGTGTTGTTGGCATCAGGGTGTGTGATTTAAGTTCATTGTTCAAAGGGTTGAGATGAGAACCAGTGGAATCAGGTCAAATATTGTGTGGATAGGTCCCTTCACACCCATACATGGATGTGAATCCTACTGTTTATATGGTAAAGATGATCTATGAAATCATATATATGTGTTTGTGCATGTTCACTCTGGTCAAAATTGTGAAGAGATGCTGATGTTTAATGTGGCCTGGTACAGTATTACAGTTGGTGCCAGTGTGTCTATACTTGTAGTAGGCACTGATTGACCCTAAAGTGTTGAAACATTTCTTTCATTCCATATTATGAATAGAGAGCTACCAATCTTCACCAGTGATGAACATGCATGAATGATATATATTTATATATATTTATATACATGTGAAAAGGCCTGATTGGTGATGTCATGCTTTCATTGTACATTTTATCATCATTTTCACTATCATTACAGTGTTGTTTACCAGTCCCAGTATTTATTTGACTTGGAGTTTGCTTAATGACATGCATATATATTACCTAAAAGTCTTGTTATGTATGTAGCCTTGACATATATCGGCTTGTTTGATAGAATTACACTGTGTTTAAAATATTTTTCGCCCATTCAGTGTTTATATTTGTAGTGGCACAATGTTTAAAATTAGATAGCTATCAAACGTTTCACTCTGATCAGATATCAGATGGGCAGATAAGGAAATGAAATGGATTAAATAAAGTCGGTTTTTGGCCTTTATATCATCTACCTGAACATATGTTGTAATTTTATTTGTTAGCTCAGCTTTCCCATAAATTCATTGTCTTAATTTATATAAATGAATAGGCAGTAACAGATAATAAAAAAGATCATGAAATGGGCTGGTAACACCTGTTTGAATAATTCATCTCATAATTTACAAGTCCCAGCATTCACTTGAAAGATATTTTATTGTTTTGTATATAAATACATATGTATCATTGTAGAGTCATAGTTTATGGCTTATCTCTACAACATAGTGTGAATAGACAGTGCAAGTCAATGTCTGTGGCAACACTGACTATTCCAGAATTGTATATAATATATTATGGTATATTACCAAATTTAGACGAAAATGTTTTGTCTCATAATCTTGAATTGCTTTATTAATAATTAAAAACTTATTTCTGAATGTAGTGACAACACCTCATATGCTGATAACTATACTTTTTAGACTCTTAAATGCACATACTCTTTTAAAGATTTATTTACACCTTTGTTTGGAAATAAAATACACTTTTAGTAAGCTGTTTGAAATAATGAAAAGTTTCCATTGGTCACAAAACTTTTTTTTTTTCAAATTTAAAAGAAAGGTTATCATGGATTGTCTTCTTAGAGATGGCAGCCAATTTGAGTACTGTGTGATTGAATTGTGGGGGAGATCTGGTGTTGATTATGGATACACAGGTTATGTAGTACTGTGCATATGTATATCTAGTTCCTGATTGTGTTTCTTCAAAAAGTCCAGAATTACGAGGTGGTGTCCATGTTTGCCAGCCCCTGAAGCACACATCAAGCTCTCATTGATGGGACAGTTATCAGGATATGTGAAACACTATACTTCATGTTTCCATATCTGCTCTCTGTTGCATGTACTAAGATAGTTGCACAAACTATTTCTTGGAATCCTGCATTGTCATATTATCTTACAGAACTGCATTACACAATTTATCTTAATGTGAAATAAAATATTTTATTACATGTGGCCTTGATAAATACAGATATTGCAAATGATTTTCATAAAAATGGCAAAATATTTTGTATGTAGTTCCTGATAAATAAGATGTGTTTGATGGAGGAATAGTGGAGGAAGTTGCTGGATTTTAATGGTGGAATGAATAGGTAAACATGGTGAATCTTGTGCCTAATCAGCCTCACAGATGTACAAACTCAATATCCCAGGCTTATGTTATATTATGAGTACACCCACCAACCAAGACATACAACAGTATTTGGTCATGATTTTAGAATAAATACCTTTGCTTCAATGTAGTAAATAAACTATTTCTGAAGTAAGAATGATGGTAGCAGTGTTCACAATACCTCCAAAATGATATTCTTTGTGCTGATTTTAAATATTTAATGTAATGCTATGGATGTACATTTTTTTGTGTTACATTAATACAATTATAAAATACATTGTGAGATGCCATCATGTAATTTTGTTGAAAGATGTAAACATTTGTAGGTGCTCTACTATATATCTAAATATCAATAAATCATTTAATACATATATTTTGGGTTTCTTATTAAATATGGCTAACTTAAGACAAGAATGGATTATATTTTAATTCCTCAGTAACTATTTTATTATAACTCTGCAAGATGTTAAGTGAGGTACTGGAAGGTTTTATAGATATGATCATGAAATATTAAAATATGA
The DNA here is from genome assembly GCA_949316495.1 of Amphiduros pacificus. Lineage (NCBI taxonomy): Eukaryota > Metazoa > Annelida > Polychaeta > Phyllodocida > Hesionidae > Amphiduros > Amphiduros pacificus. The sequence goes on from OX439004.1 coordinate 44,056,053, forward strand.
GAGGGAATCTCTAAATAATAAAGAAAGAAAAAAAATGCTTGAAACCAACATTTTAACGCTAAGCAAACAGGATGAAATCAACATTGCTATGCTATAAACACTATCCATATTGATCTACCCACATGAGAACCTCCATAAACTTCTTACATAACAAGGGCAACTGATTTGAATAATAATTGTCCACTTGCTGTGAGTTGTCAAGGAGTCTACCATTAGTGTTTGTCCATTGGTACAGGCCTAACACCCTGATATGCCACAGTAGAGGTCACATGCTTGTAAACATGTGGCCACCTGGTGGTCTAAAGAGTAGAGCCAGTACTTAGGCTCTGCAAGTAAAGGTCATAAATTCTTGCTATTTGTGACAAAGATAGTGTTTGACGACAAAGATAGTGTTTGACGACAAAGATAGTGTTTGACGACAAAGATAGTGTTTGACGACAAAGATAGTGTTTGACGACAAAGATAGTGTTTGACGACAAAGATAGTGTTTGACGACAAAGATAGACGACAAAGATAGTGTTTGACGACAAAGATAGTGTTTGACGACAAAGATAGTGTTTGACTCTTTCTCACTACGCAGACTAGGTTTAAATGTCAATTTATTCCCAGATATATGGATAATTTACATTTATTAAAGGATGAGGGGTCTATAATGGACACATGGGAGAATATTTGCATGTACATGGTGACAAAAGATTTATAGGCATGGTGAGGGTGACAACAGATTTAAAAGCATGGTGAGGGTGGTATTAGATTTATAGGGTGTCAATAGATTTATAGGCATGGTGAGGGTGACAAAAGATTTATAGGCATGGTGAGGGTGGTATTAGATTTATAGGCATGGTGAGGGTGACAAAAGATTTATAGGCATGGTGAGGGTGACAAAAGATTTATAGGCATGGTGAGGGTGACAAGATTTATAGGCATGGTGAGGGTGGTATTAGATTTATAGGGTGTCAATAGATTTATAGGCATGGAGAAGGTGATATTTGATTTATAGGCATGGAGAGGGCGGTATTTGATTTATAGGCATGGAGAGGGCGGTATTTGATTTATAGGCATGGAGAGGGCGGTATTTGATTTATAGGCATGGAGAGGGCGGTATTTGATTTATAGGCATGGAGAGGGCGGTATTTGATTTATAGGCATGGAGAGGGTGGTATTTGATTTATAGGCATGGAGAAGGCGGTATTTGATTTATAGGCATGGAGAGGGCGGTATTTGATTTATAGGCATGGAGAGGGTGGTATTTGATTTATAGGCATGGAGAGGGCGGTATTTGATTTATAGGCATGGAGAGGGTGGTATTTGATTTATAGGCATGGAGAGGGCGGTATTTGATTTATAGGCATGGAGAGGGCGGTATTTGATTTATAGGCATGGAGAGGGCGGTATTTGATTTATAGGCATGGAGAGGGTGATATTTGATTTATAGGCATGGAGAGGGCGGTATTTGATTTATAGGCATGATGAGGGTGACAATAGATATGATTAACTAGCAAAACCTCTTTGAGAATAAGAGACTACCAATCCAGTGTAATTTAGGCATATATCCAAAGCCTAAATAATTTTTGTTTGTTTGAATAGACACAATTTTTGAAAGAGCCTCAAAACCATAGTAAAGTATGTTTTTGTAAATAACATCATTTAAATGAATGTAAACGTTTGACACCATTTGATAATTTTCACCCTGACTGAAGAAAGTGCAATGTTTCAAAATATTATTGGGCAGAGACTAGGTCTAATGCAGCCGCAAATATTCTATTCCCAGGAGTTAACCTCCTGGATGACTACCAGAGCCACCTAGTGATCCATGATAGAATGAAAAGAGGTAATCCGATAATTACATGTGGTGCCACCTGGTATCGTCACCATTATCATAAACTGATTTCATGTTTCAGTGATGTTGGGTTTGAAGAGTTAAATTAATTATCCATATTCAGGTTATGCTTGAACATTAAGTTATTGACATGGTCAGATGATAAAGATAGCCTTACTATGACAGTATTAGAGTTCAATTTCTGTTGTCTTACTTTAATCAAATGTTTTGAAATAAGATGGTATCAATGTTAGTTGGATCAGTATCCCAAACATATCCTTGTCCAATTTGATCTTGAGTAGTCTTTCTGTGTTTTAACAACTTAGATTTGTAATTCCCCTGACTAAATGAAGTGTGCTTAAAACAAAGGTGAAATTTTATTTCTGTTGCCAGTGACTAATCTGGCCCAGAAATTTAGCAATCTTTGTTGCACTTGGCATTTTATTGATAATTTATCCATTTCACCCGAAGCAATATTGATTAGCTGTAATTATATTAAGTTTGAGAATATATTTACAGAAAAAAAACCTCATTGATATGTACGCATTCGATCTTAATAAGGCCAGAGAATACCCAGATCTTACAACCATATAAATAACTTTGTATGTATCAAACAGGCCAACCTATTAAACCATGCATGACTGTTTTTACATACTTTTCTCACATATTTTTCACATAAAAATGAAGACTAGCAGAAACATTTTATCTACGTAGCGAAATTACGTTGTAAATTTACCATAAATCTACTTTCTCACAACCTTCTTACAACCTTTCTGGGACCTTCCCGTAACCTATCTGTAACATTGTATCACCTCCAGGTTACCTTTTCAAAACCTACCCAGATTGTTTTCATTTCACACAGGTTACCTTTGCACATTCCACCTTTTCATCCATTTTCAATGAATAAAGAACAAATTATATGACATAATCTGAAAAATGTTTGTTCAAAATAGACTTTTATGAGCAAATCACCCATAATTTGAGTTATCAAGGGGTTCTATTATTCCAACATTTCAATGCACCTAAAAATGAAAATGCAATGACAAAAAATCACCCAAAAATGAGAATTTTATAAATGGCAGATGAAGTAATTTTTTGGGTATTATTTTTGACAAAAAGTCCAAAATTTCATATGAAACCTGCAAAATGTTTATTTAAACATGTGCCTTATCCTTAATATTGTGCCAAGTACTTTAATATACATACTGCATGATCTACAAAGGTTTATATATGATATATCAAACATATTACATACCTTTTATTTTTATAGTAGCCACTATGTGGAGTCCCTGCTATTAAAAAATGTCGCGTTTAAATAATCCAAAACTTTTTCAGTTTGCACAAATCAAATATTCTAGTATTTTATGAATAATAAATCAATATTTTATTCTGAATTATTTTTTTGTCTCAAAAGATATTTGATGAAATATATTTGATACAAAGACCGGGGCAGAACCCGAAATATCCCAAAAAGATATCAGTTCTATTTTGTAAATACATATAAAAAATACCAAGAAGTTACGTATTTACAAAGTAAATATAACATCATGAATGCTACATTGATGAATGGTATTTTCTAGACGTCCTGAAATTGTATCAGTTCTGAGTTGTAACTATGTACCCCAAATACATAAGAAAGTTATGTTTAACAACATAAATATAACATAATAAATGTTGTGTTAATGAATGACCTACTGACAACATATTAAATACATAGTTGATGTATGTTGTTATTTTATATCTAAAACTACATGTAAATCGGTGCATAACCAAACCACAACCTATCAACTACGTCGTTAATACGTAGTGTGTTTGCAGGGCTGTAGTAATCTACCGTATCAATATTACCTCTGTCATTTGGAAGTTTGAAACATGCTGGTGTGATGGAACATTGCCCAGTTGGTAAGACGTCTGTCTTTCTTGCTAAAAGTCTGAGGTTTGAATCCCAGACGGGACAAGTACTTCAGATTTGTTGCATGGTCGAGAAAGGTGGATTTCTGTTACTGAGTTTTCCCATTCCAACCAGCACTCCATGAATGGTTATCAAAGACAATGTATGGTGGTGCTATTATGTTGAGTTCAAGTCTGATATTAAGGCACCAACTTGTGTTCTTGTATTTATCTCATAACTATCCACTGTAGATAGATGGGGTTTTCAATCAATTTTATCTTCAAAACAAAGCAGTGAAAACATGGTAATACATGCAGTACTATGTTGTGTGTGGCTCTAAGTTCTCAGCTCATTTACTTAATGTAATCAATTTAATATTATTACATGCAATGGAACTAGGCCACCTATAAAGCAATATATGAAATCAAAGAATCTAGATTCTTTGTGAAATGGGTTTAATTCTGTCTCAACTGGGTTAACAATCATCAGTTTTGAGATTCCCACAAAAGGTTGCAGTCTCTGTCAACAGGGGTCCCACCTGTCTGTGTTTCAAGTTCCCCATGACCCAAATCTAAAATGTCGTCTGCTCCAGGTTCAAAACAAACCCAGACAGTCATCATGTTTAGGCTTATTGCATTCGGCACGTTGCACGTTTGATAAATGGCGCGTTCAACACAGAGAGACTTGTATCAGTGTGACGTCACAGAAGGACAGTGTGTGAAAGGCATCAGTGGCATGTCCAGGGTTTTACATTTGTTAAAATGGGGTACACTACAGTATCTTTTCTGTACAAGTATTTATTATTTTTTTGGCATATTCGTGTTCACAAATATCATACAAAGTCCGATAAGAAGAAGAAATGCCAAATGATATAAATTGTGAAATTTGTTAAATTGAACACCCCCTTCAATATCCATTTCTGGACACGCCAATATACAAAAGCTGATTCCCGCCAAATTCAGTGAAGTGTCATTTTTAAAACTTGCAAATGGTTGGGTTTTATGATTTAAATCCAAGTTTGATGTTATCTAGTATGTAGATACAAACATTTCTATTCAAACATTTTGATCCCAAAAGCCCCCAAAAATACCAATACTCATAACTGACACAACGCGCATAAACGCGCACTACGCGCCGAATGCAATAAGCCTCATGTTTATTTCAGAGAAATTAACACATGATTTATTGAAGAATTGGCCTAAGACTGATTACATGTACATTTATTTTATAATTGCCAAATTTTATGACATTTGTACACAAATATATTGAAACAAACATTTTATTCATTTCAAAATTATGTAAATATGAAAAGAATCTTTAAAAAACATAAAAGGAAAGTAGTTTGGAAGAGGGGTAATCTGTGAAAATAGTTTGGCAGAGGGGTGATCTGCAAAAAAGATGCAGAACACTCTCTTGAGGCACCCAGTATGAGATAAAACCTAAACAGTTCCGAAAAGGCTGTTATTACAAACAAATAAATACAAACAAATAAATTAGCAAAGTACTTTTTCTCTTGACAATAACGTTGACAAATTATTAATTAGAACGCTTCTGAATGAAATTGTGTGATAGAAAGCAATACCTTCTCATAACAAAACTTTTTGAGTTTTAAAAACTTTTGTTTGAGTCCGCATAATGTATGTATTATCACATATTCGAGTATGTAAATAATTATTTGCATGAAATTACAGCGTTCATCAATATTCAATGACAAATTATCATAGCGGTACATGAAAGGCAAGTCAGGGAAGGCCTGAGGGTCCCGGTATTTCTATGCCTAGATGCTGCGAAATAAGCCTGAAACATACCTGAGAAATAAAGTCATAGTTATATGTATCAATGTGTGAAGTATTAATCAAACATTATGAAATTTATCCTGTAAATACAAAGTTGTTTCAATATAAAGAATGATCTAATGTGTGAGACTGATATATCTAGAGTTGTGCCATGTTAAATTTAAAGTCTGGGTTTGGTATGGTGTAGCATATTACACAACGTCGGAGAAGACAAAGGTTGGTAAACTTAAAGGACAACGGATACAGGTTTGTTCAGTTTGAAGTAATTATTCTTCGGATAATTTAGATGATATTAGGTTAAAAATCAATCACATGCCCTACTCATTTTGAAGATTGGGGTTGTCATTTTACATTACTATGTAGGCTTAAAACAAACCTTAGATATTGATGACTGGTTCTAGGGCACTGTCTGGAATGGTACTCCTTTACAACTTTGAGCGTAAGAAACAAAACACTCTTCAAACGGGAAAGATATATATCTAACCATCATCATCCGTTCATTTCAGTTGTAACTTATAGTATGTGATTCAGAGGATCTCAAAATCTAGAAATATGTGGACTAAATGAAAGCTTGGTTTGATTTCTATTTTTGTTTTGTTTTGGGTTAAAGAGATATGAACTTGATGAATATTATTAGATCTATCAATATCTCCTTTAAAAATTAGTTTGTGGCATTGCTCACACACTGCTTTGAGCTGTTTACATCGCACCAACAATTGATATTCATTTATTGCTGTTCACCTGCCCGGATGCATTCGAATGTATCACTGAAATATCTGGAGAATAATTACACCATGATTGTCTGTGCTAATGGGATGCGCATTCCTTTAGGCCCTGGCGAGGCATCTTGCCGTGCTTCCTGGTTACTTTGCCCATGGCTTCAAAAAATACCTACTCTTCAGATATTAAACTTTATTGGTGCGTTTATGATTGATAAATATATAATTCATTCCAATTTTAGGCACAAAGTTAAATAAGTACCGTAATACATTGGAATTATGTGTCGTGAACTTTGTCTTCAGTTTTTGTAAAGTAATCAAGTTATAGCTATTTTGCGTGAAAATGGAAACACATACCAATGAAAAACTAATGAGACATAAATATGCACGATAAATGCTTTCATCAGCGATGCGCATACATAACTTATTAAAATCTATTCCTCGTGCGACCACCAGAATTTCCTTCAGCAATGATAATATGTTATTTTAGCATTTCTAGACTATTGCATCTGAGGTACTTGATCAGTCACAGTCGAAGAGGAGCCGAGGGAAGAGCATCTGTCCACCACATATTACTTCTTTAGAGACAGTTTGTGCCAAAACATATCGTGATTTAGACTTTTCTGGACATTTGTGGTGGTTATCTGGAAAGATGTTGAGCCTTGCGCTAATAGTCACGTGTCTTCCGGTTGTCATTGATTCCATGACGCTATGTAAGTTTATCTCTTTCTACATCCCACTTTCATCCTTTAAAAACATTGCATGCATATGTCTCTGATTAAGTTGTTGATAACATTCTTCAGTCTGTTACTTTATTTTATTGGGTTTATTTGTTTGTAAGAGGTTGTTATCATGAAATTGGCATATATTTCTTATCACTGGTATCACCAGAATATGTTTTATTGTAAATATCGTGCAATATATGTATATAATATCCATAATCTCCACAGACTCAATGAAAAACCATTGGTATGGCTCGTCCAATCCCAATGACAAATTCCCAGTGCGAGGCAACAAGTTGATGGGAGAAATTACTTATGAAAAGTGCCAGTCAGTTACCATGAGGTTTACGTCATATCATGCCTTTGATCACAATGAAGGTTGGATTTTCCCTCATATCTAGATATATATAGCTCAGTATACTAGTATACTGATAATCGTGTATGATCAAATAAATATCAAATTATGATTATTTTTTTATTGTTTAATTACAGATCAATTATTACAAATAGATTATAATGGCGTGAAGAAAACCATTAAACCCCCAAAGAAGCTGATTATTTTAGTGTTGCATTGCCGTTTGATATATCTATTATTTCCTTCACGTTTTACACCATGTAGCCCTTCAACTCTGCGTTCTCTACAAGAAGTCTCAGATTTGCAATGACAGGAATCACGTAGGAGGACCTTGGTTTAAGCCCGGATGGACGAGTGTGACGAAGGAGCGATGTGCCGGGTCCCCTCCCCTGGTGCGAGCAGAGCCCTCTATTGGCCAACCACAGCGCTACACCGGCAGCATCAGCGATCTCTTCAAATATATACTCAATGGCTTCTCCTTCAATCTTAATACTAAAAGTTTCACTTCTACTGGTAGAGAAGGTTTGTGAGAACAAAAGTTTGTGTATTTAGTCTGTGTAGTCTTTGTCAGTCCTCCTCTGTCACAATATAATGTCTAGCATATGCCTTGCCAATAATAATTACACATTTGAGCAGTTGTGTTGGTCTGTTTTGTTTCTGTGTACAATAATACCACCAACAATATTACCACCAGATTATTTCTTTGTCTACCGGAGACACATCCCTCAAAATCTATCTGAAATCTATGTCATTATAAATTTTGTCGCGAAGATGGAAATTCGTTAAAATTTCCTTTCTCCCACTGTAGGAAATAATGGATTATTGAACAGTAATTCCTTTGGGCGGCAGTCCGCTACGACCACCTGCGCAAACAGTACCTCCATCGTGTATGGTCTCTATGTTGGCCGTGGAGTCCCTGGGAGTGTGCCCACAAGTAAGTTATCTACAGAACTCATCTAGCATAAAAATATTTGGTACAAATAAATATAAACGATGATTATCTAAAATATATGTTGAAGATCACCAAATACATATTTTTTTCAAGCTGAGTAAATTTTAGATGATGGTTTTGAGATAATGCTGTGAATCTTGTGTTTGATGCAGCCGTCACCTCATCATTACACCAGTGCATTGATCTGTGTGATCGCAACACGGCATGTACAGGGCTCACCGTCAAGAAAACCACCAACTATGAGTGCACCGTCCACACTACATCCGTGAGTAGAGCATACTACCAATACCACTACCTACTTCTATACATATCTGTAAAGACCTTCTCATTTTCCTCAAGTTGACTGTTTTCCCTGGGTGCACCTATTTTCTTATATTTGTATTGTAGGTCACCTCCGCGCCAATCACGATAAGCAATGGGTTTTACTATTTTGTGGCCAAGTTCTGCACACTGGCTGCATTTTTGACGACAACTACAGCTTCTACAACCACCGGGACAACCACCTTCCCCGTCCTCAACACGGCCACATCGGAATCCACAACTTGTCAGAATCTTTATATATATAGAATCTTTTAAGATAATCAAAAACATGTTCTTTTAGATATTCTATATTGTTAGAATTGAACACATTGCCGAATATAACTGTGTATTTATTGTATTGTAGTTGATTGTAACATGGCATTCCAGGCGATTGCCAATACAACTGTCACAGGTGAGTCATTAAGGGGGTATTCCAGTCTTTTTTGAGAGAGCTTGAAATTATCAACAGATAAAAGAAATTTTATATACATTCAATTTTGCATAAAAAATGTCCAACTTATTTCAAATTATGCAAGTCAATGAAATAGTAAGTTATGCTTTGTGCACGTGTTCTAGGTGGTACTCCTACTGCCGCTACCGTCAACACTCGGGAGCTCTGCAAGAGTACCTGCCTATCTTCAACCGGGTGTATTGCTGCAGACTTCAACTCAATTTCAAATACTTGTTTCTTGTGAGTGAACTATCTCTGATATCTCAACATGAGATTGCACCATTTTCATGAGAAATACGATAATTTTGTAAATCACATTAAGTTCTTTTTGCAAAAGATATTGATAATATTTCCTCCGAAAGTGGCCTCAAGTTTTCCCTTTTGTCAGATATTTGTTTATTTCGTTTGTATCCTTTTACAAACAATGCACTAGATGATTTCCATTAGCTTCTCATCTCGCTATTGTCATTTCAGGCACACTTCTGTGGCACTTGCAAACTACAATCTCGGGACACAGACATGCTGCACCCATTTTCTGCGGACCAAGGGAACCTCTAAATGTACGTAGCAGGATTATAGCGGGATCGTTGGGGATTGTAACGGCATCGTAGCGCGATTGTAGTAATAGCGTAGTGGGATCGTGGTGGCATCTTTCAAATCACGATCAAGATTTATGATGATATACAATCAAAATAAATATTATTTTGACAAGATCAATGATCTAATTTTATTTAGCAGATGTCAAGCGACAATATATCACTTGCAAAAAAACCCACAAAAAATGTTACATATTCAGGTCAAATTGTCCACCTTGTATTAGCCTATATAGTAGCTGTGTTGATGCCGTGCAACATGTCATTTTGGCTTCCTGTGAAATTGCCCACCATAACCATACATAAATACTTCTGACAAAGATATTATGATTTCATCACCTGAATGATCAAACCCTTGCCTGTGTTATGTTCCAGGTTCCTCGGGAACTGTGTGCTTTCAGCAGATGACTGTGTCTGCAACTGCCGACCCACAAGAACTGGAGATTACCGATATGACGGCGGCAGGTGTCTCCACTATCGCATGTTCATCCGGTCTCTGCGCTCTCGATTTTGGTTTTAATTTTGCTTTAGTTGCAGGCGTACGTGAGTATAACCACAATATGAAATTAGCTTCCAACACAAGCCTTATTCATGACATCTTCAATTAATTAATTTAGTTAATCTATAATTTTGTTACAAATAGACTTTTCTCACAAGTACGTCACTTACAAATATTAATGATGTTTACAAACGTGATCTATTTTTAAACTACGTTTTTGATAATACATGATTTAAGTAATTACTATAGCCTTATTCAAACCACTTTTGAAAGAGATCAAAATGGACAGACAAAGGCAAACTCACTGTAACACCAGAATAAAATGTTTACTGACAATGGACTTAAATGGTTTAGTCCATGTAGAGTATACACAAGAACCTAAAAGCACACTTGCAAGTTTGTAAAGTTAACTGGAGATTCATTGAAATTGGACAAAAGACAATACCCTTAAATTGAACGTTTTAATCATCATCCTTTATTGCCCTTCCCTTTATTCATATTATTTTCCATTAGTGACCTCCCCATCATTCATATTATTATCCTTTAGTACCCTCCAGTTTATTTATGTTATTATTCTTTAGTGTCCTTTCACCATGATCTTTTGCCCTCCTCTTTTTTCATCCCCATTTCGTTTATAGGTCATTCTTTTACAATGAGAATATTGTACTATATCAAACCTTGGAGTAATTATGAATCCATTCATAATTACTCCAAGATCAAACTATAAGATAATGCCTTAGACACTATTTTATCTTGTTGTATCTTGTACTATTTCTGGCATGTTCTCTCTCTGCTCTTTGTTGCATATTTCACACCAACTATAATGCTTTAACTACGACTGAGGCATTTCCTTACATCACCTTGATTCTATATTTAATCTTGGAGTAATAATGAATCCATTCATAATTACTCCAAGATTTGATATAGAAAGACTCCTCTTTCAAAACACATTTTAAATAATAATCGTTGAATTATCTTCAGCTATTCTGTCAGCTTTGAGTTAGCCTTCATGCGACTTATATATGAAATAAGATGTGTACATTACGAAAGTGTTATAATGAAAATATAGTTAACACCATATTCCTACACTAAAAATAGAGACACCATGTTGAACAACTTTATTTAAATTGGTAGAAAAAAAGGAACAACAACAAAGATAATAAATCCACTGTGCTATGTTGTATGCTGTATGTCTGTCTATCATTTCGGCAGCCACATTCGCTTTGAACGCATCAAGAACATGTGAGACGACGAGATCCCAGGCCATATTCAAAGGGTGCACCTTCCTGTCCGGCGCGATCGGCATGACCGACTTCAGGGCACAATGCAACTGTAGAGGAAACCGCTGTAACGGCGCCTCCGTCGAGACCATCATGGGTAGGTTACTGAACAATACAAGTAAAAGGGGTAATCAGACACAAACTGACAATTACAGGAGAGGATATATTTTCATTGGTGTTTGTAATCATGAAGATTGTGTGTGAATAGTGTAGCTACTACTTGTCGAAGCCAAAATTTTATATTTTGATATCTCTATTCTGTTTTCAGCATCTAATGGACAGTGGTCATTAGATAATAATGTATTTGATGAGTCTCCCAAAATGAGAAACGGTCGAGCGTTTGGTGGTGTTACCTATGGGTGTATTGATGCTAAGAAGAATCTGTCAGCCAGCTTTGACGGGTCCACAGGATACATAGAGGTATACTAACGATAGATATCCTAATAGCAATCCTCTAAAGCTAATAAAGAACCAATGTATCAATAATCAATATTAAGAGTAGGGAAACCATTTTGTTTGCCACATTGATAACATCAAAACTTTCATTGTCAGTCTTTGTCATGGATGTGCCATCATGACATCAGGCGTTTTTTTGTCAAAATATTAGCTTCTTTTTTAATTCTGATTATTTAAAGTTAGATTTACCAATTATATTTAGATATTTGATATATGATTGTTTTGTCCACATTTCAGCTTCCATTTTCTTCAATATTACTCAATGCTCCAGAGTTCAATTCAACCAGCAAGCTGACCAGACTCCGACCAGGATTCACGATTGGATTCTGGATGAAGAGAAACACCGGCACCACAGGAATACAAACCGTTGTCAGGTATATTTTACATCTACCTATTTCTATAATGCTCACACATCTCTGTCTTAATAATGTCGGGGAAAGGAGATGGCAACTCATGTGCAATTCACCATCAAACCTGGATATTATTAAGATATAAGGTCATACGGCAGTAATAATTGGTTTTCATAATAAGGAACGTGTTTTCTATCAAAATGTAAGCATGACTTGCTATGGGAAGTGAAATTTTGAGACTTTAAACTGTCACATCTGCCAATGGTGGAAGACGCTGCTAGGGTGATTTTTGAATGCAATACCCAGCTGCAGATCATAATAAGGACTTTCAATGATATAAGTATCAAATAAACACGTCTCTTCTCCTAGGGTTACAGATTAACAATACGTGTGTAACTGGTACAACACGCCACGCCCAAAAGATTTGATAAAGCAACTATGTCTTCAAGGACTGAAATATTTTAATGGAATCTTTTAGATGAATTAAACCATTTACGCATGTATTCAACATAGTACAAATGTATCTGTGGGGAAAATCTTAGATATACTGTTTTACAGTGTAGTTTAAGTCATATTGGTTTGGTATTTTCAGCCAAGGTTTATCGAGTTCTGCAAGCCTCCTGATAAACACTGTGTTCACTGCCACGGACGTGTACAGTGTGCAGGCGTCTGTCTCCGTGGTGAGTCCTACCACCCCCACCGTGACCACCACTACCCACACTGTCACCGGCACCAACGTAAGTAGCCCTCCTCCAAACCACAGACTCACTAAAGTCTCACGAAATTAACCCTTTATAAATATATGTCTAAACACATAAATGTGAAGTTCAAATAAGAACTTATAAGCTGACAGACTGAACTTCATTTTTTACATCCTGTAATCAGTGCATTACAATGGTTATCAGTGTGGTTTTATTATTGTAGTTTGCGATGGGAACCTGGTACTGGATTGGTTTGACCGTGACTAATGTTGGAACATCTTCCATCCTGCTGAACCTTTACCAGACCTCTGGTTCTCCACCGACCTCCATCACCACCACCTTTGCCACCGTAACCAATGCCCAGGACAAAGCAGCCGATGGTGACTACAAATCTCTTTACCATTTTTGATAAAAAAATGTTATATGACCTGATGATATACGTAACCTATATGTATCTCAAGGATCCATTTTAAAAAGTGGAATTTGTCTGACTAAAAACAAAGACCCCTACTTATATTGTGTTACTGAATTACAAAATAACTAAATCTTATTCTTATATATTTGTGTATTTGTAGTAATATTAATTTCAATGTGTGTAATTGCTAAATTGTTCCAGAAATATAGCTACATAAATGTCTATAGAGTAACACAATTTGGAAAAGGACGTGCCAGTCTTTAAAATTTATCAACATAAAAAGATTTTTTCGATATAAGATACCAACTGATTATTTATCGATATTTATATGACAGCTTTCATCGCCTTGTCTGGACTTAATGTTTGTCTGGGGAAACAGCTCGGAACCACATTTACCAGATCACAGTTTTTCAATGGTAAAATTGACGAGGTAAGTTAAACGGACAAATTCAAATGCATTCCGGTTATAAAGCATTGCTCTCCTTAAAGGAAATTTGAAACTTGAAATTTATGTCTTGAAATATAATAAATAAATAAATAAATAAATAAATAAATAAATAAATAAATAAATTTTATATATATATATATATATATATATATATATATATATATATATATATATATATATATATATATATATATATATATATATATATATATATATATATATATATATATATATATCTATGTGCTTTTTTATATATATATGTGCTTTTTTATATATATTTTATAATTACTATATTTCTACTTATTGCAGGTGAGGATGTACACAAAAGCTTTAGGAATCGCCGAACTTAACTCAGTTGTCCAAATGAGTATAGATTAATTGTGTATAGTTTGAGAACTAAATATTTTTAAACTGAGGACAATGAATACTTACAGCAAATAATAAATAGCCAAGAAACCGTAGTAGAATACTATGAGCATTTGTATCTAATTTAATAAAAAAGAAACGGTCAGTAAATCTAAAGCTTCAACTGCTTAATGATAAAGACCAATGAAGATGATACTGCGAATCTTGGAAACATAAAAAAGGAATAAAAATGATAGTTTTCAGTGTCGTGTAAAAAACCATTTCTTGAATTATAGATTGTATATATATATATCATGTATAATTGAATAAAATATATTGCATGCAGCAAATCAATATATATTTAGTTTATTCTTATTGAGATATGATTCTCCGACTTCAATCTCAGAAATAAGGGAAACATAATATGAATATTAACATGGGGTCTTTTTACCATAATCTAAATATTAAATATACAGCTACATAAGCTACAGGGCTGACAGGGCAACAGGTTTAGATCGGGAAACATCCTGTTTGACTAAGCTACATGGCTCACAGGGCTACAGGTTTAGATGAGGAAATATCCTGTTTGACTAAGCTACATGGCTCACAGGGCTACAGGTTTAGATGAGGAAATATCCTGTTTGACAAAGGACGTGGCTCACAGGGCTACAGGTTTAGATGAGGAAATATCCTGTTTGACTTAGCCACATGGCTCACAGGGCTACAGGTTTAGATGGGGAAACATCCTGTTTGACTAAACTACATGGGTCAAAGGGCTACAGGTTTAGAAAGGGAAATATCCTGTTTGACTTAGCCACATGGGTCAAAGGGCAACAAGTTTAGATGGGGAAACACTATTGACTGAGCGATATGGTCAGAGTTTTATTGATTAGATCAATTGCAAGTTCAATCGACATGATTAGATGGTCAAGTACACATGAATAGAAACTAAACAGGAACTGGTTCATCCATGCTGACTTCTTACTGTTTTTCGAATATCTTTAAGCCATCGGTGACACTGAAACCTGCTTTTTATTGTTCTGAAGAGAACACCTTGAGAAATGGTTTCAAAACTGCACTTCCCCTTCATTAAAACCTATTACATAGTTTGAAACAATATTAAAAATCATTAAAAACCTTGTTAGTGCTTTTGAAAATATTGCTCTCTATTAAACGTGGACTTTCAAACCTTTCCAATCTTACATCTCCTCAAAAAATGGTTTACACATTTAGAGCATGATTTTCCATATTTATTGACATGGCTAAAGAATGCATATATGATGAGAAACACGTCATTTGTTTGTGTGCCGCTAAAATCATTGGAGCCAATCTTAACATTAATATGGTATGATTCAGACAGAGAACAAATGTATCCATAACACAACTTAATCAAACCGTCGACAAAAGAATGCACCTTACAAATGTAACTTGCAAAGTGAGTTGTGGCATACAATGCAAAACAAATTAATCAGATCCCTCGTGGTCTCGTGGATAACATTTTGCCCAACAACCCATACACACATGATGAGTTCAAATCCTGCACCAAGAAGAACTTTTCATTTCCTGTCAACCTGAATGTGAAGTTTCAGGAATTGGGTAGATAATTGAAATGTCCCTTAAAATATTGGCCAGAGACCTTTCAATGGAGCCCCTTTTCTTCCATATGGTCGTTAAAAAATCCAATTTAAGGTACTGGTTGACGGTGCAGAGTTGATATACATTAATTTCCCGATATTTGGGTCATTTATGAAACAAGTCCTGATAATCAATACATATTAACATATTACCACACACTTATAACAACCCATTTCAAAGATAACTAAACACTATTCACCATTGTTTTATATTGTAATTTTCAAGAATCAAACATACACTTCTGGGTGGCAAAGCCTCGCTTAATGTAAACTGTGATTAGACACACACTGATAGCAATATAAATTGTCACTTGAATTGAAAGACTAGGATGCCAAAAACGTGCGATTGTTGACAGAAGGTATAATGTCCTGAGGAATAGGGATTGTCTTGCCATCAACATCATTCTTCTAAACATCACATTGGTGTATAATGTCTTGGACACATTCCACCGACCCTGGCAGACCTTCTTTGTTTTGGATCTATTCCTGTGATTTGAATAAGGAGCACAGTATATCATTGTAATCTTGTCATAGTTGTCTGACAAAATTGGGTCTTAAGTGTCGGACGGATATTCTGTTGAAAAACACATCATCTCAATTAGAAATACGAAAAAGTCAATAGATTTTAATATTCAAGTGATAGTCATAGTAACAGATCATTATAAGATGGGAATGTATGCTGTGTCAGCAGTAATATTTGCCTCAATGATAGTTTTAACTAATTGTCACAGAACACCAGGTAAGTAGAAAAGCTTAACAAATTTTCTAGGAATTACCAAATCAATTTATTTAGTATAATAAAACAGCACACAATTGTATAGATCGCTAAAATTTAACACTTTTGCTCATTTTTCGAAAGGTTGTATATGCCCAACATTATCAGTCAGCGATTTGGAATAGAATAATTTCATTCCTTTTTATCATTATCCCACATACTTCGCTATGTATTTTCTTAAGCATCTTGCTCATTCATATGTTAATCTCTCCAAAACTAAAGGTAATTGTGCTTTTTCATAATCTAAATAGTCATATAAATATGAATGATATCAAAGATGAATAATGAATGGGCATTCACTACAGATATGACGGTAGGTTCCTACAGAGAGGGCACTTGTATCAAAGTTACCCTCTCCTACCCTCGCTGTATGGCGATCTGTGATGCCCTCAAACAGGTCTGCTATGGCTTTGACTACAACTGGGAGAAGAGAATATGCTGCATCCATAAGAGGAGCACTGAATGCCGAGGCTATGGTGCCAGTGGGATGAGGAAACACCCCTCCTGGATCCACTACCACGCTGCTAGGTGCCCCAATACCAACACTCGTAAGAAGCTCACATGCATAACCCAAAGATTAAGATTAACTAAAACTAGAATAACATAAAATAACATGATTTTCGTTCATTTCATGAAATTATATATCTCAGCAGTAAATATGGTCACATCTGAGGACAGTGAATCTGGCCTTGTGTTAGTCGATATAACTATATGTGTTCCGTAGATGTAGCCAGAGTGGTGTCAAGCAGGTGTAAAGATGAACTTAACCTGGACCACTACGTCTATGACGTCACATCCGGCAATGCTGCAGGAGGTCAGGCAATGGCATACAATGTTAGCCTAGTGGAGTGTTTAAATGAATGTCAGGTAAGAAATCACTCTGTGCACTTTAAAGTTTAAATTTTGGCTAGCATATTGAAGATAGTATTCAAGAAAGAAGATTAATGAATTATTGATATATTGCAGAATAGACTAAGCTGTGTAGGAGTGGTATGGGACCAGACGAACGATGGCGCATGCGTGGAACATACTACATTACCTTCAAACTACAACCCTACTGAGACCTGTTGTAAATACTTCCATAAGCTGTGTCCCGGGAGGATATTATCTTCACTGACCACAACCACCACAGCCACCACTACAACCACCGTGCCTACCAAGCCCCCTCCCCCAAACGCGGCCGGCTTCTACCCAGAGGGCATCGACACCAGTGGTGAGCTTTCTCTTCTCTATTCTTTACGAAATATTTAGCACCTCCGATAAAGTTTTGAACAAATACCACTTTATCAAAACCGACATTTTTTCATTAATTAATAGAAACAAATTGTCCCATTGTTTGCAATGCTTATATGCCCCTGAAGCAAACTCTAGATAGCCTGCTAACCGTCCACGTTCCGTCAATATTTTACAGTAGTTCCATTTTCCGGATGAATTTGTCTTATATTTTCTGACAGTTATCAATCTTCGAAACCCCAAAATACAATGTTATTTCATCATTTTCTCACATTTGGTGTTCTTTCCAGTACAGTTATTTTGTGTCCAACAATAAACCTTTCCATAGCCTACTTCTATTGTAAACGGTTGATCGATTTCACGGATTCTAGTTTTCCATGTGTTTGTCTTCAGGCATGTGCCCAGCCCCGCTGTTGAAGGTGGAGAAGTCTCTACAGATCGGAGGTGACTGGGCTCTTAATGACACCACAGCTGAAGCATGTCAGAAACTGTGTCTCGGTGATGATCAGTGTACATCTGTGGATTATAACAAGTGAGTGACCCTCTGTCTCTATCAATGTGAAAATGGACATGAGTAATCTTATAGTCAACATTACCACTTGAATGGTTGAAAAAAACAATTCTCTACTCCCACCTTTGACCTAAGTGGGATGACATGAAAGCTCTTACTGCTTGTGGTGGGTTGTTCTGATATCTAGTTTTGTGTCTCCTTTTCAGGGAGGAAAGAACTTGTTTCACCCACGCTGATAAATATCTTCCCGCCTTCAAAAGAGGAACAGAAGACTGCTGCGATCATTATATCAAAACTCAATGTAATATTATCCTTTTGCACTTCAATTTTCATTTATAAACATCGATGCTTTTACCTAAAATGTAGCCAATAAGAACTCTTAATTTTAGGTGGTCAGAAATGTTTTTCGCACTCCTGGACCCCTTCAAGTAGTGACCCTGAATCCATCAATGTTAACATTCCAAGTTCCATAGCTGACTTGCAGCTTATCGACTGCCCGACAGGTCTCTGCTTCACCACCATTGAGATAGGTAACAAGGAAAATATAATAATTCTGTGCTGTAAACTATGTTATGAATCACTCATATGGTTGATATTCCATCACAAGTATCAAAATTATTTTTCATATTGTAATTATTCAAAACACATTCTAAGATTAAAACCATATTCTAAGATTTGTAATTTACTGTTATTCAAATTTGGCACCAAAATGAATGTAATATGCATCATGTGAACCACCCTCCTTCCACTGTGGGATGATGTATCGCCTCAGTAAGGTGACATAAGCTTTTGTTCATAATTAATGTAGTAATAACGGGCTGTGTATTATTGTAGGTATGACCACGTACAGAGCTCGGCGGGGTTGTGAGGGATTCAGGTCCCGTCCTCAGCTGAAATGTTCCACGAGTGTGGCCGGCTCCACCATGTCAGTCCAGTGTGTCTGCAAAGGCCACCAGTGCAATGCTCCTGCCCTGCGTAGGTTGAATTACATTCACCTCCACTATAAAAGTATAATATGAAATTATCTGTGCATAATGTACAATATAAATAAATAAATTACATTACTATATGATAAATTGTATATAGTAATGTACAATATAAAACAGATTTTAATATCACACTTGGTTTAATTCAGTCCCCTATGCATATTACCCTCTGGATTGTTCTGCCTCGGACATGGCAGGCTACATGCGCCATGGCACCGTGGTCGGCATGCAGTTTGATGGATTCGATGCAGTGAGAAATTGTTCAGGGATATTTGATGGCCAAGGTTATATGCTTGTGAGTAACCACACGTCAATAAACTTAATTACAGGAAAATGCAATTGGTTATTTACTGTCCGTGGTGTGATTGTACTTAATGTAATGCAAAGGTGTTAACATATGTTTAATCATGTGAACAAAAAATAATAAGTGGATATATCAAAGCTAATGTGTATTCATATAGAGTGTTTCGGCATTGATTCATATCTGACCAGATACATATACTCTGTGTTTTAGGCAACCCCTTTCCAATATGTCATCGTCGGGTCACTGAGTTCTATTAACACCGGAAGTATCACTCTGGCATTCTGGATGAAGAGATCCAGCGTCGACGGAGACATGACCATCCTCAACAATGGCTACCGGAACTTCGCCCCCGTGGAGGTGTTTAGTCAGCCTGTAGATTCCTCCTCCCACCTCCTCACGGCAGCCGTCCGCATCGCTGACATCACCTACTCTCTGTCCGCAGTGGTATGTCTCTCCGGCTTATCAAATAGGGATTTATTTGTATTACTTACCATTTTAAAGCAATTTAAGGCTGTATCAAGTCAGATAGATACTCTTTTCTAAGAGGGAATGGGGGTCTTTCCTTTGCATTACCACGTATACATGACAACATAAACCACGGCATGTGATAAGTCATAGAGCACTTGCTGAAGTGAGAAACATTGCCTGTCTATTTCAGGGTGTGCTGAATGAGTGGCAGTTTGTGGCAGTCGTCCTAAATCGTTTGTCCGGATTGGTTGCCATGGATATGTATCTCTCGGACAATAACAAAAATCTTGGTGTTCCTGCTGCTTCAATCAGTCCTAAGGTTGATCCCGTGCCTACTGGTAAGTACCGGAATCAGCTGCTTGCCTCAGTCCTAAGTTTGATCCCGTGTCTACTGGTAAGTACCGAGACTTTAACCATCAGGTCAACCGGTAAGTTCATCAAACTATTGGTCCTAAGGTTAAACCCATGCCTTCTTAAAAAACGGTAATACATGCTCATGATCAATTCTCCCTCTCACTTCTATATGACTTTTCAGCCACGATCAAACAAGGCCGTTTTCCGCTCTACATTGGCGCTCAACTTCAAACTCAATTGAATGGAATGAATGAGGCTAAATTCAACTTCATTGGTCGTCTTGACGAGGTAATAGAAGAAAATTCTTTTTAAAAAATTGACTTTGGTTGCATCATTAAAACAAAGCTCTAAAAGGGTGACTAAATGTTAATTGAATATCAACTATTTATATATTATTATGAATGAATGCTCTCGCAAATATTTTGATATATCATCAAATCTTATGGATTTATATATTTTTTTCATTGATCGTTTGTTATAGATATACATTTTCAATTCTGCTCTTTCCCGTGGAAAGCTTCAAGCCATCATTGACCAGTCGAAACCATTTCCTTGAGAGCTGGAATATTGTTATTTTCAATTGATTTTGACAAAATGCATAAAATGCATAAAATGCATGTAAACTATAATTTAATAATGGATATAAATCATAAAACTTTAAAATGAACGGATACATTAAAAATCCAACTGAACATACAAGTATATAATTATTAAATATCATATCACATTTATATAATTGTACTTGGTAATATAATACTGTATGAATAGTTCTATAATTGAATAATTATGACAGCATGCAAGAATGTATTTATATTTATAAATGTGTAATTATTTAAGTAAATAAATGTATGGTAAACAGAATCTATCTCCTTGGTCATTTTTATCATTATACATATACTACTCTTTAATATTCTGTTTATCCTTTAAAAATCTGACACACTTTTACAGAATTAATGTAAGTCTATATTTAGCGTGGAAGGTATTTGACATTGTCGAGGCCAACCTTTCATTTTCATTCATATGCAATAAACCCCGCCCCAATGAAATATTTTACCCATAATGCGATATTCCTCTTTAATTTAAAAAAAAAAAAACCTTGTGATAATTGTAATAAGAAATAGATTCAAAATATGAATATCTTTTTAATCTTCTTTAACTGGCATAAAACGTAAGAGAAGAGAAATCAGCAAAAGGGATATACTCATTAAACTACAGGGACACCATTAAAATTTAGTAAATAGTGTTCATCTCCCACCTGACTCTCCGGAACCGGAAGTCGCTCTTTTGCTAATTAACATATTGGGGGATATATTTCTTTCCGAGATCAAGACATCAATGCTTTGCATAACATCGTCACATTGTCAGTGCAGGTCGTGGTTAATAATGGATGATCTAATCTTTATTACGAGAATTTAGATAAAGATATCCCCGGTATGAATTAATTGTAATTACAAAATACAGAACACAATTTCACCCAATATGTATGAATATACCAGTATTCATGGCTCACAATTCTTAGTATTTGTGATAGAAAATACCCAAACACATATTGTCCTATAACACGTCTTAAAAGCAATAGCATAATTGACAAATCCCCATACAACACTACATGTATTACATACAATAGTGGTTTTTAGTTTATTCTCCTAAAATTATCAATATTAAGGAAATTCACATGATTGGTGTCCAAGCCTATCATAATAATTATAAGTTAAGATATAAGCCCTTCAAAACGACAGTAAATTGATGAAAAATGCCAATCAAAAATGTAGATATCGTTTTAAAAAAGTACTTCTTTGCCACCCGATTTAAAGATCTTATATTTTTCTGTCCAGTGATCTAATAGCATCACCCACCTAATAGCATAAATCTAAGGAATAACCAAAACTAGTCATTTAAGACAATAATCTGTGTAGAGAATATTATACATCTGTTAATACAAGTTTCTCAACTGCCAAACACCGGGCATGTATAATATATTATATAATGACCTTACTTAGCCAAATGAGCGCCATCATGTGCATATGTTTATAATACAATAGCCGAGGAGACACCGCGGGACCTTCTCAGCGGGAGGTCTATCAGGTGGGAGCCAACATTGACGGTGGTTATGACCAGTCCAGCATAGTTCATACAATGGGGCTTACTTAGGATGGAGCGGTGCCATCATCTATTTGATATATGCTTGAATATTAAGAAGGCGGTCCCTGGATCCATGGCATTAAGCCATATGCAGATTATAAATCATCTTATCTCTATAATGTCTATTGTTGAGAAAATACCACAATATATTCTAAAATATTCTCAAAATACCCGTCAGTCCTCTTCTCGGATGGTGTAAATTGTTATTGCAATATCTCTGTATTCAAAGGAAGTATCGTTTCTTAAATAAGAAGACAACTTTGGGGAAAAAAGATGATATCCTTTATTTTATTATTTGTCCTATCACTGACATCAGCAATTCATGGAGACGCAAAGGCGAGAAAAGGTATTTATGGCCAAACAAATTACAATAGCTTAAAATTGCCTGTTTTTGAGTTTTTCGTAGTTTTGGGAGCATTTTTGCCTCACTACACTTTGGCATGTATTTTGTAAACGACTTAATTGTTAATGGATGATTAACTATTAACTTTTTGTCAAAAAAAACAAACATTTGCAGCTGTCCCAGTCACTGATGGTCATTAGCCCTTTTTAAAAAATATTACCAACTCCTAAGATATGATGTAAAGAACGTCAATGGGGGTAAAATTATGTAATTTCCAGTTATAGAATTATCATTATTTTTATTGTGCCTAGTGAGAAATATGAATATCGCAATCAGTTGAAATATGTTCTATATTCCTCACACCAAAATACATTTCAAAACTATTCAACACTCTTACAGGGAAGAGAGTCCGAGATATAATCAAAATATCAAAGAATCTATTGAACCTTTCAGATCATCGAGTGAGACGGGAGGCGGCACAGACTGTGGACTGCTCAAGTCTTCGTGACGGAGCTCTGCATGATCTTATGTCAATGAGAGATCAGGTCAATCTCTTCTATCTGGCCATACAATGTGCACATCTTATTGTACCATATGGTGAGTTCTTAATCAAACTGCAACTTAAGTGACATTCTATTGAGAACACACTGATGAAATGGGGATGTTCTCCATGAATCCAATTCTAACATTCTATTCATGCAAGATGTTGACGATTTAGAAAAAAATACATTTTCCTGAATGAATTAATGTTGATGATCAACACTGTTCATATTACAGAGTTTCGGGCTATTGGATTTCCACAGGCCCCGAGGGGAGAAAAGACTGGGGATAAGCTGATTCCTCTCATCCAGGCTCCTCTGCCAGGAGTGCCTGGAGCTCCAGGCAACCCGCCCCTGGATCAGAGCGGAAGTGGCTCTAACAATCAGGGAGCCAAACCCAAGCCAACTCCGGGCCTCCCTGTGACACCCAAACCTACCCCTAAACCTTTGCCCACAGAGGGAGCCACCACAATAGCAATTGTGACTACATCCGGGAATATTGCTTCAACTGGTGAGTATATTAAAGGCCAAACTATCTAAGTTATAAATAGATTATCTTGACAGGGAGCACTAAATTAAAGTAACAATGATTTAAGTCCTTCTTCAGATAAATGATTTTGGACCACTCCTCGATTAGTTTTATTGTATCGCAACATTACTAGATTCGGTAAAGAGAGTCAGATGAAAGAGTTCTCGCATCATAAATTTGGCATCTCCATTTTCTAACTTCAAGCTGGACCCACAAATGCTCCTTCCACTGACTCAGGAACCACAGCCAAAAGCGTATCAACTGAGAAATCCACAATGGCGGAGTCAGGACAAGGGACAACTCAAGCGAGTACAAAAATGGATGAAAAACCAACCACTGGCGCCGGTACAGAAGACGAGACAACCCAAATGGCCACCCAAAGTGTCACCATGGCCACGGATTCTGTGACAGATTTTCAGTCTAATGGCCCTGATCGAACAACAGATGGCACTGATCTTACAACAGGTGGCACTGATTCTCCAACTGGTGTGACAGATTCTATTGATGAGAGTAGTGTTTCTACAACAAATGTTATAGGAGCAGCGACCGACCAAACGACTGGAGAAGTCACAGAAATGTCGTCTGCTTCAACTACTTAAGCTTTTAAAAATGTATAATTTATTTCCTTTTCGCATCAGCAATGCAACGAATTACATTGTTATATAACTGCTCCCTCGCACTAATTGTTTGATGTTTATTGCTTTACATCGATGGTATATAGCATAATATTACCTTCACTAGAGAATCTAATTGGTATGAACTTTGAATTGATGCATTACATTTATTTTCATACATTTAAATAAATTGATATTTATCGTTTGTTACCACTGAATATGGACACGGTGATCATTGCCGTCGATAGGCACAATTAAGTCTTTGGCATTGCTGTATCACATTCTATCATAATTAAAAACTATGTTTTACTATTCACTGATATCCCATACAAACTATGCCTACCTTAATATTAGTATGAATGAATTATCATGACATATGTTAAATAGGACTTTTTTTTATAAAACAGTGTCAGTAATCAAAACACAATTCAAAAGAAAATAAATTTTGAATTCTTATTATTGGTGTTAACCTTGTAAATACAATACTATGATGTCCAATTCTTGGTTAAGCCCTGATTTTGACCCCCTTATATTGATCCGGACCATATTGATACAATCCAGCCCAGGTGGCAGCACGGTCCACTGGAATTGTCCCACAGGAAGCGTGCAAACCACATTGCCGGATCATCATATATGCTTTGAAGGCGTCTTTTATTTTCAGTGCTCTCACCACATATTTCATCCTTATTTTGGTCTTGGTCACAAAACCTTTAACTACAACTTAAAAGGAAACATGCCACAGCCAACATGACTAACATTTCCGATAAATATTTTCAATAATACCAAGTGTTATTAACCATGAAAATAGCAGCTGTCATTTTCTATCTATATATTAAGAGGAGATAGTGGATAACCAGAGTAGACTCAACAAATTCAGTCTCATCAGTGGTTTAAACCACTACTTCTTGGGATTTTGGAACTAATATAATAATTTTGCTTGTTCAAATGGACAAATTCGGACTTTGTTCTGATTAATATTGGTCGAGATCTTGTAGAGTACAGCCGAAATTTGATGGCGTTTGTTATTCATTTTACGTATACGATTTTACAAATATATGAGTGATTTCATTATTTCCTTTATGTTGATTGTCACCTGTATAACCCGTAGTACAATTATTCACATTTTCTATTATTATAGTAGTTACATTTATATAATCAACAATAATTCGTGTCTCATATATCAACAACAAGGATAGAACCAACTAATTGAATGTCCAATTACAGCGAAATCGTGAAAACGTTTGATTAAATTGTATTTTGACTTTATCATTCCCTGCTTCAGAGAAAATGAGACAGAATCAGGGCCAATATATTTGAGCAGCCATGCCCTAACCAATGTATGGTAGCTGTGCACTATATAACTTGTAAGACACTTTTCTTTCTTTGATTCATTTGCCGAGTTCATCGCACGCCAGATACATTGTGAAGCGACATTTCTATTTCTCTGGGGTTCCATATCTGTAGAACACGTCACTAAATGCTCAAGCCATTTTCTATTAATATCAAAGAAGTGATCAAAGCATAATGGTGAGACATGGAAAGCATTTGGTACATTTCTTTATGCCTTGAGTTTATCTCTATCGATTTATACTTATAATTTAAGACAGCTTCAAATTGAGAAAACCCGGGTCATATATTTATATTCTTTTTATTAGTCCATGAAGATATGTAAAATATAAGGAAACTATTTTAGTATTCTTGCAATGGTTTTGATGCGTGCATAGCTAAGAGTCTTATTTTGCCCTGATGTATAATAATAAAGGATTCAAGTAAATAGCATTAGGAGTTGCCTCAGTATCCGCCATACCAAGCATTAATCCAAAAAGGAAGGTATATCTTTGTCCATAAGCATTACAAAGCTTTCAATTAGATTCAGAACCTCCAACCCATAAACATCTCTCAGTGAAGGATCACAGCTCATGATTTATGCTATGGGCTCACCTCCCACTCAGTGCATGTAAATGTCGTTTAGAGTCTCTAAGAATAATATACCGAATATTCATGTTATCATTAGTTTAAGTCTTTTATAAATCCCTGTATATGTTTATGAACCACAGGGAAGGAAAAGATTAAAAAGATTTTATCAGTCACCTGGGAAAAGCACTCACAAACGAGGTCTCATCTCGTGAATGAACTAACACGTTTTCCTCTTGACTGTTGTTTTATCAGTACTCACCAGAGCCATAGTTATATGAATGCACCATTCTCATACAATGTTTGACCAATGAGATGATGTTCCACGTGACCGTGATTATTACAGGTGAGCTCTAAAGAGTAATACCTACACCATTGTACAGTCACTTTCCGTTGTTCCCATGGCAGACACACGTGGGGAAATACACCTACAGGTACTCAAATATGACTGTCTCTGCTTTTTGTGCACAGATTTGTGGACTTCTGATGGAAGTGTTCGTCATGAAAAACCATGTGGTGTAAAATATTATAAATCGAAGTTGATATAATGTTGGGCTTTTATGTATTTCAATGATAAAGGTACGAGCAAGACATTTATGTCATTTTCCAGCATGGAGAGACAAACCTATCTTTTGCTCAGCTAGACATAATTCGGTGTGTCTGAGGGACCTTATATCAGGGTCTTTCAGACCCAATAAGTGGTGGTGTGTTTAGTCTTTTCCATTGAAATATAATTATGGTGAATCCGAGGTTGGAAGAAGAGGTTTCTGAACTGTTTGTAACTCATATATTCTTTATTTTTGAATATAATATGATAATTGACACATTGAAGTCCGAGGACCAACTTGGTTCTACATACATTATAATATTAATTGGCACCTTATCGACGTGAGTGGGGCTCGAATCTTCGTAGTCGGTTTGTATTTACACCTTGGAGGTTTAAGCCGACCTTGTTTCCATAAAGTTAATTCACAGTATTCATTGACAACATGAAGATTAAGCTGGACTTGGTTCTACATAATTAATTCCATACAACCTCATATGTTTTTCTGGAAATGTTATATTATCCATTGGCACTCGGCGGAAATGTTTGTTTTGGGTTGACACCGCCAGAAATATGGAGGCGGTGATGACAAAGGGGAAAGCTATCGTCGGTAAACCCGTCTGAAAATAATGGTATAATCATATATTATGTTGACAATCACTCCAAACGGAAACCTGAAATATGAATTAGCCATGTGTAAAACATGAGGTATTAGTTGGTTTTTATATTTTTGTGTGAAAATAAATCATACTTTATCTACTGCATATTGGGCATTTAGTGTAAGAAGGTAGAACATACATTCAGTTGACTTATTGCATGTAATTGTGATAGCTTGCACTAAATTGTGAAATGTTACAACGCAGGCATCTATATCTGGGTGAACTTCTATGTGTCAGAGCAGAATGGATATTGCAATGCAGGCCTCTATATAATCTACATGGACTAACTTCAATGTGTCAGAGCAGGTTAGATATTGCAATACAGGCCTCTATATAATCTACATGGACTAACTTCTATGTGTCAGAGCAGAATGGATATTGCAATACAGGCCTCTATATAATCCACATGGACTAACTTATATGTGTCAGAGCAGAATGGATATTGCAATACAGGCCTTTATATAATCTACATGGACTAAAGTCTATGTGTCAGAGCAGAATGGATATTGCAATACAGGCCTCTATATAATCTACATGGACTAACTTCAATGTGTCAGAGCAGGTTAGATATTGCAATGCAGGCCTCTATATAATCTTGGAGTAATAATGAATGGAGGCGTGACGGCCGTTATATGAGATATGACGTCATGGTAACGCATTGTTCTACACAATGGATTCAAAATCCTTTGATCCTATCATAGTTGCCGACTTCAAAACAGTGGAAAACTGAACATTAATATTTAAAAAAAATAAATTGGCCAATGTTTTATTGAAGTTTTATAGCACATATTGGTTTCTTTTTTTAAAAGAAAAAATCAGAACAGTTGCTCTTTTCAGGCTTACAATACTATCCATTCAAAATTACTTCAAATAAATCTGTTCATTTCTGTTTTGATTGCTTCAATAATAAATATTCTGAAAAAAAGAAAAATACATATTCCAATCCTTTTATTTTTTTATACATGTTTTAAAAAAATATGTCACTATTCATGTTACGTTGTAAAAACGTTTAAAACAGAGTATTGTTTATTATATAGCATTTATAAAATTCCTGTTGCATTTTTTTATTGTTATTTTTGTTGATTTTAAATGATGACATAACATTTTATAAGTCAATTTATTTATAACGGCGCATATATTGGCAGGGCAATAAATTACATATTCTGATAGTATTTTTTTCACTGAACAACGTGGTATATATTTCTAAGCTGCCAATATATGCGCCAATAACTAAGTATGAACTGGAAAGAAAAAGATAACAATAAAGTACGTGATTTCCTGATAATGTGAGGGTAAAACGAAATTTTTAACTCATTTTCATAAATATGATATGAATTTTGATATCTCCTCATAAAATCATCTACACTTGGGGCAGAAAAATAAAATTTATATCCCCATAATCTGTGTGAAATAAGAAAGATTTCATTCGCGATATGTTTAGCTCTAACTCGTGGTTTTGATGACTTAAAATAGTTCTGTAAAAAAAATAACGTCAAAACTTTCATATCTTGCACCTATATGGCGTCATCATAACAATGCCCATGGCGGCAACTATGGTGTTCCTTTTGATCTTGCGACGTTGCGCCTCCATTCATAATTACTCCAAGATATAATCTACATGGACTAACTTATATGTGTCAGAGCAGAATGGATATTGCAATACAGGCCTCTATATAATCTACATGGACTAAAGTCTATGTGTCAGAGCAGAATGGATATTGCAATACAGGCCTCTATATAATCCACATGGACTAACTTCTATGTGTCAGAGCAGGTTAGATATTGCAATGTAGGCCTCTATATAATCTACATGGACTAACTTCAATGTGTCAGAGCAGGTTAGATATTGCAATGCAGGCCTCTATATAATCTACATGGACTAACTTCAATGTGTCAGAGCAGGTTAGATATTGCAATGCAGGCCTCTATATAATCTACATGGACTACCTTCTATGTGTCAGAGCAGGTTAGATATTGCAATGCAGGCCTCTATTTTATCCACATGGACTAACTTCTATGTGTCAGAGCAGGTTAGATATGGCAATGCAGGCCTCTATATAATCTACATGGACTAACATCAATGTGTCAGAGCAGGTTAAATATTGCAATGTAGGCCTCTATATAATCTACATGGACAAACTTCTATGTGTCAGAGCAGGTTAGATATTGCAATGTAGGCCTCTATATATTCTACATGGGTTAACTTCTATGTGTCAGAGCAGGTTAGATATTGCAATGCAGGCCTCTTTATAATCTACATGTGTACTCACCGGTCTGAGAACAGCACTCATCGCTCCGTATGTTACTGTTGCAAACATTGCTAAAATTATACAAATCTATCACTCAGACAGAACATTAAATGTTAATTTGTTGTTTTGTAGAGGGATTGATATACGATTTGTATCTTAGTACATTTCATACTATATAAATTTTAATTCATATATTCCGATATTTGATTAAATAGAAGTAATTCAATTATATTACAAGCCCCAGGAGCTCGAGCAACAGGCCCGATGCATGTTTATATTCCACTTTCACGTCAGGCCATGCCGATCGTCAGATTCATGTATTTCATCACGGAAAGGTATTGAACGTGTGCTGATTGCGTCCATAGACTCGTCATTTCCTGTTTATGTTTATCAGTTGTTAATTGGTTGAAAATCCAGGTAAACGTTTAGCACATTGATTTAAAGCAATAAGAACCAAGGAAAACATTCATTTCAGGTTAAAAGGAAATGAGGATGTCATGGTTGAAGTCAAGTGTGAACTGTGAGTTGCCTGGCTGATTTGAGCTAAATTATCGGTATCTAGTGGCATGTGACTCAAAACAAGGTGGGCGGAGTACAGTTTAAGACTATTTAAGGAAACCAAGGCAAGTTGAAAGGCCATTTTGGTGAGAAAAAAAGCAAATAAATCAGGTTGAAATGTCAGGGTTAGGGCAGTGTCACTATGTGTTCAATACCTTTCCCTGATGCAAAACATTAATCTGATGATCGGTATGGCCTGACGTACAATCCAATAAATTCATAAAGAGTCCCTTTACTTCAAATAAATAAACTTATGTAGATTTCAACAGACAGAAAACAAACCCATCTGTCACGTCCCTATATTGCTTTCAATTGTGAACATAGATGTTCTTTTGCTGACATCTGTTTACCTATTATTTAAAATAAGCCCTTATTCGGAAGTCATATTGTTCGGAATTTACAAACCATCGGTTATTTGATAACATCTTTGACGGCAAGCTTCAGACCTGTGCCCATGTTTGATTCCTACTTACCACTGAATAAGGCTAGAATATGAGAGTGTGGATTGAGGACGAAGAAGAACCCGGCCAGGCAAGTACAGGTCAACATGGCGTTATAGCTCCAGACGCCGTCATATATCTCGCTAGGTGGCGCGGCGAGAGCCAGAGCCGTGAGGGCGCTGACGACCGCCGACAGCACAGCATGGACGCCGATGATAGGCGAGCAGACGAACTGAGCGGCGAGAACCAAGGCCCCAACCACCAGCTTGGTGGACCCGTATATCTGGGCGTCTGCCAACAAAATGGGCTGAAAAATCTGTATTCCAAATATAAAAATATATATTAATTAATATGGCTCAGTCCCACCTATTAATTTACAGATCACATAAAGTGGCGTCTATAAAATTAGCCTAAAATAGTGTTTATGAAAATAAATTATTTCTCTTCATCGAGTGAGTAATTGGGGTTTATGATTTATGGAGGATGGCCTCTTTAGGGTGGTTTATCAGTTGTTCCATTCATCGAGACATTAGCACTTTGTATTATCATGTTTTACATAAAACCATGTAAAAAATAGGTGTGCACTTTTTACCATCTTTGGTGTAAAAGAGATTGATTTATCTACCTTTAAAATCTACACCGAATAAAAACCGCTACACGTTTTGTGCATGGATTGTCCTAACTTCGTTTTGTTTCTGCCAATAACCAATTGCTCTCAAACACCAAGTACTGCACTCATAATTTGCAGATATTGGTCCACAACAAATGTGTGCTCAGCTCTTGGGAGCTGATATATTTAGAACATACCAATGACCTTTGATATTTGATATGACCTGTTTATTGTTCTTGGAAGTCCAACTTTTATCACCAAAATCCAAGACTGATTCGCAACATGTGCTGCTCATAGAAAATGAAACCCATTGTTCTTTGAAAAGCATGGACCTTGTTGGAAATAAAGACATGCCAGGTGATGCACAACGTACATTAAAAGTTTAATGCAAAGGTTATAGGAACTACCTCAGTTCAAATGATCAGCGCTCTCTCAGATAGTATAACATACATATTATAATACAATACACCCTTTAAATATTACTATATATATGTTTCACCGTAAATGCATATCAAAAGGCTAAGATGAGCCCCAAAACATCAATTATACGTGGAGAGTCAAACATCATGTTTCACTCATTTGCCACCTTCTTGATTTTACCGTTTCATAATGTATATATGTCAGAAATAATTTACTTAAACTTTAAGCGCCAGCTTCGTTTTGGTGCACAATTTATAGAATTGTGACATGCAAAAGGTCCAGGGTACATTGCGTATTTATTGCATATTCTATTTCTTTCTGCAATGGCTTCTAGACTTCGCTCTGTAATGGTTTACAGATTGATTTCTTTCTGCAACGGTTTCTGTACGGGAATTCATTGACATATATTCAACTTTAAACTGACAACAAACAAAACATTCAAGCGAAAAATAACTTGCCTAAAGACAATTTATCCTTTTCACTTTAAGAACATGTGTGTGTATATTTACCGTTGATTTCATAAACTTTCATATATTATGCAGGTTCTTTGAAAGAGACTGGTTTCAATTCATTAAGGCCCGAAATGTCAAGATTATGGTAAGAAGTAAGCAGAGAGGAATCCTGAGATAATTTATGTTTTTAAAACAATCATGCAAATAGCAGGCCATATAGACAATCACACCATGTGATGGCCATTTATTTCAATGTCAAGGTCATCTGACGATTCTAAGCAGCCAGAAGGAGACGCGACTCAGAGACTTCATTAACAAAAGATCCACCCACCTGTGTGGACTGTTAAGGAAGGATGATATAATTAGAAATTTATCGATTCAGAACTGTATGAAGAATACAGATTATCTGCTACACCTTATCAGACTGTAAATTAGTTTTGATACTGGGCTACCTTGATCTTTAAGAATAACGGCAGCGCATTTTTCTGTCATCGAACCCCCATCCTTACACAGTCGACGTTTTAGATGTCACCAATTCGTCTGTACATGACAGTCGAATTTTGGCACAGAATATTAATGTCCTGTATGGTAATCAAGAAAACTTACCAAAGAGAACTATTTTACCTAATCCACGGAATACTTCATTTCTCCAGGGCAAGAAAAAACATCTCGCCTATAGAAAGCTTTCTATCTACATTTCAAGACAGGCAGCTCATCTACAGAAAGCTTTCTACCTACAGGGCAAGACAGGCAGCTCATCTACAGAAGCGTTCTAACTACAGGGCAAGACAGGCAGCTCATCTACAGAAAGCTTTCTAACTACAGGCAGGGCAAGACAGGCAGCTCATCTACAGAAAGCTTTCTAACTACAGGGCAAGACAGGCAGCTCATCTGCAGAAAGCTTTCTCTACACGTCAGCATACGTAGAGCTATTAAAATCGTACATCTTGTAAACTTTACTCAGAAAGAGGTATTGTTCGCTTGTATAATTCTCATGATATATACGAAGTAGCAAATATGGAGCGGGATAAATATATATCGACCTTTGGAAACTTTTTACTCTGGTAAAACTTGTATATGATAATACCTACTTTAGCCCAGTTGATATCAGCCTGGCTAAAAGATTCATTTGGAAGGAGAGGCGATCCTGGTTTGAGGGGGAAGTTGGCATTCGGACTGGAGTACTTGATGGCGGCAAGGAAAGCAAATGCAGCCAAATTGAAGGGAAGATTAAATGCTGGAAGGTTCCATGTTGAAAATATCTTTCCCAGTCCAGCTGCTAGATAAACACTGAAATATACAAAAAAATAATCATAAACCACAAACATCGTATCTTATGCATGGCAATAATCGTAATAATCGTTAAGTCTGATTTTAAGTTAAATCACTGAGCTGAACTACACCCAGGTTGTTGTCTCGATTATCTGATTTTATATTTGACCGTTTGCATCCCTCATAAACCTTTCTTCATGAAAGTCGAAACCTGACGTGAGTAGGGAGTCTGAATCTCGGACAAATTTCCCCAATTCTTGCGTTACTTTCAAGACTTTTATTTTATATGAATTTGACAACTTCTACCCATATGTGTATTAGACATTTCAGAAAATATCGAAGATTGTATAACAAGAATGTCACTTGCTTGAAGCCTTATTTAAGACCTTAATATTTTCTTGGTGCATCCCTAAGTCGTTTCAGGGATATGAATCATAATGAACCTCTCACTAAATGCGCCTGACAACAAGTACGTTTCTCTAAAATTTCTTTATGTTTTTTGTGCACAATTGTTTGTGCCCTACCAGGATGTTGCTTTCAATGGGGTCGACCCACAGTCGGCGTTATTCCAAGAGAATCTACATTCCACCTATCTTTTAGGGGGTATTCATAAAAAGCATGCTCCACTCAAGATAATAGTCAATATATCAATTAATCAAGAGGGGTTTTGCCCTATTTAGTGTGTTTTGGTGTGACTAGGTTCAGCTATATTCATACTAATTAACCCAGGATGACTATTTACCCACTGATTAAATATATTCAACTGTTAATACTTGTATCACACCGTCACAAAAATATACCAAACTTTTACCTATAAAATATGTCCCAATAAATAAGAATGAATGAATTAATGAATGATTTTTGTACTGCACGTCGACACATCAATATCATTTAATGCCAGTAAGGTATACATCAAAACATGGAGGATGGATGATAAGTGTGAAAACATAAATTAAACAATGAAATTGCAATGTCAAATAACAGTAAAAATGGCAAAGCTGAATGATTGTGTAAAAGCCATTAGCAAATTGAAATAAATGTAAAATGTAGATTAGTAATAAACACTGCAATAAATAATAAATTACATGTAAACAGACAATAAAAACCATACTTTGAAATATTCTAAATCATAGTGAATGTGTTGTCTTAGGTAAGTCATTCTAAGATTGATCTGATCATAACAGAGTCTACTTCTGGAGAATATATTGCAAGAATGGCATCATGGGATATTAGATTTCTCGGTGCACAAGTGAGGTCCTTTGATGTGTTGATCAAGCCAATCTCCGGCTCCGTGTCTGTATGCGCCATGCCAACCTTAATCCGCAGTCAATTGTTCCGGAAATGAGGACACCTTGAGCAAGGTACTTTTTCACCACGGCATTGAAACATCAGTAAGTTGCTTTAATCAATTAGGCTGGCACTTCTCAACTACTGTACACATGCCTTGGCGGTCTGAACACGATGTATAGGATTTATTTTCGTCTTATGCCTAAAAGAAAAGGGCCTGGTTTGATATTCCAGATGCCGTAAACCTGCAACAAGTCAAATTTGCGCTTTCATGGTCATGGGTTGCAGAGACCAAAATTCGTGCACAGCCTGGAAGTCTCGCCTTGAAAATAATAATATATATATATATGCAGATTAGACATTGAGTGGGCCAGAATGTGGTTTTCATATGAACCAACAAAAACAAATGCACCACAGTCAGTTTGAACACTAATATAATCCATGATGATACTAAGATGATACTACCAATGCATGCGTAGTAATAAAAAATGTGCTTGTAACTTTAACAGCTGTAAAGATATGGCAAAATGTTGAAGTTAATGTTGACAGACGCACACGAGGGGACATAAAAACATGGAAACATGGATGGCACCTGATAGCATAGCTCCCGCTCCGCTCCGGTGGCGGAAGCTGAAAAATAAATTGTAGGGAAACAATTGCGCTTCTTGATTATATGAGCTTATAGAGATTCTCAGGATGTCACTAACAAAGTGTTCTTGATCATATTTCCATTCTTGAGTATATATATATAACAAAGTGTTCTTGATCATATTTCCATTCTTGAGTATATATATATATATATATATATATATATATATATATATATATATATATATATATATATATATATATATATATATACATGAGAAATCACAAAGAACCAGCTTCCTTTTGGCACACAATGATCTGAGATTAAGTCTGAATCAGTCATTTGTTTAACCTTATAATAATTAGGAGTATCTAACCGCTACTTTCCTGTTGAAAGTAATATGATTCCTATTAGAATTGTTTGATGAGATATATAAGCTTTCATGTGATGAATTGTTGGCTGTATCTTATATCTTTGTAGTTTTAAAGAATGAAACAGATCAAGGCATTGCCTATCAGTATTATTAAGTAAAAGTTACATTTTCTTGTATCTGACACAATATGCAATGAAAAATTTTCTCTTCCAGATTTTCGAATTTGTAAATGTACATTGTAATGTCTATGGCTCATTTAAAACTAATGCCGGATTGAATACTTCCAAATTATAACTTAGGAATATTTTTGGTATTTCTTAATTAAAGTTGAACAGGTGATTTCTCAAAGTCATAACATCTCCTTGACTGTTACCATCCCTTAATGTTATACTGTGAGGGTCCCCTTTCTTGAGGGAGGAGGTTATAACTCAGTCAAAACATCTACAAGATAAGACTTGATAAAAACCGCAATGATTATAATTTGGATCAAGCGTGCAGAGAAAGAGCTGAAAACTAAAAACGTTCGCACACTTGTTTGAACAACAAATAAATGTGACAAGAATTAAAATGTAATGTGGGCCAATTTGTCCTTATCTCAGCATCTTCCAGATCATGATCTTTGAAGGATACAAATAGAGAATTTATGATAGTGACGCCCACTTTGAACTATAACACTAGGGCCTGTAAAATCAGATATGTCAAGATGGCATTTATTGGCAAATAACGATTTCAGCAAGCACAACTATTTGGCATCTAACCATCTATCCTCTTTCACGTCTTACCTTGCGTTAATCTATTCACTTTGTAGTGAGATTCGTGCTTGACTAATCAGGTGCGGAAAGCATCAAGAGGTGCTCATTTAAATCTTTTTAACTATCAATAGGGGATTATGATAGAAAAATAAAAAATATGATAATAGATATGAATTTGATGTTGGCATCTGGAAGGTACAAGCAGATGTAGATATGTAGTTCTCGTTCATTGCTATACCCACCAGACAGGACAAGGATGGGGAAGATGAGCCAGGGGTACCAGTACCTACCTGGTAGCTGCCAGGATGAGGATGGGGAAGATGAGCCAGGGGTACCAGTACCTACCTGGTAGCTACTAGGATGAGGATGTGGAAGATGAGCCAGGGTACCAGTACCTACCTGGTAGCTGCTAGGATGAGGATGGGGAAGATGAGCCAGGGGTAATAGTGCCTACCTGGTAGCTGCTAGGATGAGGATGGGGAAGATGAGCCAGGGATACCAGTACCTACCTGGTAGCTGCTAGGATGAGTATGGGGAAGATGAGCCAGGGTACCAGTACCTACCTGGTAGCTGCTAGGATGAGGATGGGGAAGATGAGCAAGGAATACCAGTACCTACCTGGTAGCTGCTAGGATGAGGATGGGGAAGATGGCCCAGGGGTACCAGTACCTACCTGGTAGCTGCTAGGGTGAGGATGGGGAAGATGAGCCAGGATCAAGTACCTACCTGGTAGCTGCTAGTGTGAGGATGGGGAAGATGAGCCAGGGTACCAGTACCTACCTGGTAGCTGCCAGGATGAGGATGGGGAAGATGAGCAAGGGGTACAAGTACCTACCTGGTAGCTGCTAGGATGAGGACGTGGAAGATGAGCCAGGGTACCAGTACCTACCTGGTAGCTGCCAGGATGAGGATGGGGAAGATGAGCAAGGGGTACAAGTACCTACCTGGTAGCTGCTAGGATGAGGATGGGAGAGATGAGCCAGGGGTAATAGTGCCTACCTGGTAGCTGCTAGGATGAGTATGGGGAAGATGAGCCAGGGTACCAGTACCTACCTGGTAGCTGCTAGGATGAGGATGGGGAAGATGAGCAAGGAATACCAGTACCTACCTGGTAGCTGCTAGGATGAGGATGGGGAAGATGACCCTGGGGTACCAGTACCTACCTGGTAGCTGCTAGGGTGAGGATGGGGAAGATGAGCCAGGGATACCAGTACCTACCTGGTAGCTGCCAGGATGAGGATGGGGAAGATGAGCAAGGGGTACAAGTACCTACCTGGTAGCTGCTAGGATGAGGATGGGGAAGATGAGCAAGGGATACCAGTACCTACCTGGTAGCTGCTAGGATGAGGATAGGGAAGATGAGCCAGGGGTACCAGTACCTACCTGGTAGCTGCCAGGATGAGGATGGGGAAGATGAGCCAGTGATACCAGTACCTACCTGGTAGCTGCTAGGATGAGGATAAGGACGATGAGCCAGGGGTACCAGTACCTACCTGGTAGCTGCCAGGATGAGGATGGGGGAGATGAGCCAGGGGTACCAGTACCTACCTGGTAGCTGCTAGGATGAGGATAAGGACGATGAGCCAGGGGTACCAGTACCTACCTGGTAGCTGCCAGGATGAGGACTGGGATGAGGACTGGGAAGATGAGCCAGGGGTACCAGTACCTACCTGGTAGCTGCCAGGATGAGGACTGGGGTGAGGACTGGGAAGATGAGCCAGGGGTACCAGTACCTACCTGGTAGCTGCTAGGATGAGGATAGGGAAGATGAGCCAGGGGTACCAGTACCTACCTGGTAGCTGCCAGGATGAGGATAAGGACGATGAGCCAGGGGTACCAGTACCTACCTGGTAGCTGCCAGGATGAGGATGGGGAAGATGAGCCAGTGATACCAGTACCTACCTGGTAGCTGCTAGGATGAGGATAAGGACGATGAGCCAGGGGTACCAGTACCTACCTGGTAGCTGCCAGGATGAGGATGGGGGAGATGAGCCAGGGGTACCAGTACCTACCTGGCAGCTGCCAGGGTGAGGATGGGGACGATGAGCCAGGGGTACCAGTACCTACCTGGTAGCTGCCAGGATGAGGATGGGGGAAGATGAGCCAGGGGTACCAGTACCTACCTGGTAGCTGCTAGGATGAGGATGGGGAAGATAAGCCAGGGATACCAGTCTGGTTTGTCCACTGAGGAAGTGATGACGATGCCAACTAGCATGCCGTGGAATGTTGCTCCTCCTGATGCTATGTCACCTCTGGGCAAACCTGCATGTTTTGATCACCAGCATTTAGTGGTATAAATTAGATATAGCAACCCCAGGATTTCTATCAACAACATAGCTTTATGCTTTATGCTTGTCAGATTATCACCATCATTGAACTTCTTTCATCCATTTGGTTTATGAACCGCCTAAATTGGGTTGAATGTGGATATTTTTTAAGTAATGAATATTAAAATATCTTCGGGAAATATGTAAATAAAGATATATCCTTTTTGTAACATAAGAGATAACTTTATGAGCTTGTTAATCAGTTTTTAATGTGCGGAACAGTTTATCTCGAATGGGTCTCTCAATTCTGCAAATAGGTTAATTTCACTAAAATTTACATTAGGACTTTTCTGTCATTCAAACACTTCAAATATGTTTTGTACTTAATATTTTATATTCTTCGAATACTTTATAAACTATTTTTATTTTTTTGAATAGCAGAAACATAAATTAGCAAACTGACCAATGAGGGAGGCGGTGAAAATGGCCGCCAGGAGGCCAATGAGGGCACAGACCGTGACCCAGGCAGAATTGATGAACATGGCCACCAGAATAAGAAGACCGGATATTGGGTTATTAAGGAAGATGGGAGCCCCGATGCCACGTAGCACCCAGTTTGGCAACTGTATCATCCATGGCTTATTTTCCATCCATTCATTAATGGCACTCATATCACCCATCACATACCTTAAGCAAATAACACATAAATATAAATTGTTATTTGAGAATGGTTTCTGCAAAACTTTGTTGTCATTTGCTTCCGTGTTCATTTGATACATATTTATTCTTCCGTAAATGCCAAAGATTGCTCAGAATGATATAAAAATTGTGACTACTATTTTTCGATAAATATCTTGTCAGAGGGATGACATTGATCAATTTTTCAAAGTCACAAAGCTATTTCTTTATATTATTCTGAATGTGGTTTACTCCAAACATATCAAGCCATGAACGTAATATCAATACCCTATATTTGGAGCTGGTGAACAAAATGAGTCTGCTCGGAGGTCATTTAGATAAAATGTACTTCACAATTATAAATCAGTATTATATGTACATAAAAAAACATGTGAATAATAAATGAAATGTATCATAGCGCATCTTTTGAATAATATATCTTCCCTATAAACTAATTTGTGCTTATGTACCTGTGAATGGCTTTATCCTTCATCTCTCCCTCCTCTGCCATAATGTTTCCTTTTGCCAGTTCTCCTAAAAAATCAAGCTAATTCTGTATACAATATTTTATGAACGGCCCAAATGTTTTTTGTTGAATTCTGTGAGTCTTAAACATTGTGTAAGGGCGATTTAGAGATCAGCTGTTCAACTGATCGACAGGCCATGCAGGGTGAAGAGACTCAAGGCCTCCTGAGCACCTGGGGCACTCCTGGTGACGTGTCTCAGTCGTGTCACATGCCAGCCCCCTGCAGGGGGGTAGGGGTATCCCAGCAAACATTGCCGCTGCCTCCTTAAAGAAGTGAGTGGGAAGCCATTGTTAGTTTTACCATATCTTTATATGAATTAAATCGGGGCTGTTACATTCACAAACAAGTTTTTACCTTTACATGTTGAATAGCATTCAGTTCAAAGAATGAAAATCGTGGATTTTTGTCCCCTTGCATGGGAGTCTGTAAAATCATGGATTGTTGACCGCTTTTAAATTCGTAAAGGTAAAATGGTGGATTGTACTCTGCATGGCGAGGTAGAGTCATATACTACCTCTGCTACAATACGTTGTTCCTCGCACAGATTTTCTCCGCACAAATTGGCATGCAATTACCATACAGTTGGCCAATTGGGAGGCTCATGTAAAAAGTACACCTTTGATATAAATAAGTTCAGGGTTTTTACATCATTAACAATGTTATTTCAGTCATTTCATGGTGAGGCCTGACATACTAACTTTGCCCAAAAAGAAAAAGTCAAAATTTTTTCTCCCCCTCTCTTGAGGATTAATGGTCCATCCCCTGCTGATTATTTTTGTCTGACTATTCTGATACACGTCACGAAAATCTCACTTGTTGTTGTACTCACTCTCTTATAATAACAATGACACCGATTGGCCATGTTAACCTATGTGACGAAATATTTGCTTGAACTGGGTGAAGCCTCTGAGCACTCATTCAAAGAGTTGAATATGTCGTTTACTTGCAGATCCAGGTATAAATCCTGGATCGGCTATGGAGAGTAATGGATTGTTATCTGCTTGGGATTTTGTAAAGGTACATTAATGGATCACTGTCTAATTCAGAATTTTTCACGGTAATTCTTTTATTGTTCTTCACTTGGGATACTCTGCATGGCGAGTCATATACTACCTCTGCCACAACAGGCATGACATTGTCTCAACCTATTCCGCAAGGTCGATTGCATAATCCACAGACAAGTGTGCAATTGGTGGGTTTTGCACATGTGCACTCACAATGCCCGCCCAATTGGCTTATACTCATCAGGTGCACTCACTTTCTTACCAAAACAAAAAAACATGTGTGAAGTTTGTACTTAGTCACTTTTCACAGTTCACTATTCAGAATTTTTTCAGAATCGATAGATAAGATTGTAAACATGTCATATTTGCAATATTGTTTTCAAAATGTCACTGGGATGTATTTTGTGGCACTTTATATTAATGAAAATCATAAAAAATAGAATTATCAACAAATTATATGAAACAAGCAGATAAAACCGACAAAGGTCACAAATAGTTGGACTCCCCTCAACAGTCATACAAAATTTGGTGACCTTTGAATTGACCTGCGCTAGTTTTATCTAGCTTTGAGTATTAGAATTTAAGTTTTTTTTACTACGATGATTTAAAAGTTATATGTAGCGCCATCTTGTAACCGTTCATTTTGCCAGGAAAATATTTTATGGCTAGCTTATTTGGACACTTTTCAACCCTCATACAAAATTTGGTGACCTTGGAATTGACCTTTGCTAGTTATTTCCACTTGTTTCACATATGTGCTGATAAATTTGAAGACAATATTGCAAATATAACATGTTGACAACCCCATCTATTGATTTTGAAAAAATCTGAATAATGAAATGTGAAAAATGAATAAGTAACAAACTTCACACACATACAAAACATTGACACCAGTTGACTGACTTATACTTGCACATGCATTTGTTGTTGTAGTCACTTTCTCACCAGAACAAGGACACTGATTGGCTATGTTATTACATGTGACAAAATATATTACTTGTAGATTAGCTTCTAAAAGAGGCTTGTTATGGGTGTGACCTCTCAGTACTCACTGATTATGGTCAATGTATGCAGAGCCAGGTATAAATCCTAGATCTGCTATGGAGAGTATAAGGTAAAATCTTCGATTATTGTTCACTTTGGAATTTGGAAAAGTACAATCATGGATTGTTTGTTCAGAATTTGTCAAGATAGAATTTGTCAAGATAAAATCTTTAATTGTTGTCAGCTTGGGAGTCATAAAAGTAAAATCCTCAAGTACGCTTTGGCGTTTGTTACGGTAAAATAGTTAATTGTTGTCGATTAAAAAAAGATTTCTTTTTGACATTTCAGGAATCGTTATTTATTCTCAAATCAGATGCAAGAATTCAGATTATCTTTACATGATTACACTATGGAGAATTCACTGATAATGTACGTTTTGCACCTAAACATATCAAGTATTTCTTGATAAAAACTGTTGCAAAAGTATATTCCATCAAATATGCGCACATTTCTTTTGCATGTTTGCAGCTAATAATAGACGACTGAATTGCAGAGCAGTCATATCTTCTCACAGTTACTATCATTGACACGTGAATGCGAGGTTGGCATTAAAGAATCAAAGAATCAACCTGGTGGAAACATAAATGTTTGAAGCATCCCTCAGGATATTGTCACTGATCTGACCCGGTATTTGATCATTTGAGAATCCAACTTAAAACATATGGCTGAGAGCCGCCATCCCTCGCAGGTAATGTTGCACGTTCACTAATGCACTTGTTAATGCATAAAAAAATAGTTGCGAAGCCAATATCAATGACGGATCATCGTGAGATGGGGTTTCTGTTCATGATATATTACGAGGTTTCCTATAGAACACACCATTGAGCCCGACAGGAAGCATGAGCCCAACAGGAAGAGTAGTGAACATTAATGAAATGGCATGCTATTTGCGCTTGCGTTTAGGTAGCTAATTTAGACTACATTAGATGAATATACCAATCTTCCTGAGACATTGCACCTGTATACATGTTATGATGTGGACACTTATCAACTTCCATCTAAAAGAACATGAGATGCATAATGCAATTTGGTTTGAATGCAATAAGCGTCTGTTTGGAATCAATTGGTTTTGAAAAATGGTAACGAGTTTTATATGCATAAATAATCAATGTAATGGTTGTCTTTAATCAAGTAAACAATGAGCTGCAATTTGAGAAGCCAGGTACTTTCATAATAAAACCCCAAATAGTGACTGAAGTTCCCTTAACGGGCTTGTTACTCTGTCAAGGGAACAATGTACTTGTTCATTTCAATGCCATTTCAATGCCATTTCGTTTGCTTTTTAACTGAACGAAATGGCTTTGGTTACGCTCTTGTAATATTATAAATATATGATATCTCAATGTTTTTTCGTTTGGTTTCATTAGCACCAGTTCCTCAGTGGTGATCCAAAGGTCGTGGTTTCAAGGCCATGCCGAGATTGAACTCCTGATTCAATTTCCCATATGAGCTGAGGCCCCTGCCAAAAGGGTTAACCTGTTGTCCTTGTAAATCTGTGACCGGGTGGGTTGTCATGTCAAGGACCTGTGACATGACAATTCAGTGAG
Organism: Amphiduros pacificus; assembly: GCA_949316495.1. Classification (NCBI taxonomy): domain Eukaryota; kingdom Metazoa; phylum Annelida; class Polychaeta; order Phyllodocida; family Hesionidae; genus Amphiduros; species Amphiduros pacificus. The sequence continues at coordinate 44,099,763 of OX439004.1, forward strand.
GCAGCACTATATCTGCTACAAGTAAGTCTCATCACGAAATGACTGAAATAATGTTGAAAGTGATGTAAAACCCCAAACAAACAAACAAACAAACAAATAAACATTATTGAATGAATGGCTTCCGATGATCGCAATTTAGGAGACTTATATGATGATTTGTAAAGACCTCCACCAAGAAACACTCGACCCAGCCATTCCATTTCCGGTTATACAGTACGTATATGCAACAATCGTCTGGAAAATGGAAGGTTTTTAAAAATTGCTTGAGAGATATAGCCCAATGCTTATTCTCGTATCGAGAATGGTAAATTATGTATATGTAACTTCCGGGTACTATCCTTATCATGTTAAAAAATATTCACAAACTCATGATTCGTCGCAAATTCAGTACACTTTTCTTGGAGCAAGCAAATAAGAGATAGAAAGCTAGTGTCCATATTAAATAAAAGATCTATCTTGAAATTTCAACCAATACCTCATAGACCAAATGTCTAGGAATCTGTGAGATGAAAGGGATTTTAAATCATTCGATTTTCAGATTATTTTTGTTTAATATCGTAGATAGCATTTTGATAATCGACTGAGTTGCAACCCCTCCCTGAAGAATAAAGAAATGTTCAGGGTAGATGGCAACAGCCAATCGCTCTCTCAGAAGGATTCCAATCTTCTATTTGAAAGTTAAACAAAAACGGAACTAGTGTTGTAATGCGATGACAACTATTTGAAAAGTAAGATTTGCTTACATCTTTGCCAAATATATTTCGAATTACTTATTTGATACTGGAATTCTACACAAATCAGATGCGTATATATGAAATTACACTATAAAATCGATTATTTTGTGCTGAATCAGATATACCATAAAAACCATAATACCAAATATTCTGGTGATGTACTAAATTGGTTTAGCTCACCTTGCCTCTATTTTGTTAAATTATTTTGAACTCTTGTTTTTTTTGTTTTGTTTTGTGTTTTGACACAATCGCAGAATTATTATTTAAAGAATACTTACCGTACTCAGGAGTGACACTGAGCAATGATGTTAACTTGGCCTCGACCTGAGCTGATAAGGTGTCAGGTCTGCCTGCATATAATCTGTTCCCTCCACGGACCCAATGCGAGATTGGTGCGCCCCCTACCCAGTCACAGCGGTAAGGACAGGATGGAATGCGCTTCTTTTAATCATTCCTCAGCTTCCAATTAGCCAAGATTCCACACTCACTCTCCGTGCAGTCGACATCACGCTTTATAACATACTTGATACTAACGCTCCTTTGGAGAGTGTAATTTATTTCTGCCTTTATGCCTGATTAGTGTTGATGGTTGTGACCGTCAGCCTGGATGTGCTTGAATTACCCAGATTTCCAAGCGTCGCTTCCTGCCACTCATATGGTCACGTGAGTCCCGTGAGTGTATGTGTGTGTTGCGCTGCCTGCACACACCTGTCCTCTCCCTCTCCTGCATCTTACAGGAAAAAAACCCTCTCATTAAGCTTCGTGTATCACTCAGAGACGAGCTTTAGGTTTATTTGTATGAGAATCGAAGTTTCCTATAATCATATATTGAAAATATACTTGTTTGTGAAACTTTAAATCCTGACAGAATACAATGGCGGTTAATATATTGCACAATTATAACTTCCCATATTTTATATTTTATGTCCTTGCGCGGATTGTTTCGTATTATGGAGTGCCATTTTAGTTTTATATTGACATGGTGAGGACAGATTTATGTTTGGTGATAACAAGTCCTACAGAGGCATCTTACTAATGTTATAAAGACATTCTGCACCAAAATCTTAGAATTATAACTCCCTTCAAAATATCAACAACAGAACTCCCTCCGAAATTTCAAGAACATAGCTTACTACCTCTCATATTTGAACAACAAACCTAACATAAGAATATGGTATGTCATTATTATGTTCTCGTTATATTGTCGTTCTTATTTGCTCATTACATGTTAGGTTCATAAAGGATCTCGAAAGTCGACCTGATTATGGCCATATAGTTGCTGAAAGGGTCGTAAAAGCACCATTTCATAAAAGATATTGAGGCATTTTTGTCAACCATCTCACAGCCGACATTTTTAGTGCTTTCATAGCAAACACTTTCAATTGGGTATTTTCTTTGAAGGGAGTAACATGTCATGTATCGGTCAGAAAATATTTGTATGGGTACCTATAGGTACATTTGTATGGATACGTCGACGTGAGAGGCCTAAATGTGCACTTATCAATACTTATTAAATTCTTTAAAATTGACCTTTAGCTTCACTTGAATACATTTATATTTCATGTTGATGAAAAGGGCATATCTGCTGATAATTAACATATCAGGAGCGGACATGAGACAGCAATTCAACTGCATTTGCCATTTCCATTACTTGCAAAGATGTGACAGACATCTTGATTTGAAGACTTCCCTAACTGACAAAAGGACAAAGTACTGTACCTCACTCATCCAAATGACACCACTCTGATCTGTAATGATCTTTTTAGATTCTCAAGTAGAGAAAATCGCCAGTGGGGGGCAGATTTACTGTGAAATTCATCCTCGCCTGATAATCACCCATTTACACTTCATGACACTTGTTTTGGAGCAGATAAAGATGGATAAAGTCCATCTCCAACACATCCATAGCCAGAACACTGAACAATTTAAATTCTTAACAAAAAACGTGCACAATGTGACTTTCTTCTTATTCATAGATACATTTGAACAGTTTTACGGCAACCTTAAGTTGACGTGAAACTAATGTAATGTGTCGGAATAATTTGCTAAGCATGAAATGAACATGTAAAAGTGGATTTTATTTTGGGTCGCCATCCCCAAAATAGAAAACACTGTATGCGCTAATGCTTAATCCGTCTTAAAAAGATTAGATTAATCAGCATGAACATTTCCCTTATATTTCCTCATCACTGGCTCCAAAGTGGCTTACTGGCCTAATCACTGGTCCCTATATGGCTTATATCTCTTAATCACTGGCCCCTATATGGCTTATATCTCTTAATCACTGGTCCCTATATGACTTATATCTCTTAATCACTGGTTCCTATATGGCTTTCAATATCTCCTCATCACTGGTCCCTATACGGCTTATATCTCTTAATCACTGGTCCCTATATGGCTTTCAATATCTCCTCATCACTGGTCCCTATATGGCTTATATCTCTTAATCACTGGTCCCTATATGGCTTATATCTCTTAATCACTGGTCCCTATATGGCTTTCAATATCTCCTCATCACTGGTCCCTATATGGCTTATATTTCTTAATCACTGGTCCCTATATGGCTTTCAATATCTCCTCATCACTGGTCCCTATACTGCTTATATCTCTTAATCACTGGTCCCTAAATGGCTTTCAATATCTCCTCATTACTGGTCCCTATACGGCTTATATCTCTTAATCACTGGTCCCTAAATGGCTTTCAATATCTCCTCATCACTGGTCCCTATACGGCTTATATCTCTTAATCACCTGTCCCTATATGACTTATATCTCTTAATCACTGGTCCCTATATGGCTTTCAATATCTCCTCATCACTGGTCCCTATACGGCTTATATCTCTTAATCACTGGTCCCTATATGGCTTATATCTCTTAATCACCTGTCCCTATATGACTTATATCTCTTAATCACTGGTCCCTATATGGCTTTCAATATCTCCTCATCACTGGTCCCTATACTGCTTATATCTCTTAATCACTGGTCCCTAAATGGCTTTCAATATCTCCTCATTACTGGTCCCTATACGGCTTATATCTCTTAATCACTGGTCCCTAAATGGCTTTCAATATCTCCTCATCACTGGTCCCTATATGGCTTATATCTCTTAATCACTGGTCCCTATATGGCTTTCAATATCTCCTCATCACTGGTCCCTATACGGCTTATATCTCTTAATCACTGGTCCCTAAATGGCTTTCAATATCTCCTCATTACTGGTCCCTATACGGCTTATATCTCTTAATCACTGGTCCCTAAATGGCTTTCAATATCTCCTCATCACTGGTCCCTATATGGCTTATATCTCTTAATCACTGGTCCCTAAATGGCTTATATCTCTTAATCACTGGTCCCTATATGGCTTTCAATATCTCCTCATCACTGGTCCCTATACGGCTTATATCTCTTAATCACTGGTCCCTAAAAGGCTTTAAATATCTCCTCATCACTGGTCCCTAAACGGCCTATATCTCTTAATCACTGGTCCCTAAATGGCTTTCAATATCTCCTCATCACTGGTCCCTATATGGCTTATATCTCTTAATCACTGGTCCCTAAATGGCTTATATCCCTTAATCACTGGTCCCTATATGGCTTTCAATATCTCCTCATCACTGGTCCCTATACGGCTTATATCTCTTAATCACTGGTCCCTAAATGGCTCTCAATATCTCCTCATCACTGGTCCCTATACGGCTTATATCTCTTAATCACTGGTCCCTATATGGCTTATATCTCTTAATCACCGGTCCCTATACGGCTTATATCTCTTAATCACTGGTCCCTAAAAGGCTTTCAATATCTCCTCATCACTGGTCCCTATATGGCTTATATCTCTTAATCACCGGTCCCTATATGACTTATATCTCTTAATCACTGGTTCCTATATGGCTTTGAATATCTCCTCATCACTGGTCCCTATACGGCTTATATCTCTTAATCACTGGTCCCTATATGACTTATATCTCTTAATCACTGGTTCCTATATGGCTTTGAATATCTCCTCATCACTGGTCCCTATACGGCTTATATCTCTTAATCACCGGTCCCTATATGACTTATATCTCTTAATCACTGGTTCCTATATGGCTTTGAATATCTCCTCATCACTGGTCCCTATATGGCTTATATCTCTTAATCACCGGTCCCTATATGACTTATATCTCTTAATCACTGGTTCCTATATGGCTTTGAATATCTCCTCATCACTGGTCCCTATACGGCTTATATCTCTTAATCACTGGTCCCTAAATGGCTTTCAATATCTCCTCATCACTGGTCCCTATACGGCTTATATCTCTTAATCACTGGTCCCTAAATGGCTTTCAATATCTCCTCATCACTGGTCCCTATACGGCTTATATCTCTTAATCACTGGTCCCTAAATGGCTTTCAATATCTCCTCATCACTGGTCCCTATATGGCTTATATCTCTTAATCACTGGTCCCTAAATGGCTTATATCTCTTAATCACTGGTCCCTATATGGCTTTCAATATCTCCTCATCACTGGTCCCTATACGGCTTATATCTCTTAATCACTGGTCCCTAAATGGCTTTCAATATCTCCTCATCACTGGTCCCTATATGGCTTATATCTCTTAATCACTGGTCCCTATATGGCTTATATCTCTTAATCACCTGTCCCTATATGACTTATATCTCTTAATCACTGGTCCCTATATGGCTTTCAATATCTCCTCATCACTGGTCCCTATATGGCTTATATCTCTTAATCACTGGTCCCTAAATGGCTTTCAATATCTCCTCATCACTGGTCCCTATATGGCTTATATCTCTTAATCACTGGTCCCTAAATGGCTTATATCTCTTAATCACTGGTCCCTATATGGCTTTCAATATCTCCTCATCACTGGTCCCTATACGGCTTATATCTCTTAATCACTGGTCCCTAAATGGCTTTCAATATCTCCTCATCACTGGTCCCTATATGGCTTATATCTCTTAATCACTGGTCCCTATATGGCTTATATCTCTTAATCACCTGTCCCTATATGACTTATATCTCTTAATCACTGGTCCCTATATGGCTTTCAATATCTCCTCATCACTGGTCCCTATATGGCTTATATCTCTTAATCACTGGTCTCTATGCGACCTAATCTCTCCTAATCACTGGTCCCTATGCGACATAATCTCGCCTAATTACTGAACCCTATGCGACCTAATCTCTCCTAATCACTGGTCCCTATGCGACCCAATCTCACCTAATTACTGATCCCTAGGCGACCTAAATTCACCTAATCACTGGTCCCTATGCGACTTACTCTCTCCTAATTACTGGTACCTATGTGGCCTCTTCTAATCACAGATCCATATATGGCTCACTCTCTTCTAATCAGTGACCTCAGAGTAGCTCACTTTCCTTATCACTGGCCCCAAAGTAGCTCACTCTCCTTATCACTGCCCCAAAGTAGCTCACTCTCCTTATCATTGGCCCCAAAGTAGCTCACTTTCCTTATCACTGGCCCCAATGTAGCTTACTCTACTAACCATTGGTCCCTATGTGGTTTATTCACTCCTAATCACTGGTACCTATGTGGCCTACTCTCCTAATCACTTGTCCCTCTATGGCTTACTCTTTCCTAATCACTGATCCTCATGTGTCTTACTCTTTAATATTATTTTTTATCGATGAATAAAAATGTAAAATCCTTCATGGGAACGTTGTTGCAGTGCCACCTTGTGGTTGTAATATTTACCCAGCGTTAACCATATTTGGCAAGAAGATTTACATGCATGATTTACTTTCATAAAAGTGGACAAATATCCTGAAGATGCGTCAGACTGTTGAGATTCTTCCACCAGAACCAACTTGAGAGATCTGTCAGTCTGAACACTGCGCTCATCCATGTTCTTGCCTTGGTTTCACGCGTCGGGATATGAGCATAAATGACCTTGGCCTAAATTGTTATATATTATCGTATAATAGTTAAAGAGGTTACCAATTAATGATGTGGGTAACAGTAATCTATAAACCTTAATATCACTTATTCCATTGACCTAGTTTAAACGTTTTGTAAAAAGCACATAATGCATAAAATTATGATATATGCAGTAATGATTAAAGTGGAAGTATTTGATTGATGTTAACTATGATTGTTTTATCGTGTATAGGTTTTATAACGAAGATTTAACCTACATATATTGCTGCATCAAATAAGATGTATGTTCAGAGTAGAAATTGAACCAGTTTTTAATACTTTTAATACTATATATTTGATAGATCTGTGACTGAACATTTTCATGGCTTGTCACCATGGTTTCCTATTGATTACTGTTACTACCCAATCTGAACATGTTCATCCTGATCCATGTCTCGGTCCAAATACTTACCTTTCGACTTAATCTATGCATTGCGTTCATTTAAAATATATAAAAGAGTTCCCCTTGCATAACACAAATGGTAAAAATGGTATTGATTCTCTGTCATTCAATGTAGTTTGTTATGGTCTGTTTTAGTTCTACTATGGTTTGTACTGGTTGGCCGTTGAAGATCGATATACATCATCTTAACATGATTACAGACTCTGATACGCCTTAACACGAACATATCGTGTACATATTTGTATGAATGCGACAGAAGTTCTAATTTTTTTTACTTTTTTCAATTCTCCCCAGTTCTCAGATAAATATCGCTGTAGTGTAACTGGGCATTACATACGGGTTCATGACGGTGTGACGAAGGCATATGATACCTGTCGATGAGGAGATAAGTGGAGTCCCGTAATTATTGCTTACTCAATACATTTGGATGATTTGATATTTCCTGTATAATTAAGTATATTCGGGCCCCGGATGCTAGTCTCACACTTTAGTGAAAATACTCGAATGATAACAGGCGCTTATGCATAGAATAATAGATATGACGTCATATCAATCACAGCCATGAGTGTCATATGATAAGTTCTCCCATCCCATTTTTGGAAGTCAAAGATTCATCATAGTTGCGTGTTATTGCGAGGGTCTGAGTGTTTGTATGCAAACTCATGTGACATTCAAAATTAGATCTGTAACAGCCAGTTGGGGCTCAGGTATGGGATCAGGCACATATATAAAGTCTTGCATGTCCATTATGTGACCAAATAGTTTCCACACTGCAATTTGTTCGTAATCAGATGAGGTCAAGTATTTGACATGTGGGATTTTATTTTGTCAGGTTTATGCGTGATAAAATAAAGGCTTGGATCCAACTGACAATATGAAATTGGTTTTCAAAGAGCCTTTCCCCTACTTGATATTTAACATGTTCGAATAGAATAGCTATTGAGGATTTTCATGCATATTGAGATCAAACTAAAATAAGCGATTTTGAAAAGTTCTTTGTCATATTTTCCACGATAATTGATATATGAATATGCTGTCTTCAACCATTGTAGGCCAGTTTCTAACATGTCCGTTTTGTCCGAGGTCATAGAAAGAGGTGTTGCTATTCTAAGTACGACATGGAAAATGGTGGAAAATGGTCTGTATGAATACATCCAGTCTACATACAAACACTACCATTCAGCAGAAAAAGTTAAGAGTCCAGAATTCCTTTTTGTTAATTATAATTAGATACAAACAACTGTGGTGCTTTTGCTAATTTCACTTGACTTATTGGTAGTGTCAGATACAATAAATCATATTCTTTTGTGTCAGCACATTAAAACAAGATTTGATGTCAAAGGTAAAGCCCTTGTCTGGATCAAGTCATCTATATCGGATCGAACACAGTCTGTAAAAATAGGAGATTATTACTCCAAACCCATTCCTTTGAAATATGGAGTTCGTCAGGGTTCAGTTTTGGGATCCGTATCGTTTTCAGTTTTAAGTGGTCCACTGGGAGATATGGCTCACAGCCATCAGTTGACCTAAAACTTAATGTGTTTGCTTTGACACCCAGTTCTTCATCTCATTCAAGGCAAAAGAGTTTACACAATTCTAGATTATAACTGAAGGGTCCAGTTGTGCTTAGATGAAATTAGACAAACAAACAATCATAATGCCCTATTATATGGTGCACATAAGAAGCGAATGAGAAGGCTTCATCATTTGCATTTGCAGAATGTGGCAAAATTGTCTCATACGGGAAAGGAATTGATGAGGCATCACAAATACTCAAAGAATCTTCATTGGTTATCTATACATCTTCAAATATTTAACATAAATAATTGTTCACGGAGTTACTCCAGGGCCTCTCCAAGATCTCATCAGGGCCTCTCCAAGATCTCATCAGGGCCTCTCCAAGATCTCATCAGTTTACCTACACATAGATCACAACAAGGAAAAACTGCTTCTTTACAATCTTAAGAAAAAAAATGGTAATAGAAGTCATAACAAGCCATAATAAGGAATGTTGCTTTTTACTTCCCGGCCACACCCATTATACCTTCGATAAGGGTGGGGCATTTAGTTCCGGTGGCACAGTTCTTTCTAAAGTCGTTAATACAAAACTGAGAAAGTGGTACGCATAACTAACAAGCTCAGAGTTTTATTTTGGTTTTTAGATATGGAACTCTAATCTCAGTGAACATTATACATGCGCAGAAACCATTCAAGGAGAGATTAACAACAAGAATAATAATATCTTATTATTACATACCGACAGCTTTTGGTCTTGAACGATAGAAGCAAAATTGAATATTACACATGGAAATATATCTCTTCGACGTTCTAAAAGAGCCTTGGGGATACGATCTGAAAAATGTTTCGCCATTCATATGAAATTGGTTGTAATGATCAACACGCTCCAGTATGTTTTAATTGTTCGGTTCCAATCAGATTTGACTTGTGTTAGTTTGCTAGTACCTTGGAGTCTGTATTTGTCAGTGAAGGTCGGAGTCGAGGCAGAGTGACTGGGGCAGAGTGTGCACGTGTTCTGCCAGCAGGTGGTAGAGAATCAGTTAAATAGCACTTTTGCAATATATCCTGGGAGAATGCTGCCAAATAATATCAAGCAACTTATTATAACCATCAATCTCACTAGTTAAGTATCTTATTATCGTCATCAATCTCACCAGTACCTTATTACCGTCATCAATCTCACCAGTACCTTATTACCAGTACCTTAGTACCTAATTATACTCATCAATAAACCTTATTATTGTCATCAATCCTATCAGTTAAAGCATTCATGAAATGAGGTTTTCTAGCACTTCTTCCTTGCATAATATAATGTTTATACCCCATACTTTGCGATAAAATGTTATCATTACCCATCATATTTCCCCTACATAAATGTATGTGCCATTTGACAGTGGATGAGCTTTCTTCTAAAATCCGAATCAACCATTGGACACCTTGTCAACAGACTTCGTTTCGCTGACCAGTGATCTTGTGCAAACACCTGCTCAGTAAAGTCTTTCTAACAGTGGGGCACCTTTATAGATTGGGACAATGGAGTGATTCGGCTTAAAGAGCCCTGTTTTCCATTAATGTTTGTCCAATTGTACAGGCCTAATACCCTGATAGACCACAATAGAGGTCACATGATTGTATGCATGTGGCCACCTGGTGGTCAAAAGAGTACAGTCAGTACTTGGCATTTTCAGCAAACACAATAACCATGGTCAGTGTATTTTGGTTGATTTTCGTGAGATAGCTTGCTTGTATCACAGTTTCATGGCCACATGTCATTTAAGCATACCCCAAACCTCTATAAAATCGCTTGTGACCTCTATGGTTTCATGAATGCTTTAAGTATCTTATTATCTTCATCAATCCCACCAGTCAAGATCCTTATTATCATCATCAATCTCACCAGTACCTTATTATTGTCATCAATCCCACCAGTTAAGTATCCTATTATTTTTATCAATGCCACCAGTCAAGTACCTTATTATCTTCATTATCTTCAAACCAGTCAAGCACAATTTTTATCGTCATCAATCCCACCAGTCAAACACCTTGCTATTGTCATCAATCCCGACAGTCAAGTACCTTGTTATTGTCATCAATCCCACCAGTCAAGTACCTTGGTATTGTCATCAATTCCACCAGTTAAGTACCTTGTTATTGTCATCAATCCCACCAGTCAAGTACCTTGTTATTGTAATCAATCCCACCAGTCAAGTACCTTGTTATTGTCATCAATCCCACCAGTCAAGTACCTTGTTATTGTCATTAATCCCACCAGTCAAGTACCTTGTTATTGTCATCATTCCACCAGTCAAGTACCTTGTTATTGTCATCAATCCCACCAGTCAGTCACCTTGTTATTGTCATCATTCCACCAGTCAAGTACCTTGTTATCATCATCAACCCCACCAGTCAGTCACCTTGTTATTGTCATCAATCCCACCAGTCAGTCACCTTGTTATTGTCATCAATTCCACCAGTCAGTCACCTTGTTATTGTCATCAATCCCACCAGTCAAGTACCTTGTTATTGTCATCATTCCACCAGTCAAGTACCTTGTTATCATCATCAATCCCACCAGTCAGTCACCTTGTTATTGTCATCAATCCCACCAGTCAAGAACCTTGTTATCATCATCAACCCCACCAGTCAGTCACCTTGTTATTGTCATCAATTCCACCAGTCAGTCACCTTGTTATTGTCATCAATCCCACCAGTCAAGTACCTTGTTATTGTCATCATTCCACCAGTCAAGTACCTTGTTATTGTCATCAATCCCACCAGTCAGTCACCTTGTTATTGTCATCAATCCCACCAGTCAGTCACCTTGTTATTGTCATCAATTCCACCAGTCAAGTACCTTGTTATTGTCATCAATCCCACCAGTCAAGCACCTTGTTATTGTCATCAATCCCACCAGTCAGTCACCTTGTTATTGTCATCAATCCCACCAGTCAAGTACCTTGTTTTCATCATCAATCCCACCAGTCAGTCACCTTGTTATTGTCATCAATTCCACCAGTCAAGTACCTTGTTATTGTCATCAATCCCACCAGTCAAGTACCTTGTTTTCATCATCAATCCCACCAGTCAGTCACCTTGTTATTGTCATCAATCCCACCAGTCAGTCACCTTGTTATTGTCATCAATCCCACCAGTCAGTCACCTTGTTATTGTCATCAATCCCACCAGTCAAGTACATTGTTATTGTCATCATTCCACCAGTCAAGTACCTTGTTATCATCATCAATCCCACCAGTCAGTCACCTTGTTATTGTCATCGATCCCATCAGTCTAGCACCTTGTTGTTGTCATCAATCCCATCAGTCAAGTACATTGTTATTGTCATCATTCCACCAGTCAAGTGCCTTGTTATCATCATCAATCCCACCAGTCAGTCACCTTGTTATTGTCATCAATCCCACCAGTCAGTCACCTTGTTATTGTCATCAATCCCACCAGTCAAGTACCTTGTTATTGTCATCAATCCCACCAGTCAAGTACCTTGTTATTGTCATCAATTCCACCAGTCAAGTGCCTTGTTATCATCATCAATCCCACCAGTCAGTCACCTTGTTATTGTCATCAATCCCACCAGTCAGTCACCTTGTTATTGTCATCAATCCCACCAGTCAAGTACCTTGTTATTGTCATCAATCCCACCAGTCAAGTACCTTGTTATTGTCATCAATTCCACCAGTCAAGTACCTTGTTATCATCATCAATCCCACCAGTCAGTCACCTTGTTGTTGTCATCAATCCCACCAGTCAAGTACCTTGTTATTGTCATCAATCCCACCAGTCAAGTACCTTGTTACAATCATCAATCCCACCAGTCAGTCACCTTGTTATTGTCATCAATCCCACCAGTCAGTCACCTTGTTATTGTCATCAATCCCACCAGTCAAGTACCTTGATATTGTCATCAATTCCACCAGTTAAGTACCTTGTTACAATCATCAATCCCACCAGTCAGTCACCTTGTTATTGTCATCAATCCCACCAGTCAAGTACCTTGTTATTGTCATCAATTCCACCAGTTAAGTACCTTGTTACAATCATCAATCCCACCAGTCAGTCACCTTGTTGTTGTCATCAATCCCACCAGTCAAGTACCTTGTTATTGTCATCAATCCCACCAGTCAAGTACCTTGTTATTGTCATCAATTCCACCAGTCAAGTACCTTGTTACAATCATCAATCCCACCAGTCAGTCACCTTGTTGTTGTCATCAATCCCACCAGCCAAGTACCTTGTTATTGTCATCAATCCCACCAGTCAAGTACCTTGTTTTCATCATCAATCCCACCAGTCAGTCACCTTGTTATTGTCATCAATTCCACCAGTCAAGTACCTTGTTATTGTCATCAATCCCACCAGTCCAGTACCTTGTTATCATCATCAATCCCACCAGTCAGTCACCTTGTTATCATCATCAAGCCCACCAGTTCTATGCTTAATATCTACGTTGAACAAATGTTTCAATCAATTATATAACGTTCTCTTAAAGGCTGTTGATGTTGTAAAAAGTAGATGCAATAGGATGAGATAAGAGTACAGCCAAATACAAGATCTATGAATAATCACGCTTTATCTATATCCAATTATCATTATATTATTAGTAAAAAAAAATATTTATTTTTTTGGGAACATGTTGTTTGTGCAGAAATTTTGTCTTAAAATTTGTCCGAACTTTTGGCCACTTGTCTTAACACTTGTAATTATACTTATTCATTCTCTAAATTCTTGGATTTGATAACAATTTCTAACTATTTTCAAAATGAAAATATCTTCTCTTTAAACTCCTATCAGTTTTCAGAGGCATGTTAGTAAACACGTTGCACCATCTAGTGAGAATACCTGTCATGTTAATTCAATGAAAACCATGTGGAGTCACATTTTTGCTTCCCCATTCTGCAGCTACCTGACTGAAAATAAGGGGCGGCAGGTAAATATAGAGCTTTGTGGGGTAAGAATGCTGCAATAATGAAAGCCAGGAGGAATTTATGCTGCCGTAGACCGGAAATAAAGTCAATGGCAGGTAAAAATAGAGGCGGGGCAGAAGTGAGAGTTGAAGGCCTTGAGCAGAAGAGGCGAATGGGAGGGGGTGGTGGGAGGGGGGGCACCAACAAGTACAACACACTTGGCCAGTTCTCAAAACACATGTTCTGTCAGGTCATATTATCTCCCACCGAAATTCCTAAAACTGCAGCTGTAAACACACATTATTAGACAAAATGAAATAATGATAACGAATAAAATTATTATAAAATCTTGGCGAAGATAAAGTGATCTTTTTATTCTAGAATTTGTTTCAGAAGAGACAGAGGGCCATGTTAAAATTGACATGCATTATGGTAATAGGCTGTCTCAGAGATATCCACTCTGATGAGAAAAACGTCATCAGTTTGTGTGCTTTTATAATCATGTAAAAATGCGTCTGATAATCATGTAAACATAATATGAAACCTTTTAATGTCAAATATCTGATATACGCACACGCATATATAAGGACACGCACATTTTGACACACGCACATAAACGTACACTTATATTTGCACTTAAAAAATAAAATAAGTAAAAGAGTTTCCTTTTTAAAGAAATGTTTCTTTTTACAAAATAAACACAAGTGGGATAGAGAAGCACGAGCATTGAAATTAGCTATAAATCTAGTGCCGTCCTCTTTTGGAAGTTATGTTTGAAGTGGAAAAGTTGATTTTAATCATAGTAATGATCAATTAACTTTCTCCATGTGAAAAAATAGTTCATATATTCATAAATTTTGCAGATTAAATTATTTTTCAAAGCGACTTTGTTTTAGATATTTTGATATATTTTATAACCTAAATGAAAATAAATACCTTATGGAATCTTATATTTCCGGGAAAACTATTTGTGATGAGCATAATCAAGCTGTGAAAGCAGCGAAACCAAGATGGCCGATAGTTGATCGAATATGGTATCAATATTTCTAAAGGATCCTTAATGTACTAATGTTGAAAGGCCTCGATCTTTTCTGTAAATGCATTCGGATGTCTGTCTGCGGTTAAGTATTATCAAACCAAGAATGATCCCTTTGGGTCCGCATTTATTGAAGCTAATGTGCATTCTGATGCCATCAATTACAAATGAATTAATAACCGCAAAAACAGTATTTTTGCACAGAAAATATATTCAAATTGTGTTGATATATTGGTAGTAAGTTCTGAAAGTTTTCATGTCTCCTCTTACATAATAGCAAAGGAATGCAAGATCCGGGTTTTATTTGGTGACTTTGACTTGTGTCATTATTTGAGGTTAAGATATCTTTATGTTAGTGAAGTGGAATGGAAGCATTTAGAGTAGAGCAATTATCATTGATAAGGTGTAACTCATACAAACATACCTCGCATATTAACACCACATGAACGTACAGATACACCTTATCAATGTCAATACAGGCAATGATAAAACATACAAAATAAATTGCCTTCCAGTGAACAAATATAAAGTACAAGTCCCTTCAGATTGAAATATCTATTTGGTTTGAGGGTGTCAATATGAATTGAATTCGCAATAATAATAATCATTATTTTTTTTTAATTGTTGCATGTATAATATATAGCATTATGATTTAATGATATTTTTTTTTAGAAAAAAACACACAATGTCTCTGTAGATTGGCTTAATCTGTGAAAAACAAAAGGATTTTGTGCAGACATCTCTAAACCTTTGCCCTGAGCGAATCCCCAGTCAATCCGGAATTGTATAACATTCCACAAAAAATCACACTTCACATAAATATGGCTATATATTAGCTACTCGGAAGGTGAGCCAGGATGTTATTGTTGGTGTGCTATGAAGCAGTTCAATGAAGCCAGGTAATTTTAATGATCTATTTCCAAGGAAATGGTTCCTATTTGTTCAATAAAGAGTTGAAGTTCATAAGACCATATACCATTTTATTTTCAACACACAATAAGAATTGACATTTGTAAGATAAGGACAGTAAGTAAGATAAGGACAGTTTTATATAAACAAGACTCTATTTCCACGAGGGCATCTTCCCAAAATAAAGATAAAAAAAGTCATACATCATAAGTGAATTGCACCGGACATAATTAGTGTTCTTAGAACTACTTTAATATGCCACAGGGCACGACTTGGATTCTCGGTCAATCACTCCTACCTTCTGGCATATCTGCGACCCTGGGCCGTATCTGCGCACGCACGCTAATAGCATCTTAAGGAACCTTCACTTGCAGGAAAATGGCAGAAATATGACAAAAATATGCAGTAAAATAATATTAATATTATTACAGATAATGAATGAACCATGACGTTAATGTGCTATCATCTTCGCTACAAACAGCCTCTTAACTTACATGATTTAATTTCAGTGGAGGGTAGGTTCAATAGAACATCGGTTCCGGGTTGAACAGCTCTGGCCCTTAAACAACACATTCCTTAGAGTATAATGGTTTGTTTTTATTGTGGTCCAATTAATATGATGAACGGATCAACAAGTATTAAATGTTACACTACAATACAAATCCTCGAAGTTTAATGCAAAAGTGGAATATTAAACCAGACGATGAAACACATTAATTAGCAAATCAGATGCATATCTCGATCCTTAAAAGTCCAATTAAACTCTGGTGGTATAACTTCACGGGAACCAACAAGAATCTCCTTGCATAGGATTATATTCTTTCTTGTGCAAAACATTACAAATTATCTTTATGTTAACATCCCTGTTGCCATATGTGCCGACTGATTCCAAAACCTCCTTGCTGCCATCCATACTGATTCCAAACCATCCTTGCTGCCATCCATACTGATTCCAAACCATCCTTGCTGCCAACCATACTGATTCCAAACCATCCTTGCTGCCAACCATACTGATTCCAAAACCTCCTTGCTGCCATCCATACTGATTCCAAACCATCCTTGCTGCCAACCATACTGATTCCAAACCATCCTTGCTGCCATCCATACTGATTCCAAACCATCCTTGCTGCCAACCATACTGATTCCAAACCATCCTTGCTGCCAACCATACTGATTCCAAAACCTCCTTGCTGCCATCCATACTGATTCCAAAACCTCCTTGCTGCCATCCATACTGATTCCAAACCATCCTTGCTGCCAACCATACTGATTCCAAACCATCCTTGCTGCCATCCATACTGATTCCAAACCATCCCTGCTGCCAACCATACTGATTCCAAACCATCCTTGTTGCCATCCATACTGATTCCAAAACCTCCTTGCTGCCATCCATACTGATTCCAAACCATCCTTGTTGCCATCCATACTGATTCCAAAACCTCCTTGCTGCCATCCATACTGATTCCAAACCATCCTTGCTGCCATCCATACTGATTCCAAACCATCCTTGTTGCCATCCATAATGATTCCAAAACCTCCTTGCTGCCATCTATACTGATTCCAGAGTCTCGTTGTTACCATCTGTACCGACTACAAAACCTCGTTTTTGCCATTCAAAAAGGCCCCAAGACCCCCCTATTGCCATCCATACTGACTCCAAAACCTCTAGCACTAAGTATCACCTGGATCAACTTTAGCCTGTCGTTTTGATCCGTCCTGAGCCTAAGCCCCTTGATACCACCCACAAAAACCTTGAATAGAGCAGTGAAGCTCAATGAAGTGGCATGAGGTCAGTTTCTGGCAGAAATCTCGATTTTTGAGCGCCAACAAGCAAAGAGACATCAAAAGTGGTCCAGGTGATAGTAACTTTATCCAGCCTGTCTGCATGATCATGAATATGCCATGTTTTTATTGCCTGATTCCATTCACACCGGCTGGGTTTCAGCGCTATGAACAGATTTGTCTGGTATCAGCGCTATATAAATTTTATTATTATTATTATTAAGATGCTGCTGACCTTATTTTCTGCCTCTTACAGGGCTCTTGGTCCTTCCCACCGCTGACCTTATCTTCTGCCTCTTACAGGGCTCTCGGTCCTTCCCACCGCTGACCTTATCCTCTGCCTCTTACACGGCGGCTCTCGGTCCTTCCCACCGCTGACCTTATCTTCTGCCTCTTACAGGGCTCTTGGTCCTTCCCACTGCTGACCTTATTTTCTGCCTCTTACAGGGCTCTTGGTCCTTCCCACCGCTGACCTTATCTTCTGCCTCTTACAGGGCTCTCGGTCCTTCCCACCGCTGACCTTATCCTCTGCCTCTTACACGGCGGCTCTCGGTCCTTCCCACCGCTGACCTTATCTTCTGCCTCTTACAGGGCTCTCGGTCCTTCCCACTGCTGACCTTATCTTCTGCCTCTTACAGGGCTCTTGGTCCTTCCCACCGCTGACCTTATCTTCTGCCTCTTACAGGGCTCTCGGTCCTTCCCACCGCTGACCTTATCTTCTGCCTGTTACAGGGTTCTCGGTCCTTCCCACTGCTGACCTTATCTTCTGCCTCTTACAGGGCTCTTGGTCCTTCCCACCACTGACCTTATCTTCTGCCTCTTACAGGGCTCTTGGTCCTTCCCACCACTGACCTTATCTTCTGCCTCTTACAGAGCTCTCAGTCCTTCCCACCGCTGACCTTCTCTTCTGCATCTTACACGGTGGCTCTCGGTCCTTCCCACCACTGACCTTATCTTCTGCCTCTTACAGGGCTCTTGGTCCTTCCCACCACTGACCTTATCTTCTGCCTCTTACAGAGCTCTCAGTCCTTCCCACCGCTGTCCTTATCTTCTGCCTCTTACACGGCGGCTATTGGTCCTTCCCACCACTGACCTTATCTTCTGCCTCTTACAGAGCTCTCGGTCCTTCCCACCGCTGACCTTATCTTCTGCCTCTTACAGAGCTCTCGGTCCTTCCCACCACTGACCTTATCTTCTGCCTCTTACAGGGCTCTCGGTCCTTCCCACCACTGACCTTATCTTCTGCCTCTTACAGAGCTCTCGGTCCTTCCCACCGCTGACCTTATCTTCTGCCTCTTACAGGGCTCTCGGTCCTTCCCACCACTGACCTTATCTTCTGCCTCTTACAGAGCTCTCGGTCCTTCCCACCGCTGACCTTATCTTCTGCCTCTTACAGGGCTCTTGGTCCTTCCCACCGCTGACCTTATCTTCTGCCTCTTACACGGTGGCTCTCGGTCCTTCCCACCACTGACCTTATCTTCTGCCTCTTACAGGGCTCTTGGTCCTTCCCACCACTGACCTTATCTTCTGCCTCTTACAGGGCTCTTGGTCCTTCCCACCGCTGACCTTATCTTCTGCCTCTTACACAGCAGCTCTCGGTCCTTCCCACTGCTGACCTTATCTTCTGCCTCTTACAGGGCTCTTGGTCCTTCCCACCGCTGACCTTATCTTCTGCCTCTTACACAGCAGCTCTCGGTCCTTCCCACTGCTGACCTTATCTTCTGCCTCTTACAGGGCTCTTGGTCCTTCCCACTGCTGACCTTATCTTCTGCCTCTTACAGGGCTCTCGGTCCTTCCCACCGCTGACCTTATCTTCTGCCTCTTACACGGCGGCTCTCAGTCCTTCCCACCGCTGACCTTATCTTCTGCCTCTTACAGGGCTCTTGGTCCTTCCCACCACTGACCTTATCTTCTGCCTCTTACAGGGCTCTTGGTCCTTCCCACCGCTGACCTTATCTTCTGCCTCTTACACAGCAGCTCTCGGTCCTTCCCACTGCTGACCTTATCTTCTGCCTCTTACAGGGCTCTTGGTCCTTCCCACCGCTGACCTTATCTTCTGCCTCTTACACAGCAGCTCTCGGTCCTTCCCACTGCTGACCTTATCTTCTGCCTCTTACAGGGCTCTTGGTCCTTCCCACTGCTGACCTTATCTTCTGCCTCTTACAGGGCTCTCGGTCCTTCCCACCGCTGACCTTATCTTCTGCCTCTTACACAGCAGCTCTCGGTCCTTCCCACTGCTGACCTTATCTTCTGCCTCTTACAGGGCTCTTGGTCCTTCCCACTGCTGACCTTATCTTCTGCCTCTTACAGGGCTCTCGGTCCTTCCCACCGCTGACCTTATCTTCTGCCTCTTACACGGCAGCTCTCAGTCTCAGTGCTTCCCACTGTTGACCTTTAAGGACCCTCAGTGCTTCCCACTGCTGACCTTTAAGGACCCTCAGTGCTTCCCACTGCTGACCTTTAAGGACCCTCAGTGCTTCCCACTGCTGACCTTTAAGGACCCTCAGTGCTTCCCATCTTCTGTCTCCTACAGGACCGTTAGTGCTTCCCTCAATGCTGACCTTATCGTATTCCTCTTTCAGGACCCTCAGTGCTTTCCACTGCTGACCTTATTTTCTGCCTCTTTCAGGACCCTCAATGCGTCCTGCTACTGACTTTATCTTCTGTCTCCTACAGGACCGTTAGTGCTTCCCTCAATGCTGACCTTATCGTATTCCTCTTTCAGGACCCTCAGTGCTTTCCACTGCTGACCTTATTTTCTCCCACTTTGAAAAGATTGGTTGACACTTAGGTGATTTTCTGCAGAGATCTGGTCTGTGGATTGCGTAGTGCTGTGCAATGGGGACCTGGAGTGAAATAAAAAGACCCGGATTAGCTGATAAATTTATCCATGCCATATTCATTTTTGTTTTGACAATAATGCATATTTCAAGGACTGCTTTTGATTATTTTTTGCATTTCGTAAAAATAAAACCAATAACAATAAAAATAAAACCAGCAACAATGACAAAACCATTTTGCAAAATTGATAGCTTTCCACGACGCTACTAGCGTGCGTGGTACATTGACAGCAGTGAGCTTTATCTGACATCCATCACCACCAGAGGGCGTAAACTCGCCGACCCACGTGATAATTACCCCATCATCAAGTGATTAACCTCCTACCCTATAACCCCGGGGTCTCACTCACAACATAAACATACTTCCACTTTATCCGGGTGATTCAAACTCTAATCAGAAGCAAGCTGTCAAAATCACGTGATTATTTGTTTACATATAAAATATTCTATGTTCTCATATCACCATAATAATACAGTCAACGTTCAACAAGCGATTAGATTTCATGGCGCTATTCAATAAAAAAACAAAACAAATTATCAAGTCCGTTGCAATTCTATTAACCATTTTTTGTAATGTTTTTGTTGGAATTGTTTTGTTTTGATAAATGGTATATGCAGTCGTGATAGATTATTCTAGCTCATATCTTCCATGTACTTTGTGGGTAATAACTTCATCTGCACTTCATCATCCCTTTCACATATTATACAACAAGGTGTTAATTGTTAAAGGGCTGTCACTAATTAAACCATCTATTGCGTCATTCTGATGTATCTGGGCTAATCATGATCTTTCAATGCCAACAACCTGTTGATATACCTGCTTAGACCCGACTACTTCAAAATTTCACTATGGACCACTCCCACTATTATAATCATAAAGGGATGCGCCATTAATGATTCAAGGGGAGCGTTAAGGAGTCATCCTTTAAAGCTCATAAATTTAAAAGAGGGAAATGTGGAAATCAGGTTTAATGTGTCTTAAACATAAATATAGAAACAAAAAAATAACTATTTCTGAATGAGGGAAATGAACTGGTCAACAGATCAATCAGCAAAGAAAAAACCTATTAAAGATCAAAAGGAAAGATGTGTCAAGAAACAGACATTGGATGACATTCTTATTTCTTATATCTAGTAAAATCTATACCTTATGAGATCATAAGGTATTGGTAAAATATGGGTTAAAAACTAAAGTTGCTGCAACAGAACAATTAACAAAGAGAGTAGCATATATTTAATCACAAAATCATTCACAACACGGCGTACAGTGCCTGGGGTAAATATCAAGGCGCATTTTCATCAGCGGCAGGGGCAGGCCCCGGGAACTTCCTATCTTCCCGGGGGCTCGGCCTTGTCCTCAGAAAGGGGTTAATATCTTCTCAATTACTCGGCAAAAGTCATAAACCTGCTATGCATCTGCGCACAGTCATACTTATTTCATCCGCCATCGATAAAACCAGTCAGTTGGAGAAGGGAACGCATTAAACGTGTGTAAACCTCCGATTGTAATGCTGTTAAAAATACAAATTGCAACAGGGGAAGGGCATAAAATGCATTACTCTTCTTGTTACCACATGGACATCTTTTCAATCCCAACATTTTACATTTAAATGAGTGGTTACAAAAATATCCTAATAAGATAGGCTATTGATTAACCGATATATCAAAGGGACAGAATAAAATCGTGAAGCACAGGAGGGAAGTAAACTAATAAAATACAAAGTTAATCCTCTTGAATATGTTCTATATTCCTGTGGTGTGATATATACAAGGTCATAGGGGTCAGGTATATATTTGGGATATGACTCTCTGAGGGTCTGGTATGAGAAATACATTTTGCTTTAGGGCTGAATTATAAGACTTTCATGGAATCAATTTTAAGCGCCAACTTACTTTCTCTTCTAAAGTAGATAAACAAGAAATTTGAGAAAATACATCTCTCATGTGAAGAATTGCCTTTCAGTTTTGCAATATTATCAAAACCCAATGTGAGAGTTTTGAGTTGACCACTTTCACAGTATCCTCCATAAAATACAAAAATCATGAAAATCAAAACAAAAGTTTGGTATCATTTTAGAAAAAAATATTTCAGATTTGATTTAGACAAAAGTTTGTCCAAGGGTTCTTTGAAAAGTATTTTATTATTCTGCATTTTTCTTTTTTTTGACTTTTTTTCAAATGACACTTTGACTTTTAGATTGGTCTTGAAGTATTGAAGTTTGATATGTAATCAATTAGGGTGCAGTTAAGAGATAAAAACGCGCTAAAATGTGGTGGTAGATTGCAAGGTATCTTACATCGGAAATGAGGATAACACCGTTTGATTTTTCAATGTACTTGAGAATTGCATGGTATATTTCATGAAAAGTGTTGGAGTATTGCATTATATATTACATTTGTAGGTGTTGGTAGATTGCAAGGTTTATTACATGCGTTGGAAAGTTCACAGGGGTACAGGTGCAGATAGGTAAACATCCTGTTTTATCAAAATGATTCGCTTTTATCGATTGGGAAAATTGTAAGTTCAATATAGGTCAACTTGTGTCTTTTGCTCGAGATGTTTTAAGGTCAAGCGCAGAGGAATAGAAAGTAAACAGGAACTGGTTCGCCCATTCCGCATTTTTTCTCTTTTACGAATAATATAAAGCCATCTGAGACATTGAACCCTTTTCGTTAATCTATAGACATGAAGAAAATACCATCCTGATAAATCTTAAGGTAACTATAAAATAACAAACAACCTGTCAAGGTGTCGAAGGTCTCGCGTATGCTCTTAAAACTTTTCAGATATTCAGGTACATTTTCCTTACATGATATAAATATTTATAACTTAAACTTTGTAATCTAATGCTCCAAATCTCGGAAAATCACTTGCTACCTCTGTGATTTCATGAATGTTTTAAATAACGACATGAATGGTTAAGTGAAGTTTCATCATTTATCGCCCACGGATCGTGGTGCAGTTGGTGAGAGCACAAGCTTTGGCACTAGCTCCTCCGTGGTGATCCAAAGGTTGTGGGTTCGATTCCAGGCTGTGTCGGCATTGACGGAGGGTTAACCCAATAGATTTATAATTGTCCTTGTGGTTGGGTTGTCATGTCAAAGACCTCATAACATAGTATTGGTGTTATATTTTTTCATCCTGCACATGTGCATGTCATCGTTGCACAGAAAGTAATTATCTCCAACATGTGCGTCATCACGACATCTTAAGTGATATAACATTTATTAAGACTGTAAAAGCACTAATAATCATAATTGAAAACTATTTTCATACACGTGTTCATTAAATCTAAGCATCGCAACATTTCAAGCAATAGTATAAAAATATTTATGACTTAACAGACAAAGGTTAAAGATTGAGTTTCAAAATAAGTGGGCTATTTTAACCAATAAACAGATTTTTATCAAATAAATGGTGGAACAGCTCAAATAAATGATTCTCTCCTTTTCTTGTTCAGACAGGGACTATATAATTTATGCCTTTTTGATGACAATTTTCTTTTAATGGGAAACAAACTTGTATTTTCAGGTCTAAAAATAGCTTCGGTATAAAAAAAACTACTTAAGCCTGGGCGTTACTTGTCCCCGTCATTGCCCTGAGGCATTGTGCTGTAGTTTACTGATAGGTGTGGGGGTACTATCGATTTAAACTGGGTGAAACGTTATCTCTTTTTTGTGTATACAAACATCTCTGACCTCACAAAGAAATGAATATATCGGGTCAAAAGGCCAAGTTCATGTTTTGGATGACATAAGAACTGGTGAAGCACAAACTCCACTTTGCGTGTTTACTTTCAAGCATTTGACAAAATGCGATGTTTTTGCATGTTACTAGGCTTTTTGTTTTGGCAATACATTACTAACAAGTCAGGATCTTGTTTACAAACATTGTAAAGCAAAGACGCGATGTTACCTGCTCAACTCTAAAAAGATTTAACCCCTCTCATGATATGTGCCACTCAGAATATATTGAAATATTCCTGAACAATAATTGTGTTTACAATGACATAATTACTACCAAGTTGTCATTCCAAAAACATTCAAGAACACTAGTTGACAAGAATAGTTGTTTGAAAATAGATGTTGAGATAAAGGAATGGAAAAAAAACATAATCATGCGTCAAGGTAAATAGATTTAAAAATATATTTTGATTAGATAAGGAGCATGCAGTTTGAGGCCAATCGGAGTGAGCTATTGCTATGACAGTCAAGGTGTTAGTAGAGACAGGTATGTTAGCAGGGTATTTATATGTGAATTGAACTTGTGTGTTGTGTGGATGCCACAGATTCCGCTCTCAACTATCTGTGGAATTGACTCCAGCCAACTGGTGGTCCATCTATAATACCGCCTACCCTTCACTTCATAAGCGGCAGGGAAATGCCTGGGGTGGAACATGATGAAGGCATTTACAAATATAATGATAATTATCATCAATAATATGAATAGGAATAATAAAATCACTAATTAATTCATACACAGCATCTGATGCACCGATCGGCTCTTTGGTTCATTTAAAAGAAAAATGTGATATATCAAGACAGGTGAAAGGGCGCACATCCTATTATAATTGACAAAATATGGCATTTCAAGCAGAACAGAGGGAGGGGTTGTAACAAAGGCAATAAAGTCTTCCTTGTGTGGTCAGAAGACTTCATTAACATAATGTTTGACGTCACTATGACGTTTCTTTGCTGTATGACATTGTGACAACGTTAACAGTACCTCTTCCTTCCAAATCAGTGTTCATGTTACAACTTCAATATATTAAAATCTAACTATTTGAACATTTTTTGAGGATGAAAGTATTAATAAAAACAAAAAAACAGCTAATTCTTTGAAAGAAAATTATTGCATATCAACCAATATCTTTAAAATAGGAAATGTCTGTTATTGAAAATTACAGCTGCAGAGAAATCTTTCTTGTAATTGGAGGTCTTTAATAATAATAATATAATAATAATAACGATTTATATAGCGCTATATCAGACCAAGTCTGCTCGAAGCGCTTCATTAAGATAGTGTTTTCTAAATAGAAATGTTTTAAGTTTCTTCTTGAAAGTTTCAACAGTTTTACACTTTTTCACTTCAAGGGGCAGCGCATTCCAGTTCCTTGGCGCATACGCCATGAAAGCCCTATCTCCATAAGATTTCATATTAGTCTTAGGTACTACGTATTCATTTTTATCATTAGATCGCAGTCCCATACCCAACTGTTTATATTCTAATAAATCAGACAAATATTTTGGGGCAAAGCCATTTTGCACCTTCCATGTTAATAGAGATATTTTGAAATCAATCCTAGCTTTTACTGGTAACCAGTAATATTTATATCAAGATCAGTGATCAAATTCACACAATATCATATGACATTATCTCCAAACACAATCTACTGTGATTTTTGAGTGGTGTTGTCAACGAAATATTAAGGAAAGATCTAGCAGATTTTGAAAGATATTTCATGAAACATGGATTATGTTGACCTCCTACCATCAGGTATCACCTAAGATGGATTATGCTGACCTCCTACCATCAGGTCACACCCAACATGGATTATGTTGACCTCCTACCATTGGGTATCACCTGAGATGGGGTATGCTGACCTCCTAACATCAGGTCACACCCAACATGGATTATGTTGACCTCCTACCGTTAGGTATCACCAGAGATGGGGTATGCTGACTTCCTACCATCAGGTGTCACTTACGATGGGGTATGCTGACCTCCTACCATCAGGTATCACCTAAGATGGATTATGTTGACCTCCTACCATTAGGTATCATTGATTGGGGTCTACAAAGGCAATCAAGGTGCCACAAAAACAATATCAAGGAACCATAAAAACAATATCAAGGTGTCCATAAACCCAATATCAAGGTGCTACAGAGAAAACAATCAAGGTGCCATGAAGACAATATCAAGGTGCCATAAAAACAATATCAAGGTGCTACAAAGACTATATCAAGGTGCCATAAAGGCAATATCAAGGTGCCATAAAACAATATCAAGGTGTCATATATCAAGGTGTCATAAAGACAATATCAAGGTGTCATAAAAACAATATCAAGGTGCCATAAAAACGATATCGAGGTATCACAAAGACATGATCAAGGTATCACAAAGACAATATCAAGGTGCCACAAAGACAATATCAAGGTGCCATAAAGGCAATATCAAGGTATCACAAAGACAATATCAAGGTGCCACAAAGACAATATCAAGGTGCCATAAAGGCAATATCAAGGTATCACAAAGACAATATTAAGGTGCCAAAAGACAATATCAAGGTGTCATAAAGACAATACAAAGGTGCCACAAAGACAATATCAAGGTGCTATAAACACAATATCAAGGTGCCAGTTAATGGCCTGTTATCTTATTATCATCTACCCTCCTCTCGATTCAGACGCCCATTTGGCGTGTTATTAGAGGCTTTTCATTTAAGTAAATAGATGTGTCTTGGAGATCCCAGTGCTTATTTTTCTTGATTACAGAAAGCTGTTTCGGTGTTCAGTACAAGTGTGGTATGAAATTCTCAAAGTCTGATTAGATTTAAGGAATTTACATCCATCATCCTGCTGGAATTATAGAATTCAATATATCCTCAGTTTGATGTTAGATGCAGATGAGTCTATCACATTAGCTTAATGTGATACTGCGCCATGCTTCTATCTCTTGTTTGTAAATATGATCGCTATTTCTGCCAGATATACCTCCTATGATGGCCCAAGGTTAGTAGTGTTTTATCCTTTTTTTCTTAAGTAAATGTGATCTGTCATTCAAAATTTTTACAAATAGCCACTTGACTCTGAGCATGTTTTGAGAAATGTCACGTACTTGGAATACCCCCCCCCCCCTTCCACTACCCCCCGGATCCAGGTTGCAGATCAGCCATAGAAAATGTGATGTGTTTGATCAGTGCTACGTGAATTTCCACCTCAGCTCGTGGAATTCTTTTACTTGGAAAGCAGCAGGTCAAACCATTCCAAACATCAAGAAGAAGACTATTTTGATACGTTTATCTTTCAAAAAAAAGTATTGTGCACCGGGAATGGACTGATATCATGGTGTTGCTCAAATGATAGTTGCATGTGTAAGTGGTTGTGTTTTTCTCGACACTAAATGGCCAGCTTTCAGCAGGGTCTCACGGTCCCTCACGTATCATTAAGACAACAAGGGCGCCAACCTCTGTAACTGAACAGATAGCTATCCGATTATACACAGGTATTTAGCCTTGTTCTTCTCAGCTATTTGCCAACTAATACATTAGGTACACCAGATTTCTCTCATTCCTGTGTCAAAAATGACAAGAAGTCAGTGCGAATTGGAAGCTGCAAGCCAACCCCTCCTCCTCTCTCTCTCTCTCTCTCTCTCTGCATAGGGCTACTCTCACAGTGCGCGCCTGAGGCGAGCATTCAACAAAGCCACATTTTTGCTACGTTATCAAAAAAAAAAAATTCTTAGAAATAGGAATGTCATTGCGGAAAGATCGGAAAGGGCACATGTGCAGTGTGATTGCGAGGAATGTACAGATTATGTAGGGGGAAGATAGTTCTCACAGGTGATCACACAGGTATTTTCTTTGGTGCAGCACCTGTTGGGCAGCGTAGCCATTCCTCCCCGCTCCCAGGGCACCATTCACTGCAAGCATGCTCCCCATACCGCAGGGATCAGCAACTTTTCATAGCCCCTGACATTCTCTGAATATGCCTCATAATTCATACATAGGCTAATATATAACAAACACATACAAAGAATTTGACATTATGTAGCATAACTTTATGTACAGTAGTGCAGTTATCCTTTTTAAAAATATATAAAAAACAGCAAGTCCTTTTTTATCCATTTCAACTATTGAATTAAGCAAACATTAAATATTTAACCATTCATTCTGCAGCTGAATTCCATTCAATTTTAAATTAAATGGATTGGAAAAAAACAATACTGAATATTTGAATATGTGGACATGAAACTGTGAAACAAACAAGCTATCTCCCTGAAATCAACCAAAATACACGTGCCAGGATTATCATGTTTCATCGAAAGTGCCTCGTTCCATGTGGTCACATGAGTACAAGCATGTGGTCCATAAGGGTGTTAGAAACCGATGGACAGACAAGCCTGTGGAAGCCAAATCATTCCCATGTCCAAGGCCAAATCACTCCGGTGTCCCAATCTAAAGGTGCCCCATTGCTGGTAAACCTTTACCACATAGGTGATTACACTAGTCAACTATCACTGGTCAACGTGTTGAATATATGATTTAGATTTTAGCAGAAGACTCATCTGCTTTAAAATGGCACAGACATTTATGTTCTTGGGGATAATGATGGGTATGTTGGGTGATAACATTTAACCACAAAGTTTGGGATATTAACATTTATTTTATGTCAGGTAAATCTGATTTCATGAAAACTTTGAAAGAAAATACCATTAATTGAAAGGAAAATCTTTGGTATGGAACCAACATTGGGGATTAAAAGTTGAATAAGATAAGCGAGAGGGTAAAAAACATTCACACCTTTTTGTGTCACGGTCAAAATCATTTGTGATAATAGCTCCAGCTTTGTGAAGGCACCGAAACTAAGATGGCCGAAATTTGGTCAAATATCAAAATCTCTTAAGAGCCTAACACGTAATGCATGTTGAAAAATTCATCACGTCCCCATTATACATCATGAAACTTGACAAATGTGAGAGAAATAGATGTTGCCAAAAATGAAATTGGCTTTTGATTATTAAAATATGTTCTAGCGCCAGTTATATAAACCAAGCAAAATTGATCTGTTACAAATAATTGTGCTGTCCTTGTTTTTGTATAATCATGCTGTACATATTAACTTTTGTGCTTTAAGTATATATACACATTTGACGTTTGACACAGATGACAATTTCAAGGATTTCGCGGGATAGTGCATAATGAAGTTATCAACGGAGTAGATAATGAAGTTAGTAACGGAGTACATAATGAAGTTAGTAACGGAAATAAACAAAGAAAAAGCAAAGGAAATGGCTTTGTGCATATAATTAGAGAGCTAATAATTAGAGGTCATGGTGGTCAACACTGTCATGCAATAAGAAAGACTTGTGGGCGGTGGAGAGTGCTTTGTTATTATCAGAATAATCCTGTCTTCTGAGAATAATACCAACGTGAAGCTCAGATTGCTTCAATTACTTGTACACAATCATTCTCAAACAAGATAAGCTGACGAGTCCTGTTGTCAACATGTTACCAAACACTGTTCCTAGACACCACAAACCATCTGCTGGGGGTTTTCTTTTTATTATATAAATAAATAAAGTAATAATTTACCCCCAGCTGTACTCATATTAACTCATAGTTCAAGCATGCAGTGACCAACAAATGCATTTTTATATTGCTAAAATGTCTTTTCTAAGAACTAAATATAAAGTGGTAAAGCAGTCTTAGAATACACATACCGTGTCGGTATAAGTGTCTGCAATTTCTATTGGCACAATAAAACATTTATGATGGCTAAACTTTCTATGAAATCTGTTTGACAATCTGAATATACCACATGTACATTTCAGATAAAGTCTATAGTATTCAAATTGGTAAAATTATGGTATGACATGTCTATATTGTGAGAGTCTAATGTTTTTTGTTTTTGTTTTTGGTTTTGTTGGCATGATCACGTGCACGTTCTTTGTTGTCATAGTTAAATGTAAGTCTTCATTTATGGAAATGACAACAACTGTTCAGTCGCATTTCCATAAGTTGAGTTTTTTTCTGTTGACAGATTGAAAAGTAAAATCTTTGTGATTTACTTTTTTAAATTTTTTATTTATTGAACTGGGGGCAGTAAGGCAACAATGGAAGTTAGGCCGTCAATGAATGACCTTCTCATCCACTGCAAATATGTTATATATGTTTCGATTATGATGTCATTCTGCATCTAATATTTGGACCGCCATTCCCTTTTATATATAGTGGTACCATCCCAGGTCTAGAAATTCTAGAATATATCCCAGGTCTAGAAATTCCAGAATATATCCCAGGTCTGGAAATTCTAGAATATATCTCAGGTCTAAATATTCTAGAATATATCTCAGGTCTAGAAATTCTAGAATATATCTCAGGTCTGGAAATTCTAGGATATATCTCAGGTCTAGAAATTCTAGAATATATCCCAGGTCTAGAAATTCCAGGATATATCTCAGGTCTAAAAATTCCAGGATATATCCCAGGTCTAGAAATTCCAGAATATATCCCAGGTCTAGAAATTCTAGGATATATCTCAGGTCTAGAAATCCAGAATATATCCCAGGTCTAGAAATTCCATTAAATTCATCGGTAAAGTGGAGCAGACCTACACATGTATAATACTGCTAAAAATTAAAAAAAAAATTGCTAAAAGTCATTCCCCCCATGATTTATCCGAAACGCTGTCCATTAACATGTTCAGCTTATTTCTATTTTATACTAAAGCGTATGATGTTTAGTGTGTGATAAACAACCTGAACCATAATGCCCTCCATTATCTCCTCAGGTAGATCAATACGAGTTTGTTACTGACCATGTATCTCATGGTAACCCCCAGGGCCCCACCCCCGCCTTTTATAGTTGAAACACAAAGCAATAATGGATTGAGTAATACTCGTGTGTGTAATGAGGAATTGATCCCGTTTAGATGTAACAATATAGGCCTGGTTGGGTCGGCAATAATTAATGAAATGGTCTGAACACCGAATAGATACTTAGTAGTTGATGGCAGTTTGAGAAATATTTACATAAATAATTAACACTATGGATATGAACTGCCTCATGAATTGATGCACCGAATCCCTCCCTTTTCCCAGAATATTTGTTAATTTCCGGGAATAATGTGTTGGTCGTCAGCACGCATGATGCGAAGAGACATGTAGACTGCCACCATTGCTGTGGGCCTTTCACAATGGTATTAATACATCAACTGATTTGGATATTTTTTACTTATTGGGATTCTATATTTTAGGAAAAGAAAAAGCTATAAAGGGATACTGTTTTTATACAATGAAATTTAAGAAATGGTAAAAAAAATATTGATGGGATCTTCAAATAAGCAAAGTTGTATTGTGAACTTATTACTTTATTTTTTGAGAACTGATATCTTGTTTGGCAAAAATACATTTACCTCCTTGCATAGGTCACAGGGAAAAAAATGTAAATTGTTATTGTGGGGATATTTCAGATTAGACCCCTCCAATCCTGATTGAATAATGATCCTTCAATAATCGTTATTATTTTTTTGTCCATGGATGAATGTCCACAACATTTCTATGAAATCATTTAAAAAATGTTTCCTCTCTTTTCAATAGGTTCTCCGTTTTTAATGCATGAATTGGCTCCATAAAGCATTTCACATTATATTCTAAAGGTTTCATCGGAACATAAATCAATACTGGGTGCACTCATATTTGTTGACTTTTTGTTATATTTTTAGGTGACTCCACATTTGGATAAGGAATCACTCCTCGTATATATTGGGTGACTATGAAATGGGGGAAATCATATTTGGTCCTTTGCTAAAACTCACATAACTATGTGAGTAGGGGAGACACCTTTTTGTATTTATTATAATTCGCGGTACGAGGTACCTGCATTAGATATCCAATTTGCCAAAAGAAAAAAAAACAAGTTAAAAGACATAAGTGAGATAATGGAGACAAACTCTTTAACAGGATGTTACAAAACAGCCAAAGATCAAGCAATACAGATTGCCTCCTTAGTCAAAGAAGATACATTGAACCAAAGGATGAAAAACCTTGAAAATTATATAAGCCTTGAAAATGGAATTCTTACACATAAATAAGAAGTTAAAAAGCTATGGAAATGGAAGATAAATTCTACTTTGACCCTGCTAAAACAGCCATTTTACAAGGAGATGACCAGGTGAATGTTGATCAGAGAAAGAATCACAAACATAAATGTGACTTGAGCAAATCGTTTCGAGGGTTTGGGGGCATATATAGGATACTAGACACTAAAAGGAGCATCTCAGGAAATAATGTTTCTCATCTAAACATTTTTGACAAAATATTATTACAGGCCAAGAGAAGACACAAAAGATCAATCTTTATATATTGAGGATAGTTTTACATAATATCCAAAAGTTTTGGAACTATATAGTAGGGTTAAGACCAAGGACAAATATTCCAAATAAAGTATTTCCACAGAAAATATTTCCTAGGTATTGGAAAAATGGAGAGCATATATTTTGTCTACACAATAAGCCACAGGATAATTATGTTTTAACTAATTCGATATTGCTTCTTTATAATTTGTAGGTGTAGTGTTTTGAATTCTTTACTTTGGCAACATTGGTTGATGGATATTATCGTTCCTATCCAAAAAAGGTTCAACAAAGATCCATGTGTTGCCTAACATTATAAATGTATAAGCCTGTTATCGTGTGTTTGTAGTTTTCTCAGGAATTATAAATAAGCGTGTTGTTAAATACTGTGAAATATTGAATTTATTTTTCAAGGACAAAATGGATTTTGGCAAGAAAGAACACGTAATGATCTCATTTTTTCACCATGCACTTGGTTACCAATCGCATTGTACAACATATGTGTTTGTTTCATTGACATACAAATAGCATTTGACTAGGTAGAAAGGGACACCCTCTTTTACAGACTTTAATCAATAATATAAATGGAAAATATAAAATTGTGTGAAGACCTTGCACAATAACCCCGTGTCATGCATTCAAATAAATGATTACAGTATACAAAATAGTGTAAGACGAGGAACTGAAACACCCAGACAGCGTGATGGCCACTGGCCGTGGCGCAGTTGGTTAGAGCGCAAGCTGATTAACACCAGTACCTCGGTGATGAACCAAAGGTTGTGGGTTCGATCCCCGGCCATGCCGAGAACGAATTCATGATACATGTTAACATATGAGCTGAGGCCTGTACCAAAGGATTAAGCCATTGTCCTTGTATATCTGTATATACTACTACTACTACTACTGCTACTACTAATAATAATGATAATACCACTACTACTGCTACTACTACTACTACTACTACTACTACTAATAATAATAATAACAATAACAATAACAATAACAATAATAATAATAATCGTTTAAGGAGAAATTTATCTATTTAATGGAAAAAAAAATAGAAACCATTAAGCGTATATGGAAAGAAAGCCTGGATGAAAGGCAAAATCTGATGAACAAATTATTGATATTTAAAATCCTTTATGTATCTAAGTAACCGTACGAGACCCACAAGGTACTAAACGTTTTTACAATAATGAGAAATGTGTCCACAGAGGCTGGGAAGAACGGAGAATACAAAATATGTTATTTTATGAACGCCTTTCATTACGATAAAGATATTAATCAATCAAATGTTACACAAACTATACAGGAATGGGAGGCATACCTATTGTATATACCATATAATCCCTGTTCGAAGAGGAGTCAAGCCTATTGTATATATCACATAAACCATTTAGAGGGATGTTTCACTTCTATTGTATATGTTATATAAAACATGATGGAAGAGGGGTCAAGCCTTATTGAATATACCATATAAACCACGGAGGGAGAGAAATCACTCCTATTGCATATACATGAGAACTCAACTTTGCAGGGCCTGACAGAAACATGCCTGTTATCCGAAGAACAGTAGTCTCACCTGTGGCTCTGAGAAGGAGTACATGCACCCCAAGGATGAGACTTTGGTATTCTTTCCACGACTGCTGCTCAAGTTAAGTACAGCTCCGCCATATTGATACCCTCTACAGCAGGACTTCTATATCAGTCCCTGCCACCCTGGAGTATAATTGTACTCCAAGCTGCCACCAAAGGTATATAGATGCGCACAGTATCGACCGCAAGTCATCAGTATTCATAAAAATCTGGCTGTCCACTGATTGGAGAAAAACTATAAATAACTTTGTTTTGTATAGGCACTTACACTAATTTGTCATTGTATGTGTCAGTCACCTGATTACAGTTTGATGTTGGCCAATTCAGATTTGATGATATTTGGAAATTCCACATTTAGAATGGTATCAAATATAAGGCAATAAGTGCAGAAGTAGTAATTGAATACTGTCTCTGTAATGCAGAGTACCATATCGAGTATTCTGCACTATATCATATCTGATTGTGAACAATTAATACATAGTTCACATAACCAAGTCAAATGTCATGACGTTTTCTGAGCAGATATCCAGGTATGTTTCTAATATAATCATTATGATTAATTATCAAACTGGCAACATATCAAGATGCATGTTGAAACAGTGGGGTGTTAGATATTGGAAATTTGTCTCTTTTCTAGATTACACTAAAGGCTGTTAGAAGAGGAACTTATCAGAACGTTTGTCTCCTTTATAGATCACACTAAAGGCCGTTAGAAAAGGAAAATATTGGAAAGTTTGTTTCCTTTATAGATTACACTAAAGGCTGTTAGAAGAGGAACGTATTAGAACGTTTGTTTCCTTTCTAGATTACACTAAAGGCCGTTAGAAGAGGAACATATTGGAAAGTTTGTTTCCTTTCTAGATTACACTAAAGGCCGTTAGGAGAGGAACCTATTAGAACGTTTGTCTCCTTTCTGGATTACACTTAAGACCGTTAGAAAAGGAACATATTGGAAAGTTTGTCTCCTTTCTAGATTACACTAAAGGCCGTTAGGAGAGGAACCTATTAGAACGTTTGTCTCCTTTCTAGATTACACTTAAGACCGTTAGAAAAGGAACATATTGGAAAGTTTGTCTCCATTCTAGATTACACTAAAGGCCGTTTGGAGAGGAAAATATTGGAACGTTTCTCTCCTTTCTAGATTACACTAAAGGCCGTTTGGAGAGGAACATATTGGACGTTTGTCTCCTTTCTAGATTACACTAAAGGCCGTTTGGAGAGGAAAATATTGGAACGTTTCTCTCCTTTCTAGATTACACTAAAGGCCGTTTGGAGAGGAACATATTGGACGTTTGTCTCCTTTCTAGATTACACTAAAGGCCGTTTGGAGAGGAAAATATTGGAAAGTTTGTTTCCTTTATAGATTACACTAAAGGCTGTTAGAAGAGGAACTTATTAGAACGTTTGTCTCCTTTATAGATCACACTAATGGCCGTTAGAAGAGGAACATATTGGAAAGTTTGTTTCCTTTCTAGATTACACTAACTGTGAGGGCATCAATAAATATCTCACCATCTCCTAATAAGCGATATGTTTATGATATTTGTGAACAGAATAAGTCATTAACAAAACGGAAATATGCATAGAAGTTTGCATGATTGATAACCGAGGTCTGGCGGTATGACTGACAGGCCATGATTGAGTTGTATAAAGCTTACATGAGATGTTAGCCTCTCACAAAGGAATGACAGAGAGTAAATTGTTTTCTGACAGGTA
The DNA here is from genome assembly GCA_949316495.1 of Amphiduros pacificus. Lineage (NCBI taxonomy): Eukaryota > Metazoa > Annelida > Polychaeta > Phyllodocida > Hesionidae > Amphiduros > Amphiduros pacificus. The sequence goes on from OX439004.1 coordinate 44,135,236, forward strand.
AATAAGAAGGATGAGAGTTGCACTGTAAGATAACTTTACTCTTCACACCTGACAAAACTATTAGAACACAGGTGAACAGCTTACATCCCCTCGCACTAGGCTCCCACCTCAGGGCCAACAAGGGTTCTAAAGGCCGAAACTTTATAGCTCATATTTTGCCTGTGAAATGCCTAGCATGTGTTACATTTGGTTCAGGCAGTTAGCAAACATGGTGAGATTTATGGCAAATACTTTGGATGATTTGGAAGAAGTATTCTATGAACGTATAAGTGTTTTTCAGATAAAAATAGTTATGTAAAGACAGATTTTTAAATATGAAAACTACGGTGTATCGTATGTGTGCTACAACTGGGAAATGGTTTAAGACATTTACAAGTACATAGATTGATAAAGGGTTTCCTCTGGGCAGGTTGACGGTGTATTTAATGGAATTGGATGTTAGCACAGGTGGGTATCATTACAATGGTGGAGCTTACATGCTGTGGCCGAGCCACATATCTCCATCAGTGTTTACACATAGCTTTCGGTATGGCAGGTTGAGTGTATAGACATTCTATTCTAGAAAGTTAATTGTAACTTTACCAACTAAAATGTGGTCATGAGGCTTCTATTATATCATATATATATGCGTGAATAAAATTACCCTTTGAGGTTATTTCCTGATGCTCTAAAAGTGTTGACTTCGTTTCAAACGATTGTTGATAAACCATGAACTATCTGCAAACCAAATGATGAGAATAAATTTGCTTCTGAGCAATGTGCTACTGTATATAAAATAAGGGCATGAAAACGCACTGCATATCGATAAATCTAATGGTTCAAATTTTGAATTTTAAACAGTTAAGTATACAAATCTAAAGAATATAATCAAAACAATGCTAAGATAGCAAAGCATTTTTAAAAACTGTAAACCTTGCCTTTTGCTTTCCACAAATATTGTTTCGTGAGTGGTGGTACACTAAAAAAAATAAAGATTACTCCCAAGAAAGTTTACAAATTCGGTGCCCCTTGTTGCTCAGTTGTTCATAATATTTGCAAAGAACTACAAGGCACTGTCACACCCAACTTGGAACAGGATTAGGATTCTGTGGGATACTATTCATTTTCATAATTCCCACAACAGGGTCACAGACTTTTCTGATGTTCATGTAAGTGCACTTAGATTTGGACAGAAATATTTATCACTGTAAGGCTAGGATAGTTCTGAAACACAGGATTGACAGAGTGGACGTACAAGACAGAAATATCAACCCTAAAAGGTCATGAAAGTAAAATGATCACCATTTTACATGGATAAAAAATATTCTCATCCACGGATACGATTTCAGCTTCCATACCTTTAGTTATAACAGAAGTGAGAATTGAATTGCATTGATCAAACAACTTCGGCAATATCTTTGGTATTTAGAATCCCTGTAGGCTAAGTATAAATGAAGTTGTCCATATTGAAATTATGACTTGAGGTCTCAATACATAACAATAAATTCCACAATATTTAAAACATTCAAGATTCTATTCCTCTACAAATTGAATTTCGAATATGTAAAAATAAAACTTAAATAGAGTACAATGCAAATTTAGCATATTATACAAATTTAGCTTCTACTTCTCAGTAGAGATCAACCTCATATGGCATGAATCCAAACAAAACAACTACTTGTAATAGATAATTGTTTCTGCAATAACTTCCTATTGTCTCCTTGTGACACCCACATACAGAGGATTGATACCCCTTCTGGCATCACACATGACTCAAAACAAAGGTTTCTGACGATGCTTGAGGTAATGTTTATAGCTTTCTTATTGCAATATCTTTGCCTATTTTTGGGATAAAATGAAACTTTCTAGATATGTGTCATTGGAGTACTGATCTTGTAACCCATTGCATTTCAGGAACTTTCCAGTATTTCAACATCCAAGCAATGTATCTATTCTCATCTACGTATACTGTCTTAATTAGATATTAAGAGACCTGAGTGTTTTATTTACTCCTCTTAAAAATAATGTTTGTGTAAAATGTATCGTAAGAATTGAACATTCAAATTGCTGATATGGTAACTATATAACATTGAATTAGTCAACCACATATGCATTATACGAAGACGGACCCATCACACTGCGTTATTTCTTGCTTTACCGCTAACATTTTGATCGTGAGTTTTGTGAAATGTTAAGGTAATTCATCAGCGCATATACTATGATAAATAGAAAATACATTTTCATGTATAATAAATACATGAGTGACTGTGGCTGTGACAAAGGCTTCTTATCAAACCTGACCTATTTTGTAATCTTTTCAATTCAATAACAACAGTTAAAAGCAAATCAATAACCAAATACTGTATTACCGACCTTTTCCACCATTCGTCTTTCTCCACCATAGAACATGACAGAAGATTTCTTGTCCCAACCAGGATTCGAACTCGAGACAAGAGACAGACATCTTGCAACTGTGCCATGTTCCGACCCCCAGAATAGTCAAGTATCTCCACTATGCCCATATCAAAACACAATTACGTTGATTGACAGTTAGAAGTACGTGCGAGTGCTCAGAGCATAAGAGTTTTTTTTTCAAACGTAATGTTTTTAACCTCTCATGCAATCCAGCTAAGATTTAATCACGACTCAGAGAGGGTCAAAATCACTTTAATTCTCGGGTCGGGTATTGGACTTAGAATCCTGTCTGTAAAGTTTACTTGATTTACAGGAATAATTTTTTTGATTGGTGACATTGTTAAAAGGAAAAATACCTTAACAACAGTGATGTTTGTTTGGTTATGTAGGTGGCAACTAGAAGGTAGATGCGATCGATATGTTTGGTTATGTAGGTGACTGTTGGAAGGTAGATGAGGTCGGTATGTTTGGTTATGTAGCTGACCGTTGGAAGGTAGATGAGTTCGGTATGTTTGGTTATGTAGCTGACTGTTGGAAGGTAGATGAGGTCGGTATGTTTAGTTATGTAGCTGACCGTTGGAAGGTAGATGAGGTCGGTATGTTTGGTTATGTAGCTGACCGTTGGAAGGTAGATGAGGTCGGTATGATTGGTTATGTAGCTGACTGTTGGAAGGTAGATGAGATCGGTATGTTTGGTTATGTAGCTGACCGTTGGAAGGTAGACGAGGTCGGTATGTTTGGCTATGTAGCTGACTGTTGGAAGGTAGATGAGGTCGGTATGTTTGGTTAAGTAGCTGTCTGTTGGAAGGTAGAGGAGGTCGGTATGTTTGGTTATGTAGCTGACCGTTGGAAGGTAGATGAGGTCGGTATGTTTGGTTATGTAGCTGACCGTTGGAAGGTAGATGAGGTCGGTATGTTTGGTTATGTAGCTGACCGTTGGAAGGTAGATGAGGTCGGTATATTTGGTTATGTAGCTGACCGTTGGAAGGTAGATGAGGTCGGTATGATTGGTTATGTAGCTGACTGTTGGAAGGTAGATGAGTTCGGTATGTTTGGTTAAGCAGCTGACCGTTGGAAGGTAGATGAGGTCGGTATGATTGGTTATGTAGCTGACTGTTGGAAGTTAGATGAGGTCGGTATGTTTGGTTAAGCAGCTGACTGTTGGAAGTTAGATGAGGTCGATATGTTTGGTTAAGTAGCTGACTATTGGAAGGTAGACGAGGTCGGTATGTTTGGTTATGTAGCTGACTGTTGGAAGGTAGATGAGGTCGGTATGTTTGGTCATGCAGCTGACTGTTGGAAGTTAGATGAGGTCGGTATGTTTGGTTATGTAGCTGGCTATTGGAAGGTAGAGGAGGTCGATACGTTTGGTTATGTAGCTGGCTGTTGTAAGGTAGATTAGATCGATATGTTTGGTTATGCAGCTGACTGTTGGAAGGTAGATGAGGTCGGTATGTTTGGTTATGTAGCTGGCTGTTGGAAGGTAGATGAGGTGGGTATGTTTGGTTATGTAGCTGGCTGTTGTAAGGTAGATTAGATCGATATGTTTGGTTATGCAGCTGACTGTTGGAAGGTAGATGAGGTCGGTATGTTTGGTTATGTAGCTAACTGTTGGAAGCTAGATGAGGTCGATATGTTTGGCTATGTAGCTGACTGTTGGAAGGTAGATGAGGTCGGTATGTTTGGCTATGTAGCTGACTGTTGGAAGGTTGATGAGGTCGGTATGTTTGGCTATGTAGCTGACTGTTGGAAGGTTGATGAGGTCGGTATGTTTGGTTATGTAGCTGACTGTTGGAAGGTAGATGAGGTCGGTATGATTGGTTATGTAGCTGTCTGTTGGAAGGTAGACGAGGTCGGTATGTTTGGCTATGTAGCTGACTGTTGGAGGGTAGATGAGGTCGGTATGTTTGGTTATGTAGCTGAATGTTGGAAGGTAGATGAGTTCGGTATGATTGGTTATGTAGCTGACTGTTGGAAGGTAGACAAGGTCGGTATGTTTGGTTATGTAGCTGACTGTTGGAGGGTAGATGAGGTCGGTATGTTTGGTTATGTAGCTGACTGTTGGAAGGTAGATGAGGTCGGTATGATTGGTTATGTAGCTGACTGTTGGAAGGTAGACGAGGTCGGTATGTTTGGTTATGTAGCTGACCGTTGGAAGGTAGATGAGGTCGGTATGTTTGGTTATGTAGCTGACTGTTGGAGGGTAGATAAGGTCGGTATGTTTGGTTATGTAGCTGACTGTTGGAAGGTAGATGATGTCGGTATGTTTGGTTATGCAGCTGAATGTTGGAAGGTAGACGAGGTCGGTATGTTTGGTTAAGTAGCTGACTGTTGGAAGGTAGATTAGATCGGTATGTTTGGTTATGTAGCTGTCTGTTGTAAGGTAGATTAGATCGGTATGTTTGGTTATGTAGCTGTCTGTTGTAAGGTAGATTAGATCGGTATGTTTGGTATGGTAGAGAAACTTCCACTCTGCCATCTTCTCTTTCTTTGTTTCTTTCCCTAGTATATGCACTTAATATTACCCATAATCCTTTTACCACACACCAGCAACCAATCTGAAACTTGAGTTTTCGAGACGTGTAATTCTTAAGTTATGTAGGACATTTAAAACAATCTTGCTTTCTGTTAGAAGAATGCATCTAATGGGTAAAGAATAACTATCTAAAGGAACAATCACATACATTTGTAATTATACATTAGGCCAAGTCTTTGTCGTCGTATGTAAACGGTCTGGTAAATAAATCTATAAAGTTGCAAAAGACAAAGTTGTATTTGGAATGATTTAATCTCACCATTCCCTGTTAACCACGACTCATAACCAGCTATGCGTATCACCCGAGTTAAAACAATTCTTGGAATACAAGAGGGAAAGTTGTGTAAGTAGATATAAACATGGTTAGAATGGTTGTTAAAGATAACATCTTCCACTTGCAAATATGAAAAACCTGATAACCAGCCTTTGTGTATAACAATGCAGGCTTAAACACTCGATAGGAGCCTTCTGTGTATTGTGATATTGTGTATGTTGGCAGTGGATGATCACTTCATTTAAATCGATTTTGACCTGTAAAGGGAAAAAGTGGTGATCCAAGGGTTTTGTCACTTTCTTACCAGTAATAGAAAAATGCGTCATGATACATGTCATGTTAGCTAACTTAAAGATATCCTTATCTCAAGGTGTCTCTAAACATAGTTAGATTATGTGTATTCCAGTAATGGCATCATCATTATCAACATGTATGTGAAATAAAAAATATCCATAAAATATTTCTTTTAATCCTGTTTTATTCTATTTATAATAATTTTGAGCTCATAAGGTGAAGAAGGCAACATTTCAAATGTTTATGAATTGTATTAATGGTATGGTTGCTTGGTTCCTGTTGAGGAGCAATTATATCATGTGTCAGAGAGGTGGTCAAATAACTCCCATGCCAAGCTCCCTTCAGTTCCAACCATAGTAGTAGAAAGTTGTAAACAAGCAGAGCACGTGGGTACGACCTCGTGGCTGATTCACCACTTCCGGGTTACGATGCGTCACGACTGGCAGCCCGACGTGTTAACCACCTGTGGCAGCAGCCAATCCCGAGGAAGAGGGCGGGGCCACATCACCTTGGCCACGCCCCTCTTATGATACGTGATCAATAAGGCGAAGGGGGAGAGGGCTGATCAGAGGGATGAATCAGTGCTGATGACAAGCGAAGCCCGGTATGTTTGGCGCTGAGCTCATAGTATATAAACCTCTCAATCTGCTACTTGCCATAAATTGATCTGAATTACACAGAAAACTACTTTTACACATGCTACCGGCGACAGTGAGTTCTATGATTGCATCACACTATTCTTTAAATACCTGCATATGTATCCGTCAAACGTAAATACATAAAAGAGCAAAATTCTTCAACTCAAGAAAATGTCTTTTTTCAAATATGTTTATGCTAAATGTTATCTTTATTACTGATCAAAGTGTCTTTTTTTCAGATCATATTTTTTTTATCCACTAACGTTAAGGACCGGCGAACGAGGACATAAGATTTGGAGGGGAAATAGTCGAAGCAGAACAAAACATTTCCACCACGTGGCTGTTGGCTTGACCACACATTTAAGTGGGCGACATCAACATAACAAAACCGCAAATCAGCACCGTGCCCAGCAAGCCTTGCTACTCTCATCAGTCAGGTCTGAAACATTCACTCTGCTGTGTGCATACAACCACTGAGAAGAAAGAGATCAGAAGTCAGGGATCAGCAGAAAGGGATCAGGGATCAGAAGAAAAGGTCAGAAGACAGAAATCTGGGACAGAGGGTCTTATTGGACTAATATCAAAAAGCGCGATTAGAGAACAACGTTATCGCGGGATACTTAACTGAAATGGGAACATCACTTCTCACGAAGATTGAATAGTAAGTAACACTATGAGTAATCATCAAATTGCAAGATTAAACTGCAGTCGGTTCACACCTTTCAAAGAAATATTTGCGTAAATAACTATTATTCAAGGCGTTTCAAGTTTTGTTTGGTTAGTAGAGTATTACTACACAAACAATCACAAGAAAAAAAACAAAGAATTTCTACCCGGGCATGTGCGTGAAGTGCTTGGCTGGTCGAGTGGTAATGTTCCCATGAAGGGTTTCTTTCCAGCAGCTTCCATTCAACACACTGTCCCCAGTCAAGTGCCTCATGACATATTATCATATTTTCATAAAGAATCCGGTGAACATGTTTCTATTAGACCAGAAATAATGAAGTTTGAACACTTGTCTAGTTTGAGAACATATGAAGTTTGGGAAGAAGTGCATTTTGAGCATTTGTGAAGCATCATCAGTAGTTAAGTATCAGCCCCAGTAGTTAAGTATCAGCCCCAGTAGTTAAGTATCAGCACGTACGAAGTATCGACCCTTGTTAAGTATTAGCCAAAGTGATGTATCAATGCTTTTGAAATATCGGCACATTGTGAAGTAACACTGACTGAGTTACAGCCCCTTTTCTCGAGAAAGGGACCCTCACAGCTTAAAATAGGGTTCATAAGCGATGATAACAGTCAAGAAGTATCAATCATGCTGAGATATCAGTCCTTGTGAAATATCAACACTTGTGATATCAACACTTGTGGGCATTTGTGAGGTTTCAAAACTTGTGATGGTGTTATATTTTCATAAAATGTACCAGCTCTGCTTCTCTCATGAATGCGCCACTGTAAGGATGTGCAGTTGCTTTTCCCGGTGTGTTAGGCAAGAGTTGGCATTCGAGATGCTGTCACATCATTTCTCTCGTATACTTATCACAGGATGTACACACTCGTAAGCAGTGGATCCTCACTCCAAAAAGTGCCTGGTGGTCAAAGTCCGTGGTTTGTTTTGCTTGAAAATCCCTAGTCACTCCTGAAGCAAAGTAGCCCAACTTCTGACTTATTATGGTCTCAATTATGCTGAAATTGGGTCTAATGTTCATATCGGCAAACATACCCCCTTGTATTTAATAGAGTGGCATAAAAGAGTATGCATTCATCAATACTGGCCAAATTGTCGTATTTAGACGTAGAGCTAATACAAATCTAGAGTTATTCTTGAAAATGCATGTTATTTGTTGGTTATGGACTTAACCAAGATATTTGTTTCTTTTTTTTAAACCCAATGAAAGAAACAGCTTAAGAACTAATTCTTAATCTTCTGAGAAATGAAACATATCGTAAATTAGGAGTATGTTCACTTTTTGTTTGTCTGTTTTCGCTTACTTGTTTTCGCTTACTTGTTTTCGTTTACTTGTTTTCGTTTACTTGCATTCTGTCACATTCCCAATAGAAAGACGCTTCCAAGCTAACATAACTTATTTAATTCCCTGGCTGTGAATAGGTTCACGGCAGACACCCAAGTAAATTTGTTATGGGATTGATGCATATTGACAAAATACTTATATAAAGCTATGATTGCACCCCCTAGCGGGAAGCAATGTGACAGCCTGGTCAATACTTAGTGCACATTTTATGTTTTCAACATTCGCCCACACCCAACATTATGACACGTTGGATTGTTCCAGGCTTAAGATCACTCTTACCTTTGGAAAATTTTACTGCAAATTTAAATATTATAATATCACAAATGTTACTATAATGAAAATAATTTGCTGACCACTTATGCCTTACTTGTTTAGTAAACATTAAGTTTATAATATAAATTCAACCACAAATTAGCACAAAAAATAAGACGCAGAAGCAGCAATGCGTGAGGCGAGAGCTTGCCCCAGGGTAGGGAGCATTCATTACTTTGTTTACAATGAGGTGCTTCTGAGCGTGACAATCACTGCTTTATATAATGACCTTACTTTATTACCTCCACAATCGACCTTATTCCAGTCTCAAGTGGATGATTACTGATGTAAGTATCGGGAGCACATTTACGGGTTATCCTTCTCATTTAGTATGCTAACAACCAATTTAATATTCAAGCAGAGATAATACCCAATGATTTACATGACCAAAACTATGAGAGGTTACTTAATTGTTGCTCCTATACCGTGCTCAATGATGTTAGCACAATTTAGTTGGTAACGTATTTATATATTTTCATGTAAGGCAGGAGTCTTACCATTATTTACAATCGCAAGTGCCTGGAAAAGATAGGCCCATATGATTAAGGAAAAACGCCCAAGCAAAAAAGTATTTCTATTGGTGTAAAATGCAAAAAACTTAAGTGAATAGTGGGTTGGAACAAGGTGCCTGGTTGATTTGTATAATAAATCTAGGCAGCCATTACATGTGACTGGGGCCTGTTAATAAAGCCAGGTGCTAGAAACTGGCAGGGACACAATGGGGGAGGTCACGGGCCTGATACAGGGTGACAGAACCGGGGGTAAGTGGTTAAGTTACTGACATACACTCACAGAAAGCACTACATTGTGTCAGCAGTACTTGAGAAAAAAGAGATGGTCTTTATGTAATATGTCACTGCAGGTGTCAGTCATATATAGAGATATGTAATGCCTCAACAAGTTGGCATATTCCACGTACCTCAATGTGAGTGACACAACTCTTCCCTCCTGCAAACATTCCTGCTACCTTGCTCTTCCTTGTCCGCATTTGATTCAGTACTTGGACATGATTTGGTGGTGAGATTCGCTCTCATATTCCGTAATTTATAAGAAAAAAAGGAAATGCTGACGATTAAATCTAAAAAAAGTCTTCCTTGTAAATATTTTCTTGAAAAAGTATTGATAAATTAAATATCACGAGTGATTGAGGAGTTGAGAGAGTTTTCCTCATAGTGGGTGCGCAATGTGTATGTCAGCCACAGGGTTAACGCTTACATGTTGAGAGCTCTTATTAATGGCTGCAAATATCACGATACGATAAGAGACCAGTCTCCAGTTGTCTAACGGCACTAGTAACATAAGAAAAAATCTCTAACACTTCTTTATAGGTTGTTGATTAAAAAAAGATGAGCACAATAGCACGGCTCCATAATTTTATCATAATTGCTTATTCTTATATGAAATATAGTGATTTGTGGCCGATCCCAGAGTGGCGCCTCCTCACCCGGCCGCCAGGTGTCGCTGTTTGGCGATGACTTCCCACTGAGTGCCATACAATCGCTGGATGTCAGTCATAACAGAATGACATGTTAACTCATCCTCAAGCACCGCATATATCGGTCAAGTTGTGAATTCTCAACATCATTGAACAAAGTGTGTATACAAAGCAATTGCCAGATATTATATCAACACACCAAGTACATTCATATCATTCATTCTCTTGTAAATACCACTTCCCCATCCCTCCTCCTGGCAATATGCACTAACATGCTATTTTCATGAATCCATTTTCAGTCAAATAGGATTTTTTTTACATATAAGGAAAAGAAAATAGCCATAATAGATAATAATAATAAAGAACACGACGAATGACATTTTTAATAATTAATATTGTCATAAAATACAATTCATATTTCATTTGAGAGATTGATTGCGTGCATTGTCAAGACATTCCTCGCAAAGCTAACTATCTGTTCCATTTCCATCAAACCTCGATTTACATTTCCGTTCGTGCAGCAACACTTGTCAAATAATCTGTGGTATTCTGAAAATGTAAAGTTAAAAATTTGTCATGGCATATTAACTCATTTTAGATAATTGCTCCTTGTCATGGCATAGCGTGTGATTTTACTCTCGCAACCACAAGTTGGTCTTGCCGGCGTGTAAAGTTCCTTAAGGTTAAGATCTGCAATAAATATAACTTGATATATACAACGGCAAAGAAAGCTATCAACATGTCATAAAGTATTAGAGATAACATAGCTTTATTTACTCAGCAGCAGTTATGTTAATCACACCATTACGGTAAGCATATATTTGGATGAATGAAATCAGAATGAGCTCATAATCTGCACATAATCAATGTTAATGACTACTGTGAGTCAAGGAAAGTGTTGGATACATGACTCGGAAGTGACCTGCTTCATCCCTCATGGTTTTAGTCATGTTTTATGCATGTACCCTGTTACTCCAATCTTAGATCACGTACAACCACGAGGTTGTAAAAATGCAACCCTCTGGGCAACTAGATATAATGGACACTGATGTTATCATCATTATTAACTATAATCTATTATTTACTCAATGCAAGTAAGATTTTGAAATAATGAAGATTTATATGGAAGTTAAAGTTCAAAATAGACGCAGCCATGGGGTTTAAGATTCAATTTACATCATCAGAACCAATTTCAAGCAGCGAAGTAAGTTAAGGAGTTTCCACAAACAGATATACCATGCCTAAAAGTTGCTGTAGCAGTTATGTGAAAGAGAGGGAGGGGAATGGGTTGATGTACAGTAGTTGTGTGGCTTGCGAGGTGGGAGGAGAGATGAGGAGAGGGGGAGGGGTAGGGGACGGTGTTACATACACATCCCCTTTCACCATAGATTTATATCGCCTCACTGGAATTTCCCAGCTCTGACTCATGTAATTAGCGGCAATTTTGATACACTGCAATGTCAAAAAGAGACCACGATGTGAAATGACGCATCAATGGCATGCGCCTCTGCAATACAAATTCACTTCAATATATCTTACTATGACACTGGCAGTTTATGTGTAAAACAATTTACAAAGTACACACACTCCACTCAGATTTATAAGTCAGTTGAAATTATCAAATGACATGAAACGTATATATGTTGAAAAACATCTTAAGAAAACTATTAAATTGTGTTGAGTTTTAAAATACTTGCATTTTATTTTTATGTAAAAAGCAAATGCAAATGCCCCCAGAACATCTATATCACTCTCAGGCAGGACTGAAATTAAAGATGTCACTGAAATATCAACTGTCAATCAATAAACACGGGCAATCCCAGATATATGGCTGCCGCAGATAAACTAAGGAAGTCCTCAATGCTTACATCATTCCCAGGACTCCACGACGTGAAGCAGTCTGCTGGCATGTTTACTCATACTTAGCACGATATCAGTGTTATAAGTCTCTCCAACAAACTATCACTCACTCTTACATATCATTAGTGTTGTGTACCGTTGATGACGATGACTTCCAAGTCCTAGTTTTTATTATTTCAAATTCCATGTTGTATCTGAATTGTTATAAGATACGATTTCCAGATAGAGCATGTCAATATCATCCAAAACATGTTAAAGACAAGAATAATTATATCACACGAAGAAAGAACTCAAGATGAAAACTGAAACCCATTTTCTAAGAAAGGACATAGCACAAATGCACATAGTTAGATTCGTCGGAAAATGCACTTACACCGTTTTGAGTAAGTTGTTTTGACTTTTTTGTTTGGCGGGTGGGGGGGGGGGGGGGTATTCGAGTTACATCAATCTAACCTTGTATAGAGTCAAAACGTTATTTGCAAAGAATTAAATTTGTCAAGAATGTCAAAGATAGTAATTATATAAATGTTGTTGAGCTGTGTGACGAGATTGGAACTGAAATTAAAAATACTCATTTGACCACGTGACCACTATCACAAATCACTGCAGAAGCGCTACCTGGGTGTGAACTGCGTTTTGAGAGCGGCGTTGTCCTTTAATAATATAAAACTAAACAACGGCATATCTGACAATGGTTAACACGTGCCAATCAGCGGGCTGGCAGATATAAGGGCCATCTTGAGGGGGTTATGAATGCCATATCTCGAGAGGCAGAAGTTTGCGAATTCATATATCTCAATTGTTGAGCGACAACGTCATTCAGGTGTTCATCTCGCTTCCTGTTGACGTTGCCGGATCTACGTTATTTACACAAGTAGAGCCGGCCTCGTGTTAGTGATATTGGTAGGAACACTGTCCAGATGATTGGCATTTTCAGTCTGGACTCAGATGGTCAATGGCCTCTATAGTTAGATAATCATAGGTTATGTTTGACAGCTGAGAAATATATATATATATATATATATATATATATATATATATATATATATATATATATATATATATATATACATATATATATATATATATATATATATATATATATATATATATATATATATATATATATATATATATATATATATATATATATATATACATATATATATATATATATATGAAGCCCTTGAATGTAAAAAGTTCTTGTCGTTTTAAACATTCGACATTCCCAAATGGTTTTTAAATGTCATATATGTATATATATATATATATATATATAAGAAGCACCCGTTGACTGTAGTCAGTAGATAAGGACATGGAAGGTTTGGCACAAAATTGCTCTGATTACCAACTTTGACACTTACCAGGTCCGACTGTGACACTTGAGGTCATGGTAAGGTCAGCATGCTGGGGTCAATGTATTGTTTGGTTTGGACCTTTGCGCTTTCTCTCTGGCCCAGGGACGATAATAGATCTAATTACAGGGGTTAACAACCCATATTCATTGTAAGTGTTATCTGTTCAAATGAGGCTACTTCAGGGTCTCAACTTTTACACCCCATTCAACGAATTGCCTCAGCTAATTTCGAGTCATTGGGACGATTTATGGAATATATTTAGCCTTGACATATATGGCTCAGGGCGAGATATAATACCCTTTATTTCTTATTTTACAATTCACCCCAGTTAATCTGCCTATAGCCGTGGACTGGTGGACTAGGATGTCCCTATCTTCACCTTAGAATGAGGTGAAACATCTTAAAATTCCAAACTCTAAACAATATCTTATCTTTTAAATATAATCAGTTTCGTCTCAAATTATCATTTTCTGAGATTGATATGCAAACGGTAAATATCTAAAGTATTATTCATCTGAAGATGATATTCAGAATATATGTGATTTTGAATAAATTTGTTCTTCAGACATATGTGATCATTTTCCAGTTCATGTTGAAATGTATAATTTGTATAAGACATTAATATCCATAGCTGATCCTCTATATACAGGAACATAAATGACATGGCCAGCACTTTCAACATATGTTTTTTTATATATATATAATATTGTCACACAAGTTTATTACATATCCACGCGCCATGTTCTCGCTTCTCACTCATGCCATGTTCCTCAATCGGCACACCTCTTTGAAGTGTCATCCTCACGCAGGCGGCCCTTTGATCTTTATATGTATGCGTGGTCTAAGCATGTCTCCTTAATTCTTCAATGTTCATTTATGTTTCCTGGTCTTTCCGTTTCCGCATTTTTTCTGGTTTGACCTGTGCCATTTGACCTTATAACCTTCATCGTCTGAGACATTACAAAAGAAGTCTCAATTACTTAGTATCTTCTAAACGATGTCGAGAAGGAGATGGCAGGTGTTTGCGGTTAAGTGCAAAGCGCCGGACTGGGTGATAAGGCATGATATGCCAGAAACTGATAGAAAATTGACCACAAACGCGCATGGAACGCAGCGTTACGTCATCCTGACGTCGACTGGTCAATGGTTAGACCGGATGTGGCATTGTGAGCGCATGATTTCACGACCAGACGAGGGCGGAGTGTGTCCAGCGGTGCCTGACACTCCATATTGTGCATCCAAACCTTATCATTTTAATACATGTGAAAAAGTTCCCCAAAGTCTCAGCATGAATTCGCTAATATATTACTCGAGCAAACAGTTATGTTCTTGGTCAAAATGCACTTAAACAGAAAGTTTCTGATTTTCCTTACATATCATTAATGTGATATCACGTGCATTTCTCTCAACTTGGGCAGAAATATACCTATATCGAAGTTGAAAAGTTGGAATGAGGAAACTAGTTTTTCTCGCCTGACAATCATCTTTTGTTGGTTGTGTCCAACTAACGTAATACGTATCTCCGCTGCATTTAGATGTAAAGCCATTGATTAAGACCACCTTATTATAACCAAGCACATTTATATTACTTAACCACGCAGACACAATATATCTTGACAAATTTTCATGATGCATGAAAATTTGATCTTTCATACTCTGAACTGTGCAGATGGTTCAGTTTAATACAAGCTAATCTGAGAATGTTTGGATGAATATACTCGATTTAAACTGGTATTTATTATAAAGTATATCTTGGACATTATCCCTGGGCTGACCTGCTGGAAGGTCAACATGTGACCTTGACATATAAGCCACGATGTCTGGAGCTTGAGTGGTGTGACTGAGTCATGCCAGTTCAATGCCTGATGTCTGTCCAGCTCACACACGCTGTACGGGGATTGCAACATTCATTTTCTCTTTGCTGGCTTGTTGCACATCAGGCAAATTATTCATCTCTGAAAATCAGGTGAGAACTTACTTACATTAAATGATATTTGACTCCTACTTTTATATTTTTGTGATATTTTTGTAATATATAACATGAAGTTTTGGAAACATATTTTCAATAAAAAATTATCGTATATTAGGAAACGTTACTATTATTTTAGATCTGGCCACGTGTATAGTGATCGGTTGTAGAAACATGTATATCATAAATATACCTGTAACATAAATTCAAGATTTGCTGATTTAAAAAGAAAATCACACACACTTAAAAATGAAAGAAGTTTAATTTTATTAATTTTCAGAGCGTTTCCAGCGCGTTTATAAGTGTCTAAAAATGAACAATCAAAAGGCATTTGGTTCACTTACATAGATCATTCTATGTAAATTGGTAATGATAAGTTTAATTGGAGGAAAATATGTTAATGGCCAAAAATAGGGTCCTTGTAAAGGTCACTTATGAGTACAGCCTCATTGATAAGGGTTTTTCACAAGGTCATGTCATGTTGAGGACAGTTTAGTGTACCTGGTGACTCTTTCTCGTGGATTTCATCATACAACCATGTGAGCACACCTGCAGGCCATCTCCTTGCACTGATATTACCGCACCTGGCTGTTGATTCATTTAACCCTCAGTCAGCGCACGTGGGTCCCCGTTTGAGGGCGGCAAAACCAACTGAAACATCTCATTTCACATTAATAGGTATGTCAACTTGCATTATAATTTCGATGCAAGCACATTTGTTTTAGTTCTTTAGATTCAGTGTCGTAAAATATCTTATGTAAATCGTGTATATTGTCAGAACAAATGCAGGTTTGCTGTCTACAGGTCTATGTGTTGGCCTGGCCTACATAGTGACTGAACCACGATTGGAATTTGGCACCGCTGTGTAGAAAATGGGAGGAGACATTAACTGGTTGTCATGAAATGTCTAACCTCATCCCTAATATCTATATATAGTTAGTTAATGATTATGATGGATGGGCCTGCAGACAAAAATAGCATGACCCAAGTGCTGAGTTGTGGGTCTGATCCTATGTCAGGTTGATATATGAGACCAAGAAGGTTCTCCTGAAATAAGGTCACGCTCACCCCCAAAGTCTTTCATCGAATACCAATATTATTCAATCTTTTTGTATATCTATAAGGTGATTAGGCTATATTGCATTAGGGTTACAGCTAGAATGGTGGGATACAGCTGGAATGGTGGAGTACAACTGGAATGGTGGGTATAATTTGAATGGTAGGGTGCAGTTTGAATGGTAGTGTACAGTTTGGATGGTAGGGTGCAGTTTGAATGGTAGTGTACAGTTTGGATGGTAGGGTGCAGTTTGAATGGTAGGGTGCAGTTTGAATGATAGTGGACAGTTTGAATGGAAGGGTACAGTTTGGATGGTAGGGTACAGTTTGAATGGTAGGGGGCAGTTTGAATGGTAGGGTGCAGTTTGAATGATAGTGTACAGTTTGAATGGAAGGATAAAGTTTGAATGGTAGGGTACAGTTTAAATGGTAGGGTACAGTTTGAATGGTAGGGTACAGTTTGAATGGTAGTGTACAATTTGAATGGTAGGGTGCAGTTCGAATGGTAGTGTACAGTTTGACTGGTAGGGTGCAGTTTGAATTGTAATGTACAGTTTGAATGGAGAGTGCAGTTCGAATGGTAGGGTGCAGTTTGAATGGTAGTGTACAGTTTGACTGGTAGGGTGCAGTTTGAATGGTGAGATACAGTTTAAATGGTGGGTACAGCCGGAATGGTGGGTATAGCTGGAATGGTGGGGTACAACTGGAATTGTGAGGCTCAGCTCTAATGATGGGATTCTGCTGGAATGGTAAATTACAGCTGGAATGGTGGGGTTCATATTAAATGGTAGGGTACCACTCTGCCAAATACCACTGTAATTAAATCAGGGGCGAGATTGATTTCAAATTATGTATGAAATGGAATATATCCAAGATGTAATACAAAAGAACAGTGTGGTTGGTACACATATTAGCTCGGTGCACACAGATACCTGTCAGGTAAGCATTGATCAAGCATCTACAGGCTTTGTGAAATATCACACAAGCCGTGGAGTGGTGGACAATGTTGGTGACACGCGGTCCCACTGAGGGTGGGCCTCCCGCTAAGCATCCCAGTCTCCATGTCTGACTGCTTCTGTTCATCCCACAGAGAACCAAGCATGAGATCCCTACTTAATCAATCCCATACCAACCCATAGAGATGGCCGTAGATATGTAGATTCTATAAGCATATCCTGTTTTCAATTAAGAAACGATGTGACCAACCATAAGTTACCCGGAACCCATCAGGGCCACTGTAAAGTGGTCATAAAAAACTCCTACTTGGCATAAAATAATTGCAAATTTGACTTTCAAAGCATCTCCCTGTGACTATATGCAATATGGTAAATTGATTTAAACGTCAAATAAGTTTGTTGAATGCAAGGTATTTTACTTTGCAAACCCCTATGGCACAGCCGTGAAGTGCATTCAGCGAGGCATATCCCCCTACACACAGCAATGAGATGTACACACATTCATTATACATAGGTGATGTGTATTGGCAACATGGCTCATAACTAGCACCACATTCATATTAGAAAATGTTGATTTGCAAATGGAGGGATAAAATCACTATTCTAAGTTAATAGACGTCCATTTGAGTGGGTGAGTCAACAAAATTGACCTGCCAGATCACAGCTGTCAATATCTGTAGACAATTGGTATTTTTTCTATCGACTTTTGGAACCCATTTGATCATGTAATGAACGGACTTGTAAGTGCTTCAGTAGAAAATTGAAGTGATCTTTGGATCAAAAATGTATCTCATTTAACCGGTTGTGTGTATTGACACAGAAAGAGTCTAGTTCATACCTCACACTGTGCGAAATTACATTGGCCCCTCCACCACACATACACACACACACACACACACACATACATATGTATATATATATATATATATATATATACACACATACACACACACACACACACACACATACATATGTATATATATATATATATATATATATACATATATATATATATATATATATATATATATATATATATATATATATATATATATATATATATATATATATATATATATATATATATATATATATAAATATATATATTTAGAAGCTGGTACAGATATGAGGTACTGGAGGTATTTTTGTCAGACCTCATTATGGGGTACCATCTCATACCTTAATGTGTGTAACAGGAGAGTGCCATCTGGTGTTAATAATGAAATTATTTTACATACCCCACAAATCTAACGTTCATATCAATGGCGCTAATGCCATTTTCCACCACCAGGGCACTTATTACTACCTGTGACACTAGATGGCAGTGATTTATATAGTTATAGCCTGGTTGTATAAATATGCTTCTCAGACATGTTTGTTCAAAAAGGCCTTGTACAGGTTACTTATGTAACTGTGCCTAAGCAGCTGCACTATGAAGAGTGGGGTATTTTATATGCCTCACAGTACGTCAATGCCCCACAAGACAGGTCTGAGAATGGTAAAAACCCCATATCTGATACAATCTCTTTCTATATATATACATATATATATATATATATATATATATATATATATATATATATATATATATATATATATATATATCATCTGTGTGTGTGTGTGTTGTGTTCTTGCATGTTGTTTTGATCAAATTAGCTTTGAGAATTGAGACATTTACCTTTGAGAATTGGGACTTGATTTAATATGGAGAGACACAGCCAACATTTATGACAAACCATTCAGACATGTCCTTAAAATACTATACAGAAACGTAGTAATAATATATGAATATAATTTATGAGTTCTTTGTGCAAAATGCTTAAGCTGTTATCTGAAAGGCTTTTCAATACATTTGGCATGACCATTTATCCAGAGACTTAAAAATATGTTTACAAATGTACACACTGAGTAGACAGGGAATCACCAATGTCTGTTCATGGGGATTGGATACAATATTGTGTCGGTAGTACACATATAATGAGGTTGGAAAACAAACCTGTGTCCGTATCAAATATATAATTCGGTTGGGATTGAAACATATTCAAACAATTCAAATTTATTCAAACAATTAAGTATATAGATGTGTTCGTTTGCACATTTGTGTCCGTAGCAAAAATATAATTATGTTGGGATACAAAATTGTGTCCGCAGCAAATATATAATTAGTTTGGGATACAGTTATGAGTATATAGCAAATATGTAATTAGATTGGGATACAAACTTGTGTCCGTAGCACGGATACATTTGGTCTGGATACACAATTGTGTCCGCAGAGCAAACATCTAATTACGCAGCAAATATATAATTCTGTCGGGATGCAAACTTGTGTCCATAGCAAATGTATAATTAGGTTGGGATACAAACCTATGTCCGTAGCAAAGATATAATTAGGTTGGGATACAAGATTGTGTCCATAGCAAAGATAAAATAATTCATAATGGACGCATTTACGGGGAATTAAGGGGAAAGAAATGTTCAAACTTAAACATATGAATATATACATTTTTAGATTTTTATTTTAAGCCTTGATCAGAAAATTTAAATAAGGCACTCTATACCACTATACCACAAAATTAAATAAGGCACTCTATACCACTGATATATCAGGTTTCAGAGATCTCATACACTGTATTATGCATTAACTCATATTGATATGTATTGTGGAAACCAACCTTTGCATTGTTTTTACCTGTGTTTGCTTCACATATCATAAAAAATAGAAGTGAGCTATTATGAACTGAATTTGGTAAAGGAAATTAAATGTGACTAGACATAGGTTATATATTTTAAACCACAGGAGGTCTAAATAGCGGGGAAAACATTAACTATCTGATCAGGGCTGACACAAACATGTTTTTCAGACGTGTTATCAGAACCCAGCACAATAGCCAGTGTCATGCCCTGACATCTACAGACAGGTATTTCAATACCACTGGCCCCACATACCCTGCTGATCACAACTTGTTTTTCCTCTGGTCATATATTATCTCCATTCACATGTCACATTAAATTAGCTTCACTGATATGTAATGATGACGAGCACATCTAGAGTGGAGACAAACAGGAATAATAAATGGAGAATAGCGAATGGCTGCATGACTTAAGTACCTCAGCTACACATTCATTTCAGACCATTATTTTTTCAAGTAAATTTCTTTTTTTTAAATTGACCTTGAACCTATTATTCACGTGGTGTAATTGCAAACTGTCATAACTTCGTCATCTACCGAATAAACATAATGTAATATTAAATCAATAATATTATGTTCTTAGTGAGTATTATATGGGATCAGCATCTACTTTGTATTTACATGGCAAAAAGCAGTATGTAACTTGAAGAAAACTCCCGATGTTCCTGTCAAAAGATATAGATTATTGACATTGTAGGACTTATTAGTCATCTTGCTATATCTAAAACATAAAGATATATGTTGGAAGAGCAGGGGACATTGACCCATGTGTTACAATAAATAAGTATTCGTTAATTGCAATACTTGAAGAGCTGTGTGTATGGTGAGATTACTATTGATCATTATTGGAATCATGAATGGAAGTCACACTCTAAAGTGTGTGTTTGCTTGCTATAGATTTTTTCTATTTTCAGACCAAAAAGTTCACAGATCAATAGATCAATGTGAACTGTTCCCCTCTGCAGCTATTTTCAAAACTCACGTTTTTGCAACGGGCTTCCCTTGATATACCTCCATGACGTATATTCGATTATCAACAGCAAAAAGAAAAACCAATACATTCAATAGATAATACGCCTCTCATTGCTTACTCTTTCCCCATTTATTTCATAGCCCACGCATATTCCTCGCAAAGAAACTAAAAGTTTGAGTCTGGTGATATCTAATTTAGTGTTTTGCTGTATATTTTCAGTATGTTGTCTGTTTACCTTATGACGGCTTTTGCGCTGAGCGCCACTTCAGCTGTGGCCATTGAGCAGAGGAGGTATTCCCGTAGCCATAGCGACGGCCTGGTCAGCGTCAGCGTGCACCCTAAACTGGTGGAGATGAAGAAAGGGGAAAGCCTTAGTATCAAGTGCAGGACCAACTACATCAAGGGAGAAACCAGTGCATTGCACATACCATTTATCACATTCTACGTGAGTATCTACAAAAAAAGATAAATAAATAAGTTACAAAAGTTTTATTCATTCCGTGATAAACATAAGGAAGAAACATAATAATGTTTCATAATTTTAATTTGGAATTTAGTATAATTCAAGTATAATTTAATTGTTTCATCAAGTAGAACATGGGGCAAGTGTATCCTTAATGAATGTTATATTCAAAGTGTATATACTTCATCCCGCAGTCACACATTGGCGAACTTAAATGACTCAAGAAATGATGAGTTTAAGTCTTGTTGTGGGAGGGACGGTTACTCCAATAAAAATCAATACAATATTTGTAAATTCATGGAGAGGTGGCAAAGGTTTTTAATAGTTCAAAACATTTGTCGCACCTTGGATAGGCGAATAATAAAGAACACGTTCGAACCAGAAAGTCTACTGGAGACCAATGAAGAACTGCTTGTAGATTTAAAAAAAACAACTGATTATTTCAGTCGTTTAAATACTCTGCGCAAATTTGCCAATGTGTTATACCCTGGTCACACATTGGCGATATCATGTATTACACACCAGAAAATGTTATGCCCCGATCACACATTGGCGATATAATGTATTGCACACAAGACAATGTTAAGCCCCGATCACACATCGGCGATATAATGTATTATACCCTGGAAAATGTCACATATTGGCGAGATCAAGTCTGGCTCACACTCTTCGGACCTCGGTCAACCGGCGATTTATCAAGAATATTCAGAAGGACAACTGGAGACAACGCACAATTTCCACATTATGTGATCATGTATTAGGTTGTGTTTAAAGCATGTCCATATAAGCCTTGTGCTTAACAAAGAGAATGACGTCAATCAAATCAAAATAATGATATCCCGCTGGTAAATGGAGATCTATATTTGTGGAAAAAGTATACTCCAAAGCGAGGCTATTAATATCTTCACATGTTTGCTTAGTTTCATAAAAATGGTCAGTGCGTAGGATTGCTTACAATATTCATGGCAAATTCTTCATAGACGTGACATCCAATACGAAGGTCTTCTATTCTGCGGTGAAAAGTACAGGAAATTCATTCAAATTCTCTCTGAATAGAAGGAAATGCAACACACCTAAGGTCGTTTTTATAATTTTGAATATGTATCTAATTCTCAGTTTTGTTTCTGTATCATTTCCTGCAGGAATAAAAACTTAAATGTAGAAATTCATCAACCAATCAATGTCATGCGATGAAAGCACCATAGATCAGGTCAATCATCAGTCGTGCATGTTGCTGTGAAAACATTTAATCCACGATCACTCTGAATTTGCACAATCCTCATACAATCACACAATTTGAATGTTCAAAAGATATTATATGTTACTCTCTTATCTGAGATATTTCTTTCTTTTGAATATATTGTTTGAGAGAGACATTACTTGATAAACTGAATACCAAAGAAGCGCATTGTAGAACACAGCATTATTAGTGCTTGGTATATCAAAGCATCGTTGTATTTTAAAGTGATTTACATTCAAATTATTATCGGTCTGGATCGAATATTTCTCTCACATCAAATTAGTCTACTAAGCAAAACATGTTTTTTTGTTGTTTAGCACCGAAAAGATGTTGCCATGGACGTACTACATTTTGAGTACATACACTCTCTTTGTGGGTATCAAATGATACCATGTTTCTAAAACATCATAATGGCAGTAACATGTTATGCATATTCAAGTAAATATTTGTTCAAAGATGCATGATAAACTAAGATTCACTGATCATGCTAGAATAGAAAAAGTGCTACACCCAACCAATAAAAATACATGAGATGGGTCCCATAAAACGGATATGTCCCGTTCTTTCTCATCAGTATAACTGTAAAAGTATACAGCACTTCTCTTATATTTTCAAACACACCCTTTTCTAATTTGATAAAAGGAAATACTAAAGTTCAGCTCCTGAGATTTAGCGAGTGGAACCGGGTCAGTTGTTTCCATATAATTTGAGGGTGGACATCAAACGCTCCTCTTGTTATCATAATCATAGCAAACCAAAATACAAATTGAAAGTATGATCTTATCGTTCTTATTAGTTAACACTGCGGAACAAATCAAAGCCCGAGGCGAATTAACAGTGACACATATCAACAATAAATCCATGCAAGAACTCATCTGATACTCCCAAAACAATATCCATCAGAAAACAACTGGTTGGCCCCTTGACATTGGTTGTGATGAATTCTATAGGTGTCTCCCATTGTGTTGTGATGATACTAGCTGTTGCCAGGGTGGAGCTACCTACTCCCGGGGTGAAGTGGGGGCGAATAGGTCCACCCTAACAGTTTGGTCAATAGAAGGGTGGGGTGGAATACATGCCTGTCACATTATGACATAACTATCTCATTGTCTTTGTCTAAAACAGTCCCTCCCAATATTAAAGGGTTCCATGCAAGAGGACCACATCCCACCAAAATGTGCACCAAGCCCACTCACGGTGCTAGGACACTCAGACACTTCAGAAGGATGTTTAGATCAATTTCCCTCTACATGAAAGCATGTATATTTGATATTTTCAAATGAATAATCGGAAAGCAATAAATGCTCCAAAGTAAAATATATATATTGGTCATTTCCGGCCCATTTCCCTTGGTCATTATCTGGGTGGGTATATTATGTGGCATCCCATAAATTATGTTTCACTCTGACGTACGGAACGCTGAATAAGTCAAAATTAGCATTTTTCATTTTTCCCTTCTTATTCTTCTTTTATCTAACTGGCCCAACCAAACTTTTTAACTATGACATTTTTGCCGACTCCATAATGATACACCTTGAATACAACGACATACTTTCGTGACCGCTTACTTATCATGTGGCTGCGAACCCTCACCAGAACCCCTCTGGACACCAGGGGTCGCCCAGAGCAAGGGGACATAACCGGAAGTGGCAGAGCTGTGGTTAATTAGGAATGCAGGTTGTTGTCACTGTATGTAACATTGACAGAATTGTGGTCTAGATGAATGCCAAATGCCTTTTTTCTATTACAAAGTAGATGTTTACAAGTGCAGTATTACATAGATACTTGGTGTTTAACGTTGTTGCTATTGAGCCCTTTTATTTTTCTTATTATTACAAAAACACCACCCTATCTCTCCAGCTGACATGTTCCTTTTTCGAGTACAGGATTCATTAACACAAAATTGCAAAACGCCTTAGTGAAGTGAAAAGATGAAGCAAATACTTTTCTTCATTCAGAATATTATTTGGTGATCATGTGCGTTCAGATGGGATAAATAAAAAGAATATCAGCTGCCAAATTTGCAACCTTATATGGCACTTATAACTATTTTGAAAACTGGGATCTTATCTCAAATTTAGCAATAATTCTTGGTTGAAATGATAGAGTATTCGGTGTCGAGTATAAACATAGAACTTCCTCCATCTTTGCAGGTCCAATCAGACTGATGAACGTATATTTATTTATACAAGGGGTGTGTATTTGTCACCCTAGTACAAAACCAAGAATACTACAAAGTTGCAATTTTTTCTGCCTTTTGACATTACTTATTATGCACAGGACAGAATATATCCGAAGCCATGCTGGGATCTAGATATGTCAGAGAAAATAATCAATACAAGGTCTCATGCCCATAACCATGATGACGTGAAGTGAGTGGGAGGAGAGGAAAGTTGTTTATCTCTGCAAGCCGTGTGACACCGTGGTGTTTCTGTGTACATAGCGGCAGAACCCTGGCATTAGGCACCTCATATGGCAATAGTCCTCTCTATTAAACACAATATACAACTATCCAAACTAAACAAATACAAGTATAAGAGCGTAGTAAACTGATATAAAAGTTTTGCATTACATATATTAAAAGACAAGTTGTGAAATCCCCTGATATAGATATAATGTTCATGCATAAAGTCCATTCATCATTTTGACAGTTTAGCTCTCCTATTAGCCGACCTGAGACTGTTTGATTATGGAAACTATGTTTCTCCTGACAGTGTACAATAAATCAAAACAGGCTAAACACTAGTATAGCCCCCAAGTTAGTATGCAAAGAAAAAATAGGTATTCAAGATTAATGGACAGTCACCAACTTTCTGTCACTGAGATATCTCTTTGCACCCCAATGTGAGATGTGTTTCACAAAGTTGATTTCACCAGGGCCCACAGAACCTGGGTCAGGGATATCTCTGCCTGGGGATGCGATGTGAAGTGACCGACAAGGTATGGAAACAACCAGGTATTTTTTCAGGTTTCACATTCCAAGTGGCATTACTGCTTTCCAAAAAAAAAGACTTTCACAACCCATGGAACTATTTATTTTAAATATAAAAATAAATGTTGAAATATATGTAATAGTTTTTTTTTCAATTGTGATTACCCTTTAACATGTTTGGTTGGCAGCAACTAACAGATATGGAATCTTACAATACAGGTAGCATGTAAGTAGGAAATGTCACTCAAAATCAGAGTCAAAAGCCATACCTATGTCACGGGACCCTTCATTATGTGCAGGCACTAAATACAGGAAATACATGGAACCCCTGTCAATGGTTATTCTCAGTATGTTGTGCTTTTTGTATACCACCCTCTTATCGGTAATTGCCACCTCTTGACCTGAACATATTTATGAACCAAATCAAAATATATGTCACTGGTCATATACTGATCTGTTAACTTTATTTAGTGTTGAGCGATCTTTATTACTAAACAGTTTTAAGGAAGAATGCGTGACAGATTTTAATCGAAAAAAATGAAATATTGTATTTCTTGTCAATGCCACCAACTTTTTCAAAGTGTTTGACTTGATTCCATTTGATTTGTCATGTTGGCCGATTCATGTTTTGTCATGTGGGCAATCAAAGCAATTGTAGAAATACTACACGATTAGAGGGGTATATCTTCAGACATCATCTCCAATCTGTGTGTAACTCACCTCAGGAAACTCAAGGTTATTTACAAAAATGCCTCATGTTTCAGTCGTTTCACTATATCGGACTATATCTATATGACTTCATTTAAAATAAGGTTTTCTGTCTTTTCAGAGGCGTCTTAACGGTCACACGGTGATGCCGCTCAGCTCCTCTTCCTATGGAGTCAACATTCAAGCGGTACCTGCCAGCTACAAGAAGATGAATACACGCTTCCTTAAGTCAGTAAAACTATTAACACTTGAGCCCGAGTTTTATGACATTCTGGACTACGGCCGCAATACATTTTATTGTAAAGGTATGAGTTTGGATGGGTCTTCTAACGCTCAATTCTTTGTTGTTTGGAAGTCGTAGTACCAGAGTAAGAGACAATGAAGCCATCCTGGACGCATGATGTACAACTGAACATTCCTTATAGAGGAAATGATAGGACAGAGAGCAGGTGTTCTCAGGGAGAACATGAATAAGACTATGGCATATACTATTTCACTATTTCCATCTCCAAATTAGAAATAAACAAGCTGTTATTTTCTGGAAATGGTTAAACAAAGATAGTATAAACATTGAGATCTCCATCTTTGCTCTTTGTGCACTGACTACACAATGCTGACTTTACGGGTTTAGTCTACAGAAGGGCTGACACACCGCCGAATTGTAGGTGGCTATTTTAGAACTATAATTTAGATTTAAATCAAATTTGTTGATTTTCTTAGATTGAAGACGACTTTAACAATAGAGGCTATGAATTTTCACCATATTACTATTTCCAACTAAAATGCATAATTTCACAATTAGCACTGCAATGTGTAAATTCTAGTTAAACAAATATGAAAAAAAATGATTCTGCAACTATATGTATTACTACTTTAGTATCAAATAATGCCAAAGTGGTCCAACATAATTACCATGAGGATTGCACCTGGTAAAATATTGAGAGTTTTTTAACGTTAATCTCACTCATTTCCGGTTCCTCTGTGATAATTCACGGATTTTCTTTACGGTTACTTAATACATAGATTTTTGTATCAAATAATATGTTATATTCAGGACAAAACAGATTTGAATGTTTTCCCAGTGTTCCTCTTGTGTAAATAGTACTTTAACATCAGATATCAGGTCTATGAAACTGGACATTTACCCCTTGACCGTTCTAAAATAATTCCTTAACATTTCAGTATTATACGCATTTCCTATTTGAACGATTTGGTCATCAAAATTCTAACATGTGCCTTCGACATGTGATAGTAATTGCTTGAAATTAGGCAGCTATTGGTATTGTGTTATTTTCTGAGTATTTTTTCTATAATTGTAAATAAATAATTTGCGCAAGATGCTGCCTTGTAAATGAAAGATAAATGCTTGATCGAAATAGATATAGTCACTGATTATGCTTACTTAGATCAAACGTGACTGGGATAGTCATATTGATATTAGAATTTGTTACATTAGTTAAACTGTCTTTCGCCAATGTTTTATTTTTTGGTTTGATGTTAAGGGAAGAAATTTGCGATACCTCTCAGGGAGCTGCTCTTTGTGATCGTATCCATGTTTCCCAGTTTGAGTTGGCCCAATTTTGTGGCATCAGTTGCTAAAATATATAAACTGTCATTCTGGTTTTCCCTTAAAATGTCTCGATAAGAATTATAATATTGGTTAACAATTGAGTGGTTTTCAAAAGATGTGGTGATACTTGCCATTTTTGGGATTAGAATTAAGTAGAATAAGTTCTTTTTAGAATAATAAGCTATTTTTTTTCATCTATATGATAAATATTGCTTATAAAGTGTAATAGGGATCAATGAACACCATATAAAGATATTTTAAGAGAGTCTTGTGAGAGTATATGCATATATACATATATAAATGAATATATATATATATATATATATATATATATATATATTGCCATAGTTATATAAAGGATGATAAAATACTTTATATGTATATGTATTCGGATGGATAGAATTAGTATTTCTCATAAAGTAAGCGAAGTGTGAAGTAATGTAAATATGTACATATTGTAAATAGGTATTTATTGAAAGTAACTATTTATTATAGACATGCTGAAGAGGATATTCGCAATTAATGCATCTTCGTTATATATTATTTAAGTAATAGATGAAATCAGTAGAGAATATATATTTATTTTAGTGTATAGATATGAGTATGGTACTTCTATATTTTGTACAGAAAGAATCTCATATTGCCTCGCAAACTGTTTTATGTACAACTAAAGTAGAAATAATTCCGACTGCTGTAGATATTTTTACTTCCTACTTTGTCATGTTATCTTTGTCAGTGTATTAGTGTCCTACCTTATTCCTGCTGAATACATAATACGTTGAATAACTGGAGTATCTATACCGTCCATGTCAATACTCCTGTATACTTTC
This sequence comes from Amphiduros pacificus, assembly GCA_949316495.1. NCBI lineage: Eukaryota > Metazoa > Annelida > Polychaeta > Phyllodocida > Hesionidae > Amphiduros > Amphiduros pacificus. The sequence continues at coordinate 44,163,757 of OX439004.1, forward strand.
AGTTCATATTGTTTATGGGCCAATGAATGTTCTGCTGCATAGTTAAAGTACGATATTGTAAGCTGCATTTCCTTAAAATTATTAAAAAACTGCTCATATTTGAAGAGTGCCTCTCTGGTGTGGAATACTTGAAATAAGATGGATAAGATAGATGATAGACCAATAAATGATAATAATGTATTATGATACTTGAATAAATGTCAAGATACAGAAATTTGTATTGGTTTTCGTAAAAAGAGGTGAGGAATAATAAAGGGATTGTGTTTATGAATCAGTCTTTGTAAAATTAAACACCGAATGTTTTTGGTATCTTGGTTTTGTGGAGGGTAGATACCAAGGCTTTTTGGTAATGGCTTTGTGGTAAAACATATCTTGGAGTAATTATTATTACTCCAAGAACATATCAAAGTAAGCTACAGTGACCGGCAACCAAATCCGGACATTTTCCATCACTAGAAATGGCAGACATAGGGATATACTTTTTTACTACTCAGAATACATCTACAAATGATATGTGATCGAATGTCGACCTTCTTAGGCTATTTTGATAAAATATTGCCAATGACTTGAAGTGACCTTTCAATGACTTTGAAAATAGAATGCCTATTTCCACAAAATTATCTACATGTTTTATTATCCTATCATCTACATTTGTCAAATACGAGCTCGTAGAGTCCTTATTCATCAAAATCTGCTCATAATTAACAATTTGAGAGCAGTTTATAGTTTTGTGGTCAATGTATAAGGGAAAACAGAGGAAAATACTATAATACTAAGTTTTTTTTAAATAATATAAAAATGCCAGCTTATTGGGGGTTAGTTTTTGAAAATATATAGAATACTGCACAGAAAAACACAGTAATACTAAAAAGATATTGAAAAAAAAGTCCGTCAATTTCAAGATTTATTATGAAGCTAAAATGATTAAAAATAGCCTAAATCGGTAGGGTTACAAAAGTGACAAATTGACGGACTTTAATTTGACCTCACATTTATTTTTGAGGTATTAGATAAATTAAATATTAATCTTATTTCAGAAAATAATCAGCAATAAGGTGCTCTTATCATAATAATACCTAAAAAAGAAGAAATATTCACTGAAAAATATGAGAAAATTAGTCATGAATAGAAATGGTTTAAAAAAATATAATAAAAAATATATTGAATGTAGAGTCAATTGGTTATAACATTTAGTAGCTGATGTATTTGTAAAAAAAATCATGTATTTGATTTTTCTGAACAATCTGAGAAAGTTAGTGAAATCCTTTTATGAATATGTCTATGAAACGCATCACTAAAAGTGGCCAATCATTAAAATGGCCTATGACACCTTTTGCTATTTGGATGATTCTATTAGTAATACATGACAGAAATAAAATATAAAATATAAAACTATGAAAATCATGCAGCTAAACTGTGAAAACACAGAAAGATTTGGTGAATGGAAATCGAACACTGTGCTCTGCAGGGTGCTTTCTGGACGTCCGCTCCTCCCACTGCTACAAACCCGTTACATGCGCTATGTCACTAATTCTCGCTGATGCATGTTTTTCACTCCAGATTTTCGCAAAATCTTTCAAAACTGAGTAAAAACTGCTTGCATCGATAGTAGATCTTTATCTTTATATGCGTGTATTTGATATTTGTAAAATTGATATATGTTCAACTTGAAAAGAATTATCGGGAAATTCACACATTCAGCAAACCTCTTCAATATAGGCCTAGCGATGACGCGACCAATTGTCGGACTATTTGGGCGCTCATGAATATTGATGAGTTAGAGATTCCTGCTGTCCTACTGAAATGCTTTAATTACGTCAACGCACCGTGCACATGCGGTTGGATACATTCAATGGGCGGGGCTAATGGAACGGGCCTATTTGAACATATCTGATCACATAATCTGAGAGGGTGTTATATACTGAGCCCGATGCAAAGGGGAGTAGCAAACCTCCAGATTGTCCGAGTTTACATTGAGTTACACGGTGATAAATTAAAATATTTACCTGACTTTAACAATTAAACCATGAAAGTTAAAATATTATCTATCATGATGCTGTGTAATGGTTAGGGCAATGAAATAGATTACTGATTTTTTTTCTGTATTGAAAACGTCAGACAGGCCAGTTGATACTCTCTCGTTTAAGCTCATAACTTTTGAACTATTTATCTGATTTAGCTAATTTTACCACCAAAAAAGCGAGGAAAATCTTCTATCACACCTACAAGTATTAACCTCCGAGCTGCTCTGTAATGCAGTGAGATAATTTGCCGTTTTTTATTTTTAAAAAAATAATCATACAGAAAAGTTGCTCTCACGTTTTTGCTCATAACTTTTCTACTATTTAGCGATTTACCTACTTTTACCACCAAAAGAAAGCCAAGGAAATTCTCTATCAGACGACCTACAAGTATTAACTTCCTACCTGCTGTATAAAGCAGTGAGATAATTTGCTGTTTTTTATTGAAAAAATTGGTCAATTTAAATTGAAATATTAATTAATGATGATATATCTAAAAATGTGCACGAAAATTTGAACTTTTTCTATCAAGCCTCAAATTTTGAGAATTCTAGCCTTTAAAGTAACATTGAAAAAAAAAATTCAAATTTACATATCAATTTCTGAAAAAAATCATTTCGTTCCAAAATGGCCACCAGGACCAAAATTGGCTCTGGGCATCCTATACTTATGCAAACCCTTAAAAGTTTTGAAAATGACACTTCACTGATGTTGGCGGGAATCAGTTTGGGTATATTGGCGGGTCCAGAAATGGATGTTGAAAGGGGTGTTCAATTTAACAAATTTCACATTTATATCGTTTGGTATATCTTCTTATTTACACGACATTCTACAAGATTTTGAACATGAATGTGCAAGAAAAGTATTAAACACTAGTACAGAAAAGAGACAGGTAAGAACCTCATTTTGACAAACGTAAACTCCTGGACATGCCACTGATGCCTTTCAAGCAATGTCCTTGTGTGACGTCACACTCTAAGAGACCACTTCGGGTTGAATGTGCCAAATGGCATAAACATCACATGCCCAATACATCAAGCCCATCACATGTATGTAATAATCACAGTAAAGCAGTGAAAAATTAGCAAAGTAATTCAACAAACAGAACGATTGTCGATTTCCCCAAAACCATCCCACCACACAGATCCCTTCGCTCCCTGTCAACACTAGCACTACTCCTCCATTTGTCAAATCCCCCAACAATCACACCCACCCCCCTCCCGGTCACTGCCCAGCCACAGTACTTGTTGGGAACTATTGCCTGTTAAAAACTGCTCCATTGGCTGGACATAACTGAAACAGACAAATGAGACAGACAAAAAATGTCACAGACATAAATGTAGGTGGTTGGACAAGAAGAAAGGCTACAATGTTACTACATACATTATGAATGATAAATACTTTAACTCAAAGCTATTCAGATGAGAGACAGACACCACATTCAGGTTGTTGGCACTTGCATATGTGCCACATGCATGACACATGCACAACTGATCAATCTGATAGCTGTATCTTTCTGTACTTCATGAGCCACAAATAAATCAAAACTTGCGTCACTCGACTTCAATTGAACTGCTTGAAGCAATTTTAATTATAAGTTATAGGACCTCGTTGGGTGATATTGAGATGAGCAGACAGTTGGTCACTTCCAAGAGCTTATCAATGAACAACAAGACTCGGGACCGCGTTTTGGGCCTCTGCTTCCACTAATACACCAAACCACTCTATACCACAGAGCCCTCTGATGTTTATACGTTGCAAATCGTCTTGTGTTTAAGGTCTATAATCCACAATGAAAAACTGGGACAGACTTATGTTTTTTTTGGCTTAAATGTGTTCAAAGTAATGTTATTTGTTAATTTAGCACAGAAAAAGTAAACTTAACCAGCTAGTCTTAATTTTTCATTAGTTACTAACTACCGTTAAAACGGGTTCGACTCAGTTTTTGCAGCTGGTGACTTATATCAAGTATTTATATTTTCTTTATTTAATGCCATCCAAAGAATAATCAAACTTTTTTGGAACATTTTAGATATAATCATGGCATAAAATATGAATTATCACTAAAAGAGTTGAGTATTTAAAAATCTCATGCAAACGAGTTTGTCCACCATGTATGCCGAAGGCAGTTACGTAAATATACGAGACCACCCGAAATTCTCTCCCGATGCTTCAAACTGATTGTGGATTATAGACCTTAAATTTGACTGATGTCATACAAAGCTTAAAACTTTTATTTTGGTTTCTGTATAAAGGCATTATATTTTAAATTTGCAAGAATCAATTCAATACTATATTTTTATATGCATTTTACTCAAATATAACCTCAATATCAAGATTTCGTCTTTGTTTTCTGTGCAAAGTCATTATTTTCAATATTTTCTATGTTTGCAAAATTCAGCTCAATTCTATATGTTTAACGTGCATATCACTCAAATATGAAGATTTCATTGTTGTTTTCTGTATAGAGTCATCATTACCTTCTATGTTTTGCAAAAATCATTCCAATTATATATGTTTAACGTGCATATCACTCAAATGTGACCTCAATGTGAATATTTCGTCTTTGTTTCTGTATTAATGCATTAATTTCTACATTTTCTTTGCAAAAGTCAGTTAAATTCCATATGTATTAACGCGCATATTACTCATATGTGACCACAATATGAAGATTTTGTCTTTTTTAAGTCATTATTTTCAATAAGATTTATATAGTGTAAAATATATTTTTATCATAGTTACTGTAACATCTAGTTGTGTAATTATAGGTTTATTGTGAATGGTGAATTGAAACATTGTCCCCGTTCTTCAAATATATTATCACTGCAAAGTTTTGGCTTGACACCCTTTATTATTATTTTTTTGATATGCCGTCACAGTTTGTTATAATGTGCTTGGTTCAATGAAATCTCAAAAACTGATCCTAATAATTTCTTTGTGTGAATATCAAAATAATTTCCGAAACTTTAAATTGTTTTTTTAAATAAATAAATCACACACTTCTCTGAACCTATATGTAAAGATTGGTCTTTTACATATTTATTTATAAACCTTCTTTCTATGAATTTATGATAATGATTCAATTCAAACATATACCACATTCCAAGGGAATATATTCTCCTTCTGCTTCTTTTTATCATATTTTCTGATAGGAAATCAACCTTTAAATTTATTGAGTACAAAATGAATCATTCTTTTGAGAAAGTCAACCCATTTTCATCAGTTTTGTATCATCATTGTGCACAATCCCGCCTTTAGCAGTATAAATAATACTGGTATCATTTTCTCCATACATATACACTAGAAATCAAATATTTATTTTCACATACATACACATTTCCCAAACCGATATCGCCAATTGTTTACATCATCATCATCAAAAATCATCATCAAAAATCATCATCATATTAATTTTGGTATCCTTGGCACTGAGATCATGAAGATACCTGATTGCCAACAACATGTTGGGCTCGGTAGGTCAGAACCCAGGTGATCAAATATATCACAATACTATGGTGAACTAATACCAGAAGGAATGCACATTGCATGGTGTTGCATGTCACTGGTTTGCAGTCAAAGTGAAAATATAAGACATATGAGGAAAATTCCTACTTACAAAATTAATGTGAACAACCTGTCAAAGATGTGAAGAAATTAAAATGAACCAGTTCAATATAAATAGAGCTAGAATGAATTTGTCTCAATGCATACCTCATAATCACATTAAAGAATTAAGCTATACAGCTGTTGGAGTCACACAAATATATATAGTTAATAACTGGCAAATTATTTTGAATGTAACTCTTGGTGAATAATTAAAAAGTGAAAATAATTGATTAGTTTTACCACTTATTGAAACATAAATATTTCATGAACATAATCAAAATCACGGGATACAACAATGATTCGAGCAAAAAGGCGGGTATCATATTCGACAGTCAGATCAAGAACCTTATTGATAACAAAGACAAGAGAATATTATCAATGTGATGAAGAAAATTGGCACAATGCACTGGACACGCATCAAACCTTCACAATATTTTTGTTCTAACAATAATTGTGTTTTTATCATTTTATTTTAAGGTTAATCAAGGAAAATGGGAGGTTTTATTAGTAAACTTTTTCAGCCTATTTTTGGCAAGAAGGAAATGAGAATATTGATGTTGGGGCTAGTTGGTGCAGGGAAAACTACCATCCTCAACAAACTCAATCTGGGAGAAATGGTGACAACCATCCCAACAACAGGTGAGCCTAGAATTGTAGAACCAATAAGTGTAAGTAAATTTATAAATATAATATCACTGATGATTTCTTTTTTGAATGTGTAATCCATTTTACATATTTTGTTCAATCAAAAAGAAGAAACTATGTCTGGTACGATTAATTAAAATCTTTATTGAATTTTTCTCTCCAGGATTTAATGTAGAGACCGTAGAATATAAGAACATCAGCCTCGCAGTGTGGGACGTAGGTGGACAGAACAAAATCAGACCATTGTGGAGACACTATTTCCAAAATACACAAGGTGAGACTGTGCAATATTATCATCCTGCTGATCATGTTGTGAATATTTATAAAATTAGCTTTAATCAATTGGATTTAAATTATTTAAAGGAAACGCTAGATTTCAAACCATTGGTTTTGACATAATATAGACTTTCCACTTGACTTAATCATATTAATGTTAATTGTATCAGGTTATATGTAGATTGAAATTTCCTACAATTTGAATGAAGATATGAATTAAGGTCTATAATCCACAATGAAAAAACTGGGACAGAGTTATGTTTTTTTTGGCTTAATTGTGTTCAAAGTAATGTTATTTGTTAATTTAGCACAGAAAAAGTAAACTTAACCAGCTAGTCTTAAATTTTTATTATTTAAATTGAACCCGTTTTAACTACCGTTAAAACGGGTTCGATTTAGTTTTTGCAGCTGGCCACATATATGAAGTATTTATATTTTCTTTATTTAATGCCATCCAAAGAATAATCAAGTTTTTTGGGAAATTTTAGATATAATCATGGCATAAAATATGAATTATCACTAAAAGAGTTGGGTATTTAAAAATCTCACGCAAACGAGTTTGTCTGCCATGTGTGCCGAAGGCAGTTACGTAAATACACGAGACCACACGAAGTTCTCTCCAGATGCTTCAATCTGATTGTGGATTATAGACCTTAAAAGGAAATGCAAGCTTTAATATAACAGTGGATTAAGGTCAAGATCGTGGCCAGCACAACTTCGAATGTTAAGATTACAACAGTATTGATATGACTTGGCAGATGTAAGTTACCTATGAGAGGCTTGGACAAGTTTGATATTATAATTCATATAACACATTAACCTATTTAAAGGCTAAATAGGTCACAACCAAAGAATATGCAGAAGCTGATCTCAGACTTGATATTTTGGATACGTGAAGTACACATGAAATTATTTGTTCAGACTTTTTTTTGTAACATGGATGGTTCCTTTTTTGACAATGATTGCCAGGCAATCATTATCAAAAAAAGGAACTATCTGTGTTATTCTGTGATCGATATGATCATGGGAAAAGTGCAGTCATTTCCTGTGGGTTGTAATTCAGCTTTTTCTGTGGCCAATATGGTCCCAGCAACTGATGCCACTGTGGAGTGTTCATCTTGTGCATCCAATAGGTCCTTATATGTGCATGTGTAAGCGTATAAATACATTCCTATAACATGTAAACAAAGAAAAAGAAGTGTGTGATAACAAAAAGTTCAAGATGACAACATCATCGTCACCCATCAATCCTCAAAATTATCAATTAATATTTAATTTTGGTGCAGATCGGACAATATGAACTGAAAAAGTGATCAATGATTTGCGGTAGCGCCTGAGCAATATTAGAGCATGTGCTAAAAATTTCATTCATATACCAAATGAAATATTTTTAAAAGACCCATCGGTTTCCAGTGATATTTATTTTTGTTTATTTTATTTTTTGTTTTGTTTGTTGTAATTTTTGTTCTGTTTGTTGTAATTTTTGTATTGTTTGTTAATTTTTTGCCCATCCGTGTTACATGTGGAGCACCACTTTTTCTTGTTTACTTTAGATCATGGTCAAGACCAGTAATATTGTTACTTTTATTGATTGTGCTCTCTTGACTATAGCACAATTGATGTAACTTGCCACGCGTGATTGAACTTGGGTTAGCTTGATGACCTATTTTAAGGGCAAATAAGATTTTAACATTCAATGATATGATCTAGGTCACAGGAACAAATCTAAAAAAAATTACAGTACTACAATATTTTACATATCACCTAAATATCACTTGTTGCCATGAAATATTGTCAGAATTTAGAGAATGATTTATGTAACTAGGTTACAGCATTACTATGTTATAGCTCAGAGATTGACATGTGAGTTGGATAGTATATGACCTTGTATGCATTAATTACTGTGTTGACTTCAGTTTTGTGTTCCCATATACTATCTAGCTCTAAGCAAAAGATGGTTATGAATAACAAGGGGGCTTTAAATATTTTCAAATGAGAGCAAATATATTTTTACAAGTCATTAGTAGTTTTGTTTATCAACATGTACTATATCATTCATGTTTCTTTATTAAAGGTTTGAATTGTAATCAACATGTGCGATATCATTCGTGTTTCTTTATTGAAGGTTTGATCTTTGTGGTGGACAGCAATGATAGGGAGTGTGTGGGTGAAGCTCGTGAAGAGTTAAGCAGAATGCTGACAGAAGATGAACTAAGAGATGCTATACTTTTAGTTATTGCTAACAAGCAGGTTAGTTTGGGATGTAGATTTTTACTCTAATGCAATACAATACAAATTATAAAAATTATTTGTTTAAATCGATCATATCAGAATAATTTTTGAAACTACCAAGAGATTTGCACTTTTTCACTTACATGGAAAGATTTTTGACATGAGAAAATCCATTTTTACACATATTCTTTATATGTTGCTTCAATGTACATTCCCCATCAACTATTATACCTAAATCTTTGACTTTGTTCATTTGTTAGAACCCCGATATAAAAATTTCATCTTTTTTTGTATCAAGTCATTTCTATTATTTCATATTTTTCTTCATTTTCAAAAGACAAATCAGTTTATGTTTTCTGAAGTGCACATCACTCAAACAGAACCCCATTATGAATATTTCACCTTCAGCATTAAAATAGTGCGTTACCATACCACAATTCTAGCCCTGGACTTTTAGCATTGAAGACAGACATCTTAACCACTAAGCCACGTATCATCCCGTAATAGCACTGTTGAAACTTTAGGGTCAGAGTATTGAAATTGGCTCTATGTTACAGTTTATAATGCATCATTGCTCAAAATAAAACCAAATATGTTGTGTTATTTTATTTAATTTTTTATTATTTGTATTTTCTCCATTTTCCAAAAAAATTTATAATTTTATATGTTCTGACTTTCATATTCAATTAAGATCCCAACATGAAGTCTTCATCGTTGTTTTTGTGTAAAGTCATTATTTTCTATATTTTCTGCATTTACAAATTAAAATATTTCAATTCGAAATGTTCTGATGTGCATATAACTAAAATACTATTTCAGCATGAAAAAAGAACCTGCATACCAAATTTGGTGACCTTTTAATTGACCTGTGCCAGTTATTTTTCATGTGGAATATTATGATTCATTTTATCTATTAAATTAAATCTAAAAGTCGTGAGTAGTGCCATCTTTTTATAATTATAATGATTTGCTTTCACATAATATGGCACAAAATCCAGCAAGGTGACATTGTTTTCTGCAGACACCGGATCTTGGCTTCTCAGTAGCAACTGGAGGTGCGCATGCGTGAGATGCAAGATGGCAGTGTTTTGATCTAGCTCCGTATTTTGTAAGGTTTTCTAGCAATTTATGGTACTCTAACGTATCTAAAATACGCCAAAACTCAAACTCACCTGTTCCAGCACACCTCTATCTCGAATCTACGCATTTGTGACGACTCTTGTGAACACTAGCAGTGTAAAATCTGATCTGTAACGTGGGCTGGTATTTGATTCGCTTTACACGAAGTGCAGCGCTCATCACACAGATCCTATTATACTTGTGGCGAGTGTTTACAAACCCCTCTCTCTCTCAAACACAAGCTTGGAATCACCTCCTCGCTTAAGGTTCCTAATCACCTAGGCAACCTTGTCTAATCACCAAGACAAAATATCAAAAATCTGTCCAAGAACCTGGACAAAGTTTGCCCAAGAATCGGGACAAACACACTCTTTTTCCGCCTCATACAGATACGCCGAATCACCTCGGCATTTGAGCTGAGCACCCGCTCGCTCTTTTCTAAATATTCTGTTCATATTGAGGTAATATTAACAAGTCCTAAGTTTCAATATTATTGGAATATAAGGCACATTTGGATTCTTATGTTGAATCCCTGAACACTTCGAGCAGCCATTGACCGCTCGCTCACCCCAGCTATTTACGCAGTTATAATAGTACATATACACAATTTCCTATAACGGAAATAATTTTTCAAAATATTAAACAAGCGACTCACCAGGTTGGCAGGCTCTGACGTCTGTCTAATCCGATCATCTTAACGCTTGGCATTATTTCCTCACTTCTATCGTACATTCAACCGATACACTTCGCAATGAAAGGTCTGACTTGTGCATTTATCCGAATAATTTGAAATAATGCAAGATGGCTTGTTCTACACGCAGTTCAACTTGTGATCTTAATATCTCTCTTGATGCTGAAAGCTGCTCCGGCTGCCCTGTTGTCCCCTGTTCACTCTGCTATTGATGAACTGGTGGAATTGAGGACCACATATGCTGACTTGGTGAAAATGAACGATGCTAACGTGGCAGCCAACATTCGTCTCACCGAGCGTGTCGCCTCTCTTCTTGCGGAGAAGGATACAATTGTGGCTGAGAAAACGGCACTGGAAGCCGATAAGGTTCTCCTTGAAGCTGAGAATGACAATCTTATTTCTGAGCTGGCTTCTTCTCTTCGTGCTTTTAAGGAGAAAGAAGACGTTATAGACAGTTTCATCCCGCCTTCCTCGGAGGTCAGAGGCAACAAGACCGCTGTGTCTTCTTCTCTTCCCAGCCTCTTGGTCGTACTCCCGAAGGACGGCAACCAGGCGAGAATAACGGACGGGATCAGCCGATCCGATTGCTCTTTGAAATCGTCTGCTTCACTTTCTCCGGACAGTCTCTGATAGGGCTAAACAAGCTGATCACCTCGTTATTCTGCCTGACATCTCCTCGATTGTGGCTGGTGAAGATGGAACGACCGCCTTTGACCGTTTGATGAACGAGGTTGAGGGTATCAGGGCGATGGGCCCGACAGTCACGATGATCACCCTGCCGGCTCTGATTGACACTCTTCAGAGAAAACACTGGACATATTTTGTTAGTTTTCTCTCCACACACACTAAAATTCTTCCCGGTTATTCCTATAAGAAGATCCAATCGTTCCATGGATCGACGGACCTCGCCACCAACAAGGATGGCAGTCTTACTTCTTCGGCCGTGGATATGATCGCCAAGGCCATCAACTCTGTCGTTTTCCCGGAGAAAATCCTGTTTGTCCCGGACGTCGAGAGTGCTCTGCTTCCTGACGAGGAGAAGCCCAAGCGGAAATGCCAGGCAAACCCACGAAAGAGAAAAGCTGGTCCTCCTCCTCCCAGCTCGTCTCACGCATCTTCCACTTCTTCCTCTTCTGCCTCAGTGGTTAAGGACATGCTCGCCGTCCCGACAAAGATGGCGGGCAGAATCATTGGCAAGAAGGGTTCTAACATTCGTGCATGGAACCAGATACCTGGACTTGACGTGAAACTAATAAACATTGATGATGATTCTAGTCTCGTCAGATTTTCCGGTCCACGAGACATCGTGGCCAAAACCAAGGCAGAAGTACAGAAAATCGTGAACACCGTCTGATGCTTCGGGCCAGAGCCATCACCTGCAAATATGGACAAGTCGAATATACTAAATCATATTTGTTCAATTTCTTGTTCGTATATTAACTGTATAAGTGCAGAGAATAAAATCTTAGCATGTACATGTTTTTTAAGTATGAATAATAAAAGATATATACCTTCTTCTATTTCTAAAGCTGAATGTCTTATCCCCTCGCTGCCTGCTAGGCAGCTGCAATCCCAATCCATTCTTACTTGCGATAGACATCTTCAGCACATACTTTTAAAAGACATGTTGAAAAACATATTCTTTATACAAATATCAAGACCAGACAACCCTTCTAAATATTCTATCTCTGGTCGTTTTCTTATTTTCAAAAATGAAATTTCGTTGAAAATAATTGACAATCTGAATAAATATTTCTTATCTAGCAGTCGCGGCCCATGTGCTGCCCTATATTGCTGGATACGGCCACAAGATGGCTCTGGCGAGTCTCCACCGGATTTCAATATTATCTCTCCAAATTTCTTTCCAAATCTGGAGACAACACATATTGTCTCACCATCTTTTCTTAGACACTTACTGTATTCATGCAGTAATGCCACGAATTGCTCGGAACCGGCTACCCCGAGAGGTTCACTCTATCCTAGTGGTAGCACACGACATGGAGATTCACGGAACTACCCGAGCCGCGATGGCATGAGACGGAAACGCTCGAGTGATGGCCAATCGCAACCGCGATGGCATGAGGCGGAAACGCTCGAGTGATGGCCAATCGCTACCAATGCTTGATAGTCCCGGAAACACACGAACACAACCACGCACGTGTTCGTCATAACAATATAAACATAGACAATACACACCACTCTGCTCAGCCAGCCAATCATAGGGCGGGATTCATGCTGCCGACCGGCTCAACACATGCTAAACCCCATCGTGTAAACATAGAGGGCGCCATGAACAACAACACACAGTCATCACAATGCAAAACTAGCAACCAGCTCCTAATTGGTTCTCGCAATGCCCAAAGTATCTCGGGTAAGGTTCTACTTGTGAAAGACTATTTCTCTGAACATAACCTGGATGCCCTTTTTGTAACCGAAGCATGGTTACAGGACACCAATGAAGAGAAGATTAAAAGTGAACTTGAGGATGGTTCCCTCAAGTTTCACTTTTTCCCTCGCAGGGGACGCTCGGGAGGAGGTCTGGGTCTATTGCATCGCATGGATTTTGTTTGTTTGTTTGTTTGGGGTTTTACATCACTTTCAACAGTATTTCAGTCATTTCGTGATGAGACCTACTTGTAGCAGATATAGTGTTGCCTCACTGAATTGTCATGTCGCAGGTCCTTGACATGACAACTCACCCGGTCACAGATTTACAAGGACAACGGGTTAACCCTTTAGGCACGGGCCTCAGCTCATGTGGGAAATTGTATCATGAGTTCAATCCCGGCACGGCCGGGGTTCGAACCCACAACCTTTGGATCACCACAGAGGAACTGGTGCTAATAAGCTGGCACTCTAACCAACTGCGCCACGGCCCGTGGCCCCTGCATCGCATGGAGCTTCCCTTTGAAACCAACAGGTTGAACCAACCTGTTGTGATGACTATGGAACTCCTAGAGGCATCCCTTCTAATCAAGGGTAAGAAGTTCACCTTCGTTACCATCTACGGACCTGAACCCTCCGGTAGGAATAGGTATACCTATTCTGAGTTCTATGACAATTTGTTTGTTTGTTTGTTTGGGGTTTTACATCACTTTCAACATTATTTCAGTCATTTCATGATGAGACCTACTTGTGACAGACATAGTGCTGCCTCAATAAATTGTCATGTCGCAGGTCCTTGACATGACAACCCACCTGGTCACAGATTTACAAGGACAACGGGTTAACCCTTTGGCACGGACCTCAGCTCATATGTGAAATTGTCTAATGATTTCAATCTCGGCATGGCCGAGGATCGAACCCACAACATTTGGATCACCACAGAGGAACTGTTGCTAATAAGCTGGCGCTCTAACCAACTGCGCCACGGCTTGTGGCCCGTTCTATGACGAGTTCACTCAACTGGTTGCCCACTATGGGTTATTCAGTCATCTTCCTAGGTGACTACAATTTTCATGTCAATAAGCCAAATAAACCTGATGTCAAAAAGTTCAATGACATCCTATCTACCTTTGACATGAACCAATGGGTACATGAACCGACCCTATGCTCCTATCAAGTTTGCCAAGGTCACTCAGCGCAAACCTGTACCTTGGATGAGTGACCAACTAAAGCTGGAAAGATCTCTCAAGAGAAGGCTTGAGAGAAAAATGAACAAAACTGGCTCTCACATTGACGAGACATGTATAACTCCCAGAGAAACAAATACAATTCCATGCTGAAATCAGCTCAATCAACATACTTTTCCAACTTGGTTGAGGAAAATAAGGATGACACAAAAAAACTCTTTAGAGTCATTGACACAGTCATGCACAAGAAAAAGGACACACCAATGCCCCAAACCGACTGTGAGGTCACACAAGCTGAGAAGCTCAACAAATTCTTTCTTGAAAAGATAGACAGAATCTGCCTAGAAATTGACAAGGCTCCACCCTGCCAATCTTCGCTACCAGGTGACACTGTGAATAATAGTACATCATGTCTGGAGAGGTTCACACCCTTAACCATAGATGAGGTACGAAAATTGGTCAAGAGGTCGGCAAAGAAGTCATGTGAGCTGGATCCTATTCCAACCTGGCTCCTACTTGACCTCCTGGATGACCTCTTACAAATAATTACTTCCATCATAAATAAATCACTGATGGAATCAGCAGTATCTGAAAATATGAAGATAGCCATCATAACACCCCTGCTGAAGAAACTTGGTCTAGAACTGGTTGAGAAAAACTACAGACCTGTCTCCAACCTGACATTTATCCCTAAGCATACTGAGAGAGCAATAGCGGACCAATTAGTCCCTCATCTTGTAAGGAATGGCCTTACTGACAAGTTTCAATCAGCCTACAAAGAATATAGCACTGAAACTGCTTTGTTAAAGGTTCAAAATGATATCTTGTGTGCTCTAAACAATAAAAAGTCAGTCATCTTGCTGTTGCTTGACCTCTCTGCTGCCTTTGACACTATTGACCATCAAATTCTATTCGATAGACTGGAGGCTAGATGTAATGTCAAGGGTCACGCCCTCACCTGGATTCAGTCATATCTAAGGGACAGGAAACAATGTGTGAAGGTGGGGACCTGTCTCAAGACTATAAAATATGGAGTACCACAGGGCTCAGTCCTGGGTCCCATACTGTTCATCATTTATATGACACCCCTTTCTGATATCCTTGCCAAATATGGTCTGAGCTATCATATTTATGCAGATGATACTCAGATCTACATCCCTGTAGACCACACTTCCCCCCATCAAGTTGATTTAAGCAGACACAAACTAGAGGAGTGTGTCTGTGAGATCAGAAACTTCATTATATCAAATAAGATGAAGATAAATGATGGAAAGACAGAGATGCTCATATGTACTGACAGGTACAGTACTGCCACCAGCAGTAGTATTCCAGACACAATCAGAGTGGGTAGCTCTGATATTACTCCTAGTGAGTCAGTAGTTGACCTTGGCATCACATTTGACTCCAACATGGACATGAAGGCCCAGATCAGAAAAATGTGCCAGAAGGGCTACTACCACATTAGGAACTTGGCGGCCATTAGACATTGTCTAGATGAAAAGACTGCTGTAACACTTACCCATGCTTTTGTTAGATCTGCTCTGGATTATGGTAATGGCCTGCTGGCTGGTCTTCCTAAAACTGACATCAGGAAGCTACAATACCTCTAAAACTCAGCAGCACGTGTTGTAGGAAAAATTAGGAAATTTGATCACATCTCAGGAAAACTACAGGAACTGCACTGGCTCCCTGTTCATGCGAGAATAGATTTTAAAATCCTTCTCTTAACCTGGAAGGCCCTAAATGGGAAGGCTCCACCTTACCTACGTGATCTACTCCTAATCAAACAAGGGGAACGCTGTCTAAGATCCAACGATGGCACCCTGGAATTCCTTGAAATTGTATCATGAGTTCAATACCGGCACGTCCGGGGTTCGAACCCACGACCTTTGGATCATCACAGAGGAATTGGTGCAGATAAGCTGGCGCTCTAACCAACTGCGCCACGGCCCATGGTCAAGTCTCGTCAGGTTCTCCAGCCCCCGCAATGTCATGGAGAGAACAAAAGCAGAAGTGCAGAAGATTGTGAAAACAGTCTGATGCTACGGTCCAGAGCCATCATATAACATGGACATGTCTGACATTATTGATAATATTTGTTTGATTTCATGTTCATATGCAATACCAAACTGTAAAGATGTAGAAAATTAAATTTTCTCCTGTACATGATTTTCAATGGGAAAAAAATTAAAAAACTATATCTTCTTCTCTCTCAAAAGCTGAATGTCACATCCCCTTGCTGCCTGATTGGCGGCTGCAAACCCAATCCATTCTTGTATGTGAGAGGCATCTTCAGCTAATACTACTAAACAACACGTTGGAAAACATAATCTTTACCCAAATATCAAAACCAGAAATGAATAAAATAATTCTCCCTAAATATACTATCTCTGGTCATTTTCTTATTTTTAAAGACATTTTTTTATCAAAAATAATAGAAAATCTTACCAAATATTTCTTACCTGGCAGTCGCAGTCCTTGTACTGCCCTGTTTTGCTTGGTTTCGCCACGAGATGGCTCTGGCATGTCCCTACCGGATTTCTTAATCATAACTGCAAGGGAAATCATAACAAAGGCCTAGTGTTCTCCAATCACCCATCGGCAAAGCCCAGATAGGTGATCTGGAGAGGTCTGAGATTTTTGCTTTTTGGTCATAATCTCGTTCAGATGTGATTTTTTAAATACCCAACTGTTTAAGTGATAATTCATATTTTATGTATGATTATGTCTAAAATCTCACAAAAAAGCTTGATAATTTTTTGGATAACATTAAATAAAGAAAATATAAATACTTGATAATAATCGCCAGCTGCAAAAATTGAATCAAACCCGTTTTAACGGCAGTTGAAACGGGTTCAATTTTGACGTTTAAACGGGTTTACCAAAGTTTTTGCAGCTGGCGAGTTTTTACTTCACTAGAGCTCAATCAACTCCACCAAACTTTTCTTTGGTTGGAGTTGGTGGAGACCATGGACGTTCGACAAACCCCTCCAGATCACCTATCTGGGCTTTGCCGATGGGTGATTGGAGAACACTAACAAAGGCCCCATGTAACAATTCAAACATAGAGGGCACCACAAAAATCAATTGTCAGCCAGTACAATACAAACCTAACAACCAGATAGTAATTGGTTCATGCAATGTCCAAAGCATATCTGGCGAGGTTTGGATTGTAAAAGACTGCTTATCTGAAAATAACTTAGATGCTTTATTCATAACTGATACATGGTTCAATGAAACTTGTGAGGAGAGGGTCAAAAATGAACTTGAAGATGGTTTCCTCAAATTTCACTCCTTCCCCCAGACTGGCCGCTCAGGGGAAGGTTTTGGTTTATTAGATCGGGTGGAACTATCCTTTGAAACCAATAGGTTGAACCCACCCATTGTTAAAACAATGGAGCTTCTTGAAGCATCCCTACTAATCAAAAGAAAAAGGTTCACCTTTGTAAACATCTACAGACCTGAACCATCAAGCAAGAATAGGTATACCTATTCTGAGTTCTATGATGAGTTCACTTAACTAGTAGCGCACTATGGGTCTCTAAGTCATGAAGTCATCTTCCTTCGTGACTATAACTTTCATGTTAATAAGCCCATCAAACCTGATGTCATCAAATTCAATGACATCCTATCCACTTTTGACATGAACCAATGGGTAAATGAACCAACGCATAAGTTAGGAAACACCCTTGATGTAATCATCACTTTCAAGGGTAACAAATATCTTAAGAGTCATCTGGTTGATGAATATATATCTGATCATAAGATGATCAAGATATACTTAGGCATCTCACCTCCTTAAGTTCCCAAAAAATCAATCAGGTACAGGAACCTAAGGGGCTTGGATCTCAAATGCCTAAGAAACGACATAAAAACCAGAACTAGTGATAACTCATCATGGGAACACATATCCCTGCATGATATGGTGGATTACTATGATAAGGAGCTCACTTCACTTATGGATAAACACGCTCCTCTCAAACATAAAAGGGTTACCCAATGTAAACCTGAGCCCTGGATGAATGACCAATTAAAGATGGAAAGGTCTCTTAAGAGGAGACTTAAGAACAAAACTGGACTGAAGAACAAAACTGGACTTTGACACAGTCATACACAAGAAAAAGGACATATGCCCCAATCTGACTGTGAAGTCACTCAAGCTGAGAATTTCAATACATTCTTCCTTGAAAAAATTCGCCTGGACATTGATAAGGCTCCACCTTGCCCAATTTCGCCACCAGGTGACACTGCACACAATAGGTTTGCACCAGGTGCATCAAGGCTTGATAGGTTCATGCCCCTGACCATAAATGATGTGCGCAAATTGGTTAAGAGGTCTGTAAAGAAGTCATGTGAGCTGGACCCTATCCCGACCTGGCTCCTACTTGACCTCTTAGATGACCTCTTAGATGACCTCTTAGATGACCTCTTACCAATCATTACTTCCATCATCAATAAATCACTGATGGAATCAGCAGTATCTGAAAACATGAAAATAGCCATCATAACACCCCTGCTGAAGAAACTTAGTCTAGAACTCGTTGAGAAGAACTACAGACCTGACATATATCATTATCATTATCATTATCATTATCATTATTATTATTATTATTATTATTATTATTATTATTATTATTATTATTATTATTATTATTATTATTATTATTATTATTATTATTATTATTATTATTATTATTATTATTATTATTATTATTATTATTATTATTATTATTATTATTATTATTATTATTATTATTATTATTATTATTATTATTATTATCATCATCATCATCATCATCATCATCATTATCATTATCATTATCATTATCATTATCATTATCATTATCATTATTATTATTATTATTATCATTATTATTATTATTATCATCATCATGTATCCTGTACAATATGTTCATGATTTGGAGAATAAGTTATGTAACTAGATTACTTTGACTGCCTTATAGTACAAAAGAGATTGACGTTTGTGAGTTGGATAGTGCATGAACCTGTATGCATTAAGTACTGAGCTGACTTCAGTTTTGTGCCTCTCACAAACTATCTAGTTTTAAACGTCATTGACAGTAGACATTTGCATAGTTAATGTCAAATAAGAGATGGTTAAATTAGAAATAGAAATTAGTGCCAGAATGACGTCGAACAGTGGTACCCTACTTTGAGCCTCAATTGGGGTCAAACAAAGTTCACGCTACCCGTGTTTTCCCGTCACGTGCAGCCTATGGCTGAGACAGATCTCTGCTGGGGGCCAAACTCTCATGTCTTATAGCAACTTATATTTTTACTCTACTATAATTTCAATTTGTCATGATGTACATATGTGCCTAAGCTTTCAGTACAACAAATGGTAGAATTGATGCTTAATACCTTTAATGAAATTTAACATGTTAAGGATGTAAATCATTGTAAAAGAGCTTTTCAATACATGGCTTGAGTACTATGGAATAAATTGCCTGGGAATACAACATATAAAAATAAAAATAAAAGGGATTCATTCATAAGCTTACAACATTTATTAAATAGGTATTACAGGGATTCACGATATGAGACACTATGCTTGGTATATGTACTATATATATGTATCTTATCATGATCATTATTACATTATTGTAAGTAAGCTCATTTCAACTGTAAGTTATAAAATACATTCTTGATCAGTGACCTTTTTCTCAAAGTGTACACTACATATACAATATATGGATTTTAGAAATCACAGAATTCACCATTAAAGCCATCAATCTTAATATCATTTCAATGCATATTGATATTGATATGATAATCAAAATCATGAGAGGGATCCAAAGTTGAATGAGATTTTCAATGTGTTGCATACCATGTATGAACCACTGAGTCGGAAAAGACGGCTTTTCCTGATTGGAGGCAATGACAGCTTTAATAATGTTGATGTTTCCAAACAATATCAAGAATAAGGCTGCGACAGTTTCTGCAACATTATTCCTGTGATCCTTATAAGGAACAATGATGATGTTGTGAATCAAAGATAGGAGAGATGTGAAAGATAAAAGAACTGTTCTGAAGAGAGGATTTCTTACAAATGCATATATGACCATAAGAAGTGTGCGCTTAAAGAGTGCAATTCCACCCCAACTTACATGAAATTTGAAGATTTTCATGGGACGATAAGGTTCATGGAGTAATTCTAAAATACCTTGCATTTCTGTGGAAATTAGAGTCTTTTTTGGAGAGGAATTCTTATTGAAAATTGATTTTAGAATAATGACTATCAATGCAGGCAATGGAAAAAAGCACCCTAACACAAATAAAGATGGAGATTGATCCCCTACTGTGATCCAAAATGGTGACAATGACAAATACAGACTAAATGGCAATAACGACATTGCCATAAAAATTATTATTGCAATTTGCCACCCTGTGTAGCATTCTACAGTAGCTTTAATATGTAAAACATTGGAATCTGCCAACTTTATACATGTCACTAGTGAGAAGAGAGAGATAGCAAGCCTTTCATAAGTGAGCAGAATGGACAGTATCAAAGCCTTAGAAGACTTGGCAGATAAATTATTGATTATTTTTTTTCCACAGGTTTTTGAAAATATGAAAATTCCAAAAAGGGTAATCCATATCAATGGAAAGAATATCAGTTTATAAAGAACCTTCTGCACGGCCTCAATATTAGCAGATACGCAAACATTTCCTATCAAATGGGACACATCCAGTTGGAACTGCAGCAATCCATTTATTATCTCTTTTGTCCCTTGAATGAAGAATGGATCAATTTGTGTAAACGGGGATGCTACATGGAAAAGGGACAAATCTTGAGTATAAAAAAGAAATATAATCAGATAGTTACTGGATTTAGATAAACAAAATTGTTTCTTCTTG
Source organism: Amphiduros pacificus (assembly GCA_949316495.1). Lineage (NCBI taxonomy): Eukaryota > Metazoa > Annelida > Polychaeta > Phyllodocida > Hesionidae > Amphiduros > Amphiduros pacificus. Next base: position 44,184,798 of record OX439004.1, read on the forward strand.
TCAGATGGTTGATCTGTTATAAACAAACTGAGTTTTGTCTCAGAGGAAAATATAAATGATGTAATATCATCTTGGAAAAGAAGAACAATGGAATAGGTTATGGTCAAAAGAAATAAAATTGATAATAACCAGTTGTTGTTGCATTCAAATTTAGAGACACATTTGTCTGTAAAGAGAGCCTCTGTATAATTGATAATGCAATTAGAACATAATGGACCCTCTCTATTTAAAGTGCATCTGTCGTAACCTCGAGCCTTTTGAGAATTATTGTTTGACTCACAATGAGATGGCTTGCATGGAAAAAAAAGAAGCTTGTCCTTGTGTTTCATACCCCAAAACCCTGGTTTGGCCACTATATCTTTGCCTATGATGCAACTAGCTCCATAGGGACATTCCTCACATATTTCAGTTGTTTTTATCTTGTAGTGGCTATCAGAATTTGATATAATGTTAATTGTACCTGATCTAAACGATGCATACTGTTCGCCACAACCTTTACTGAGACAGATGATAGTAAATTCTTTTGCTGACAAATGCCCACTTTCATTAATTACTTGCAAGTATTTTTCAATCTGGTATTGCAGTGGGCACTGTATAAATAGTTCTTTTATTTTACTTATCCCAGTCTTTTGTTTGATAATTGGAATATCTTGGTCTACAAAACCGGTATTTATGGTGTGCACGAATATTGATGCATTTTTAAATGTTATATTTCCTTCTAATCCAATCAATGTTGAGGATTTCTTTTTAAATGAAATAATAGAAACACTGATGACGCATTTGATCAGATGAAGACTACTCGATCTTGTAATTATGATGTCACTGCCCTCAAATGAAAAATTAAATTTGAAAAAAGAGGATTCAACAAAAACATAAGTATATCCATCTACAACAAGGCTTCCACCTCCTGTTATTGCATGGTTATAACTAAAATTCAGAGATATCAGCTTCATTGTGTTTATCATACTTATTGTATACATATAAATTGCACCACCATATGCTGCTTTATTATGTTCAAACAATGCATTAAACACTTCCAATTTTGAATGCAATGTATAAAGCCCTGCACCTTTTTGACCTGCTTCATTGGATGACATATTAGAAAATGACACGAAGACAATGGAGTTCTTTGCATAAAGACCGCCACCATCATGTATAGCTGCAGTATTTCCAGAGATATTGCAAAGAGAAATATTTATATTACTATGAGAGACAAATAGGCCACCTGCATAGCAATGTATTATATTGTCTTGTATATTGCAAAGGAATAGTAAAATAATGCCCCACTCTATGTATAAGCCACCACCATTTCCTTTTAGTGCTTCATTTTCTGTAAAATTGCTGAATGAGATATTTAAGTTACTGCTATATGAGAGGAGACCCCCTGCATTGACATTTGCTTTATTCCTGAAGACGCTGCAAAAGATAAAACTGGAGAAACTGGAATATTGCCACACCCCACCTCCATCTGAAATGGCTCTATTGTGTGTGATATGGCTGTAAGATATGGAAGCATTACTGTGAAATATATTAACAGCACCACCAGAGAATGCCTTATTAGTTGTGATGTTACACATGAAAAGAGTAACAGTACTGTAGTACAAAAATAACCCACCCCCAAATTGCCCTGCAATATTGTTCTTGAAAAGACTGTGTGTGATGCTAGTATCACTACGAGAGGCAAATATAGCACCTCCACGTCCATTCCCATCAATAAAATAAGGCCTCTTTGAGAAAAAACATTGGGTTGAATACATCATCAAATTGAAAAATTTGATTGATGGAGATATTCCAAAACCTCTCGGAATTACACGTTTATCATCAATGTCTTTAAAACTATTGCTGGCAGAATTCTGATGGAACATGCATTCACTTGCTGTAAGCTTTGCTTGATCAACATAGACAGCACCGCCTTGTATTGCAATATTTTCAAGAAATGAACTACCATTTAAATTCATAATGCAATAAAAAATGAACAATGCCCCCATTTCTGCAATATTACTTTCAAATGTACACTGATTCATGGTGATACATTTATCATGCGTTATGTAAATAGCAGCACCCTTTGGTGCAGCATTAGATATGAACCTACTATTTGTTATGACTTTGACATAGGACTGACACTTTTCAAATTCTTTATGGACTGTAATTGTGTGTCTGTCTGATCCAACCCAGTTTTTACCAATAAATATTGCTCCACCTTTATCAGAAGCACTATTGTTAATGAAAACACAATTTCGTATTTCAAACATAAAGTTGACAGAAATGGAGTTGTTTTGCTCTGTCAAACTATCAGCCAAAAGTGTCTTTGTGTCGCTCTGTAAATATATTGAGCCACCAATATATGCACTGTTTTGAAGAAAAATAGAATGATTTATTTCCAATATTATACTTAATGAATTATTCTTATTTGTTTTTGTTCCCATATCAAAAATATAATGTTTAATACCCAGGCATCCACCAAGGCCAGGTGACAATATATATTGTGTAATAAAATGAGAAAGAACATTCTGGGATAACACATCAGAGTCTTTCTGTTCTACTATTGCCAATGTTTGACATTCAATATCTGTTTCACAGTACTCTTTTAACATTATATGTAGAGTTCTTTCTATTCCCATTATTGATGATAGAACAAATGATTTTGAGTAGTTGTAATATACCTGCCTAGGCCTTGCATAATTAGATGTGAAATTACATTCTGTGATCTTCAAGATGAGTCTTGAACTGTTCTCTATTAATATGGCTCCTCCATCTGAAACCACAGTATTGTTTTGAAAAAAGCTTTCAATAATTGTCACTTCACCATTTCCATTGGACATATAAAGTGCTCTTGTATTGTTAATGAAAATAGTATTAGTGATCTTCAAAACCAATTTATCTATATCATTTATACAGATTGCTGCAAATGGAGATACAGCATGTTCATACAGAACAAATGCATAAATATCTTTTAAGTAATTATTTGTGAATAGTGAATTCTTTATATCTATAAATATATTTTGAGACTGTGAGCATATTAGCTTTATGTTTAACCCAGATAGTGTGTTGTATCGCCCACGGAATTCAGTTTCACTTATAAATATTCTTGCTCCTTTGTCACCAGGTCTGAAAACAATTCTTTTTCCAATGAAAATTGTATTTGAAATAAAGACATCTAAAAGATCACATTGTAAATAAGACTGATACATTGTTTTGATTATTTTATCAAAGAAATATTTGTCGTCCATCACCTCGGTAGAAATGAATGACGAATTGGATATGTTTAATGTCAGGAACAGACAATAACTCTCAAATGTTTCAGGAAATATTGAAAGAGAATAAAATGTGTTATTTAAATGAGAAATTGCCCCACTTAGTAAATATGAGTCTTCAAAATAACAGTCCGCCAAAATTAGTTCAATATGTCTCACAAATATATTAGCATTTAAAATGTGGAGATTTTGTAGTTTAACATAATTTGAGGCAACCAAATCATATTGAAGAGTTGAGAAACATTTAGAAATATTATAATCTTTTAATAAGCATTGCTGAATATCACCAATAAATGTCTTATTAATACCAATAGTATTAACCCTACTCTTAATATATCCATGCATTTGGCTTAATATTGGATTCCATTGTGATTTATCCACATTTAATTTCATGATTGTAAATCTCTGATAAATGTCATTGATTATGTGATAGAGGTTTGATGTTAGATTTAGTATTGTACTATCACTAGAATTACAGCTTAAAACAGCATGTCCTTTGTAACCTTGCATCGTAAAGGACTTAAATATATAATGGTCACTACACAAATTATATGGCTGCCGGTTGGATCCTTGAGCATAGACGTTTATAACATCACCATTTTCTATATTTTTCAATACATCACTCAAGAAAAGACAAGGAGATGTTCTTCTTCCACATGATTTATCTATGCTCCCATCCAGAGAAACAAACCAGTTGTTATCCCTGAAACCTGAAATAGAATGATTTATTCTTAAAAATATTTATTCATAAAGGACTCAATTCAGACATCAAGTTTGAAACTTAGAAATATGAGTAATCATTTATAATTTAATATCATATGTATCTGCTATCAGAATATTATACAATTTCAAGCCAAAATGAACCAAATACTTGAGGTCTTGTAACTTTTGATATTTTAACACAAAGAAAATACATCATTCCCTGTTTTTTTTCATTGCATCCCTAGTTAGCTACTCCCAATCAAGATGGATATTATCAGCAGAAAGATAGGCTCCAGATGTTGGCAAAGCTCACATTATCAATAATATATCTCCTTGATCCAGTTAATTTGTTTGTTTGAGGTTTTTACAACATTATTCCAGTCATTTCGTTATGAGATCTACTTTTAGCAGATATGGTAGTGCTGCCTCACTGAATTCTCATGTCACAGGTTCTTGATATGACAACCCACCCTGTCACAGATTTACAAGGACAACAAGCTAATATGTGAAATTGTATTATGATTTCAATCTCGGCATGGCCGGGGATTGATATCATGACCTTTTGATCACCACAGAGGAAGTTGTGCTAATATGTTAATGCTCTAACCAACTGTGCCAAGGCCCGTGGTTTGATCCCGTTAAGCTCATGGAGATGTGTGCAAAACATAAACAGAAAACCTTCTTTATTTAAATCTAAACAGGATGTAGACATTGCCCACAATAACAGTGATATATTTCCTTGTTCCCTTCAATCTTATCCAGATGTCTAGAACCAATGTCCTCTACTCTTATATTGGTATTTCTCATAACGTCTGCCGTTTTTGTCCTGCTCTGACATTTATTTGAAATCTGGACCACCATGTCCAGCCATGCATGTGAGTCATTCAATCAGGATTGACCAATTCAGATCATGACCTGTAATCAGTTTGCTGACGGAGATTTGAACCAATCTGAGTTTTCAATCAGCGTTTTATTTGGATCAGAGTATAGGCTTATTAACATATGCATATTAATGAATGGTATTTCACAAAACTAAAACCATTTACTAGTTTGAATGAAAAAAGTTACCTTGAACAAGGAATCCCTTTAGAATTAAAATCTTTATAAAATTAAGATATGAAAACATGTTACATTCCACCATTCATGTGTTTACTGTTTCAATCGTGGCTTGTCAGACAGACTTTATACAGGAATATTCCTGAATGAAAGTTGTTTGAGAACAGGTATCACTCTATGCTGTGTGTTTTGTTTCATGAAAGAAACATGTCTGAGTATCCAAAACATATATGACATAAAATATGTAATTAACATGTCTCAGTATGTGATGTTTCTTTTTATATTTTGAAATTGAGAAGAATGTTTCCATTTATTAAATTTACTATTTTCTGGAACAGAAAATGGAAGGATATTAGATGATTAATTATTGTTTTTAAAAAACAACCATTAAGAAAGAAAATCCTCAATGCATTCATTGAACTCATGTAAAATGAATCAGTTTGCAGACACCTTTAAAATTTGAGAAAAACCTGGAATGGAAGGCTTTTGTTTCTGGGATCAAAATTATCTATTGATGCTCACTGGAAGGAGGTATATGTGTCTGGAAAACTACAATTATGTCTCATTACCACCAAAACATGTTTAAATTTGAGGACATTATTTAGAAAACTATGCAATGTGTATAATTATGAGGATTTAAATGTTGAAAGAACATTAAATATTGGCAGGGACTGCGATCACTATCCTGTACATTTATCAGATCTTTGCCATTTTCGAACATTAAATATTGCTTGGTATCATTTTGTAAGACATTATATTGTTATTGTGATTGGTTGATTGACTGATTGATTGATTGATACTTTCATTATACTGACAGGATAACAATATGATTACAATATTTTAAGATAGTGAAGAATATTAATTTCCCTTGGTCATTCAAATGAATTAAATCGTATATTTCTTGATTTAACATTACCATATATGTCTTGTTTATATATATTTTATGCGCTACATGAACATATGAAATGCCTTTCATTTTCAATGTTTTGTGAGTTGCACACTTGACAAATATGCTGTTCTTCTTTTTCATTTTAAGAGACAAAATGCCACATCTCATTTGAGTTAAAGAAAAACTTTGAAATCTAGGTAAACAATATTTTACATAATTTTCTTCATAATAATCATCTTTAGATAATATTGTACATAATTATGACCTCACTATATATGATGTTTATTAGTTCTATAGGATTTTATGTGACTTTCGATATCAACAAGTTTCGCATTCATTATTCAGAATGTATTTATTTTCAAATTCCATACAACAAAATACTCTCAATATTTTTGCTTGAAGTTTTGTGGTATAATTCACGTCGCAATGTTCATGAACCAAAGTTGTATTCAAAACATAGGAGTGTAATGTGAAGCCAATAAAAACGATTGAATTCACATTACTTTCAAGGTGCCCCATTACATGTTGTATGAAATAAAAGTAGCATATCTTCTTTATCCTAAGGCAGTGGGCATATTAGTTATCAGAGATCGCCTTCCTGCAGGAAATGAGTCACAGTAAAGGAAGTGTTATGGAGTTTATTCTGTATATTAATTTCATTTTTTACCTAAATGTAAAGTAATGAAGAATGAGAAATAATATTTTTAACATGATTAGTAATGGATTTTTGCTTTATTTGTGTTTTAAACAAGTGTTTGACGAGTTTGAGTTGTTTGACGTCACTTTCTAATTGATAAAATAATGACAAGACACATGTTCCAGAATGCTTCTTTGTTTTATGAAAATGACCCAGAAAACATTTCTTTGATATATAAAGAAAAAAAAGAATGCCATGGAGATGAATATTTCTGAAAAGAATACTAGTATAAAATCTTATCTTGATACATTGAAAATGTTTCTAAACATATCAATGGCAAAAGGTTGGAGGAATGAGTAGTTCCTCAACATATAAAGTCTATCCGATTCACAGAAAAGCTTTTATGAAATTAACAAACAATTGTACAGAGATATAGGTATATCTGGCCATGAAACTATGATACAAATAAGACTGGGAATGGGAATATGAACACCTTGAAATCAACCAAAATACACTGCCGTGATTAATGTGTTTTATTGAAAGCTCTAAGTACTCTTGTGATCAGAGTTGTGGTCTGTATGTATGTTTTTGTTTATTGTTTATTTGGGGTTTTATATCACTTTCAATATTATTTCGGTCATTTCGTGATGAGACCTACTTGTAGCAGATATAGTGCTGCCTCACATGTGTGTGAACTTTGTTACTTATTCACTGTTCACAGTTCATTATTCAGATTTTTTTCTAAATTTATTGTACACTATGTCAACATGTCAGATTTCAAATATTATGTCCCAAATATCACCGTGCTGGATTTTGTGCCAAATTATGTGAAAGGAAATTATAATAATTATAAAAACGAAAAATAGTATTTAAACATGGGGGAAAAAACAAGTGCAGGTCAATTCAAATTTCACCAAATTTTATATGCGGGTTAATGGGGGTCCCATAATGTTATTTATGAAGCGATTCCCCGGCGCATTTAACGATGGCTAGATGGTGCCACTCAAAACTTTAGTATTTTTAGACTTAAATAAAATAAATCCTATTATTCCAAGTAAAAAATGACTGGCGCAGGTCAATTCAAAGATCACCAAAATTTGTATGCGGGTTAAGGGGGGTCCCATGATGTTATTTATTTAGGTATTAGGTTATTTAGGTACCTCAGGATTCAGAAATAGAACACATACTGTAAAGCCAACTGTCAAACATTGCACCGTTTTAGCCAAAAAGTACCTATTTTCAAATGTGGAATAGCCAAACCAATGGCACAATCATGGAGTTAAATGGGTAGAGCACATGGAGATATACAAAACTGTGGCCAAAGTTATTCTTTTGATGACTTTTTTGTGATTTTCCAGTTTTGAATATAGTGAAAGCAGAGGACTATATTTAGATCACACAGGTGTGCCTTGCAGGGGAGGTGAACCCCCCAGGATTAAGCACTGTGGACTGTAAGGAGGTCAGTGCCCAGCCAGCTACCAGCATGTCTGGCCAACAGATGGATTATGTGGTCAATGAACTGTTGTCCTATGTGTCACACTACAGTGACCGGGGCCCACATGATAGTACAAAGACTGTCATTAATATGTTTTACAAGGAAGATGAGATTGACACTGCCAGACAGAAAGTTATGGATTTATGTCAAAGCCATAGCTGTCTCCCAGATGACATCAAGAAGAACAGAAAGGATGGAAGTCAGAGATCTGCTACTGATGCCAAAGTCTCAGACATCCTGAAATGCATGAGGAGCCTGGATGACAAAAATGTTGACAACATAATGTTTGTGGCCCATAACCTCTCTCGTGTGCCAACTGTGAGCCCTGAGGAGACCACAAACCTTGTATCTCATGCAGAGAGGCTGGCCAAACTGGAGCTGCATGTGAAGCAGCTGCTGCAGGGATCTCAAACATGCATGGAGGCGACATCACTGCAGCTCTCACAGCAACCACGGCCATCATACAGCAACGCTGTGACTGGTGCCAAACCAGCTGATCAGCCAGAGCAGCCATCAGCAGGGCCAAGTATCAACCTGACTGATGAGGCATCAGACACCCAGCAGGTGGCAGCAGTGTCTAACCAGCCAACCATGGTTGCCCGCCAGGGGGCACCTAGGCAGGACCAGACACCACGCACATCAACAGGAAAGAGCACAGGAAAAGGGAAAGCACCACTGCTACTCCCTAAGCAGCAGGACTTCCAGGACCCATCACCCAGACAAGCAAGGAAATGGGGCCATAAGAAGAACCCTGTCTACGGCACAAGGAAGGATGACAGAATCCAGGGTGGCTCTACGGAGGCTGATATATTCATCTTCAGAGTAGCCAAATCCATCAGTGATGAGAAAATCAAGGAATATCTCACTGAAGAAAGCATAACAGTCGAGTCTGTAGAGCAAGCATCCTCAGATGAAGTATCCAGGTTTCGCTCATTTCATGTCAAAATTCAGAGAACACAGGTAGATAAAGTCATGAACCCAGAATTCTGGCCAAGTCGAGTAGGCTGCAGGTTCTGGTCTGTAAGAAATAAGAACAAGCCCACACAGGATTGGTCACATAATACCAAACAGAATGGAAGTACAGACAGTAACAAAAAGAAATCACGTTCACAATCCAGCAATTAACTCTAATAACCCTTATTATGGCACAAGTCCTATCTATGATGACTTTTAACCCCACTGGATTGGGGTCAAGCCGGGTTGACTTCATACAGGATTTATTGGCTCAATACAAGCCACACATATTGCTCTTGCAGGAAACATGGCTGTTAAACTCAGAGCTGTCAGATCTGGATAGTATGTTTCCCGGATATAAAGCCACAGCAGTATCTGGAATGGATTGTGACCAGCATATTCTGCAGGGCCGGAAATATGGAGGCGTGGCCTGCCTCTGGTCTAAGACAATAGCTAACAGGATTAGTCCATACAGAGGCTCACACAAAAGGATGTGTGGCATCATTATTACTTTGCAGGATAACAGAAAACTCTTCATAGTAAGCTGTTATTTACCATGTGACAATTACAAAAGGAGCCAATGTGATGATGAGTTTATTGACTCTGTAAGTGCCATAGAGCTTGCTATTGAGGATGTGTCCCCGGACCTTGTAGTGGTAGCTGGAGACCTCAATATAGACTATACAAGGAATAATGCCCACAGCAATTATATTGTGGATATGTGCAGAAGGCAAAACTTGACAAATGCATGGGAACATTGTAATTCACAATCAGGTGACACTGTTGTCAGCATGGATGGGAGGAACAGGTCATGTATTGACCACATTCTTATGTCACCCTGCTTATATAATGGGATTAAAACATGTAAACCAATTGACCATGCTCTCAACCCACCTGGATCATGGCATAAACCCCTATGCATGGAGACCACAGTCAAACTGAATAGTATTCCATTGGGTCAGAGCAACAATACAAAGAGTGGGTGCATTGCATGGAATAGAGTAAAGCCCCAACACTGTGATGATTATAAAACACAAGTGAGGAGCAAAATTGAGAATGAACTGATTATACCTCATGAGGCATTACATTGCCAGGACTTATTGTGTGAAAGTATAGCTCACAAACAAGCACTGGATAAATACTGTGCTGACCTAGTTGACCTATGCATATCTGCTGGGAACAGCTGTTTTCCAATTATCAAAAACAAAAAGAAACATAAGCCTTACTGGAGAGAAATTGTACAGCCAAAACGTGAGAGTGCTCTTTTATGGGGTCAAATATGGCATAACTGTGGCAAACCAACTAATGGGATTGTAGCAGATCTGTATAGAAAAGCTAGGAGGGACTACCACTATGCAGTGAAATACATAAAAAGAAATGATAATCAACTCAGGAAACAAAGGATGCTAGAATGCCTATTAGACAACAACCAGAGAGACTTTTGGACAGAGTCTAGACGTGTACACAGGAAGGGTAAAGTGCTGCCTACCCGCCTGGATGATGCGGACACGGAGGCTGGCATTGCTGGTGTATTCGCAGACAAATACAGCACACTCTACAACTCAGTGCCATCAGACAGCACTACCATGGCTGAGTTGAGGAATACCATCAGGACTAGCATTATATCACAGACAAGCTATGATCATATTGTCACTTGTGCAGAGGTACAAAAAGCAGCAAGCAAGCTTAAATCAAAGAAGGCTGATGGAGATAAAGGTCTGTTCTCCAACCACATTAAGTTTGGTCCTATGGAGTTACACCATCACCTTAGCTGTCTCTTATCTGGTACACTAGTACATGGGATAAATGCTTATGATTTACTTATAGCAACAGTGCTGTCACTCCCCAAGGATAAAATGGGTGACTACTGCAGCAGCAATAACTACAGAGGCATTGCCCTTATCTCAGCCATAGCCAAAATTCAAGACCTGATTATAATTGACAGATACACAGAGCAGTTGAAGACCTGTGATCTCCAGTATGCTTTTAAGGACAAACATTCAACTGTCATGTGCCACACAGTGTTTAAAGAAACTATTAACTATTATCTCAACAGAGGATCAAATGTGTATTGTGTACTCATTGACGCCAGTAAGGCCTTTGACCACCTCCGTTATGATAAACTGTTCAAATTGCTCATGGACAGAGGAGTACCACCTGTTATTATTCGAGCATTAATGGACCAATATTAACGACAAAAAGTCAGAACTGCATGGAATGGTACATTCTCAGAGTACTTTGAGGTATCCAATGGGATAAAGCAAGGCGGGATACTCAGTCCGCTTCTCTATACCATCTACCAGGATGAGCTGCTCCGAAGGCTCAAAGAAGATGGTACAGGATGTCACATAGGCCACATGTATGCTGGGGCATCAGGATACGCTGATGACCTGAAGGCCATATGTCCGACCATATCTGGCCTCCAGCACATGCTGCGCATTTGTGAAGATTTCGGACTTGAATATGATGTACTGTACAATGAAGTTAAATCTCTCGCGATATGCTTCACGAAACAGAAAATCATGCCACAATTCTCAGTGAAACTCAACGGAACAGAACTCAAATGTGTCTCTCAAGTAAAGGACTTAGGAATTACCCTGACACATGATCTTCAGACCTCCAGCGACATGGAGAGAAAGAAAGGTGATTTTATTGGACGTGTGAATCATGTGCTTTCCAAGTACAAACATATGGGCAGTGAAGTCAAATGCAAACTCATATTCAATACATGTTGTCATTATTATGGAGCAGAGACATGGGACTACCAAAATAGTGCTTTTAATCAAATCATTACATCATGGAATATTGCAGTGCGCAAGGCGTGGCAGTTGCCATACCAAGCACACAGATACATGCTGCCAACTCTTGCAGGCCATAATGTAAAAGACCTTATATATGGGAGGTTTACAACACTGTATAATAGTATGTGTACCAGTAAAAATGAAGTAGTGCATTTTATCATGAAGGTGTGCCAAAAGGATGCCAGAAGTTTTATGGAGCAGAATATGAATTTTATATGTAAAGAGATGAATGTGGAAGACTTTAGTCAGCTGAGTGCAATAAATAGTGCTGAAAGTTTATCTATTGAACAAGTAGCATCTATACAGCATGTAATTGAGATGAACCATTTTATAGAAGGACTGATTGATATAGCTGATTTTAACAAGCAGGAAATCTGTGATATTTACGAATATGTGGCTATATGCTGATTTTAAAACCTGTACTTATTACTTAACATTGCATAACTTACTATTTTACAAATTGTGCCATCACACATTGTTTTTAATGCATGTATGAATGTGTACGAATAAAGATTATTATTATTATTATGAAGCGATTCCCCGGCGCATTTAACGGTAGCAAGATGGAGCCACTCAAAACTTTTAGTTTTTTAAAATTTAAATGGAATAAATCTTATTATTCCAAGTAAAAAATGACTGGCGCAGGTCAATTCAAAGGTCACCAAATTTTGTATGTGGGTTAAGGGGGGTCCCATGATGTTATTTATGAAGCGATTCCCCGGCGCATTCAACGGTAGCAAGATGCCGCCACTCAAAACTTTTAGTATTTTAAGACTTAAATAAAATAGATCCTATTATTCCAAGTCAAAAATGACTGGCGCAGGTCAATTCAAAGGTCACCAAATTTTGCATACGGGTTAAGGGGGGTCCCATGATGTTATTTATGAAGCGATTCTCCGGCGCATTTAACGATAGCTAGATGGCGCCACTCAAAACTTTTAGTTTTTTAAAATTTAAATGAAATAAATCTTATTATTCCAAGTAAAAAATGACTAGCGCAGGTCAATTCAAATGTCACCAAATTTTGCATAAGGGTTAAGGGGGGTCCCATGATGTAATTTATGAAGCGATTCCCCGGCGCATTTAACGATGGCTAGATGACGCCACTCAAAACTTTAGTATTTTAAGACTTTAATAAAATAAATCCTATTATTCCAAGTAAAAAATGACTGGCGCAGGTCAAGTTAAAGGTCACCAAATTTTGCATGCGGGTTAAGGGGGGTCCCATGATGTTATTTATGAAGCGATTCCCCGGAGCATTTAACGGTAGCAAGATGGCGCCACTCAAAACTTTTAGTTTTTTAAAATTTAAATGGAATAAATCTTATTATTTCAAGTAAAAAATGACTGGCGCAGGTCAATTCAAAGGTCACCAAATTTTGTATGTAGGTTAAGGGGGGTCCCATGATGTTATTTATGAAGCGATTCCCCGGCGCATTCAACGGTAGCAAGATGGCGCCACTCAAAACTTTTAGTATTTTAAGACTTAAATAAAAAAGATCCTATTATTCCAAGTCAAAAATGACTGGCGCAGGTCAATTCAAAGGTCACCAAATTTTGCATACGGGTTAAGGGGGGTCCCATGATGTTATTTATGAAGCGATTCCCCGGTGCATTTAACGGTAGCAAGATGACGCCACTCAAAACTTTTAGTTTTTTAAAATTTAAATGAAATAAATCTTATTATTCCAAGTAAAAAATGACTAGCGCAGGTCAATTCAAATGTCACCAAATTTTGCATGCGGGTTAAGGGGGGTCCCATGATGTTATTTATGAAGCGATTCCCCGGCGCATTTAACGGTAGCAAGATGACGCCACTCAAAACTTTAGTATTTTAAGACTTAAATAAAATAGATCCTATTATTCCAAGTCAAAAATGACTGGCGCAGGTCAATTCAAAGGTCACCAAATTTTGCATACGGGTTAAGGGGGGTCCCATGATGTTATTTATGAAGCGATTCCCCGGCGCATTTAACGATAGCTAGATGGCGCCACTCAAAACTTTTAGTTTTTTAAAATTTAAATGAAATAAATCTTATTATTCCAAGTGAAAAATGACTAGCGCAGGTCAATTCAAATGTCACCAAATTTTGCATGCGGGTTAAGGGGGGTCCCATGATGTAATTTATGAAGCGATTCCCCGGAGCATTTAACGGTAGCAAGATGGCGCCACTCAAAACTTTTAGTTTTTTAAAATTTAAATGGAATAAATCTTATTATTTCAAGTAAAAAATGACTGGCGCAGGTCAATTCAAAGGTCACCAAATTTTGTATGTAGGTTAAGGGGGGTCCCATGATGTTATTTATGAAGCGATTCCCCGGCGCATTCAACGGTAGCAAGATGGCGCCACTCAAAACTTTTAGTATTTTAAGACTTAAATAAAAAAGATCCTATTATTCCAAGTCAAAAATGACTGGCGCAGGTCAATTCAAAGGTCACCAAATTTTGCATACGGGTTAAGGGGGGTCCCATGATGTTATTTATGAAGCGATTCCCCGGCGCATTTAACGGTAGCAAGATGACGCCACTCAAAACTTTTAGTTTTTTAAAATTTAAATGAAATAAATCTTATTATTCCAAGTAAAAAATGACTAGCGCAGGTCAATTCAAATGTCACCAAATTTTGCATGCGGGTTAAGGGGGGTCCCATGATGTTATTTATGAAGCGATTCCCCGGCGCATTCAACGGTAGCAAGATGACGCCACTCAAAACTTTAGTATTTTAAGACTTAAATAAAATAAATCCTATTATTCCAAGTAAAAAATGACTGGCGCAGGTCAATTCAAAGGTCACCAAATTTAGTATGTGGGTTAAGGGGGGTCCCATGATGTTATTTATGAAGTGATTCCCCGGCGCATTTAACGGTAGCAAGATGGCGCCACTCAAAACTTTTAGTTTTTTAAGATTTAAATAAAATATATCCTATTTCTCAAAGTAAAAAATGACTAGCGCAGGTCAATTCAAATGTCACCAAATTTTGCATACGGGTTAAGGGGGGTCCCATGATGTAATTTATGAAGCGATTCCCCGGCGCATTTAACGATGGCTAGATGACGCCACTCAAAACTTTAGTATTTTAAGACTAAAATAAAATAAATCCTATTATTCCAAGTAAAAAATGACTGGCGCAGGTCAATTCAAAGGTCACTAAATTTTGCATGCGGGTTAAGGGGGCTCCCATGATGTTATTTATGAAGCGATTCTCCGGCGCATTTAACGGTAGCAAGATGGCCCCACTCAAAACTTTAGTATTTTAAGACTTAAATGAAATAAATCCTATTATTCCAAGTCAAAAATAACTGGCGCAGGTCAATTCAAAGGTCACCAAATTTTGCATACAGGTTAAGGGGGGTCCCATGATGTAATTTATGAAGTGATTCCCTGGCGCATTTAACGATGGCTAGATGGCGCCACTCAAAACTTTTAGTTTTTTAAAATTTAAATGAAATAAATCTTATTATTCCAAGTAGAAAAATAAGTAGCGCAGGTCAATTCAAAGGTCACCAAATTTTGTATGCGAGTTAAGGGGGGTCCCATGATGTTATTTATGAAGCGATTCCCCGGCGCATTTAACGATGGCTAGATGGCGCTACTCAAAACTTTAGTATTTTAAGACTTAAATAAAATAAATCCTATTATTCCAAGTCAAAAATAACTGGCGCAGGTCAATTCAAAGATCACCAAATTTTGCATACGGGTTAAGGGGGGTCCCATGATGTAATTTATGAAGTGATTCCCTGGCGCATTCAACGGTAGAAAGATGGCGCCACTCAAAACTTTTAGTATTTTTAGATGTATATAAAATAAATCCTATTTTTCCAAGTAAAAAATAACTGGCGCAGGTCAATTCAAAGGTCACCAAATTTTGCATGCGGGTTAAGGGGGGTCCCATGATGTTATATATGAAGCGATTCCCCCGCGCATTTAACGGTAGCAAGATGGCGCCACTCAAAACTTTAAGTATTTTAAGACTTAAATAAAATAAATCCTATTATTCCAAGACAAAAGTAACTGGCGCAGGTCAATTCAAAGGTCACCAAATTTTGCATATGGGTTAAGGGGGGTCCAATGATGTTATTTATGAAGCGATTCCCCGGCGCATTTAACGGTGGCAAGATGGCGCCACTCAAAACTTTTAGTATTTCAAGATTTAAATAAAAACAATCCTATTTTTCAAACTAAAAAATGACTGGCGCAGGTCAATTCAAAGGTCACCAAATTTTGCATGCGGGTTAAGGGGGGTCCCATGATGTAATTTATGAAGTGATTCCCCGGCGCATTTAACGATGGCTAGATGGCTCTACTCAAAACTTTTAGAATTGACCTGTGCCAGTCATTTTTTACTTGGAATAATAAGATTTATTTCATTTAAATTTTAAAAAACTAAATGTTTTGAGTGGCACCATCTTGCTACCGTTAAATGCGCCGGGGAATCGCTTCATAAATAACATCATGAGACCCCTCTAAACCCGTATGCAAAATTTGGTGACCTTTGAATTGACCTGCGCCAGTCATTTTTTACTTGGAGAAATAGGATATATTTTATTTAATTCTTAAAAAACTAAAAGTTTTGAGTGGCGCCATCTTGCTACCGTTAAATGCGCCGGGGAATCGCTTCATAAATAACATCATAGGACCCCCCTTAACCCACATACTAAATTTGGTGACCTTTGAATTGACCTGCGCCAGTCATTTTTTACTTGGAAAAATAGGGTTTATTTTATTTAAGTCTTAAAATACTAAAGTTTTGAGTGGCGTCATCTAGCCATCGTTAAATGCGCCGGGGAATCACTTCATAAATTACATCATGGGACCCCCCTTAACCCGTATGCAATATTTGGTGACCTTTGAATTGACCTGCGCCAGTCATTTTTAACTTGGAATAATAAGATTTATTTCATTTAAATTTTAAAAAACTAAAAGTTTTGAGTGGCGCCATCTAGCCATCGTTAAGTGCGCCGGGGAATCGCTTCATAAATTATATTATGGGACCCCCTTAAACTCGTATGCAAAATTTGGTGACATTTGAATATACCTGCGCTAGTCATTTTTTACTTGGAATAATAAGATTTATTTCATTTAAATTTAAAAAAAACTAAAAGTTTTGAGTGGCGTCATCTTGCTACCGTTAAATGCGCCAGGGAATCGCTTCATAAATAACATCATGGGACCCCCTTTAACCCGCATACAAAATTTGGTGACCTTTGAATTGACCTGCGCTAGTCATTTTTTACTTGGAATAATAAGATTTATTTCATTTAAATTTTTAAAAACTAAAAGTTTTGAGTGGCGCCATCTAGCCGTCGTTAAATGTGCCGGGGAATCGATTCATAAATAACATCATGAGACCCTTCTTAACCCGTATGCAAAATTTGGTGACCTTTGAATTGACCTGCGCCAGTTATTTTTGACTTGGAATAGTAGGATTTATTTTATTTAAGTCTTAAAATACTAAAGTTTTGAGTGGCGTCATCTAGCTATCGTTGAATGCGCCGGGGAATCACTTCATAAATTACATTATGGGACCCCCCTTAACCTGTATGCAAAATTTGGTGACCTTTGAATTGACCTGCGCCAGTCATTTTTAACATGGAATAATAAGATTTATTTCATTTAAATTTTAAAAAACTAAAAGTTTTGAGTGGCGTCATCTTGCTACCGTTAAATGCGCCGGGGAATCGCTTCATAAATAACATCATGGGACCCCCCTTAACCCACATACAAAATTTGGTGACCTTTGAATTGACCTGCGCCAGTCATTTTTTACTTGGAAAAATAGGATTTATTTTATTTAAATCTTAAAAAACTAAAAGTTTTGTGTAGAGCCATCTAGCCATCGTTGAATGCGCCGGGGAATCGCTTCATAAATAACAGCATGAGACCCCCCTTAACCCGCATGCAAAATTTGGTGACCTTTGAATTGACCTGCGCCAGTTATTTTTTACTTGGAATAATAGGATTTATTTCATTTAAATTTTAAAAAACTAAAAGTTTTGAGTGGCGCCATCTTGCTACCGTTAAATGCGCCGGGGAATCGCTTCATAAATAACATCATGGGACCCCCCTTAACCAGCATGCAAAATTTGGTGACCTTTGAATTGACCTGCGCCAGTCATTTTTGACTTGGAATAATAGGATCTATTTTATTTAAGTCTTAAAATACTAAAAGTTTTGAGTGGCGCCATCTTGCTACCGTTGAATGCGCCGGGGAATCGCTTCATAAATAACATCATGGGACCCCCCTTAACCCACATACAAAATTTGGTGACCTTTGAATTGACCTGCGCCAGTCATTTTTTACTTGGAATAATAAGATTTATTCCATTTAAATTTTAAAAAACTAAAAGTTTTGAGTGGCGCCACCTTGCTACTGTTAAATGCGCCGGGGAATCGCTTCATAAACAACATCATGGGACCCCCCTTAACCCGTATGCAAAATTTGGTGACCTTTGAATTGACCTGCGCCAGTCATTTTTAACTTGGAATAATAAGATTTATTTCATTTAAATTTTAAAAAACTAAAAGTTTTGAGTGGCGCCATCTTGCTACCGTTAAATGCGCCGGGGAATCGCTTCATAAATAACATCATGGGACCCCCCTTAACCCGCATGCAAAATTTGGTGACCTTTGAATTGACCTGCGCCAGTCATTTTTTATTTGGAGAAATAGGATATATTTTTTTTTAATCTTAAAAAACTAAAAGTTTTGAGTGGCGCCATCTTGCTACCGTTAAATGCGCCAGGGAATCGCTTCATAAATAACATCATGGGACCCCCTTTAACCCGCATACAAAATTTGGTGACCTTTGAATTGACCTGCGCTAGTCATTTTTTACTTGGAATAATAAGATTTATTTCATTTAAATTTTTAAAAACTAAAAGTTTTGAGTGGCGCCATCTAGCCGTCGTTAAATGTGCCGGGGAATCGATTCATAAATAACATCATGAGACCCTTCTTAACCCGTATGCAAAATTTGGTGACCTTTGAATTGACCTGCGCCAGTTATTTTTGACTTGGAATAGTAGGATTTATTTTATTTAAGTCTTAAAATACTAAAGTTTTGAGTGGCGTCATCTAGCTATCGTTGAATGCGCCGGGGAATCACTTCATAAATTACATTATGGGACCCCCCTTAACCTGTATGCAAAATTTGGTGACCTTTGAATTGACCTGCGCCAGTCATTTTTAACATGGAATAATAAGATTTATTTCATTTAAATTTTAAAAAACTAAAAGTTTTGAGTGGCGTCATCTTGCTACCGTTAAATGCGCCGGGGAATCGCTTCATAAATAACATCATGGGACCCCCCTTAACCCACATACAAAATTTGGTGACCTTTGAATTGACCTGCGCCAGTCATTTTTTACTTGGAAAAATAGGATTTATTTTATTTAAATCTTAAAAAACTAAAAGTTTTGTGTAGAGCCATCTAGCCATCGTTGAATGCGCCGGGGAATCGCTTCATAAATAACAGCATGAGACCCCCCTTAACCCGCATGCAAAATTTGGTGACCTTTGAATTGACCTGCGCCAGTTATTTTTTACTTGGAATAATAGGATTTATTTCATTTAAATTTTAAAAAACTAAAAGTTTTGAGTGGCGCCATCTTGCTACCGTTAAATGCGCCGGGGAATCGCTTCATAAATAACATCATGGGACCCCCCTTAACCCGCATGCAAAATTTGGTGACCTTTGAATTGACCTGCGCCAGTCATTTTTGACTTGGAATAATAGGATCTATTTTATTTAAGTCTTAAAATACTAAAAGTTTTGAGTGGCGCCATCTTGCTACCGTTGAATGCGCCGGGGAATCGCTTCATAAATAACATTATGGGACCCCCCTTAACCCACATCCAAAATTTGGTGACCTTTGAATTGACCTGCGCCAGTCATTTTTTACTTGGAATAATAAGATTTATTCCATTTAAATTTTAAAAAACTAAAAGTTTTGAGTGGCGCCACCTTGCTACTGTTAAATGCGCCGGGGAATCGCTTCATAAACAACATCATGGGACCCCCCTTAACCCGTATGCAAAATTTGGTGACCTTTGAATTGACCTGCGCCAGTCATTTTTAACTTGGAATAATAAGATTTATTTCATTTAAATTTTAAAAAACTAAAAGTTTTGAGTGGCGCCATCTTGCTACCGTTAAATGCGCCGGGGAATCGCTTCATAAATAACATCATGGGACCCCCCTTAACCCGCATGCAAAATTTGGTGACCTTTGAATTGACCTGCGCCAGTCATTTTTTATTTGGAGAAATAGGATATATTTTTTTTTAATCTTAAAAAACTAAAAGTTTTGAGTGGCGCCATCTTGCTACCGTTAAATGCGCCGGGGAATCGCTTCATAAATAACATCATGGGACCCCCCTTAACCCACATACAAAATTTGGTGACCTTTGAATTGACCTGCGCCAGTCATTTTTTACTTGGAATATTAGGATTTATTTTATTAAAGTCTTAAAATACTAAAGTTTTGAGTGGCGTCATCTAGCCATCGTTAAATGCGCCGGGGAATCGCTTCATAAATTACATCATGGGACCCCCCTTAACCCGTATGCAAAATTTGGTGACATTTGAATTGACCTGCGCTAGTCATTTTTTACTTGGAATAATAAGATTTATTTCATTTAAATTTTAAAAAACTAAAAGTTCTGAGTGGCGCCATCTAGCCATCGTTAAATGCGCCGGGGAATCGCTTCATAAATAACATCATGGGACCCCCCTTAACCCGTATGCAAAATTTGGTGACCTTTGAATTGACCTGCGCCAGTCATTTTTAACTTGGAATAATAAGATTTATTTCATTTAAATTTTAAAAAACTAAAAGTTTTGAGTGGCGCCATCTTGCTACCGTTAAATGCGCCGGGGAATCGCTTCATAAATAACATCATGGGACCCCCCTTAACCCGCATGCAAAATTTGGTGACCTTTGAATTGACCTGCGCCAGTCATTTTTTATTTGGAGAAATAGGATATATTTTTTTTAAATCTTAAAAAACTAAAAGTTTTGAGTGGCGCCATCTTGCTACCGTTAAATGCGCCGGGGAATCGCTTCATAAATAACATCATGGGACCCCCCTTAACCCACATACAAAATTTGGTGACCTTTGAATTGACCTGCGCCAGTCATTTTTTACTTGGAATATTAGGATTTATTTTATTAAAGTCTTAAAATACTAAAGTTTTGAGTGGCGTCATCTAGCCATCGTTAAATGCGCCGGGGAATCGCTTCATAAATTACATCATGGGACCCCCCTTAACCCGTATGCAAAATTTGGTGACATTTGAATTGACCTGCGCTAGTCATTTTTTACTTGGAATAATAAGATTTATTTCATTTAAATTTTAAAAAACTAAAAGTTCTGAGTGGCGCCATCTAGCCATCGTTAAATGCGCCGGGGAATCGCTTCATAAATAACATCATGGGACCCCCCTTAACCCGTATGCAAAATTTGGTGACCTTTGAATTGACCTGCGCCAGTCATTTTTGACTTGGAATAATAGGATCTATTTTATTTAAGTCTTAAAATACTAAAAGTTTTGAGTGGCGCCATCTTGCTACCGTTGAATGCGCCGGGGAATCGCTTCATAAATAACATCATGGGACCCCCCTTAACCCACATACAAAATTTGGTGACCTTTGAATTGACCTGCGCCAGTCATTTTTTACTTGGAATAATAAGATTTATTCCATTTAAATTTTAAAAAACTAAAAGTTTTGAGTGGCGCCATCTTGCTACCGTTAAATGCGCCGGGGAATCGCTTCATAAATAACATCATGGGACCCCCCTTAACCCGCATACAAAATTTGGTGATCTTTGAATTGACCTGCGCCAGTCATTTTTTACTTGGAATAATAGGATTTATTTTATTTAAGTCTAAAATACTAAAGTTTTGAGTGGCGCCATCTAGCCATCGTTAAATGCGTCGGGGAATCGCTTCATAAATAACATCATGGGACCCCCATTAACCTGCATATAAAATTTGGTGAAATTTGAATTGACCTGCACTTGTTTTTCCCCCATGTTTAAATACTATTTTTCGTTTTTATAATTATTATAATTTCCTTTCACATAATTTGGCACAAAATCCAGCACGGTGATATTTGGGACATAATATTTGAAATCTGACATGTTGACATAGTGTACAATAAATTTAGAAAAAAATCTGAATAATGAACTGTGAACAGTGAATAAGTAACAAAGTTCACACACATCTGCCTCACTGAATTGTCATGTCACAGGTCCTTGACATGACAACCCACACGGTCACAGATTTAAAAGGACAACAGGTTAACCCTTTAAGCACGGGCCTCAGCTCATATGGGAAATTGTCTAATGAGTTCAATGTCGGCACGACCGGGGTTCGAACCCACGACCTTTGGATCACCACATAGGAACTGGTGCTAATAAGCTGGCGCTCTAACCAACTGCGCCACAGCCCATGGCCTGTATGTATGTTAGGCCTGTACCAATAAACAAACACTAATGGACAAGCAGGCTTTTGTAACTCAAATCAATCCAATGTCCCAATCTGAAGATGCCACACTTTTAGAAAACCTTTACTGAGCAGGTGTTTGCCCTGATTCCTGGTCAGTTGAGCAGAGTTTAACATAAGTGTTCATTGGGTGGATTGGATTTAAGCAGAAGACTCACCCACTGACTTTCAAATGGCACAGATCTAGAGATTTTTGAATGAATGAATGGTGGCTTAAAGGCACATCAACAGCTAAGGTTATTCAGTGCCTATAAATGATAAAAACATAAACGTTTTGACTAGATATATGATTTATAAAATCAACTTGATATGGAAATAATCTTAACAACACAAAATCTCAATATATCAGTTGTAGACATAATAAATTCAATTTAAAAGACTTTGAATACTATTTGCACGGATCTTGATAAATAGGCCAATGACCTACGTAAACAAGAGCTCCACCCTTAAAATTGGTAATAAATTCCTATTTGGTTTAAAAACGATACTATCACAGAAGTATCTACAGTATCAAACAACATATATAAATCTTAAAATATATAGTCCTAAAATTATTTCATCAGAGTTTATGATGCTGTTGCTTTTAATGATTGTAAGCAAGTCAAAGATTCAGAAATTATTAAAAATCTCCAATGTGGAGAAGTCTCAGCATGATCCAAGGCAAGGTATAAAGAATGTAGTTCAGCAGAAAAAAATGATGATTTATTTGGCAGACATTTTGAATAAACAAGAATGCCCTTAACAGCAGCTGCAGCAGCCTTATCATCATCAAATGATCCATCAGTGTATTTTCACTGATATCCAGTGAAAATAGATTTAATTTTTTATCTCTATTTATATAAAGGGATGGATCTGTTGAGCATTTCTTTAATTCTGGCATGGCATCATTAATATTTAAAGTTGCAGAGGTCCATGGAGGTGTTTCTGGATATTGATATTTAGCTATTTGATTTGGTTTTATATTTAAAGATTATAAAGATTCTTTGATGCAAATGCCAAAAGTCGGTATTGTATTTGGTTTATTTTCAAAAGGTCAACATAATTTGGATTGAATATATTATCATGTGCAGGGTTTTCTGGATAAGCAGCAGTATTTGCAGCATACTGAAGGGCAATTTTTTCTCTTCTTAAATCAAGAGGCAGTTCATCTGCTTCAACTGCCAAGCTATCTGCAGGCGATGTACAAAATGCATCAAGGCATAGTCTTAAACCTTGATTTTGTACAGGATCAAGCATTTTAATATAAGATGGATGTCCTGATTCATGTACCATACACCCATAATCAAGTTTGGAACATACCAGTGCTCTGTATAATTGCATTAAAACATTACGGTCCCCTCCCCAATGGCTATGGGCAAGAACCTGTAATAAATCTAATGCCTTCTGGCATTTCTTTTTAACATGTTTAATATGAGGTATAAAAGATAATTTCTTGTCAAAAATAAGTCAAAGTCTGAGTTTTGCCTAAATAAAGATCAGTTTCTAAATGTACCAGATGGTCAATAGTACTTCACGTTTTTCTAAAGCCACTCTGTGCAACAGAAATATAAGCCGCAGTTTCTAAAAACCAAACTAAACGCTCCTTAATCATTCCTTCCATTGTTTTACAGATACAACTGGTTAAAGCAATAGGACGATAATTATTTGAGTCTGACGAGTCTTTGCCAGGCTTAGGAATGGGAATAATAATGGCTTCACTCCATGAAGATGGAAAATCACCACTTTCCCAAATTTTATTAAAAATATCTAAAAGATGCCCAAGTGATTGGTCAGGGAGGTGTTTAAGGATTTGGTGGTGGATTTGATCAGGCCAAGGAGTGTTATCATGAGATTTATCCAAAGCAAGTTTTAAATCTCCTATTGTAAATGATTTATTATATTGTTTCAAGTTATGAGATATAAGATTTAGTTGGCTTCTTTCTTTTCTATTTTAGAATTATATGCACCATATCCCAGCACTTTTTAATCGGTTTACGTGTATTTAGTTTTGAAATATAATCCTTCCAACTTTTTCTTTTGCTAATATTAATAATATAATGGGCTTTAGCTCTTTTTATTCGAAATTGGTGCAAATTATATTGAGTTGGCTGTCGATTTAATTTTTTCAGAACTTTTTTGCACTCCTTGACAGCTTTTTTGCACTCATCATTAAACCAGGGGTTTTCTTTAATTTAGAATTTGGCTTTGATTTGGGAATACACCCATCAGCAATATCATGCAATGTATCTGTAAAAACTTGAAGAGGATCATCTACATCGTTAAAAATTTCTGGAGTTATTTTATTAAAACAGGATGTTTGAAATTTTGCCCAATCCGCTTATGAAATTTCCACTTGGGGATTTGTTTGTCTGTTGGAGGAAAATGGTTATTTGAAATAATGGGGTAATGATCACCACCCCATTGATCTTCCTCTACTTCCCAGGAATAGTTTGAAAATAAATTTGGATTGCACATGGAGAGATCTATTGATATTAAAGACCCTGTAGCAGGATGTAGATGTCGAAGAATCATCATTCCAAAAGCATAAACTATTTTATTTAAAAAATCTTCTATTATACATCCTTTGGCATCAGAATTATTTCTGCCAGTTGTGAGCATTAAAGTTACCAACTAACATATATGGTTGTGGCAGCTGAGTTACTAAGTTATTTAAATCTCTAATATTAATTGGTTCACTTGGTGGCAAATATAATGAACATATTGTTAATGTATTGTGCAGGGTAACCTTGACTGCAGAAGCATGTGAACTAGTATTTAATGTTACTTTACTTTTGGGTATACAGGATTTAAGAAAAATAGAAACTCCGCCATGTGCTCGGTCCATTGCAACTATAGAACCAACTTTATTATACGGTATATATCCATTAAATGTTGTTGATTTATTTTTAAAATTAGTTTCCTATAAACAAATAATGGATGCATTATACTTTTGGGCTAATAATTCCAGTTCTGGCCTGTTTGCCTCAAATCCTCTACAATTCCATTGTATGATATTGCCAATAGCCATATTAAGATTTGTTTGTTTGTTTGGGGTTTTACATCACTTTCAACATTATCTCAATCATTTCGTGATGAGACCTACTTGTAGCAGATATAGTGTTGCCTCACTGAATTATCATGTTGCAGGTCCTTGACACGACAACCCATCCGGTCACAGATTTACAAGGACAATGGGTTAACCCTTTAGGCACGGGCCTCAGCTCATATGGGAAATTGTCATGAGTTCAATCTTGGCATGGCCGGGGATCGAACCCATGACCTTTGGATCACCACAGAGGAACTGGTGCTAATAAGCTGGCACTCTAATCAACTGTGCCACGGCCGCCATATTACCATATTCACTTGTTTAGTTTACGATTATGCTTGGAGTACACAGGAGTAAAATTCATGTCCAGAGGATCACCTGTGTCCATCCTTTCTAAGTTTAGACTTAGTTCTATTTATTTTACTTTTAACTTGATCTTTGATATCTTTTATGTCTGGTTTATATACTGGTCTATTACTATTGAAACTTATATTATTGGTTTGTTTGTTTGGGGTTTTTACATCACTTTCAACATTGTCTGTCATTTTGTGATGTGACCTACTTGTAGGAGATAGTGCTGCCTCACTGAATTCTCATGTTGCAGGTCCTGGACATGACTACCCACCCGGTCACAGATTTACGAGGACAACAGGTTAACCCTTTGGCACGGGCCTCAGCTCATATGGGAAATTGTATCAGGAGTTCAATCTCTCCATGGCTGGGGATCGAACCCACGACCTTTGGATCACCACAGAGGAACTGGTGCTAATAAACTGGCACTCTAACCAACTACGCCACAGCCTGTGGCCTTTTCGGGTATGCTTAAATGATATGTGGCCATGATACTGTGATACAAGCAAGCTATCTAACTAAAAACCAAAATACAGACCATGGTTATTGTGTTTTGCTGAAAGGTGGCCACATGGTCAGTGTATTTCGGTGTATTTTAGTTAACAGATTAATCTGGACAAATAGAATGACAGAAAATCCCCCCACCCCACATCACTGCAGAAGTTATTCTATGCATAGCTAAAAACCTAGTACCTAATATACAACTTCCATTGGAGGGGGCAAATGAACTAAAGAAAAGTAACACGCACACACATGGGACAGCGAGTTACCTTTCAGTACCTCAATTATGTTCATAGAATTATAGTGGCATGTCTGAAATATTATTCAATAACGTACATCCATCATGGATCTAACTTTAAAACTTCTGACAATTACGTTATTGAATAAACATATCCATGATTTGGGGTATTCAATTATAATACACATTTAGTAAGGTTTGCTTCTTTTTTGTTTTCTGGTATGATATTAACTGAAATTACTGTTATTTATTTATATGTGATTTTATTATCTTAAAGATACTGTATACAATAGACATATTGTCCATATTTTTCATTCTGAACCAAATTTGATACAAAAGCAAATGACAAAAGGTTGCAATGTCAAGCTTCCAGCCATGGAGACCTAAACCAAAGACTTATCTAATTTTTTTAAACAATTTGGATCATTAAGTTATAAAATATCGCATATGAAAATATTTTAGAAAGGTATTCTTTAGGACTGTTCAAAATGTTGAAACTTTTGGTAGGAATAACAACATGACATTTTTAACTTTAAAATACACTACTCTTGTTATTTCTTTTACTTTGTATCTTGCACACATAGGTTTACTCATTTTAGAGGTAAACACATTTTCAAAGAAGATAATATAAACCTACCTGTTTTGAAGAAATATAAAATTTTAAAACCTTTGTACAACACAAAGGAGCACACTTATTTATCTTGTGCATCATGTTATAATTGAAACAAATCTAAAATGAAGGGTGTTTTCTGAATATAAAAAACCCTTAATAAGGACCTTCCTAAACTTTTCACAAAATATATGTGGAGTAATTTTAATGAATTTAGGTAACCCCTACTTGTATTAATTAGGACACCATATATTCAAAATAAAATGAACAATTTGCTTTTTTAAAAGAGCAACATAGTTAAAACATAACATTATGCGCTAAACCACTGAGGGGTATCAATTTGAAAAATGGGTAAATCTATGTGTAACTGATAACAATTCCATATTTCTGCAATTAATAAGTGGAATGGATGATTTCATCTGCCAAATTGGTTTCCTTTGGAGTAAATGAGAACATACTTCAAAGCATTTGTTCTTGGAAACAGTGTTGACACATATTTACAATCTTTAAATTACAATAAATCCTAATTTGATGATGAGATTATCACATTACATATACATTAAACTTTGTCCACATTTGGTTCATTATGATTCAATGATATATGTGGAACTGACAGGGTCTACACTAAAACACCACATGCACAGGCAAGCTGTACCATTTCCATTTTGTTGATACATTTCCCCATTTACTTTTCCAACCTGGTTTATCCATAAAAGCAATACAATAAATACAATATTGCTGTCCAAATAATAAACATTCAAAATTAGTTTTGTATGGTATACTTTTCAGGACAACATAGTAATGCTTACTCCAACCAAAACAAGAGAAGCAAAAGTGTTTTGGAATGGCAGGTTTACACTTAAACATGATATTCAAAACGTCTATACATTCTGCCTTCAACAAGTTATTCTCCTTTATTACACAATGTGTGCCATAATATATTTAACTATACAGAGTTTACCTTTCATTTCTAGTCAGATGTCTGACTACAAATGGTCTCGCAAATTGTAGAACCATTTCCTTACTATTACCATTATTTTGATAACTTAATTATTCTTTTCCTTCAATTGTCTGTACAAAATGGAAGCAAATTTAAGTTCACTCTTGGACCTTTCAACGTGTATTGCAAAAAAAAAAGACAGACTTGTGAGTAAGTAGGTAATGATGAAATCAAATTGAAGTAATGGCGATAGAAAATGATATTTCAATGACATTTTCTTTCCATTCATTCCAGCACATTCAATCATGGTAGAGGTCAACAATTGTTTAGTTGTCTCAACCTATTTTTTACAACTATCACCCATGCAATCACCACATTCTGGAAAAATAAAGTGTGCCTAAATTTGCCTCAACATATTCATGTAGATTTAGTAAAAATCTGGAATTTGTACATACACTCAGTCTCTCGTATAATATATCAGCAATTATACACAGGATTGTTTATGTGTGAAATCTCTCCTATTTTTGATTCTTGAGTTGGTTGGATAGCCAGTCGAGTCCTTCATAGAGCCCATCTCCGCTAGTGGCACATGTAGCCTGAATGTACCAGCTCCTATTGCGCAGTGAGTGAAGTCCAAGTTTGTCTGTGATCTCTGCAGCATTCATTGCATTTGGCAAATCCTGAAAACATTTTTCTCATGAAACAAACTATTTGGACATAATTTCTTCAGGCAATGGGCACAGCCACAACAAAAATTCTATTTCTAGTTTTGAAGATTTAATTTTTAATAAGGTCATGAAAAAAGTCTTTTTCTCAGAAGGAAATAATTAGACTAAGTTTTGTTTGTTTGCTTGGGATTTTACATCACTTTCAACATTACTTTTGTCATTTCGTCAACTACTTGTAGCAAATATAGTGCTGCCTCATTGAATTTCCATGTTGTGGGTCCTTGACATGACAACCCACAGATTTTCAAGGACAACAGGCAAACCCTTCATGCTAATAAGCTGCCACTCTAATCTGCACCACTGCCCGTGGCCTAACAAGTACTGTAGGTGTAGGTGTGCGAACTTGAAGCACCATCCCACCCATTATGAATATTGAAATCATTCATTATATTGTTTTGGTCTCAGGTAAGGTCAGACAGCCAGCACTGTTAAGCATCATTCTAGCACTATCAAAAGGTAAAACCTTTCAAGAAGTCATGTACATACTGCCTTACTTTTATGACCTCATTTTACCTATCCTTGCCTCCGTAATACTCCACATAAAAATTGTGCCAAGAAAGCATGTTTTCAAAAGGGGGCTATAAATTATCTTTTTGTTCAAAAAGGATTTACAGACACTTACTAGAGTGCATCACCCTACATAATAGATGTAAAAGGCAAATATCATTAATTTATAATATTTATGCACATTATTTCCAAATCCCTGCAATTCATTTAAAGTAAAAAAAAAGCTCCCTCCCAAACTTACCTGCTTGTTAGCAAAAACTAAAAGTACAGCATCTCTAAGTTCATCTTCTGCCAGCATTCTGTTTAACTCTTCACGAGCTTCACCCACACGCTCCCTATCATTGCTGTCCACCACAAAGATCAAACCTATAGAAAAAAAACATGAATAATATATAGTACATGCTGATTACAAAATGCCTTGTAAAAATACACATGCTCTCATTTTGAAATATCATATAGTTCCCTTGTGGTTGTTCATAATCATCCTTCATTTAGAACTGCATAATTGTGTGGCTCAAAACTGAAGTCAGCACAGTATTCAATACAAGGTCATGCACTATCCAACTCACATATATGTCAATCTCTTTTGTGCTATAACCTAGTTACATAAATTAATCTCCAAATTATGAACATATTGTATGGGAATGTGATATTTGACCTTGACCCAAAGTGATATTTGACCTTGACCCAAAGTCAACAAAAATTCATCAGAACAAATAATCTTTATGAGTTCTTCACATGCCCATAATATCAAGTCCTTGGTCAGCTTCTCCATACTTTTGAAAGTTGTGACCTCTTTGGCCCTTAAATAGGTGAATGTGACCTAGTTACATAAAATATTCACAAAAACGCGCACAAACATACTGTGTAAGATAAATGTGCTGTCAATAAATGCTATGTGTAGCACTTTGCCAAATATCATAATTAGATGATTTAGAAAATTCTCTCAGAACCGTGACCTTGATAGCAGCTTAAGGTCATCCAATATTGAACTTGTCCAAGCCCCTCATAGGTAGATCACATGTGCCAAATCATATTGATATTGCTGTAATCTTGAAGAAATCAGAGCATTCACAAGGAAAGTTCCTCCCGTGTTGGCTATGACCTTGACCTTGAGGCAGATTTTGAAATCACCATCTGTGCCACCCAATTTTTAAATTTCATATTGATACTGCTGTAATTTCTCAGAAAAGAGGATTCACAAGCGAAGTTGCTCAGGACTGTGCTAGTCATGACCTTGACCAAAGTCCATAAAAAAAGTTCAGCAAAAAAAATAAATAAATAAAAATAAATAAATTCTAGGTCAATGTATTATCATGTATTTGATCATGTCATAATATCTGATGTATTGAATGGAATGGATTGGATTACAATAAATAAAATATTTAGGAAATATCAAAATTCAAATGTTTGGTATGAATTATTTCCATAGTTTGGAAAACTGACTACTTTTTCTTTAAATTCATTAACTTTTTTTCTTTTCATTTATATTGTAGCAAATTTCAAGCTACATATTACCTGATACAATAAATATTAATGTGAAAAAGTCCAGTGGAAAGTCTATTTGATGTCAAAACAGATGGTTTGAAATATAACTTTTCCTTTAAATCTGTATGATTAAAGCCAACTTTCAAAATATTCACAACATGATCAGCAGGAATATTTGCAGCGGATGATCATATTATCATCTACTAACTCACCCTGTGTATTTTGGAAATAGTGTCTCCACAATGGTCTGATTTTGTCCTGTCCGCCTACGTCCCACACTGTGAAGCTGATGTTCTTATATTCTACGGTCTCTACATTAAATCCTGGAGAGAAAAATTCAATAAAGATTTTAATCAATAATTCCTGACATAGTTTCTTCTGTTTGAATGAACAAAATATATATATGTATATATATGTATATATATATATGTATATATATATATGTATATATATATATGTATATATATATATGTATATATATATATGTATATATATATATGTATATATATATATGTATATATATATATGTATATATATATATATATATATATATATATATATATATATATATATATATATATATATATATATATATATATATATATATATATATATATATATATATATATATATATATATATATATATATATATATATATATATATATATATATATATATATATATATATATCACTGATGAATTTTGGGTGTATTCACTAGGCTCACCTATTGTTGGGATGGTTGTCACAATTTCTCCCAGTTTGAGTTTGTAGAGGATGGTAGTTTTTCCTGCAGCATCTAGCCCCACCATCAATATTCTCATCTCCTTCTTGCCAAAGAGGCCCTTGAATAGATTGCTAAATATGTTTCCCATCTTAATGTTATGTCAACCTGGAATATAATCAATAACAAACTGTTAATACCAAAGAATCAAAATTGAAACTGTGTGTGACTATGGAATAGGTCTTCTTTCTCATAAAAAGGTTAAAAAATTACTTTTAGAAACAACTCATTTGCACTTGTGTGTTAGGATTTTTTTTCTCTTTCTTCACTGAACCATTTGTTGTCATCATCCTTTATTCTCAAAGAATGTCCACTGCATAATTTGTGTTTTAGAAGTAGTGTCTGATGGTATGCTAATTAAAATTAGTATTTGGCATGATGAGAAACATCTGGGTTCTTTTATACCCAATCTCTGTGAAAGCTTGAATGTTTTCATGGGAAAGTGGTTTTCTACAGTTTAAGGTAAAAAGCCTGACAACACAAATTCATGTATTCATTAAAAGAAGCTGCCTCCAACGCAAAGGGATTTCAAATGTGATCAATTAATTTAATGAAAACAGCTACAAAAAATTAAAGGTTTGAGTAATCTTATATTGTAGTTCACATATAAAAAAATCTTTTTTTGATATAATATAGTCGTGTACACAGGCATTAACTGTATCTGTATTAAATCCAAGTGCAACTAATTTACTTAAAATATTTTAAATAATCTCAATCATTTACTACTGATACTAGGTTCAAACAGTTGATGAGATATAGCAAAATGTTCACGTTTTTAGAAAAAATTTGAACTTTGTGACTGAAAAAGTCGAGGTCATAACTGAGGTCATCCTACACAGGTTTTCGTGGGATGCACATGTGGTAAATATTTGGTACCTCTAACTTAAATAACTGATAAAATAAAGCTGAATGTAAAAGTTTTTGTCAAAAGTCATACACACATAAAGACCAGCTACCATCGCTCCCACACCGCTCAGGCAAGAGGAGCTAAATATAGCAGTATGATTCATTTTTGCATTTTGCTTACCAAGGCGAATGTGAATAATATTTTCTTTCGTGCATCAACAAAAATCCATCAAAAAGCTGGAAAAAGGCTATATATTATATATGGCCTGAAGAAAATATGCTCACACTAAAATCAATCATTTTTTCAAAGCAATCTCTCCAACTTACAAATACCAAAGTACACTTGAGTATGCTATCAGCGACACCATAATTATTGACAAAATAAATCAACTCTGCATAATTTTGTGACTTTTATTTTAAAAGATAATGTATACATACAATAAAATTCATTCTCCATTCACAGTGACCGTACACAAAGTTTGCCAGATCTTCAAATGTGATTCTGAATGATTTCCTTTATATAGTCTTCACTTTTTTTTATTCCAATACATGTTGCATGGTTTCATTTAATAATTTAAAAGTCAAGTGACATACGCAAAGAATAAAACTTCTGGCACGGTCTTCCCACATTAAAACAATAGATGGCTACTCCTACATCTGTCTGGCATCAGCAGATTGCAAATGCTAGGATATTCATGTCAATACCAAATAGCATGCACTTCACCTGGAAGTCTGGAGTTCAGGTTTAGATTAAGTGCAACATAAAACATAAATTAGTTTCCCTTCTATAGCTATATACATTCAATTAATTTTCTTGGACATGAGCTCTTCAGGCAAAACCCTTGATCTTCTTTGGTGACTGAAGTTATTTAACATTCTAGGATCTGCCTAGTTGACATGATTTGTGGTTTATCTTTCTCATTCTCATGATACACATTCTATTCCAGTTAAGATTTTTTAAAATGCTCTCTTAAATTATTTTATACCATAATGAAAAATATCTAATTTTGAAAAGTGCAATTTTAATATATTTCATCTTTCTTTCCTTATTGTTCCTTGTTAATGAATATTAACATGTGTATAATTGCTAATGACATACTATACATAAATATTCACATATATATATTTTAAATATTGGTAATTACTTTTTTTCCATTCTCAATACAAAGTACAATATATATTTGCTATACAGACATTTTTAAGGAGTGCAAAAAATCAAAAACTTCTCTTCACTTCCAATCCAAAAGTAATCTTGCTTGCCATTGTATTAGTGAGTTTTACATTTTAAATAATACATCCAACTTCTCCATACAAAAAAAAAGGAAAAACTAATTGGTCCACTGAAGGGTGAGTGAATACAGCACAAAAATGAAGACATGATGTAAGTAGTATAGGATGAAAGCACCAGATGGTGCTATGAACAACTGGCACTACACAATGTATGACTCTTGTATTGTTCACACATACACAACATTCTCCCATTTAAACAGAATTCATACTTAGTCAAATCTTCCAAACAAAAGATTAGTTGTTGGAATAGTTTGCTAAGTTTAGTTGACATAAATGATCTTGATCTGCACGATTCAGCTTAAATATACATTTATACAGTTCCTCTCATTAATTCATTATCAAGTATTGGCTTAATAATTTGCTAATTGGTTCCATTCTTTGCCTATTTTTGACTCTTGAGCTGGTTGGATAGCCAGTCAAGTCCTTCATAAAGCCCATCTCCGCTAGTGGCACATGTAGCCTGAATATACCAGTTCCTCTGACGTAGAGAGTGAAGTCCAAGTTTGTCTGTTATCTCAGCGGCATTCATGGCATTAGGTAAATCCTAATAAAATGGAGGAAAAAGGGTGATAAGACAAGCAAACTTTCATGAACTCTTAAATGGGTAATAGAAAACTCAGAAATATTCTACTGTTCCTTAGGTGAATCAAATCACAAAGCCAATTCAGGAAGTCTTCCAAAGAAAAGATATCTGTGTTAAATCATATATTGATAATTGGAAAAGACAAAGCTCAATTGGTCAGATCTAGTCATTTTTGGAATGGAAGACTTTATATTTAGTTTATGTTGATATCATACCTAAGATTTGCTTTTAGTGCATATTTGAAACTTAACTTACCTGTTTGTTAGCAAAAACTAAGAGGACAGCATCTCTGAGTTCATCTTCAGATAGCATCCTCATGAGTTCTTCTCTGGCCTCCCCCACACGCTCCCTGTCATTGCTGTCCACCACAAAGATTAAACCTAAACACAATTTTAATTATTTTTAAAAGCAATATTGACACCGAACAATTTGAAAATCCCAGTACAATTAGCATGCATGTTTGAGTAAACAGTATAGCAGCAATAGTTTTACAATTCTCACTGCTCAAATGAGCCATGCTGCCACCTGGTGTACTAAAATCTGTCATGCATGGATGAACTTTGTAGACATGCAAGCTTGGCTCATAGTTGTAACAAATGCTGATTGACACATGATTTTATTTCCATGTTTGTTCCTGTAAAGTTCTGTCTTTCTATTCTTTCTAAGATTCCAACACTGAATAGTTTTTTTTCTTCTGTATGTATATTTGTGTGCAAATTATTTATGTATTCACTTCACAGCATAAAGAATGGTAGTCATCAAATAGGTTCAATCATGTCTACAAACCTATCCTGGCATGCAATGTACTTGAAGGAGGAAACACCTGGTGGATCACAAATGCTTGAAACTCAAGCAGTAAGAATTAAATAAAATTAATACAAAAGTTGATATCTATTTACCAATTTAAGTGGCATAATTTGCTATTAAAAAGATAATTTACCTTGTGTATTTTGAAAGTAATGTCTCCATAAAGGTCTGATTTTGTCCTGTCCACCGACATCCCAAACTGTAAAACTGATGTTCTTATATTCTACTGTCTCCACATTAAATCCTGAATAAGAAAAAAAAGGTAGTTTTTAACAATAAGGATTTCTTAAAAAATGAAATAATACTGTGCTGTTTAAAATGAAATTGGAAACAGCAAAAAATTATTTTCAAACTTCAAACACAGACCAATGGCCTGAGAGCTATGTTGATCATTGGTTTTCTTCATTATTTTTTAAACATTTTCTGGAAATGCCTGCAAATTGCTTACAAAATGATCATTTAAATCCTTTTCCAGGGCAGAGTTGTGTAGATCATTTCAAAATAAAAATGCTCATTACACATTAAATTTATCTCAATTCTGCTTGGCTGATATTTGTCATAATATTCAAAATGTAAGTCTCCTTGACAACTCAGTGATCCTGATAGCTATTAGACTTTTTTCCCCCAAAAGTCATAATTTTTTTTTAAAAAAATCCATTCTTGAGATCTTTTAAGTTATACACTTGAAGGAAATTTGGTACCAAAGAATAAACAATATGATTTAATGAAGAAATTGTAAATTCTGGATTAACATTTGGTGACCTGCTCAACTCATGGGCCAACATTGTATACAAAAACCTGTTAGTTCTTCTTTTAATTAAACATATGTCACATCGAAACATCAACTTCCCACGTGACGTGACTAGTTAGGTTTAAGATCTGCTGCAATATAAGTTGTCTCTTTATAGTTGTCATTGGCTTATGTATTTCCAAATAAGCTCACCAATAATTATTCCTTTCAATACATCTATGCTTACACTACTTAAATTTGCAACAAGGAGTTTTGCATTCAAAACGTCTTTAATTTGTGGCTCACTTATAAATATCTAGGATTTACAGACACGTGTTGAAATGCATCAATAAAAAATATAGACATGAAAAGCAAATTTATTCATCACCAATCTTTAAAATTTGCAGAAAAATTCCTGAAATGTTTGATCAGCTGCTACAGCAAAATTGAATTTGTAATGATACACTGTGCTCACGGACTTATAAACTTGGTAAAAAACATAAAACTCATTAATGTCATCACATGCATTTTCTTTTTAATAGTGCTAGAATGACTTTAAACAGTGCTATTCTACTCCGAACCTCTTCTGGGGTTAAAACCAGTTCATGCTACTCATGTTTGCCCATCACTTGTTACTCTGAGCGGATATATTTCTTGATGAAATATAATATATAGTCCTTTGAGGAAACCCTATGCATATGCTGTGTGTGGAGATCCGACTAAATTGAGTGTAGGTCAGTGATAAAATAACCAAGCCTTCATGACCCTCTAAATTTCATACTTTATTGAAGGCAAATATTCAAGACTATCACACGGCACTTACCTATTGTTGGTATAGTTGTCACGATTTCTCCCAGTTTGAGTTTGTAGAGGATGGTAGTTTTTCCTGCAGCATCTAGCCCCACCATCAATATTCTCATCTCCTTCTTGCCAAAAAGATGAGAGAAAAGTCTTCCAAAGGCTGCTCCCATGTTGCTTGATTAAACCTAAAAGTTAAAAATGATCACAATTTCACTTCTGCATGTCGGTAAAATGAATTCTAAGCAGTTTGAAACAAAATTGAAAGAAAGTATTGTTATTCATGTAGTCCTGACTAAATTGTTCCATGTTTGACACCAGTACTTAAACAGTTACTGAGTTAATATATGTGCCACTTCATCATCCCTATTAGAAGCAGTGCAGAAAGACTGAACACTAGGCGTAAGGCCTTGACATAGCATTGGTTAATGAGAGGAAATCAAGAACTGTGTTAGAATTTCCAGGTCTTGTTCAGTTCAAAAAAGCGGTAAGCAAGGATTAACTAACAGGATATATTATGTTGTGGAGATTAAGAAATCAAAGTGTTAAGGTAATTTTCAAATCAATATCCTTACTTGAACTATGTGATCCTCTTCTGAACATCAATGAAACTGCTGCAAATCACTCCACGGGCAAGACAAAACAGATAAAAAATTGAGAAAAAGCCAAAAACAGTGATACTGCCCGTCAACGCTCTGTTCCTTGGCATGTATGTTTCAAGTGAATTTCTGTACAAAATGTAACAATTTTGTTATTTTGCTTCTATTAGGGATAACCTTGTATGATACATGGAAGTACTTATTAATACAGCTTGGTGGAAGGTCACAAATTAGCCTTGTGTGTAAAGCCTAAGCATGCTAAGTAATCAATGTCAATTTAAACGCATATCATTTTTTCAGTGCCATGTCATCACACAGGTGTCAAACTGGATTACGTTTTTACAGCTGGACTCTTCTGCCTCAGATGTTTTGAAATGTTCAATACACATAAGTAGAACGTTTAAAATTCTATAAAAAAAATCCCCTAAACTATTCTCACAAAGCACTTATTTATATTCACAGTGTGAACATCTTGGTGAGCAATATTTCAATCAAAATCTGTCCAGGCAAATGCCAAACCAGAAATGAATGCCCGTAAGAATCAGGTTTCCAGTTATCCAAATAGCTTCAATTATTATTTAACAATAATCCCGATGAAGTGTCCAAACTTCCCGATAAAAGATGTCTCTCTTTCGACTTCACAAATAACACAAATATGTCAAGGAAGCGAGATCGAACCGGAAAATGACAGCCATAAATGGAGATTCGGCCAACACCCCCTTTAAAAGATCAACACATTTTTTGCCTTTCGTGTAGCTCTATAAAACAAATACGGCCTTGATATAATAACAATCAATCACTGTTATGCCTTCCGATGAAGAAAATCAGAAAAAAATGAATGCATCGCGCATAAGCGAACATTTCAAAAACCATTTGCCAGAGCAACATTCATTTCTTTCCAAAATGGATGCCGGCCTGATATACAACAAACAAATTTACGATTTTCTAATGTAAAATCGCTTTTGATTGATTCATAATATACATCACCTTTTGGTCTTAGATGATCTCGATGTTTTAATTTGTCTTTGAACGCGAGAAATACGAGTGAAAGCACCTTATATGGAATATTTACAAAGGATTACATACCTGCCTTTCGATCAAAATGGCGGACGTGGAAGAGAATTCGTTGCACATGCCACGTCAATCGGCTAGAGGAGGACACTTCACAATTGCCAATCCACGACGCCCCTATCATGTGATCAACAAAATGGCGGCGCCCATAGTTGGAGAAAAAAAGCGATCCAAAATGTCAAAACGACATTACTATAACTTGCCCATTCTGTGAGTATATTTCAAATAAACCAGATCATAGAGAAAATGATATTTTATTAAGTGTGAACTATTTTAGAGAAACGGCAACATTTTAGATACGGAAAAAGTGGTGCGATCTGTGGGCTTGGGAGTGGAGTGAAATATCTCATGATTTCAGAGTCTCTCAAATTAATGCCTGAAAAGCGATCAAACGTTACAGAAATGGTGGGGATGTTGAGTCAAAATGAGGGGGCGTGTCGTTTTCATCTACATTTTAAAGCTTGACAAATCCTTAGCCCCAAGAGGATTATAAATGGTATACATGTCACTACCATCTGAACTCGTTTTGTTGTTATGTTCACTTTACAATCATAACAATGACACAAATTGACAGTGCTATTTCTTGTGACAAAGTATTTGATTCTGTGCCTACATGTATTGGCTACAGTGACTGACAACCGTCTAAAACTGGTAGTTGAACTCGGACATTTTTAACACAGTCAAACATCTAGCATACCTTTCTTTTGTGCATAAAGTTATTAATTTTCATATATTCTACATTTGCCAAAAAAAAACATATTTCAATTCTTTGTTTATTTATGCAATTGAGGTGTCTGTGATACTGACGACCAGGTCCGTGATCTGCAGGCCCCTCAAAAGTACATATTGCTCCAAAACTCAGGGGCACTTGTATGCCAAATATTGTGTATGCCAGTAATATCCAGCTGGCTTGGATATTCCTAGCTGTCAAGGCAATTTTAAGACTGGCTAGAAAGACTCCAAGCTGCAGACAAAAGACCAGCTGGTAATATTGCCAGCTGGCATAATATTTTTTATTGACCATGCAAGTATCATTTAGCTGGCACTTTTTGCACACAAAAATAGTTAAGTTTTTAAATATTGAATAATGATTGGCTTATATTGTAAAATATGAATTGATAATGAAGTATTTGATGTTTTCCCAAAAACAATTATATTTGGCAATTAAAAATAATTAGAAACTCTAAAAATTGTCAAACAAGGCACCAATTGGGGAAAAAAGTAGCTCTCTCAAATGCAAGTGGTGGGAAAAAATGGCGTCATCATTGGGCAATTACGATATCATAAATATCTAAGTCATTTCTGTAAGTGTATTATTAAGTTTTAATAATCATCTTCTTATTTGCAATTATGGCAGTTATTTTCAAGACCAAAACATAGTAAAATCTACAAGATAAAAGAATTTGTAGATCTATTGGCATCTGACTATTGGAGTTTAAAAGTGCTTCAGATGAAATAATTCTCTGCATTGACTTTTCAAAAAACAGCCATACAAAACTAATGATTTCCCCATATTTAATGGTAAAACTGTTAAATCAATGATGATATTTCACAGATATAAGTTAAAATGATTATTTCACAGAAGACAAATCTGGATATGCCAGCTGGTAATTATTCTGAATATGTACTGTAATATTTCCCAGCTGGCAAATGTGGATAAAATGAGATGCAAAATTGCAATTGTGAATAAAGTCTGTTATGTTATTTTACGCTGGCTGGTCATATTGCCAGCTGAGGAATTACAGCTAACTATCAAATGGCTTGGGACAGGTCAGCTGGCTATAATGTACAGCTTGTGGCATACACAAAATTTGTTTTTTGTAACACGGATGGTTCCTTTTTTGACAAGCATGGCCGACAGGCAATGCTTGTCAAAAAAAGGAACTATCTGTGTTATTCTGTGATCGGTACGATCATGGGAAATGGGTAGTCGTTTCCTGTGGGTTGTAATTAGGTTTTTTCTGTGGTCATAATTGTTGAAGTAACTGACGCCACTGTGGAGTGTTCATCGTGTGCATGCGCTAGGTTTTTTTTGTGGTCATAATTGTTGAAGTAACTGACGCCACTGTGGAGTGTTCATCGTGTGCATGCGCTAGCGTATGAATACGTTCATATAACAAGTAAACAAAAATAGAGAAGTGCGTGATGACAAAAAGTAGAAGACGCAAATATCGTCATCGCCCATCGATGTGTGAAATTATCAATTCCCATTGCTTAGAAATGTTATACAATCGATAGAGCATGAAATTCTGATAATATGTGTTCCTATAACTTGTAAACAAAGATTACAAAGTGAGTGATGACTAAATGCTCATCTACAAGTTTACTGGCTCGGCAAAGCCAATAGGCATCCCGCCGAAATGACGACATCGTCATCGATGCACAAATTATCCCTTTAAATTGCTTGGAAATGCTTCCCAATCAATAGAACAAGGAATTTTCAGTAAGTTTAGTTCAAATTGGGTGGAAATCGGACAATTAGAACAGAAATAACATGCAAAAGTCTGATCGATGATTTGCGATAGCGCCTGAGCGATAATAGAGCAACTTACGTTATCGAGCCTGAAAAGACATCTTTGCATACAGTTGTGCTAAAAAATCGTTCATATCCCAAAGTTTTTAAAAGATGAATAAAAATAATTCAACTACCCCATCAGTTTGCAATGATTATTTGAGTTTAAATGTACTTTGTGGTTATTTATTTATTTTTTTGTTTGTTTGTTGTAATTTTTGTTTTGTTTGTTGTAATTTTTGTTTTGTTTGTTGTAATTTTTGTTTTGTTTGTTATTTTTTTTCCCATCCGTGTTACATGTGGATCACCAGTTTTTCTTGTTTATTGATAATGAAACCTGTACACAAACTTTCAACTTCCTAGCTGTAATGGCATACAAGATATCATGGGGTGCCCCTGAAAATTCTGTGTTGTAAATATTACCCACCACTAATTGCAATTGAGCTAAATGTTGTGTCTTGCATGTCATCTTTAGTTCCACTGTCTTTCAAAATGTAAAAAGAGTTTATTTGTTT
This sequence comes from Amphiduros pacificus, assembly GCA_949316495.1. Classification (NCBI taxonomy): domain Eukaryota; kingdom Metazoa; phylum Annelida; class Polychaeta; order Phyllodocida; family Hesionidae; genus Amphiduros; species Amphiduros pacificus. The sequence continues at coordinate 44,226,017 of OX439004.1, forward strand.
TGAAGCCATGATGACTAAGGTAGTTAATATCACAGGTTGCCAGAGAGTGAAAGTCCCCAGCCCCTCTCTGACTCTGTTCTATATACTAAGTATTAACCTGTATGAAAGTAATGTACACACAAATCGCTTGGCTGGCTGACGTTTGCTTTGTTTACACATCAGCCCTCGTCTTCTCTGATCGCTTAGTATACAGTACTGTGAGAACATAGCCTTTCTTATAACATATTTCTTACTGCTCTAAGAGCTGTATACAAAAAAGCATGAACATGACCAAAGAGGAAGTGTGACCAGATTCGAAAAAAAAAGTTGCAGTGTAAGGTATTGGCTGCTCTGAAATTGTGGTAGCTCGAGAATCTCTTGCAGTGAATTTGCCTTTTATTTATTTTGGGGCCCGGCGGCCATTTCACTGAAAACTTCCCCTAACTACCCTAAAATGTGTAAAATGCAGTTCAAAGATAACAGAAAACATTCCATTGGAAAGGGCTAGCTATTTAGGGAGGGGATTCCATGACTGCATTTGTGGCAGAGGTAGTATGCGACTCTATTTCGCCATGCAGAGTACGATGCTTTATCCTGGTATCAAGGAGGTGTCAGAGCTTCCTTCACACTGTCCACCAGAAAATTGATATTTATGATAGGTTCACTACTTCGCTTTTTCTGGTGAATTTAAAGCTTCCTTAAAACCTCAATAAATCAAAACAATGTCAGTATTGTAAATAGCATAAAGTATATACATTATCAATTGACCAATAAATTATGATCATTTCCCAGGTAACACATAGACGTAGAAACAACGTTGTGAGCACGTAGAAATAAGAAGTAGTTGTCTTTCTACGTTTTTACAACGTGCTGAACATGTATAGAGATAACTTTGTGGTCGGACCTGATAACAACGTTGTCCTTCTACAAGCTGACAAGGTTGTCAGCACATTGTCCTTCAATGTTTTTGCACTTACAACATAGTGAGATCGTAGAAGATTAGGTTAAATTTGCCAATAGGTGGCTACAATACTACAGAAATTGGGGACCTGTAACAACTTGTTTGTTAAGTAATTCAAGGTTACAGTGTTCTGAATGAATAAAATAAACAAACAAATAGATGATCAAGTCATTTGTTGTGATACCAGTTTATTGTTATTATTAAGAGTATTTATGGGTGTTGGTAGTGAGTGCCCCCTAGTGGCAGAGGAGTAAATTACCAAAATACTGTACTTGATGGGAATTGGTACATTTACGGTGCAAAAATACATTCCCTATTAAATTAAAAGCATTCATGACATGAATCAATATTTAAACACTACAATATTTGAACTATAAGGTATGATTACAAGTATATTTCTTTCAAAATAGTATTTTGTCCTAATTTTCCTTGATGATAGTTTTGATGAGAAATGAAGAAGACAAGCAAATAAGTTCTGCAGATTACACAACAGGAGTAGGCTTGTTTTTAGCTGTGTTTATTTCATTTCATTGGGAAGAAAATTCACTAGTGAAACAGATTTTCTCATTTTAATTTGTATATTTTGGAAACTAAAACGAAGAGCATGGCCGACAGGCAATGCTTGTCAAAAAAAGGAACTATCTGTGTTATTCTGTGATCGGTACGATCATGGGAAATGGGTAATCGTTTCCTGTGGGTTGTAATTAGGTTTTTTCTGTGGTCATAATTGTTGAAGTAACTGACGCCACTGTGGAGTGTTCATCGTGTGCATGCGCTAGAGTATGAATACGTTCATATAACAAGTAAACAAAAATAGAGAAGTGCGTGATGACAAAAAGTAGAAGACGCAAATATCGTCATCGCCCATCGATGTGTGAAATTATCAATTCCCATTGCTTAGAAATGTTATACAATCGATAGAGCACGAAATTCTGATAATATGTGTTCCTATAACTTGTAAACAAAGATTACAAAGTGAGTGATGACTAAATGCTCATCTACAAGTTTACTGGCTCGGCAAAGCCAATAGGCATCCCGCCGAAATGACGACATCGTCATCGATGCACAAATTATCCCTTTAAATTGCTTGGAAATGCTTCCCAATCAATAGAACAAGGAATTTTCAGTAAGTTTAGTTCAAATTGGGTGGAAATCGGACAATTAGAACAGAAATAACATGCAAAAGTCTGATCGATGATTTGCGATAGCGCCTGAGCGATAATAGAGCAACTTACGTTATCGAGCCTGAAAAGACATCTTTGCATACAGTTGTGCTAAAAAATCGTTCATATCCCAAAGTTTTTAAAAGATGAATAAAAATAATTCAACTACCCCATCAGTTTGCAATGATTATTTGAGTTTAAATGTACTTTGTGGTTATTTATTTATTTTTTTGTTTGTTTGTTGTAATTTTTGTTTTGTTTGTTGTAATTTTTGTTTTGTTTGTTATTTTTTTTCCCATCCGTGTTACATGTGGATCACCAGTTTTTCTTGTTTATTGATAATGAAACCTGTACACAAACTTTCAACTTCCTAGCTGTAATGGCATACAAGATATCATGGGGTGCCCCTGAAAATTCTGTGTTGTAAATATTACCCACCACTAATTGCAATTGAGCTAAATGTTGTGTCTTGCATGTCATCTTTAGTTCCACTGTCTTTCAAAATGTAAAAAGAGTTTATTTGTTTTGAAGCCATGATGACTAAGGTAGTTAATATCACAGGTTGCCAGAGAGTGAAAGTCCCCAGCCCCTCTCTGACTCTGTTCTATATACTAAGTATTAACCTGTATGAAAGTAATGTACACACAAATCGCTTGGCTGGCTGACGTTTGCTTTGTTTACACATCAGCCCTCGTCTTCTCTGATCGCTTAGTATACAGTACTGTGAGAACATAGCCTTTCTTATAACATATTTCTTACTGCTCTAAGAGCTGTATACAAAAAAGCATGAACATGACCAAAGAGGAAGTGTGACCAGATTCGAAAAAAAAAGTTGCAGTGTAAGGTATTGGCTGCTCTGAAATTGTGGTAGCTCGAGAATCTCTTGCAGTGAATTTGCCTTTTATTTATTTTGGGGCCCGGCGGCCATTTCACTGAAAACTTCCCCTAACTACCCTAAAATGTGTAAAATGCAGTTCAAAGATAACAGAAAACATTCCATTGGAAAGGGCTAGCTATTTAGGGAGGGGATTCCATGACTGCATTTGTGGCAGAGGTAGTATGCGACTCTACTTCGCCATGCAGAGTACGATGCTTTATCCTGGTATCAAGGAGGTGTCAGAGCTTCCTTCACACTGTCCACCAGAAAATTGATATTTATGATAGGTTCACTACTTCGCTTTTTCTGGTGAATTTAAAGCTTCCTTAAAACCTCAATAAATCAAAACAATGTCAGTATTGTAAATAGCATAAAGTATATACATTATCAATTGACCAATAAATTATGATCATTTCCCAGGTAACACATAGACGTAGAAACAACGTTGTGAGCACGTAGAAATAAGAAGTAGTTGTCTTTCTACGTTTTTACAACGTGCTGAACATGTATAGAGATAACTTTGTGGTCGGACCTGATAACAACGTTGTCCTTCTACAAGCTGACAAGGTTGTCAGCACATTGTCCTTCAATGTTTTTGCACTTACAACATAGTGAGATCGTAGAAGATTAGGTTAAATTTGCCAATAGGTGGCTACAATACTACAGAAATTGGGGACCTGTAACAACTTGTTTGTTAAGTAATTCAAGGTTACAGTGTTCTGAATGAATAAAATAAACAAACAAATAGATGATCAAGTCATTTGTTGTGATACAAGTTTATTGTTATTATTAAGAGTATTTATGGGTGTTGGTAGTGAGTGCCCCCTAGTGGCAGAGGAGTAAATTACCAAAATACTGTACTTGATGGGAATTGGTACATTTACGGTGCAAAAATACATTCCCTATTAAATTAAAAGCATTCATGACATGAATCAATATTTAAACACTACAATATTTGAACTATAAGGTATGATTACAAGTATATTTCTTTCAAAATAGTATTTTGTCCTAATTTTCCTTGATGATAGTTTTGATGAGAAATGAAGAAGACAAGCAAATAAGTTCTGCAGATTACACAACAGGAGTAGGCTTGTTTTTAGCTGTGTTTATTTCATTTCATTGGGAAGAAAATTCACTAGTGAAACAGATTTTCTCATTTTAATTTGTATATTTTGGAAACTAAAACGAAGAGCATGGCCGACAGGCAATGCTTGTCAAAAAAAGGAACTATCTGTGTTATTCTGTGATCGGTACGATCATGGGAAATGGGTAATCGTTTCCTGTGGGTTGTAATTAGGTTTTTTCTGTGGTCATAATTGTTGAAGTAACTGACGCCACTGTGGAGTGTTCATCGTGTGCATGCGCTAGAGTATGAATACGTTCATATAACAAGTAAACAAAAATAGAGAAGTGCATGATGACAAAAAGTAGAAGACGCAAATATCGTCATCGCCCATCGATGTGTGAAATTATCAATTCCCATTGCTTAGAAATGTTATACAATCGATAGAGCATGAAATTCTGATAATATGTGTTCCTATAACTTGTAAACAAAGATTACGAAGTGAGTGATGACAAAATGCTCATCTACAAGTTTACCGGCTCGGCAAAGCCAATAGGCATCCCGCCGAAATGACGACATCGTCATCGATGCACAAATTATCCCTTTGAATTGCTTGGAAATGCTTTCCAATCAATAGAACAAGGAATTTTCAGTAAGTTTAGTTCAAATTGGGTGGAAATCGGACAATTAGAACAGAAATAACATGCAAAAGTCTGATCGATGATTTGCGATAGCGCCTGAGCGATAATAGAGCAACTTACGTTATCGAGCCTGAAAAGACATCTTTGCATACAGTTGTGCTAAAAAATCGTTCATATCCCAAATGAAATGTTTTTAAAAGATGAATAAAAATAATTCAACTATCCCATCAGTTTGCAATGATTATTTGAGTTTAAATGTACTTTGTGGTTATTTATTTATTTTTTTGTTTGTTTGTTGTAATTTTTGTTTTGTTTGTTATTTTTTTTCCCATCCGTGTTACATGTGGATCACCAGTTTTTCTTGTTTATTGATAATGAAACCTGTACACAAACTTTCAACTTCCTAGCTGTAATGGCATACAAGATATCATGGGGTGCCCCTGAAAATTCTGTGTTGTAAATATTACCCACCACTAATTGCAATTGAGCTAAATGTTGTGTCTTGCATGTCATCTTTAGTTCCACTGTCTTTCAAAATGTAAAAAGAGTTTATTTGTTTTGAAGCCATGATGACTAAGGTAGTTAATATCACAGGTTGCCAGAGAGTGAAAGTCCCCAGCCCCTCTCTGACTCTGTTCTATATACTAAGTATTAACCTGTATGAAAGTAATGTACACACAAATCGCTTGGCTGGCTGACGTTTGCTTTGTTTACACATCAGCCCTCGTCTTCTCTGATCGCTTAGTATACAGTACTGTGAGAACATAGCCTTTCTTATAACATATTTCTTACTGCTCTAAGAGCTGTATACAAAAAAGCATGAACATGACCAAAGAGGAAGTGTGACCAGATTCGAAAAAAAAAGTTGCAGTGTAAGGTATTGGCTGCTCTGAAATTGTGGTAGCTCGAGAATCTCTTGCAGTGAATTTGCCTTTTATTTATTTTGGGGCCCGGCGGCCATTTCACTGAAAACTTCCCCTAACTACCCTAAAATGTGTAAAATGCAGTTCAAAGATAACAGAAAACATTCCATTGGAAAGGGCTAGCTATTTAGGGAGGGGATTCCATGACTGCATTTGTGGCAGAGGTAGTATGCGACTCTACTTCGCCATGCAGAGTACGATGCTTTATCCTGGTATCAAGGAGGTGTCAGAGCTTCCTTCACACTGTCCACCAGAAAATTGATATTTATGATAGGTTCACTACTTCGCTTTTTCTGGTGAATTTAAAGCTTCCTTAAAACCTCAATAAATCAAAACAATGTCAGTATTGTAAATAGCATAAAGTATATACATTATCAATTGACCAATAAATTATGATCATTTCCCAGGTAACACATAGACGTAGAAACAACGTTGTGAGCACGTAGAAATAAGAAGTAGTTGTCTTTCTACGTTTTTACAACGTGCTGAACATGTATAGAGATAACTTTGTGGTCGGACCTGATAACAACGTTGTCCTTCTACAAGCTGACAAGGTTGTCAGCACATTGTCCTTCAATGTTTTTGCACTTACAACATAGTGAGATCGTAGAAGATTAGGTTAAATTTGCCAATAGGTGGCTACAATACTACAGAAATTGGGGACCTGTAACAACTTGTTTGTTAAGTAATTCAAGGTTACAGTGTTCTGAATGAATAAAATAAACAAACAAATAGATGATCAAGTCATTTGTTGTGATACAAGTTTATTGTTATTATTAAGAGTATTTATGGGTGTTGGTAGTGAGTGCCCCCTAGTGGCAGAGGAGTAAATTACCAAAATACTGTACTTGATGGGAATTGGTACATTTACGGTGCAAAAATACATTCCCTATTAAATTAAAAGCATTCATGACATGAATCAATATTTAAACACTACAATATTTGAACTATAAGGTATGATTACAAGTATATTTCTTTCAAAATAGTATTTTGTCCTAATTTTCCTTGATGATAGTTTTGATGAGAAATGAAGAAGACAAGCAAATAAGTTCTGCAGATTACACAACAGGAGTAGGCTTGTTTTTAGCTGTGTTTATTTCATTTCATTGGGAAGAAAATTCACTAGTGAAACAGATTTTCTCATTTTAATTTGTATATTTTGGAAACTAAAACGAAGAGCATGGCCGACAGGCAATGCTTGTCAAAAAAAGGAACTATCTGTGTTATTCTGTGATCGGTACGATCATGGGAAATGGGTAGTCGTTTCCTGTGGGTTGTAATTAGGTTTTTTCTGTGGTCATAATTGTTGAAGTAACTGACGCCACTGTGGAGTGTTCATCGTGTGCATGCGCTAGAGTATGAATACGTTCATATAACAAGTAAACAAAAATAGAGAAGTGCATGATGACAAAAAGTAGAAGACGCAAATATCGTCATCGCCCATCGATGTGTGAAATTATCAATTCCCATTGCTTAGAAATGTTATACAATCGATAGAGCATGAAATTCTGATAATATGTGTTCCTATAACTTGTAAACAAAGATTACGAAGTGAGTGATGACAAAATGCTCATCTACAAGTTTACCGGCTCGGCAAAGCCAATAGGCATCCCGCCGAAATGACGACATCGTCATCGATGCACAAATTATCCCTTTGAATTGCTTGGAAATGCTTTCCAATCAATAGAACAAGGAATTTTCAGTAAGTTTAGTTCAAATTGGGTGGAAATCGGACAATTAGAACAGAAATAACATGCAAAAGTCTGATCGATGATTTGCGATAGCGCCTGAGCGATAATAGAGCAACTTACGTTATCGAGCCTGAAAAGACATCTTTGCATACAGTTGTGCTAAAAAATCGTTCATATCCCAAATGAAATGTTTTTAAAAGATGAATAAAAATAATTCAACTATCCCATCAGTTTGCAATGATTATTTGAGTTTAAATGTACTTTGTGGTTATTTATTTATTTTTTTGTTTGTTTGTTGTAATTTTTGTTTTGTTTGTTATTTTTTTTCCCATCCGTGTTACATGTGGATCACCAGTTTTTCTTGTTTATTGATAATGAAACCTGTACACAAACTTTCAACTTCCTAGCTGTAATGGCATACAAGATATCATGGGGTGCCCCTGAAAATTCTGTGTTGTAAATATTACCCACCACTAATTGCAATTGAGCTAAATGTTGTGTCTTGCATGTCATCTTTAGTTCCACTGTCTTTCAAAATGTAAAAAGAGTTTATTTGTTTTGAAGCCATGATGACTAAGGTAGTTAATATCACAGGTTGCCAGAGAGTGAAAGTCCCCAGCCCCTCTCTGACTCTGTTCTATATACTAAGTATTAACCTGTATGAAAGTAATGTACACACAAATCGCTTGGCTGGCTGACGTTTGCTTTGTTTACACATCAGCCCTCGTCTTCTCTGATCGCTTAGTATACAGTACTGTGAGAACATAGCCTTTCTTATAACATATTTCTTACTGCTCTAAGAGCTGTATACAAAAAAGCATGAACATGACCAAAGAGGAAGTGTGACCAGATTCGAAAAAAAAAGTTGCAGTGTAAGGTATTGGCTGCTCTGAAATTGTGGTAGCTCGAGAATCTCTTGCAGTGAATTTGCCTTTTATTTATTTTGGGGCCTGGCGGCCATTTCACTGAAAACTTCCCCTAACTACCCTAAAATGTGTAAAATGCAGTTCAAAGACTCTACTTTGCCATGCAGAGTACGATGCTTTATCCTGGTATCAAGGAGGTGTCAGAGCTTCCTTCACACTGTCCACCAGAAAATTGATATTTATGATAGGTTCACTACTTCGCTTTTTCTGGTGAATTTAAAGCTTCCTTAAAACCTCAATAAATCAAAACAATGTCAGTATTGTAAATAGCATAAAGTATATACATTATCAATTGACCAATAAATTATGATCATTTCCCAGGTAACACATAGACGTAGAAACAACATTGTGAGCACGTAGAAATAAGAAGTAGTTGTCTTTCTACGTTTTTACAACGTGCTGAACATGTATAGAGATAACTTTGTGGTCGGACCTGATAACAACGTTGTCCTTCTACAAGCTGACAAGGTTGTCAGCACATTGTCCTTCAATGTTTTTGCACTTACAACATAGTGAGATCGTAGAAGATTAGGTTGAATTTGCCAATAGGTGGCTACAATACTACAGAAATTGGGGACCTGTAACAACTTGTTTGTTAAGTAATTCAAGGTTACAGTGTTCTGAATGAATAAAATAAACAAACAAATAGATGATCAAGTCATTTGTTGTGATACAAGTTTATTGTTATTATTAAGAGTATTTATGGGTGTTGGTAGTGAGTGCCCCCTAGTGGCAGAGGAGTAAATTACCAAAATACTGTACTTGATGGGAATTGGTACATTTACGGTGTAAAAATACATTCCCTATTAAATTAAAAGCATTCATGACATGAATCAATATTTAAACACTACAATATTTGAACTATAAGGTATGATTACAAGTATATTTCTTTCAAAATAGTATTTGAGAAATGAAGAAGACAAGCAAACAAGTTCTGCAGATTACACAACAGGAGTAGGCTTGTTTTTAGCTGTGTTTATTTCATTTCATTGGGAAGAAAATTCACTAGTGAAACAGATTTTCTCATTTTAATTTGTATATTTTGGAAACTAAAAGGAAGTTTGGCAATCAAATATGTGAAAGGAGGTGAAAAAATTCATATTTTTGAAATGATCAAGTGTGTAATTTACCTCTATTTTTCTCTTAATCTTTTTGAAAAATAGAAATTCTGTTTCACTTGGATCACAGTAAATATTGTTAAGATCACTTTTACAAAGTTGTTTGGAAATCCACTATATTATGGTCCCACAATCATCTGCAGAACTTTTTCCCTTTAACATTTTGACGTGACAAAATAAATTTTGGAGGAGTGACATATTACTACGCCACTTTTTATGAGTAAAAAAGATATGAAGCTTTCAATATAATCAAAGAAATTCCATTGTGATTTTCAAATAATAAATCAATAATTTTATTACAAAAATGAATACCATAAAATGTCATTTCATGACTTGAAAGTTTTAATGAAAAAGGGACTCTTTTTGACAGTTGAGCATTTTCCCCGTACCTTTTTGAAAACGTTCCATTTTGGCGTAAAAAGAAAGTAGTTCCCTCAGAAAATCTGTCACCAGAGGACACTCACTACCAACACCCATAAATACCCTTAACTGCAAAATATATCTACATAATTTCAGACAATGCAAAAAAATCAACATAATATGCCAATGAAATAAGCGTCGGACCACCGCAAAATATTGAGACATTTGTATATGTTGGTTGTGCATGTGTACATTATGCCTCGGTTGCATGACTTTGGAGTTAAAATACTTGAGTAAGGAACAGGGATGGGAGAATAAAAGGTGGAATAAGGCATAGCGGAGGGTAGGGCTAAGTATGTGTCTTGGAGTGATTATGTTCAAGGTATCTATTATGAGTTCTTAGCACGATACTTATAATACTGGCAAAAGGGGTATATATTAAAGGTATTAAGCATTTAAACCTGTATATATACGTTGCAATAAGACATATGAGTTGCACTTAGAACAGATATCTGCCTCAACCATCAGCTGCACGTGACAGGTACTGGTAGTGTGAACCTTTTTTTACCTTAAATGAGGCTCAAAGTAGACAAGAGGTGTTAAGCACCATTCTCGCACTATTCACTAAGTCAGAGTCATATTGCCATACGCTTATTTTACCTTTTACCTCGTCATTTACCTTTCAGTTCCTCCATGATAACACTCCACATAAAATGACACCAAGAAAGAAGTGTGCTTTCAAAAGGGGGCTATGAATTAAGTTTTTATTCAAACAGGTTTACAGATATTTGCTGGGGTGCATCAATCTAGACAATAAATAGATGTAAAGGACAAATACCTTTATCTTTAATTTATGATATTTATGCGTATTTTTCAAAGTCACTACATAATTTCTTTAAATACTGCATAATAGAATTAATACATGACAGTTAGCTTGAGTCTAAATTTATTTATCAGGCTCATCTAGAACGGAAAATATCTATAATGGTCCATCTCCTCCTCCCAGTAATCCGAATGCCTTCCTTTCAGATTCATATGTAGCCTGTCTTCCCTCCGCGTGTTCCGTTCTCTTCACACCCCGCCGTGGGGCCTCAAGTTCCCTCACTTCTCCAGGTTCATGTTCATGATGCACGTCATTAGCTGCAGTTGTAATGCGGCTGAGACTATCAAGAGGAAAAATAAAAAAAAATAATCATCTAATTCCTATTGATTCATATTTTTAATTTATATTTTTAACTTATATTTTATTATAAATTCACCCTTTTCCTTTATGTTAACTGCTTTCAGTACTTTTCTTTTATTTTACGATTATCTTTGTCAATTAATAGATTCATGTATTTCATTAAAGGGATCTTTTAGAATAAAATAGAACATAAAAACGTTAAGCACGGTTTAGAACAAGGTGATACATCACTTTAGGAATAGTTATTGGACGAATTGATACCTCTTTCCCATTCTAAAGTGACCATCTACACAAGCAACAAAGATTAGGATGAAAATACAAAGCATCTTCATACTGCCGCTTAATAGATCTGTAATAATAAAGGTAATAGTTTTATTCATTTAAGTATTACTTTTATCATTTTTCGACCAATTTACAGCCTGCATGTTATTAATGCTTTCACAGCGCGGCTACCGCTATCACAAATGGACTCAATACGTGCGAATGCTTCTGCAAACATGCCCCATTCAACTTTTCGGCATATCAACAAAATGTTTCGTACATGAATAACACGTCATGTTTTTCTTCTTTAATTTCATCATATACCTGTTTGCAAAACTCCCTTATTATTTACAAATTGCTTAACATATAAAGATAAACATGCTAAACATGCAAACCAAATGACGAGAATAGGATTGTTCCCAGCAATGTTCTCAGCCATATATATATATATATATATATATATATATATATATTATATATATATATATATATATATATATATATATATATATATATAAGCGCAACATATGGTGTTTGATCAAATGAAAATTCGTATGGTTCGTCCAAAAATTTAAAGGTTCATACAATGATTCACACAATTATAAGATTGTACAATATTGACAATATTTATTTCAAGAATATGAAATTTCTGTTCTGTGATTGAGTGGTGGAACACCCTGTGAATAAGATTATTCTCTTGGAAGTTTACACATTTTGCGCACTATTTTTGCTTTTCAGATTCCCCATTGATTTTGATCGTTGCTTTCAAGCCTTTGCCACAAGGTAGGTCTCAACGCAAAAACAAATAAATAATCTATTGGACTTACTTTTTCTCCTTTGGCGAAGGTTGAATGAATAAAAATAGATGGTCAACAGATTTGACCTACCAATTATCGTTGCAAAGGGTTTGACTTGCAAAGTGTCCAACGCTGCTGTGCCACTGGAATGTGGAATGTGGAATGTGCAGGTAGAATGAGAATGATGTGATCTAATTATGGTGAATTAATATCAACGGTAAGGCCAAACAAATGTTTGTTGTTTTCGTCAAAATAATGGATTGGGAAAGATTGGGAAATAATGGATTGGGAAAGTTTTTATTGTAAGCTCTACTGACGTTTTGACAGGTGGTTCCACAATGTAAAATGAATATAAGCAATTTTGTTTTTATTTTTATACCAATTTGTACCTAACAAAACAGTATTTTGCTCCCATATAACAGATATTTGACTGGTTTGCAAAACTGGTTGTTTTAATCTATTTTCTTAGTTGCTTTCTTTAATCTTTATACATGTATAACGACTATCATACGCAAATGTTAAAGAAAATAACATGCTCATCAGTTACATATATAAGTATATGATCATCTGAAATTGATTATAACAAAACTATTCCCGACATTGGGGCACACAAATATTCCCTTAAAGCATTCATGAAATGAGGTTTTCAAGCACTCTTTCCTTGCATAATATCAATACCTCATCTTATGAGGTATTGATAATATAAATGTTTTTACCCCAACTTTGCGATCAAATGTTATTACCCATCATATTTCCCCTACATAAATGTCTGTGCCTGCTTAGTGAAGTCTTGCAGTGGGGCACATTTAGATTGGGACAATGGAGTGATTTGGCTTTCAGAGCCCTGTTTGTCCATTAATGTTTGTCAAATGGTACTGGCCTGTACTTTCAGCAAAACACAATAACCATGGTCATGGTCAATGTATTATTAACCATAACAAACGCTGGAATTAATAGATTGTATCACATTTATCACAAGTCATATCTGAAAGTAAATGTAAATATACAACTGTCATATTTGTATCTATTAACTATCAGCAAATTAACAGAATACAACCATCGGTCATGACAAAGAAATCAGGGCCACAAATACATTTTTCAACATAAGCATCTCTGTGAAAAACATATATCATGTTTATTTGACATCTAAAATACATTTTTTTACAATTCCGCATCTTGCGCAGATATCTGATGTGCTGCTAAAATATTTTAAAACTTATTTGTGCTATTCATTGTCTAAAGCTTCACTTCAAATAAAATTCAAATGAAAATAATGAAGCACTTTGTAAAAATCCGATTTGCAACAACATATTAGTCTTTGTGGTTTTAAAACAGTTTTCCTTTTGTCTTAATTTTGAAAATATGATAGAAAATCCAAGTTCTTCCCACTGAAACATGTTTGTGCCATGAATAGCTTCCCCCTCCTCCCAGGTCATTATACTCAAAACAGGTGGTAGCCCCCCCCCCTATAATAGGTAATTTGCAGAAGGCAAGAATATATTGCAGTGGCAACTGCTGTAGTAGCTCAGCTCAGCCTCTACTTGAGTGCTAGACACTAATAACATGTCCATATATGGACAATAATCCACCTCGCAGGTGCCCGTATGCCGTGCCTGGAATTCAGGTAATACGTCACTGGAAATATGGGTTGTTGTTTAGGGTTTTATGAAGCTCTGGAGGTATCATTCGTGCCTCGCACTTCGCTTTTCACCTTCACTATATTCGGGCTTCTACTTCGCTATATTCGCTTTTCTACTTCGCCATATTCGCCCTTCTACTTCGCTATTTTCGCATTTCTACTTTGTTATTTCGGCCTTCGTCTTCTAATTTTCTCCCTTCGCTTTTAGCAAACTTTATATACTACAGTAAGCTGCTCACTGATTGGCTACTTGGCAATGCAATACGAAGTGCGAAGATAAGAAACGCGAAGATAGCGAAGGCAAAGTGCGAAGATAGCGAAGGCGAAGGGCGAAGATAACGAAGGGAAAGGGCGAAGATAGCGAAGGGAAAGGGCGAAGATAGCGAAGCACGAATGATACCTCCAGAGCTTCATAGGGTTTCCCTGTTCTATATTTATGTCAATCAATCAGAGCAATTTCCTCCAAAATAGTGACAATATTCGCCCGCTGCACAACGAGAGGACCTTGATAGTCCTAATATAGATTTGGACTGCATAGTCTAACTTGAGTGCGCTGCAGTGGAGCTTCTACTCGAGGCTGCTGCAGTGGTAGCTGAAACTTGAGGGCGCTGTAGTGACAACTGTTACTTGAGGGCGCTGCAGTTGTAGCTTCTACTTCAGATAGCTGAACTGGCAGGGGCAACTTGCGCTTGTGACCACAATGTACTATCCACTATATTATCTGAAACTTTCCTAATTCACTGAATATGCTTAAAATATGGCTCTGCACTAGTTCTGGTTATTTCTCAATCGAAAAATTACTTAATATTCATTTAGAAGCAAAGAATATAGATCATTACATCACAAAGTGAAAAATAAAACATGAACATGACCAGAAAGTGTGACAAGATTTAAAAGAATTGCTGTGTGAGGTCAAAGAACGTATACGAGTCAATACGAGAAAGTAAAAAAAGAAAATATCGGTGAGACCACTTGATGGAGGATTTAAATATTGAGAATACCAACCTTAAGAAAAATTCGCTTAAAGGGTCAAATTTTTAGGAAAAAATGGTGTTTCAACCTTGTAGACATCAATTTTAGAGGGAAAAACGCATCAGCAAGAAATACAATTTGCAACATAACTTTAAGCGCAACATACAATCTGAGAGCAATAATAAATATCATATTGCTGTCAGTTACAATCTTTTGCAAATGTCTTTTACATTAACAAGACATTCAGCTTGATTACTTTACTTAACATCTATTTTTGGGCAAAATATAGACTTTCATAGGAATTTTTAACTTAACATCAATTACAGTATCTTAGCAATGACATTTGCTTTAAAAACAGCTATTCAACAGTTCTATTATTATTTTATGAATTTAAGACAGGTTTTAAACAATTCATATGTCTGAAAAATGTTTGAATTGGGCAGTTTTAAAGCCAAACCTTTATGATAATCAGGCAGAGAAAATGCTTTAAAGTCAATCCATTACAAAATCATAATTATTTATTCATGATTTTTGGTTCCTAGCGCCTGAATGGTGTATAGGGCCATAGTATCAGGCTCTGGCCTATGCATGGGCCTGTCAACAAAAAGTTGCCATTTTACTATCTTATCAGCAATGTAAGATGCAGGCTTCATATTCTTACCACACATGAATCCCACGAAAGCCTAAATTGGATGACCTCAGCTATGTCCTTGACATGGTCATAGGCTTTAAATTGTGACCAAAATATTTGACGTTATAACTTGCTGTATCTTAAGAAACAAAACCTATATATTCGTTTAAAAACTGGACAACCTCCACATCGGATGCACCAGTAGTGCCAACACCTCAACAAACTTTGTTCAGCTGACCAGTGGTCTATTGCAAACATCTGCTTAGTAAAGTCTTGCTCACAGTGGGGCACCCTCAGATTGGGACAATGGAATGATTTAACTTACAGCCCTGATTTGGCTTACAGCCCTGTTTGTCCATTACTGTTTGTCCATTGGTACAGGCCTAACACCCTGACAGACTACAACACCCTGCCACGTGCTTGTATACATGGGGGCCAAAAGAATACAGCTAGTACTTGGCACTTTCAGCCAAACACAGTAACGATGGTCGGTATATTTTAATTGATTTTAGTGAGATAGCTTGCTTGTATCACAGTTTTGTGACCACATGTCATTTAACATACCCCAAATCTTTGTAAATCGCCTGTGACCTCTGTGATTTCATGAATGCTTTAAACATGAGAAAACGACTGTTTTACATCTGGATATTGAAGAAAACAGATTAGCCTTTGCATACAAACATGCCCTGTTGCCAGTGAGTGCATAATCAAGAGACCTGCAGTATGTCCTTTGCATGCGCACTCAGTGTGCTGTGTTGGTGCACATGAAATTAGTTGAACTGTTTCTTGCCATGACTTGGCTACAAGGTTGAAAATAAACACAAGACATACATAACTTTCTAGGATATGAGGGCAATATATTTTTAGGAGTTAGTTAATCAGGATATTGTTGCATGCCACAATATCAATATTATTAAAATGGCATTAGAAATCCTATCACCTATCAAATATGGCAACTTGTCAGACCCATGTTGAAAAAAATAGGAAAGGCACGCACCATTGGTTGCTTGTCATTAACAGGATAGATTCAATACAACTGCATTTGATGTTAGGTTGTTAAAATCCATTAAAGTTTAACTTTGTACTTGAGGGCCAACAGTTCTAAGAGATTGTGAAATTGTGATTTTGCAACTTGTTCAGCAACAATGACCATATCAGATCGACTTTCCAGCCTTTTAACCAGTGTCAAAGTATTACTGCTTGCAGTTCCACTTGTATGATCCCCCAAAACATCTATTTGACACAGATCCTTTCCTTTACCAACTCTGCTAATGGCACAGTTCTCCACACACGTAGATAAAACTTGCAAAGAAAGATCTGGAATGCGTATGGGACCATGCTGTCTGCAAAACACTTGCAGATCAAGTCACTTTCTTGATAGACTGTGGCATGGCATTTATTTTGTCAAACTATACAGCTTTATATGACTTGAAAGGCATATTTCAAGAGGCTGGTTATCAGTTACAAAAATGGCTAGTACATACTTCACTATTAGGAAGCCATGGCTTGAATAACTTGGAGAATCAAGCAGTTGGGGTCTAACATAGCCATAAAGATAGGACTTCTGCAAACAAAAATCCTATTCCACAGCATTTGGGCGAACTCCCCAAGGAACCCTGGTCTATGGGTAGGAAATCGATGTGGTGAAGTGTTCAGACATCTTGAGCACCTACTCTCTACTCTCCAAATTCGTTTAACAAGTGTCCAAAAGAAGAAAAACTGAACAGCCTGGACCAGTACTCACAGATGTGAGTTTCCAATTTGAACTTCAAGACCATAAAATCCAATCTTTCTGCTGTAGGTATTTTATTTGGGGTATATTTTGGGATTTATCTATAAAAACTAATATTCACATGCCTGACCAAGTCTAAGCTTGAAGATCAAGTCTAAGCTTGAAGTTCATCAGAACTTCTTAACATAGAAAACATCAAACCATGTATGTTATAAACAAAAGCGTCTGCTCTGCTCATTTATACACGCCTTCAATATTCCCTATCTTCTGCTTTGATTATAGCATACCTTATCTGATAGCCATCATTGCTTCTTTTGGGCATGTCCATCATATTGCATTTTATATTTTGTAACTTACATTAATGATGCTGCCACTGTAGCTGCTAATTGAGGGCGCTGCAGTGCACAGCTGTTAGGTTTTGACACCAGATAGCACATTGACGGGAAAGGCTTTCATAAAAAGAATAAGAAGTTTAAAGAAGTTCATGATCCTGAATTAAATGATTCATTATGCAGACCATATAAACATTTTACTGAGCAACTTTGAAGTAAAAAGGACATGGTGCCAATGAAATTGAATCAAGAATCTCCATCCCCAAAGATGGCTAACCCCTCTTATCTTTAGGGATCTGTCATATTGAAATGGCGATATGTATAAGCGTGCTTTAAAATTTCAAACATTTGAGGCAAGTGTCTATTTCCTATGAAACACTTACATTATTTAAATATTCAAACATATGAACCCTTCCATGATGAATAGCTATTTCAACATCAACAGCAAATGATATGATATGAGTGAATCACATCACAACATCAAATTCCATATTCGGTGGTAAAGATGGTCTCGGTTTTGAGTTTTACGATCATTTTTTCCTCTTTGTGTTGCCTGCATGGTCATGTCCATAATGATTCGGATTTGTGTTATCATGTATATGTCATGTTGCGAAAGAAAGGTCTCAGGTCAATATTTGAAGAGAATAGGCATTGAATCACGGCGACAGGTTATTATCTGACCTGATATGGCCTAATTTGTGATAATGGGTCTTAATACAAACAAATTAGGCTTTCAATCATTCACGATGTTTTGCTACTGTGCGTTGACAATCATCAAGTATTTAAACCTGTCTAGATTTCATCACACACTGACAGATGTTAAGTACATTTTTCATCAGCATAATTAACAATAGGATCACTTTATTTGATTTTAAATAGAACGTTTACACTTTTGTAATATTATAATATACGTATGTGTTAAACTTTACAAGTGACACGAATCATATAATCTATACAAACTTTGGAATGTATCACTTCTGCAAAGAACTGAATATGACTTCATCAGACGACAACCTTTGCTTATAATATCCTGTTGACGGTGGAAATATTTATATTTCACAATATTAAACTTATATTTGACTTCTTGTCATACATAGCACCATTAATGTCTTTGTAGATAAAGCTTTTCTAACATATTTATACAAATCACGAGGCATAACTGAATGTGATTGGGAATGTTATAACTATAATTACTACTATCAAGCATAATGTAAGCTGGACTTGCTAAGACTTCAGATCTTCATAACAAGGGAATAGTACCATCTATATTTCTTCCCGTTCCTGTTTATTGTTTTGAGTATATTGAAGCCGCCTGGGCGTTTCTCTTGCCAGGATGGCTGAGGTAACAACAAGATACACTGAAGAAGAATTAAATTGTCTGGAAGCAAGACAACGATGTTGAAATTGTTCAGTCCAGATCAAGGTCATCTTCAGGTTGGAGTGAGGCTGAGATACCGGCAGCTTCGACACCACCCCCTGCAGCCTCTAAAGATGGGGTGTCTGATTTCAGGATGTTGCATGCCATGGACAATATATTGACACAAACTGTACCTTTAGACATGATGTCATTTATATTTTCCGGGATGAACTTTGTCACATTGTCTTGTATTTCCATCGCCTTTTGTCTTCCCTTAAGAAGCAGTAACCTGGGTAGATCGCCAAACAGATCAATGGCCTCCACGAAGAAACTCTGAAGTCTTTGATTTTCCAGAGCCTTCTCCAGTCTGCCAAACACAGCTGCCACCTGGAGACTAAGGTTCCCGGCCTTCCACTCTTCAGGTTTGGTCTCCTCCATCATCCACAACATTATTGTTTTCAATACATAAGAGCTCAGGTATCTCTCGTCCACCTCAATGGGTTTGATATGAACATAGAAGATAGATTTTGAAATCAGATAGCAGGCATACTGGACCTCTGATCTGGTTTTGGCCAGCAGTTTTTCTGCTACAGAGAATGAGAGTCTCCATTCGTGCCTGCCGTCTCCGCCGCTAGGGGGACTCTTCGGAACCACATGACATCCACTTTCCACAATCTCATCAAACACCTGCTTGGAGGGCCAATATTTCCTCCTGCAAGTTGACATCCAGGATTTTGCAATGTCTGGCCAGAATGATAGTTTCAGACATATAACACTATCCACATATATCTTTGGCATATCTAAGTTTTTGCCAACAAAGGCCCCCAGATCAAAAGGCAGACCTCCCATTTGCCCAATGTGGGAGAGATGAGAGGCCATGTCGATGACTGCACATGCGGATGGACCTTCCACTGTGGTTGCATTTTGCGGGTCACCAAGGACAGCCAAGTGAGCCATCAGCTGCTTGACCTTCATTGTGTCTATGTACTCACCATCCAGAAAGTCCGGAAACCTATCTCTGAGAGAGAAATTAGCCATTGGGGTAAGCTCCCTTTTATCCAGTTCAAGTATATATGGATACAGACAATCTTTGAAGGGTTGGCCACCTTTCATTCTGTAGAAGCCAGTACAGGCCTCAAGTGGTTCCAGAATGTCACGCTCCTTGTCTTTTGGAATAGTCCCCACCCAGAACATGATGTCCACCTCTGGATTGGGAGTTTTGTCTCTGAACCATCGGCAGACCCCCGCCCTCTCTATAGTACTTCCTGTCTGCAGCACATGCTTCCGGAGAAGTTGTCGTTCCAGAGTACGGTCTACTCCAGGAAGGTGGACAGCTTGCCAGTCCATCCAGGTGAAAATCCCTTCACTTGCTACATCGCAATATTGCATGTCCATCTGGATTACTGGACCAAACTGCTCCATCAACAGACTGCTTGGATCTTTGTTACCCTCCTTTCCAGCCATGACAGTGAGTGGTGACCTAAAAGAATAAAAAACAAAACTGTACTTTATTTCTTTCTTACAAAACAAAAACCCCAAAATAGAGTTTTCCAATCACTTCCTGTGAATCTCCCAAAATACCATGAATACTGAGTGCATCTGTAAACATGGTATAATTTGAATTACTTCTTCGCCCATGAATGCATTGTTCATCATGCAGATATTAACAGAGCTCAAATAATGGTACAGTGCATAATATGTTGTTTTCCCCTTTAGCTATCCACTAGTAGGTAGTGGGAGAGCTTGAATTACACCAGCATAAGACAATGGCTTGATTTCAATATCAGCAACTCATATAGAAGTTTTTTTGGCGTATGCAACAACACTTAAGACTCGTACACCATGTACACCAGCTTGTCACTGTTAGTACGTCGTTATTAAGGCGGTAACACGATAATCCAACCTACCAATATGGTGCTATATCTGTGCAGCCTCTCGTATGAGCCGGGTGATATTGGGGGATGTTGAGAGCAGACTTGTTTTGGTGGTGAGTCAACCATAAAGCGGGTTATTCAGCTGTCCGCCATGGTTATTCCGCCAACATGACATGGATACATCATGCAGGATTTCTCAGAAGCGAACATTTGCTGCCACCTGGTGTTTCCTGCTTCCAAAGTTCTAATTCTTGGATATGCCCACCACTGCACAGCCAATGATTTATAATTATACTTTCAACATGTTCAAACTTTGGTGGATCCTGGAATATTCAAGTGAATAAAGATCATTTAATTTTTAAGCAAAAATTTCCCCTGCATTTAAAATGAAGTGTACTCCAATATTACCAATTATATATAGACGTTTACTGATGTCCAAACCATAATTTACTTGTGAATAAAGTGCATGATATTATGTTCACCATACATAGTCGTCAACTGTTCATTCAGTTTTGCATACTAAGCTGATTATTCCAGTTTTGCCTCATATGTCACGATAATGTAACCTTTACCCCGGCCTTTCACATTTGAGTTAATATTTGTTTTCCTTTATGACAAACTAATACTTTATATTGTATAAGTCATAGTTCATAGGTCATGAATATGTAACGTAATTGTTATTTCCACATACATTTATATAAACACACAGTGTCCACCTTCTTGGTGTTTATCGTTATGATATAATATAATCCTCTTTACAGGTCATATAAAACTCAGATACAATCTGGCCTGGATCATTTTCATTGATTCTTTAATTAACTATTCACACATATAACAGAATTATTACATAGTATGGTTCAATTATGGGGCATAGAGGTCTATTAATATATGACAAAGGCTAATGTGTCTGACAGATGTCATAAGCAGCTGTAGTGAGCTCAGATTAATTCATTGCCCAGTTTGTTTTCCTTTCCTGTGATCTTATCTAATTAGTGAGATTATGTACTCGTATTAATTCCACAAACGGATCAAATCTTTGGAGATTGGACTGGCTACTAACTTAGGACATATTATTTTTACCAATTACCATATAGTCAGGGTTCAAAATAATGGGTAATCTTATTATGCGATGTATGAGTTAGGTAAGAAAAAAGTATTTATGTACATGTCACTGTACATGTAGAGGGCATATTAATTAGAATACTCAACTAAGCACGTGCAAAGCTTCTATTATTGCGTTGTGTCACATTTTCTGACTTAATCTAATGTCAATGTATAACCTTGGAGTATACTACTCCAAGGTATAACTATCTCCTCTTCTATCAATTCTATTATGAAATATTTGTAGCTAAGGGGCGATCCATTTGATTTTTGTGGGGTGGGGTGGGACAGCAGTACTGGATGAATAATTTTTTTTTCTTTGGTAGGGTGGATGAATATTTTTTTTTTCTGGTGTGGGGTGGGTGAATAAATTTTTTTTCTGGTGTGGGGTGGGTGAATAATTTTTTTTTCTTGTTAGGGGCGATCCATTTGATTTTTGTGGGGTGGGGTGGGACAGCAGTACTGGATGAATAAATTTTTTTTCTTTGGTAGGGTGGATGAATAATTTTTTTTTCTTTGGTAGGGTGAATGAATAATTTTTTTTTCTGGGATGGGGTGGGTGAATAAATTTTTTTTCCAAAATCTCCCACCCCACCCCACAAAAATCAAATGGATCGCCCCTAATCCTATAGCTGGTGCCTCCAGATAACACGTCAGGACAGTTCTTTTATTTCATAAATCAGTAATAAGACACAAGCCTCAATGCCAGACTCTTAATTAACCCTAATACCTGTGGTAGGTAAACATTTCTATCACCTAAAATTCATATTCATAAATTCAGAATATATTATCATGTTTTTATTTGACCAAGCCTTTATTTTTCCTATTCCAATAAGTGAGTAGTGTGTGCCCCGGAAATGTGGTCTATTTCAGTGTTCTCATATACCACTCGTTAATGACACATGTATGAGAGCTCTTTTGGGGATATCATGGATATCTTTCATATTTCAAAATTTGGCTGTCTACTGTCTATTTCACAAAACAACCTTGTTGGTAATAGTCCAACCAATTCACACACTAAGAACCCTGCCCTTTCAAAAAGTGACAGCCAAAATATATCATACAATCAGAATTGACCAGCTTCAGGTCACGACATGTGACCCGTTGGCTGACCGAGACGCTAACTTATCAGAATCTGTCATCAATCAGTTCACAGTATGAATAATCATGACTTGTAATCGGTCCTGTACACTATAAGATAATGCAAACAGCAGACTATTGCCGGTTAGGTAATTAAGGATGACGTCAGCAAACCCTACACCCTGCTCTTTGAAGTTGCTGTAATGACTACTACTGTGTATCTGTTTGACAACCACACTGGTAAATGCAAGCTTTAACTTAAGGTTGCGATTAAATTGTGCTCTTCACAAGATTTATACAGGATAACATCAAAGTAAATTTTCATCAGGTTTCAAAATACGTGTTTTTAGATGATCAATACCAGATTTTATATTCATAACTACACTATGTCACCCAAAGATGTCTATGCGACACCACATAGGGATACAGGTGTTCATTATCCAACATGTGAAATCATATGCACTCTTTGTGGTCTATATATTCTGACACATGTAGTATATGTCACATACAATACACATGGCAAAACAAGTATATGTGGTGTCCTTTTAAATTATCAGTCTCGCAATATTATACATATACATAATATATATATATATATATATATATATATATATATATATATATATATATTTACATAATAGATATATATATATACAAACACCTGCTTAGTAAAGTCTTGCTGACTATGTGCAACTTTCAGATTGGGACAATGGAGTAATTTGGCTTGCAGAGCCCTGCTTGCCAATTAATATTGTCCATTGATACAGGCCTGTCGCATGTTTGTATACTTGTAGCCACCTGGTGGTCAAAAGAGTAAATGCAATGTTGTGCCAATTATAGTTATCTATGATATTATCCTAATTAAGTGGAGGTGTTTTTAACAGGCATGCATGTCTCCCTATATTTCAGGCTCTACCAGTCTTACCAGATGAGGGCATTATTCAGTGCATTTTGGTACCACACAATAAGGGATTATTAACACTGGTATTTCATTTTATATTGACTTTCAGAATCAAATAATAATGTTGGGATGTCTAAATTTTAAATAATCAAGAAATAGAATTTTCTGATAAATCTTTTTTAAAAACTTTTATAGAAATCATGAAAATATGCTATTTTGTGCTGTAAAATGTCTTTTTGTGCCAATCTTACAGGATAAAGATTATCAAGTAGCATTTAACCATGAAAATCATTTATATTTGAATGTTACCTTCTGATTTTCAAAGAGTCTGAGAGCATGCATTTTGTCTATTTGATAAGCATCAAGTTCACAATGGACATTTTATAAAGTTTTTTTCTAATATATCCTCACATTGTTATCTCTCTCGGCTTTGTATATTTATCATATAAAGTGCAGCTATTGACATGCGCACCATGTGGCTTATGTGTCATTGGAACATGCAAGTATTACAGAGGCGTTTTTGGGGGCTGTTGACATTGTCAAACACTGTACCAGGCAAAGGAACGTGATATGGATTAATCTGTACTAGGTCTATCTCATATTCACATAAATTAAACATAAATGACAAATCACTGTTCAAAAGACTCAGTTGAAAGTGAAACGCAATGCCCTATCTCTATTAGGCCACCATTACAATGCCTCATGTAATACCATTGTAAATGCCTCACTTTCAAAATTATATGTATTGACCTAGAATATCTGTGAACAATATCTATCAAATGGCAAAAATATTCATCTTTCTAAAAGCATAGTATGAAGTGAGGTTGACCATTGAAATTTTTCTTCAGGATCTGTTAAAGCACCACCTATCTTGAAAACAAAGAATAGTACATAGAAATATAGGAATGAGTCCCTCAGAGCAAAGACCAAAATATAGTCCATTCTATTCGTCTCATAACATAGACAAAACAAGCCATTATTGTAGTATTAATTAGTGCTATTTGATTGGTGTCTTCTCTTATCTTCATCTCGTTATCATAATGCATAGTAAGGGGGAGTAGGAAGTCATCAAGCACTACTTTCGTATGCCCTGTTCCCACATATCAAATAGTAAACTCAGATCCAACCATGGTCAGTGTATTTTGGTTGATTTTAGTGAATAAAGGTCGCTTTTATCACAGTTTTCGTGGCCACATATCATTTAAGCACCCCCGGAACCTCTGTAAAAGTGCCTGTGACCTCTGTGATTTCATGAATACTTTAATTCCTTTAATCAAAACTTACATTAAATATAGCCACATCACTATCACGTATCAACCCACTGTAGGTGTGAGCGATAATTACGCTGATTGGAGTACATTGTGGGAAGGTATATACCTTTGTATCTGGTTATGAACACTGTTGCCCCAGATACATTGTTAATCTATATTTTATTAGTGTTATTCTAATTGGTATATTCTCTTTTCAGTGCCATTTGCTCATTTCATAAGTACATAAATATTATTCATATGGAATATATAAATGTCATACAGTAACATCGTTGCCTGCATTAAATACAGCCACGTAACTATCACGTATTAACCCACTTGAGGTGTGAGTGATAATTACACTGATTGGGTGTACATTGTGGGAGGGTATTTACCTGTGTATCTGGTTATGACTACTTCTGTTCTAGTCATTAATACATTCGTAATCTGCATTTTATCAGTATTATTTTAATTGGTAACTGATTCTCTTTTCGTTGCCCTTTGCCCACTTGAAAAGTATATGGATATTATACATATTGGAATATATGAATGTAACACAGTAACATCCATCTAATCCTAAATAATATATCATAGCCAATGAACAGTCTGCAAGTTCAGAGATATCGGACAAAGGTTGATGATGTAAGATAGTTAGTCTAATGATGTGGTCATTAGTAGGGTAATAAGGGAATACATCTGCTAATTAGTTCTGAATGTTATGATAACCCAGTCCTGCCTATTGAATAATGGAACGCTTGGACATTATATCAACCGGTCAACTCCCATACATATATGAATCATATATTGGGAGAACTACGTGATGGATATTAATGACAAATGGCAGGATATAAAGGAAGGATGTTTTGTGCATGTATTATGTGTATTCATAATTAAACATCTTAAAATAAGTTCCATGTCACAACCTGGCAAGAGACAGGGTTGGCAGGTGTTATACCTGGTATGACCACATAAGTTAAGATTTTTTGAGCTGAGAAATAGAGGCACATTAGCAGCTGTTGTCATGACTCTCTGAGATATGTCTCCAATATTAATCATGGTGTGGCGAAATTCTGCTCAAGAATAGTTTGATGCTAGCATTCACTACAGCGACCCCAAATATTAATTGACATTACCAAATAAAATATGATCTAACAGTACAAACAGTTGCAGATATGATCTCAGATATGATCTCAGAGTTTTCTTCCTTTAGTGCCTTCTTTTCTGACACTGATTCATAATTTGAATTTCTTGTGTGAACTTTTGGCTAACAATCGAGGCAGCTAGTGCAATTCACTGGATATAATTATCACAACCAAGATAAATCAAGTGACAGTTTTGGTTTCCATTGGCACCTCGCATCATAAATCTGTGCAATATTGGCAGGATGTCAGATGTGGGCAGCGAGGATTCCTGTCAGACAGGCGGGGTTGAAAAAGGACAAGGTCTGCAGAACCTATGATGTAAGATATTAGAAGTTATCTCATACTTGGTGCCTCAAGAGAGTGTTCTGCACATTTACATAATTTTGAAATGACTAAGATGTTTGTCTCAATATATTTGTTTAGAAATGTCATAAAATTTGTCAATTATAAAATAAATGTAATCAGTCTTAGGCCAATTCGTCAACAATTCATGTGTTAATTTCTCTGAAATGAACATGATGACTGTCTGGGCTTGTTTTGACCTGGAGCAGACGACATTTTAGATCTGGGTCATGGGGACCTTGAAACACAGTCAGGTAGGACCCCGGTTGGTAGAGACTGCAACCTTTTGTGGGTATCTCTTAACTGATGACTGTTCACCCAGTTGAGACAGAATTACACCCATTTCATATAATGTTTTATAGGTGGCCTAGTTTCACTGCATGTAGTAATGTAAAATTGATTACATTATGTAAGTGAGCTGAGAACTTGAATGACCCACACACAACATAGTGTTGTACCTATTACCATGTTTTCACTGATTTGCTTTGAAGATAAAATTAATTGCAAACCCCATCTATCTGCAGTGGGCAAGTATGAGATAAAGACAAGAACATGAGTTTGTGTTGTGTTCAGGGAGACAGATCTCTCTTATTGGTTCTGGTGGAAGGATCTCACTCGTCCTTCGGATTCTTGAGATCCTTCCACCAAAACCAACTTGAGAGAACTGCACTCACATGTTCTTGCCTTAATATTATTATCATGCAGTGTGGACAAGTGCTCCCAGGTCACAGTCTGTGTGTTCCCTATACAAACCAGTCCCAATGAAGAATATAGGCTAGACGTGAGCATGCATGCCAACAGTCTGCATGAATGCTTTTCGAGTAACCTCTTACATTTTGAGTAACCTCCTATAAATCTAAAAACAATTATACTTTCATAACGAGACCTACTTGTGGCCTCAATGGATTGTCATGTCGGAGGTCCTTGACATGACAACTCTCCCAGTCTCCAAGGACAACAGGTTAACCAGGAGTTGTTGCTGATAAGCTGGCGTTGTAACCAACTGCTCCATGAACAAGGGCCCCTTGAAAATCAGTAGCCATTCCTATTTACACCTTATGAGATTTAAAGTAAAACTGTAAATGTTTTTTGCGTAATAGACTATTCCTGACTTTGCAGGTGAAACACTGGTGTAATGCCCCAGTCACATTTGCGCCGGGTGTCGGCCGGGAAGTAAGAAACTGCCGGCTTCACATCGTCACGGGCGCTGGGCAGTATATCAGCAAAAATTAAAATATGCCACGGTTGTGATCACATTATACACGGGTGCCACGTGACACCTGCAAGAAGACATGGCACAGACGACTTTAGGGCACCATAAATACGTCTGTATCATCTAACAGACGTCTGTAAAATATCTTCAAGACGTCTGTAAGAAATTCTAAAGACGTCTGGTAAATGAAACAGACGTTTGTAGGATATCGTAGGGAGTCCTTAGGATTATTTGACGATTGCCTGGGAACAAATAAATTTAAATCCTATTATCACCGTACGATGCCATACGGCAGCCCTAAGATAATCTTAAGATATGCCCGCGGGATGCTACCGGGAGACCGCCGTGTACTTTCAGATGATGTTTGGTGAGGAGACATCGTGAAAACGCCGGCAACTTTTATGTTGCAGATGAAAGTTCCTGATGACCCATACAATGTCTGAAAACTTCCCAATTATGGTCAATGATATCCCTGTGGCCTCATGGCACCCTGGCTTGCCGGCCGATTTTGTGAAAAATGGCCATCGACCAGGCATCTTTACTGAAATCGGGTCAAATATGACTGGAGTATAAGGACCAATTGTGAGGGATTAAGAAGTCGAATAAGGCAAAGCTGCGAAAGCATTCGCGCATATCGTGTTAGCAGCAAAATCATTTGTGATATCAGTAGCCAAGCTGTGAAAATAATCACAACATGGTGATGGTTGTAAGCTGGTCGAAAAGTACCTAAAATCTCTTAAGGACCTAACAGGCAATGTTTCATAACGTTATTATAACCGAAAAGTGTGCCCAAAACGTACTCACGTCAAAATACTACTGTGTCATTTATAATCATTCATCTACTGTGTGTTTGTATTTTTGTTTTTTAAAACATTAAAGGATTGATATCTTCCTTTCATTGGTCTCTGTTGTGCACACATTTATTCCTATTTAGGAGATAGTGTTTACCTTGGATCAATCATTAGAAGGTAACTTAATGCCAAAAGCAAACAATTAACTTTTTCCCACATCAATCCTAGCTGCGGTAAAACAGTTGTTATTCCTCTCACTATATTTGGTAATCCCACACATATCATACAGCTCTAAATACATAAGATGATTCAAGGGTAAAATCAATGACATGATAGAGCATTGGCAGCAAGTGCATTATGGGCCAGAGACGTTAGATACATTGAGGGATGAAAGTACGCCCACACATCACACTACTGTTGCAACATTGTGCTTCACAGCTGGCAGAAAGGAGAAAACTCCCGCATATATCACTGTAGAGAAGCCACCCAAACATAGCATCGTTATTGTGCCTCACAACTGGCTGAGAGGAGCCACCCATACATAACATTAGTGATATGTCTCACAGCTGGCAGAGAGGATAAGCCACCCATACATAATATCAGTGATATGCTTCACAGCTGGCAGAGAGGAGAAGCTACCAACACATGACTATAAAATTGTGCCTCACAGCTGGGAGAGAAGAGAAATTCCCCACATATAATATCAGTGATATGCTTCACGGCTGGCAGAGAAGAGGAACCACCAACACATAAGATCATTATTGTGGCACGTCCATCAGTATATCTCCTCTCTGGCTTAAGACAGCTGCTTGTTTGGCTCCAACAGTCTAGCTGTTTCATTATACAGGGAAGTGAGAATCCAGAGTACTATTATTCCCCGCATGTTTCACATCTACTGCCACACCCCATAACCGAATGCCCTGCATTCCAGAGAATTATTTTAAAATAAAATATTTTCAACAAAGCTTACTAATACAAGAGTTAGGCTGGGGTTTTCTGGAAGGCAAGTTTGGGAATGATATTGGCGAAATCGCTAATACTGTATTGCTCAAATATACGAATCGAACAGATACGATATTCTAACAAAACGACCATGTTAAATCTACGTCAAAATCCTGATATTTTATCATGTAAAATACGGAACCGACCAAAAGTTATGCACATGCTTGTCGTTTTAAACATATATTTCACTATTTAACATGTACTGTGCTTGTAACATTCGGATATCAGGCCATACCTATATCGATTCGTTCTTTCAATCAAACTGAAAAAAGGACAATCACGAGGATAGAGTTAAATTGCAGGATTTCGTTCCAGATATTGCACGACCATACTTGCTGATTGTCTGGCGGGAGCCAGGTCTGTGTATTGATTGCTTTGGCCAGGGCGAATCGGGTTAAATGTTCACCAACATCCGTCTTCACACAGCTTTGTTTGCAGTGAGATGGAGCAATTGAAACACGGCATGTGCCAAAGTATGCTCTCCAATACATGTGGTTTCCTGTGATTTTGTCTTCTTGAAATTGTGTTGATTGGTTTGTTTTTCTAACCCTTCAACTCTGCTTCATCTAGAGCCATAGTGATGTCTGAGCTTAAATTACGTATTACCTTCAAGTGACCCCAATTATATTCATCATGCATCGAATGTATCATAAATAACACATCTTAACATGAACTATATGTATCTATACAGACATTATTTAATATACCGTGATATTTTGATCAGGTGAGTTTTATGCCATGAATCCCATGAAGGTGAAGATATTAAAACTGATCCAATATCTGGTGTAGTCTAGCAATGCTAATTCGTTGTCTTTGGTCGATTCTACGTCAGGGCATTTCTGCTGTAAAAAGGTGGTCAGCGAAACAGTTAATCCCAGAACAGGTAAACTGTCATACATAGAAGGCTATAAAACGTAGACATCTTTATTTCAAGGCGACCAGTTAGCTATTCTACATATTTAAATGAAAACATCACTAACTTCCCGCCATTGACAAGGCATGTACTTCATTACGTATTAAGCCCTTAAGAGAATATGAGACATACCTCGACCAACTTACGGCAGCTTTTAGTACTTTCACAGTTTGACCACCAATGTCACAAATTATCAACAGGTGTGAATGCACTCGCCGGTATACCCTATTCAACTTTATTATTTCCCATCCTGGTTCCATACCAAAGGCTTTCCTTTCAGAGTTTGGATCTGTCTATTAAAGGATTAACACGTCATGTCCTCTCACAGGAAGTATGGAAAGAGCATCTTTGCTTTCAAGACAGGAGGTCGTGGTGTATATAACCACTCAGACACCACGCATGCATTCGGCAAGCGGCTTTGTCTCAATTGTGGAGGCAGCGTTAAATATTCCACACCAAAGCTATAGATAAAAGCTTTCAATCCTACGCATTTCAGGTAATACTTCAGTGCACTCTCCATATGCAGCAACACAAATGAATGGTTAAGTCATGATCAGTGTTTCTAATATATATTGCTGCCAATTTTTTCTTGCTGATTTAACCCCTGTTTTGCACGCTAACTGAGAGACTTTCCTTACAGTAATTCTCCGTCTTATTACGGTCTGCAGTAATTTGTGTTTGTATTTTTGTACCCTGGTCATGTATAGCCCTCAGACAGCACCCCAAGCAATATACTGTATTTGCGTTGTTCATGGTGTACCCTACACTCCCAATAGTAGAATCAGGACGCTTTTTTGTTAACAAGGCTTTGTTGTTCATGTGATGAACATATATGACACATTAAAAAAAATCAATATGTATATATATATATATATATATATATATATATATATATATATATATATATATATATATATATATATATATATATATATATATATATATATATATATATATATATATATATTACAACAACTGTTGCCAACAGACTGCATAAAAGCCAGAGGTCAATCTAATATGTGACTTGAGGTAAATCTCATATGTGGCTTAAAGTCAATCCAGTATGTAGTTTGAGGTCAATCCAATATGTGACTTGAAATCAATCCAATCTGTGACTTAAGGTCAATCCAATATGTGACTTAAGGTCAATATAATATGTGGCTTGAGGTTAATCCAATATGTGACTTGAGGTCAATCCCATTGCGGCGACTACCCATCAAGTGTTAGTTTGGTTGCCTGCCTAATGAAGCTACCGCCCATTTCAGCAGCATACCGCACTCTAATTGACTTTCTCCTCAAATAATCAAGTCCACACAGACCTGTAACAGGATGATGGATTCAGAGTACCTAATGACTGATATAATGAACGTCCAACTTATCTTTATGATGATCTAAATGGTTCGTATCTTTATAATATAAGGATAGGAAAACTCTCATCCCCGCCATAACCAATGCTAACGAAAAGTATCCAGACAAAGCTATTAAGAAAAAAAACAAATTCTCAGCTGCCACCCTACTCTGCTAATCAGAGGTAGTCAATTCTCTACCGATGTGGTGGATCTCCTACTTCTGTTAAGCAAGGTACTATGGCTATGTATGCTCATTACCCGGGCTTATTACCACATACTTTATTTTTGTTATGTTTTAATGTGTTATTCCCTTTAAAAAATACCAAGCTCTGAATGGAAATGAAAAGGTGGTTTTATGACCTTTCTAGCAACAATGGTCGTAACAATTCGACCTCCAAGCCTTTTATTAAGTGGATACAGCCGACTGTGGGGGGTTGAACCCACCACTTCCGTCCTCCACTCATATAACACGCTAATATTGTGAGCAAAAGATACCGCTATTACCTGCTTTCTACATTGACAAAAAGGTCCGTTCATAGATGTGTGTGACTGGGGATGTCAAGGGATCTCAGCCAACAACAAATCAGCATTTTATTTTGACAATTCCTGCTTACTTTTCCCGGAATGGTTAGTTATTTTAAAACTGATGACATACCTTTCGCAGAATGATAGTGATTTGAAAATATTTTGACGGTATATATGATAGGAATAAATGGAAACAAAGATTTGTCACAAAATATATCTATATTTATTCCATCAGCCCATTTTGAGAGGTCAAAATGTGCAAATTTACAATTAAATCCCATCATTATATTTATTCGAACAAAGATGATATATAAAAGGTCAAATATGTAAATTTTGTATGTTAAAAGACCTTTGAAGTGGGTGGGGTCATATTCAATCAAAACAATGTCAGAGTGCAATGAAAGCTGAGATTAAATTTGTGTTGTACATACACGAAGTATGTCATTTAGAGCACCAATCATAGAAGTTGTCTACTTTTGAAAGTATTAACATTCACATGCTTACATAAAACAAGATGTCCAATAGCTAGGTATCACTGTAGCATAAATTGATATTTGCTTTTTCACATCTCGCCACAAGGTTCCTTATTATCACCTGTGAGAAGGGAAGTGTGCCAAGGTCAGTCTAATGGATGCTGGGGTTGTGGTATGTGACTCATTACCCTTACATCGGATGCAGGACTCAAAATCTGATGATGTCAAGCGTGCACTTAAAGAAGGGTCACTTGAATTTGAATCTTTTCCTAGGATTGGTCGCACAGGGGGAGGATTAGGGATTTTATACAAATCTGAACTCCCCTTCACAACCAATAGGGCCAACCAACCAGTAGTCACCACCATGGAGCTCATGGAGTCATCCATCACATTGAAGGGAAAAAAGATAACATTTGTGGTGATATACAGACCTGAACCATCTGATCGGAATAGATATACCTACTCTGAGTTCTATGATGAGTTCACCCAGTTGGTTGCACATTATGGTTCCTTTAGTCATGAGGTCATTTTCCTTGGTGACTACAACTTCCATGTCAACCTGCCCTTAAAGCCTGATGTCATTAAGTTTAATGACATCCTATCTACCTTTGATCTAACACAATGGGTTCAGGAACCAACCCATAGGTTAGGGAACACCCTTGATCTAATCATGACCTTTAGGGGTAATAAACTCATGAAGAGTCACCTGGTAGATGAGTACCTATCTGATCATAAAATGATTAAGATTTACCTTGATATTATACCTCCTAAACCCCCCAAAAAATCCATCAAATTTAGGAATTTCAAGGGACTAGATCTTGAATCCCTAAGAAGGGACATCAAATCCCTAACTGACAGAGACACAACTTGGGAACATTTATCATTGGAGGACATGGTGAATTATTATGATAGGGAACTCACGTCACTCATGGACAAACATGCACCTATCAAAGTTGCCATGGTCACCCAACGCAAACCTGTACCTTGGATGAGTGACCAATTAAAACTGGAAAGATCTCTCAAGAGGAGGCTTGAGAGAAAAATGAGCAAGACTGGCTCTCAAATTGACAAGGAGCTGTATAACTCTCAGAGGAACCAATACAACTCAATGCTTAAATCTGCTCAATCATCATATTTTTCCAACCTGGTTGAGGAAAACAAACATGACCCTAAAAAGCTTTTTAGAGTCATTGACACAGTCATGCACAAGAAAAAGGACACACCTATGCCCCAATCTGACTGTGAGACTACTCAAGCTGAGAAGTTCAACACATTCTTTCTTGAAAAAATAGAGAGAATCCGCCTGAACATTGATAACGCTCCACCCTGCCAAACTTCGCCACCAGGTGACACTGCGAACAATAGTACTACATGTCTGGAAAGGTTCACACCCTTAACCATTGACGACGTACAGAAATTGGTCAAAAGGTCTGCAAAGAAGTCATGTGACCTGGATCCAATTCCAACCTGGCTCTTACTTGACCTCTTAGATGACCTCCTACCAATAATTACTTCCATCATAAATAAATCACTGATGGAATCAGCAGTATCGGAAAATATGAAAATAGCCATCATAACACCCCTGCTGAAGAAACTCGGTCTAGAACTGGTTGAAAAAAACTATAGGCCTGTTTCCTACCTAACATTTGTCTCTAAACTAACCGAGAGAGCGGTTGCAGACCAACTAGTCCCCCATCTTGTAAGGAATGGTCTTACTGACAAGTTTCAATCAGCTTACAAAGAATATCACAGTACTGAAACCGCTTTGTTAAAAGTGCAAAATGATATCTTGGGTTGCCTAGACAATAGAAAGGCAGTTATCTTGTTGTTGCTTGACCTTTCCGCTGCCTTTGATACTATTGACCATCAAATCCTTTTGGACAGGCTGAGGGATAGATGCAACGTCAAAGGTCATGCACTCTCCTGGATTCGGTCATACTTAATGGACAGAAAGCAATGTGTGAAGGTGGGGACCCATAGATCCAGTCTCAAATCCTTAAAATATGGGGTACCCCAAGGCTCAGTCCTGGGTCCTATACTGTTCACCATTTACATGACACCCCTATCTGATATACTTGCAAAATATGGTCTGAGCTATCACATTTATGCAGATGATACTCAGATCTACATCCCTGTTGACCACGCTTCTCCCCATCATGTGGATATGAGCAGACACAAACTGGAGGAGTGTGTCAGTGAAGTCAGAAACTTCCTCATATCAAACAAGATGAAGATAAATGATGGAAAAACTGAGATGCTCATATGTACTGACAGGTACAGTACTACCACCCATAGCAGTATCCCAACCACAATCAGAGTGGGTGACTCTGATATTGCTCCTAGTCAGTCAGTTGTTGACCTTGGTATCACATTTGACTCCAACATGGACATGAAGGCCCAGATCAGGAAAATGTGTCAGAAAGGCTATTATCACATCAGGAACCTGGCGGCCATCAGACATTGTCTAGACGAGAAGACTGCGGTAACACTTACCCATGCTTTTGTTACATCCACCCTTGACTATGGTAATGGTCTTCTGGCGGGTCTTCCTAAAACTGACATCAGGAAACTGCAATACCTCCAAAACTCTGCAGCACGGGTAGTTGGAAAAATCAGGAAATTTGATCACATTTCAGGAAAATTAAGGGAACTGCATTGGCTTCCCGTTCATGCGAGAATTGATTTTAAAATTCTTCTATTGACCTGGAAAGCCCTTAATGGTAAGGCTCCGCCTTACTTGCAGGATCTACTCCTGATTAAAGAAGGTGAACGCTGTCTAAGATCCAATGATGGCACCCACCTACAGGTACCTAATACCAGGCTAAGGACAGTAGGTGACAGGGCCTTCTCATCTGTAGGTCCACGACTATGGAATTCCTTGCCTACTAATATTAGGACAAGCACTTCAGTCTCCTCGTTTAAGAGTAGGCTGAAAACTCATCTCTTCAGGATGCATGTCCTGAACTCAGCGCTATGAACAGACTTGTCTGGTATCAGCGCTATACAAATTTTATTATTATTATTATTATTATTATTATTACATGTGTCCCTACCTCATTCCACTTAACTTTTAAGGTTTTTTGTAAAATTATTAACTATAAAAATGTGAAGTTTCATGTGACGCTTCTTGTTCATTTGACTCTTTTGTTCATTTGAGTATCTTGACTCAGCTTCACTTGTGTCGCAAGGTTGACCCCTTGTATCCTTATCAACAAAAGTATGTAATATATCTTATCATATTTAAACTATACACTCTTTCCAACATTATATTCTTAGGGTTAGGATTGTATATGGATTCAGAGGAATTTATAATTTATAAGGTTTGGTGGGGTGATATAATTTGAAACATGAGGAATATTGTCCATCAGTCATCTGTGCTCTCGAACCTGACCAGTACATATTAGAGATTTTCCTACATTTATACAAGATAATGAATTATTACAGAACCCCAGCATGTATTTATTTGAACGCATATTCTTGATCCAATACAGTGACAATATTATGAACACGTTTGTGAACATGTCCCAAACAGCTCAAATTGTGTCTAAGTTCAAAAATGCATAGGTTTGCCTCAATCATAGCCAATTGACATCAAACGTTAGAAGCACTGTAATCAGACAGTTTTGTACTGAGTAACCATTATTTGGAATTTCCATTATAGGAATTTCTCACAATTATGTCTCCCTGCTTCCCTGATCAAATGTATATTGTTTGTAATACATTGATGAATACATCGACTATGGCGGGAGCCAAAGGGAATAATCACAGGTCATTCTAGCTATAAATACCATGGCATCATAACACCTGTCCTGATCAGTAATCGCTAAATCTCAGATATTTACATCTGTGAGGAGAATGTTTCATTTATTGGAACACTGATTTCTTTTAAATTCCCTTTAAATAGATATTACATGACTGATGAAAGGTTGTCTTGTGGCAATATATGGGTTTAACAACATCAAAGGTGTTCACATTGGCATGGTGCAGCATCTTAGCAAGCATGGAGGGTAATGACAGGTCTTGAGGGACCATGTGTACTTGCATGGGTACACCTTATTCCTAATCAGCGTTTAAGGTTAATGAACTTTGAATAGGACTCTGATTATATCTTACACTCATAAACCATGACTTTACATAAACTCACTTCTCAGGAGTACTGCCTTTATCAACCTGTCATAATAGTCAAACATCTCATTTTGCAATATAGTCATCTATGGATCCATTTTCATTTTGCCATGCATGTAGGACATGCAGGACATAATATGATCACATATATTCATGACATCTTTTATGATATGTGTGAATGCCAGTTGCATCATGACCACTTGCATCCTCAATATTTCATTTCAGAAATAGTTCATTTCAGAAACAATATTGCACTGTGGGTAACTTGGGGGCATTATATATTATATACATAATATTAACATAATATTTATATATATTCGATATAAAATATGTTTGGCTTGACCTGAAATTTCCTCAATGTTTTTGACTTGGGCATCAATATAACAAAATATAAGAAGTGATTTATCCTATAAACTACTCCATACCACTGTTAGTGAGCACAACTCATTGAGCTGCAGTGGATAAACAATAATGTCAGTTTTTTCTCAATGAGCAGGACACAAGTGTTTCCCTTCAT
Source organism: Amphiduros pacificus (assembly GCA_949316495.1). Lineage (NCBI taxonomy): Eukaryota > Metazoa > Annelida > Polychaeta > Phyllodocida > Hesionidae > Amphiduros > Amphiduros pacificus. The sequence goes on from OX439004.1 coordinate 44,263,218, forward strand.
CTGTATCTGATCTACTTAATGGCGTGTTGATGAGGCAGACAGCAAGATGATTCACAGCACTCCTGGGAACATCGCTTGACTGAAAGGGCAAAATCAGCAAAGTGATTATTTCAATTAAGATTGCTCCAGATTGATTTCCTTTATATTATAAATAATAGAATGGACATATATATTCGTAGCTTCATATGTTTAATTTTTTTTCAAGAAAATTTAAAATAATCACATGAATACAGCAGGTATTAAGTACGATGTGAGAAAGACTTGATCAAATTATTTTCAATTTTCAAAATTTTCAAAATTTTCAAAATTTTCATAAATATAATACCTTAGCAGAAGCAACATTTTTAAAAATCCCATTTAAAATAATCTGTTATTATTCATAACGAATCGATATATGTCCCAGTAAAAATCATTAGAAAGATTTCCTTGGCTTCTGTTACAGCTCATTACCATCTAGTAACCGGTTAGAACCGCCTGATCTGCATTAGCACAAGATGTGGGGGTAATTCTGGTACATTTGAGAAGTGATTAGTATTCCTGTTGTGAGATTGGGCCGAAACCAAGAAATGTCAATAATGATCCGGGAGTCTGAAGTCAGCATTAGTCATCAGCAGATTAGTATGTGACTGGGGATGCCAAGGGAGCCCAGCCAAAAACAAATCAACATTTTATTGCGACAATTCCTGCTTACATTTCCCGGAATGGTTAGTTATTTTAAAACTATTTTGATGACATACCTTTCCCAGAATGATAGTGATTTGAAAATATTTTGATGAAATAAATGATAGGATAAAGGATAATTAAAAACAAGGATTGGGCACAAAATATATATATTTATATATCTCTCTCTATCTCTCTGCAATTTAAGGGTAAATAAATAACGACCAGATCTATATTTCGCATTTCTGTACACATGGCATTTCAATGGAATATGTTGTGCTTTACTACGCCTACCACCCAGTGACCTGGACCTGTCACAAGCAGCAGCAGCTAGTTGCCCAGGTACATCATACCTGAAACACAATGTGTCTAAAAAGCAGTTTTCTGCTGCACAGACATTTTATGACGCAGATATTGTTTTTTTTAATAATATCATTATTTGTTTCTTTATAAATATTTTTACACGTCACATGCTGATTTTTCCGTTTATTTTTTAATAGTAATAAAATAAATAAATCCTTCTTGTATCATTCTATTTCTTAGAAATAGCAGTATTGAGCTGGTTAGACATCCAATTAATAGGGAATTATATTTGGGGTACATGTCTTGAAAATATAACATCTAAAGTGGAAAAAGCATCCAAAACAATGATGAATCTATCAAATTAAATATAAAAAGACACAGTTTGTTGTTTATGGGGGTTGTTTGTTAAACTTTGCGATTAAGGGTTGATAAAGACTTTTTAAAAGCTGTATTGCCAAACTATTTTGAGGGTATCCTTATATTCAGGAAGGATGCCGTCTGGATGAGTGTGTAAGTACGATAGAGAATTCAATCCTGTCTGAATGATGTTTGTTTTTACTTAACAAAAGGGGAACAATAGCATCACTAAAGTATAACTTCAACATGTTTGATATACAGTTGTCCTTATTTTGTGTGAATTACATTATCTTTAAATTTTTCCCGATATATTCTCAAAGATATGACCTCATTACTCTATGTTACTGTAAATGTCTTACCAAGTGCTTAAAGCATACTTGGTCTCACACAGGGTGGCCCCTATGCTAGCGACAGGCATTTATCTTAATGGAGGTCTCCCTGGCCTATAAGCTAAAAGATACTTATTGTAGTACTATTGACAACTTATGTAAATCTAGGGTCAAATAAATTGATTTCTGAGTTCTGAGTTCACTTAAGTATACATATATATCAATTGATAATAAAGTAGCTTTTTCTTGAAATACGAAGCGTTGAATTATTTTCACATTGTGTGCAAACAGAATAGACAAAGCACGTTTTATATATAAAATTGATGTTTATTACAGTAACTGCTTATCGTTGGACAATAAGACTACACATATCAGATGGGGGCATCAGCATGGCTCTCTGTATATCACATACACGCCATCTATCCATCTTATCAGTCCACCTTATGCTTTAATGAATCGTGCCCCTTACAAACCCAAATAATGCATATGAGAATGAGTTCCAGTGTCCAGTTGCTAATTATATTCCATCGGTGGGTTGTTAATCCTAGTAATGCATCCAAATATTTTCACCTACACTCTGGTGCAAGTCTCTCATTATCATTTCCTAATATAAATGTTGTGCTAGTATTATTTGCCTTTTTAGTAACCACAAGTATATATATATATATATATATATATATATATATATATATATATATATATATATATATATATATATATATATTTATTCTATGATCACTGTGTATTCTGTGCTGTGATTGGTCAATTCCTGGTCACGTGAGCTTCTCTAAATTGTTGTATTGACCAGATGCATTATATTGCACGTCAATATACTTTCCACTGCACTGATGGGGAATTCCATGACGTCACCATACAGACAAACTCGTCCTTTTCAGTTCTCACTTTTAGAATTAAACCAACAATGGCAGTAATTAACACAGTGATCATAGAATAAAACAAATATGTACCTGGGTGTCGTGCAATATGACTTTTTATGGACCTTCGGAAAGTTATATTGCACTCGGCTGCGCCTCGTGCAATATAACTTTCCGAAGGTCCATAAAAAGTCATATTGCACTCCACCCAGGTCCATATTTGTATAATATATATATATATATATATATATATATATATATATATATATATATATATATATATATATATATATATATATATATATATATATATTCGTGTGTGTGGTTTCAATGCCAATCGTATATAATATGTTATATCGCCTTGCAAATGGTACCAAGATCCTTGGTCTGGGTTCCATTTCAATGGACGAATGAATTCATACTATACTCACATTTATAGTTTTGAAATATTATACATCAGTATATTTCATAATAAATTAATATCATTTTATACATTTACAATTAACATAATTATAATCATATACAAATTGTTTGCTGTACAAATAATTGCCTCATCCGCCCCAATCAGAATTTACCTATAGTCATTAGTACTCATTAACTCTCTTACTTCGGGAATAACTCAGTCTTTTGCTAATATTTTAAATGGTTGAAACTTGACTTTTGAATCATATGTTCACTGTAATATCAATATGATATTCACAGCAATTGTTGTTCAGACTTCCATGTTATATAACACGAAACTGTAAGTAGCTCAAATATCATATAGAATCTTTACAATGTCTTATTACCATATTTAACCTTTTTCTTGTCTTGCAACCTTAATATCAGTGAGAGGCAAGCACAGGAGGCGTGAGATTGTAATCTCCAACATCCAGGGATCTCTGGGTTTGCTACAGAGACAGGAGCATGAATACAACCCAGACATGACCCCGATGACTAAGAGGGGCTTAGCATGACAGTGTCACTATGGCGACAGAGTGGCGCCCATCACAGCGTCGTCTTGGTGCTGATGCCGTGTTGCCTCCAAGCTTTCACACTGAAGCATATCATCATGCTTAAAGCGAATATGAATCTATGATTTTTTTAAAAATTCATCTGACATTTATACCCTTCTGTCAGTTCATGCTCTTGGTCTGTATTCAGACTATGATATAATTTATTATTGATTTACAGTGAGGCCGGGTAATCATGGGAATCCATGGGGATCCATACTATAAACTAAATGCATGGTCCACGGAGCCTGTGACTCATGAATGACTACATTAAACCTGTCTCCATGCATTCAACTGCTACCACACCTGATGGACCTGCAAGCCCTCATCTGCACATGTAAAGCGATCATCTACACTTCTACTCATTCTCTGATCTCCTGTCCACCATATAATATATTTATCATCATTCCAATAGCCACGCCAAGCTGCTGCACTCACACACTATTAAGATACTCCGATTAACTCTTTCACTTCCAGTGTTTTAGCAAAACTTACAAAAAATACGCTGATTGAAACAGTTAATATACAAATAAACTGATGACCAACTAGAAGCGATTGGGTTATATGTCTATAAGTACATTGAATCTGCAGAATTAACAAGTCCATTACACTTTGTGACCAGCAGAGGTTGAGCAATGGCTGATGGGAATTCAACCCATTTTGAACAACAAAATTTTAACATAAATAGCTTCCATTTTTAAAACCTTTCTCTGATTTAATTCTTAATTATCTAATTTACAGTCAAGAACTGTGACATTCCTACAAGTATAACCTCATAGCTTTGGGAGTAAGTACCTCATTGCTATGCAACGAAAACATGGCGAAAATATGCGAAGAACACGGTTTTTCAGGAATACTTTCTGGTAACTAGAAAGTATTCATCATATATACCGTGTCTTCGTCGAAAGATGGGTCATAATGAAAGGACTTTGATCTGTTCACGGTCTAAAGCAACTAAGGTAAACATAGAATGGGGTAATTAAAATTGAATCACATATGAGAGATTTAGAGGAAACATTTACGACTACCATTCTTTAGCTTTAATAAGATAAAGGAAATATCCAGAAGCACTCGGAGGTGCGCAGTAGAAGTGGGGCCAGTTTACTTGGCGAAGATTCACCACTGCACTTTTAATCTATATTAATGCTATCAAATCGGCGGATTTACACGGTGGGAATCGGTGTGTTTAATATCTTGTAGGTTTTAGTATTTCAGAGAGTCCGAGAGTAGGGAGTGTCCTTCCATCATGAGAAAGCGCCCAGCAGTAGACCTAACCAGCGATCTCCATCACCTCACCTCACCTCTCCCCACGCCAAAATGGCAGCGGCCGCCATCTTGAATTTACAAAACAGCATTACCATTACAGAAAAAGGGTGATAGGATCTACCGATAACTACCAATTAGGATTGTGATTTAGATAGGACTACCGCTGGGCTTATCAGGATAGGACTGCATTCACACACATTCAGTGCCTCACTTTTTCATCCCTTGGTCAAAAAATAGCATGAAGTATGAAGAGCATACACAGTATTGATTTGTTTATATAACCATGACTCGGTACATTGATGACCTTGGACGTAATTAAACAAGCAAGGATATATATCCTCAATTTATACAAGTCTTAGCATTTTACATAGTTTTTCCCATTTGTTATGCAATAAACGGCAATGAAATGTCGGTATAGATATACCCATTGGCAACAAATCCGATAAGATGAATACATCACATAGCCCTATATATAGTTGCTGGTTCAAGAGTGGCTACAGTTGTTGTAGGACTTGAGTTCAGTAAAGATCTCCGTGAAGAAGCTAGGGTCACTGTTGATTCTGAGCATAGAGCTGCTGAGCGAGGAAATTACCCTCAGGCAGCGGTCCCAGAACTTGTCCTTGTCTTCCTCCACCAAGAAGGGCTTCAGAGGGTAACTGATCTCATTGCCCATGTACGAGTAGGACAGGTAGAGGCAAGTAAGCACTACGGCTTGTAACTCGTGCTCAGTGAGGATGTCCTCCGATACCAGCTCCCTCACTAGCATATAGACAAACACCACGTTAGCAGGGTTAATGAAAGCAATGTCCTGCCAACCTTGGAGGAGCAGGGAGCGGTCAACTGTACGCAACCACATCACAGCATCTCCCGGCTCAAAGTGCCGCAGACGGTGGCAACGCTGGCAAAGATACTCCCCCAAACACTTGAGCAGCTCCGAGGTGGAAGCCTGGATAATAGTCTTCTTGGGGCTGTGGTGGTGATTGTTGTGGTGCTGGTTATGGACATGATTGTTGTTGTTGTTGACGGTGATGGTGGTCTTGGTGGGGGGCAGGGTGGTTTTCTCAACTATCTTCTTCACGATGTTATTATTGTTGTTGTTCTTCAGAATCTCTTCCTGTGTTGACGATGTCTTGAGGTTATAACAAGAGATCGACTTCTGGAAGGGCTTATTATTATTCTCCACATCAGAGCTCAGGTTATTGTCTATACGTCCTGGCAGGCGATTTGTCAGCTTGATAAACTGATTATTCTTTTCCTTCTTCTTGGTGCTGACATTAAACTTCTTCCAGCTCAGAGCACTTATAAATATAGAGTGCTTTTTCAAGTTCTTTTCCTTGGCATTTTGGTTCTTGGCATTATTTAGAATTTCATAGTTAAAATTGTTAAGATTAATGTCCTCGTATAATGGCTTCCTAGGCCTGGGAGAAAACGATAGCACGGTTCCCATGGTGATGTTTTATGATTAATTGCTAATAATCCCTTTTAAATATTAGTAATTCCTTTAAAAGACAAGGCAATTGATCTTACCAGGCCAGTTTGTTGGCAAATGTTCACCGTAAATGTTGCACTGCAGTGCTGGAGACAGATTGACTATGATGTCACTGTTCACCTAGCAGTTCAAGATGGCGGAGTTATCCTTGGATTGCGGTATACCTTGATATGAGATCTTCCCTCCTCTCCCAGAATCCACCTCGCAGACGCCTACAAAGCGTCACAGTCCCTCCAGTACATGGTGTTCTTGGCCACCACCGAAATAAAACGTCCTCCTTGTGAACGTTTCGGGGACAAATCCATAAACGGTGAAATAGTTGACAGTCAATTGTGTTGCAGTAAAAGGGAGATGTACTGATGGCGAGGCTCGCATCACATTAGCATACCCGATGAGCTCTGAAGGCAGTTGTCTCCATGGTGATATTGGACTTGGAGCTGGCTGTGGCGAATGGCGCTGCCGGGAAATGATGTCATAGCCTGCTTAGCTATGAAGTATCACCGAGGCCCATTAATAATTCATCGCAGCCGACCTGAGCAGGCTCCCCACGGGAGGTGCCACGCCTTGTGAAGCAGCTGCGTTAATAGAGACAATAGGCATGGCCGCACCGAGTGCCGCGGGAGCGTGCTTTGTGGCGGACTGGTCCCTGCCAGGGGTTATTGATTTTTCTGATCACTGTTATTATATTAGACTGTGGCACGAAGGCAAAGGTCTGGTTAGAGCAGAATTTATGTTATTAACAAGAATCACTGCGATTTTTTACAGGAGTTTTCGGTGTAAATTGAAATAAAAGACCAAACCATCATGAGAGATTAATATGACATGCAAACAGCCTCAGCGATGCAATAAAACCGTGTCAACACCTTATATGCGCTTAAATTGTCCAAAGGCTGACATGAAACAACAACATGTGGGGTTAACTTCATCAGGTGTGATGATATTCAATATTCTCCAAAAATATTATTCTCACCAAATGAAATATTTGTGAGAAAAGAAGAGCATCATATATTTGCGCAATTCCAAGGTTTTAAAACATCAATATCAGCTCTTGATACAGCGTACAACGCAGGGCGCTTATACTGATAAAGCATAGATGTAAGCCTGGGTACGCAGGCATTGAGTATCGAGGGGGCATCATGAATGTAGGCACGCAGGCACGGGGGGATTTATAGATGAAATGTGATAAGGCTTAACAGAGTGAGGTACGCAGGGTTGTTATGTGGGAACACAGTAGAGATAGCGTGAATTAATCACGTTGATCACTGATAAAGCGAGTTACGCAGGGCAGGTAGGCATGATACCGATCAGATGGGGTGTCGCGCTAGACAGGTACGCAGGCTAGGTGGTATAGGCTCGCTGGTCTGAGCTGGTTGGTACTTGCGTGCTGCTCGTGTCCAGTCACTGGGCCGCCGGGCATCCATTCCACTCACTAGAAAATACTGAAGACCAACATATATGTATAATTTTTATTGAAAAAAAAATAATGATCACTTTTTTTTGTTGTTAGCTGTTTTCATTAAGAACATTCGATTCTTGTGCATACATGTATTTATTTTCTACTAATGGAAAAAAAGCTATTTCTTTGTGTTGCGGTTTGTTGGGTGACATATTCGTAGAAACAGAGTTCTTGTGATCACGCCAAATTGTGAAACGAATGGAAAACATAACATTTGTATTATGATCTATATCGGATCAATTGCGAACATAAATGCCCGGGGGGGGGTACTCTCATGATTTTAACCCGCGGAGGCTGGGATGGAACTGAAAACCCCAGAGCCTGAATTAGGGAAATATTCTATCATTATTGGTACCCTGATTTAGGACTAGCTGAAATTTGGTACCCTGATTTAGGACTAGCTGAATTTTTGATACCCTCATTTAGGGATGATGCAGAAGGAGGAGATTTGGAAAAGGGGATTGTGATCCCTGTTTTAGGGAGAAATTTGAAAAACAGTACCCTGTTTTAGGGAAAATGATGAAATATCTTAACCCGGATGGAACTGAAAACCCCAGAGCCTGATTTAGGGAAATATTCTATCATTATTGGTACCCTGATTTAGGACTAGCTGAATTTTTTATACCCTCATTTAGGGATGATGCAGAAGGGGTAGATTTGGAAAGGGGGATTGTGATCCCTGTTTTAGGGAGAAATTTGAAAAACAGTACCCTGTTTTAGGGAAAATGATAAAATATCTTAACCTGTTTTAGGGAAAATATCAGCAAAAAGGACCCTATTTAGCCCAGCTTCCCCGGTAACGCTGACTATGAGAGTACCCCCCCCGGGCATAAATGATAGAGAGTAAAAATCCCGAAGTCAAGCAGGGTCGCACCTAAAGAATCACGCATCTGCCGACTCTTCTGTGCCGGGCTGGGCCGACTCTTCTGTGCCGGGCTGGGCCGACTCTTCTGTGCAGGGCTGGGCCGACTCATCTGCCCCGACCTGGGCCGACTCATCTGTGCCGGGCTGGGCCGACTCATCTGTGCAGGGCTGGGCCAACTCATCTGTGCCGGGCTGGGCCGACTCATCTGCGCCGGGCTGGGCTGCCACTGAGGCCCGAGTCCCTCAGAATCACGTCCTATATTCCCATTCTGCGTGCAATATATTGTCAGTGTCAGCTTTTCTGTTTTTCTAATTTTTTTTTACTTTATGAAAAATGTTTGCAACAAACAACATTTTCCCTGAATAAATAACATATAATGTGAAATCTAACTAGAAATTATGTTCAATATTCAATGTTCCTCAATGGGCAGTTAAGAGTGCGTGCTATTTTGGCATACTTGTAGTGTTCCTTGGTGATTAGTGCATGCTTTTTGTGGTAAGGATAGAGTTTGCCTGGATGGCTTCGCTAATGAATAAGTCGAATATAAAGTCCTTGTAAAAATAAATATGTTTTGCACATACTTAATGCGATAATTTAGAATATACATATCATTAAATGTAATATTTCATGCTTTAAAGCCCTCAATAAAGACAAAATCAAAGCACCATAAAGCTTGACTTTAGCAATTGCATTCATTTACAGTTTCCAGGTGTTTTCCAAGAATAGAAGTGTAATAAATGATAAAAATGCTGAATAGTATATACTTATTTGAATGTGAAGTTTCATCACCCACAGGACTGAAACGTGTCAGCAAAACTCCTACACATAATATAAATAGCTGCAGTTGAGTTAATTCTATAAAGGGAATTTTACCCGATAACGACGTGTCTAGTTATTTTCTGATACTAAATAAATGAATCAAGACATAAGGAATACACAAATAACTCACAAAATAAAATATGAAATGGTAATCCGATATTCTGATTGAGGCATTTTCCATTCATAGTTATTAAGTTTAAATAATTTATTTGTATATGTTTATGTTTATGATAGATGTGATGTATGCTTAATATGCTCATATTTCATCAAACATCAGGTGATGCTGCGTTTTATTCATAATCTGGATGGAAATTATCAATATCTTCTGACAACTTTTGCGGGTTACATGCACACATCAAGATTAAGAATTTAAAAACCAAACAAAGCATTTTACTTTTTTAAATAACCATATATATAGACAGGATATATTTTGTGAAATTCACACTTTGTTATTCCACGCGAAATCCTCATCCTTTGACATTTCTTTATGGCATGTTCATGTCATACATGGATGTGATATGAATAAATGGAAAAGCTGATTGAAATGTAACACAAAGCATAACCTTCCGGCTTGGAATTATACTTCCGGTGGTGACGTCAGAGTTGATTTAATTCTACCCCGCACTCCTCCTTGTCACTCTGACATAATCTGCATCAGAGATAAAATGCAGTCAGTCAAGCCGTATCTGAGCCTTTGATGAAGGTATTATAAATAAACACCGTTATATTGAATGCTTTCAACCGGTCCCACTAGCACAGCTGGTAGAGTGTCTGGCCTGTGCCTTTGTTGGTTATATAGTTGGAGGACGGGAGGTGGCGAGTTCGACTCCCACTGCCGTCAGTGTTACTTTCACACTGGGCAAAAGGCTCGAAAGTCGACCTGATATGGCCATAGTTGCTGAAAGGGTCGTAAAAACACCATTTCAACCTGCATTGCAGCTATATATGAATTTGTGGATAAAATATGTTCAGTCACCGCAAGAAATATCAGGAAATTTACATCTTTGCATATTCGCAGGAATAAATGACACAATGAGCTCCTAACAGTAATCAATCAGCAAAGCTTTGAAGATTATTGAGTAATAAAATGGAATGGTGGTAAAGTTCCATCTTGTGCAAGCCCTGCCCGGTTTCACATCTTGTCACATGTCATTTTACATTTCATGCAGAAACGTAATTGACGTCAAAGGCAATATGAAATGGGAAAATTAATGAAATGAAATTAAAACAGGATTTCTGTCGGAAAGAAATATATGGGTGGGACCTTCATACTCTTGATCACAATTCAAAGAGCTTATTGACGGGAAGTTAATGATACATTTACACCTATTTCTCCGAAGACAAGTCCTTAAGATTTTTTTCTTTATGGACTAAACATGAAATAATTGTCGCATACTAATCTATAAGATGGTAAGATTATTATTTTTGACATGGATTGTTAGCGTTTCAATTAGTTTAGAAATAAAGGAGTACGTAATATACTCTATGGTATATTATATAACTGTATATAATGTATCTTGATGCTGTATAAGTTATCATTATTATAATATTGTTTAAATTGTATCCACTTAATGTTGAATCTGTTCATAAAATACAGACCAGGGCTGCACTGGATGAACACATACATAATATAAAACTCACTTGAACCAATAATTGATCCATAATATTTCAAAGGTATATTGTCCCGGACCGTTCCTAGTCTTTCAGCTCGATTTCAAGTTCTGGTTAATCATTGTGTTCTATCGCAGCATTTCTAATCGGGTGATCGTGAGTGCGTTGGAGTAATAATACTTTCAACTCTTCTTATGACCGAATTGCAGACAATGGGTTTTTCAGACAATGGGGAAAAGGGAAATGATTCAAAAGTTGCATCAACAGTGGCTTGGCATGGCTGCAGACACAGCTATTAACTATAAATGACTACCCTCATTGATTGGTCATGTCGAGGGGTACTCACACTGGCAATTTGTGTATTTTACATCGAATGATTCCCAGACCTCAGTTATATTGACCTGTGCATATTGCCCTTTGTGCTCATCAGCCACTTGAAGCAATGCAGATTGGAATGTGAACATGTTTTTGAACCTTAAGATATCGTCATATATACCGTTGCTCTACTTCCTCAAATGTCAAGATTAATGAGAATCTTAACACCAAATACGAAAATCTTTACAACAAAGATGGGAATTTTACACCAAATTTTCTTATGTTAATCGTCAACAATATCCTGATCGATGATGAGAGATAATTGTGACTTTTATAACCCCTAAAAGCCTAAATTCATTAGCTCAGTGAACTGTAATTGTAACAAAAACAAAAGGCAAACTTTTGTTTACTGACCTCAATCAAAACATATCACCTATCTATTCATCCTATTAGGATCGCAGGCAACAACACCTTGTATGCATTCAGCAATGGAAAATTGTGACATTTTGCCCTGAGTATTTTCTGGATACAAATCTATAATTGCAATCATACATCTTGTCCATTTCTTGTTATTTATTGATGTCCTGGTCTATTTTGGTTGAATATGGACCAAAGGTGTGTTGCAGTGGTTAGATTCTGCTGAACGTATGCCTTACACCGACATGAGGTCGAGCCCACGGCAACCAAGCAAATGTCGCATTTGGGATTTTTGTTTTTCATGAATAAATCACAGAGGATAAATTAAATTATACATTTCCATTTGAGAACCAATATGTTCAAATAAAAAAAAATAATAATAAATTAAATTCTCTTAACTTCAAGCAAAATCAACCACATCAATAATCTTTTTTACAGTGACCCGCAGCTACCCTCCGTACTTATTTTCACTCATTATAGAGGGCACCACCTGTTTTGAGTGGAAAGACTGGGAGGCGTCAATGGCACAAACATGCCTATGTGAGAACATTTATTTTGTATTATATTTTTCTAAACTGAGACATCTATCAACAAAAGGAAAACTTCTGAAAATTGCAAAGACTAACATGTTAGTGCAAGGCATATTATCACAAAGTCCTTTATAATTTCATAATTTGGAGTAACGTTCAAGAAAATGGACAAGAAAATCCAATCTTTATACTTTTACATTGAACAACTATTCCCCCCTAAAAATAAAGAAAAAAAATGTGTCGGCATTTCAGCACCAAATAGAGTATCTGTAAAAGATGTGGATGTGTAAAAATTCAATATATTTTAGGTGTAAAATATAGCCATTTACCTGTGTAGCTATGTCAATTAATTGACATAATTTGTTCCTTCAAAGCAAGCTGAGTCAATCGTGCCATGGATTTTGAGTTAATCTTCAGCTGTCACATCAGTAATCTCATCATTACAAAACTGTAATGTGCATATATTTTCATCATTACATCCCAGTTTATTTGATGAAATTACATGAAATTACATTGTACCTGTGACAGGAAAGTAGCACCTATGAGATATTTTGCAGATCACCCCTCTGCTGAACTATTTTCACAGATCACCCTTGTGCCGAACTATTTTCCTTTTATGTTATTAAAGATTCCTTTCATATTTACATAATTTTGAAATGAATAAAATGTTTGTTAAAATATATTTGTGTACAAATGTCACAAAATTTGTCAATTATAAAATAAATGTAATCAGTCTTAAGCCAATTCTGCAACAAATCATGTGTTAATTTCTCTGAAATAAACAAGATGACTGTCTGGTTTTGTTTTGACCTGGAGCAGACAACATTTTAGATTTGGGGCATGGGGACCTTGAAACACAGTCAGGTAGAAACTGCAACCTTTTGTGGGAATCTTGAAACTGATGACTGTTCACCCAGTTGAGAGAGAATTACACCCATTTCACATAGTGCTTTATGTGTGGCCTAGTTTCACTGCTTGTAGTAATATAAAATGATTATATTATGTAAATGAGCTGAGAACTTAAATGAGCCACACACAAAACTAGTTCTGCACTTATGACCATGTTTTCACTGCTTTACTTTGAAGATAAAGTTGATTGGAAACCCCATCTATCTGCAGTGGATAGGTATGAGATAAAGACAAGAACATGAGTTTGTGCAGTGTTCAGGGAAACAGATCTCTCTTATTGGTTATGGTGGAAGGATCTCAAGAATCTGAAAATACTGAAAAAAACAGGCAAATCAGTATTTCTGAAAGACAATACCTTTCCTCATCGCAAGTTGTCAATAATGAGTATACAATATTTAATATGTACTTTAAATAAGAATTAATGAAAGTGTATCAAAAAAAGGGTTTGAGATTGGTTTTGGATTGGTCCAAATGACATTTTATTTCTGGTACTTTCAGCCCTGATAACATGGCTTAAAAATGATTAAATTGCAAACTATCATCTTGACACAAGGCTCATTAATGTTAATTTTAGGCTTTGTTGTGATAGCATGACAGATACCAAAAGTGGAATATAACAATTGTGTGTGATATTTCCAGTTGGCGTGACTTAAAACCATAGCCTTTTAAATCTATACAAAACATATTCTAAATATAAAAAATACGTCATTCCTTTTATTCAGTTTCCTTTTATTTAGAATTCTTTTTTGTATTTTTGATATATCTCAAGAAAAGAATACAAAGAATATATTTGTCAAAGTTGATTTAAGGCTCAAAAATCTATATCCATAACAAAAAGACACAATAAACTTGAAAATTACATCTTTAGTAATAATGGAGAATTATTTTGGAGTCATTAAACAAATTACCACATTTGGTGTGTGTGGAAGTATACCATATTTTGTTTACCACAACAAAAGCAAGGTTCTGAATCGATACAAAGTTCTGAAAAAATAAAGAAAGCATACTCATAGCATAATTGTGAAATATGTGTTAAGCAATAATAGGACCAGTGAATGGTCCTATATTTAATCCGATGTGAACTGTTTCATGTAATCTGATCTGAACTACTTCATGTTGTCAAATATATAAATTTGTAAATGTGGTCAAATGTGAAGCAGTAGATGCTACATGTACTCCTCCTGATACAACATTGAATCACTGCATTCCCAATATTTTAAGTCATAAATCTGATCTATCTTTTCGGTTTGTTAAACTCTAAGCATAATCATTTATATCTGTGGGTCTCACATTTACCAAAACATTATTGGAAGACACGATTATATCAAAACCAAGATAAAACAGCAAATGTTCTCACCTTTCCCAGGCTGTCTGCAACTCTTCTTTGCATCAAACTAGGTACTTGAAGCAAGCCCTCAAGACACGGAGCTTGGCACTTTTGACAAGTTTCTCTTGGTGAGCTGGGACATGAATTATGGTGAACCAAAAAATTGCCACAAAGCACCTGTAGAACCGAACACTACTCGTATAAATATTTGTCAATAGGGAAATCCATGAAAATGACCTCATATAAGATCAGTAACAAATCTGAAAAAATAGGATTTTCTCAAATTTTAAGACCATGCTTACCAAAGTGAATATTAGATTTCAAGTTCATGTTTGAGTTTGTTTCAAAAAGTGGGACCTGTAACCGATATATAAGCCATTGGTGTGATCAGAGTATTGATCTGAATCAAGTGATCACTATGATTTATATGAACACTATGATGAGCTGAATCAAGTGACAGCTGAGTCGTTTTACACCAATTAGTTGATAATTACACAGTATTACATAGTTAAAAGTTCAAGAGTGCATGCTTGTATCACAATAACAGGAAGATCTAAATGCTAAACTTAATACGGATAGCACCTCCATAGCTTGACCCGAGGTATAAAGGTGCGCACAGAATCGATCGCAAGTCAGTATAGTAGTCATAAAAAGTCACAGAAATTTGGCTGTGAACTGATTGGCGGGGAATAAATGCGAACTGAAAAAGAGTGCTTTGTTCTGAAAGCTGTACGGATTGGTCAGTTTATGACCTGATGTTGGTCAATTCAGATTTGAGGTTATATTTGGGGAATTCCAATTTTAGAATGGTATCATCAAACCTCTGTAATGTAGAGTATACAGATAGCTGTATATTGCATTTCATTTCACTTAGTTTATTTAATAATGATATTGTCATATGGGATGTACTGCTCAACGGGTGTGCATTGCTGGGTTCATGAAACGGTCAGAGAGAGATACTTGCGCATGATTTCTTCGAACAGTGTAAACCGAGACTGGGTCAATCTCCGTCATTAGAATTATCAGAGATAATTATCAAGCCTATTCAAGACAAGGACTGTATTATGACATAACAGAAATGTTGATTACAATAACAACAGTTAGATCTAACCCAGGCGAATCAATGCATGGAGTGTGGGACGCCAGTTAATAGTTTGTTTGGGGTTTCACATCACTTTGAACATCATATCAGTTATTTCTTGATGATATGTGTTTGTTGCAGATATAGTGCTGCCTCACTGAATTGTCATGTGGCTGGTCCTTGACATGACAACCTAAACAGAGATTTACAAGAACAGCTTCATCCTTCTGGCAATGGTCTCAGCTCATATGAGATATTGTATACTGAATCCAATGTCAGCATGGCCGGGGATCGAACCTACGTCCTTTGGATCACCACAGAGGAACTGGTGTTAACCAGCTTGCGCCAAAACCAACTGCACCACGACCCGTGGTATCAAATCATGTTAGAACGTCAAATAAAATTGTTTTAAAATACCTTAAATACTAGATTTTACAGAACTGGACACATATACGTTGAATATATTTCTATACATGCTCAAAGTGAAGTTTAAAATCTGTGATGAAATTTTGATAAAAATCGCTTCTCTGGGATCTTATCATAGCTCTGCCAAGCAAGAATAAGGCCGCTTTGTCTCCAGAGACCTATTTCGATAAAAATGGTTTGCAGGGCTGGTAATTAGCAGAGAATGACCATTTCATAAATGAAGATGCCCAGGGGTTGGCATTGTTTATTAACTCTATGGCAGTCACGATGATTCGTTTGACGTTGGTGTTGATAGCTTGAAGAACCCATATAAAACATCCATTTTCACGACTGAATTAATGACATTCTGCCTACATTAGTTTACACTAACTTGGAAATAAACTGAGAGAAGAAATGTATGGAGCTATCTGTCACCTGGCAAATGAAAGTAGTGGTTTAATGTGTACTTCATATCGCTGAACCATCGACCAATCATGGTTAAAAATTGTCATTTTTATGAACCATTTTATGTACATAGCAAATTCGAGGCCGTCTATAGACAAAGTTAGGGACTTATCTTCGACAAAACATGAAAAGATTAACAAAATAAAAAAATATTTAATGTATGATTTCATAAATATTTTTATTGGTGTCATATCTTTATACTCCCATGAATGACCATATAATGTAGGTAGCATAAATGCAGGTGGAAGCATAAATGTAGGTAGAAGCATAAAGTGCAGGAATAACCATATAATGCGGGTCAATGTTCCAATGGGTTATTTATCCTATCCAATTCAATTTGAGTTATGTTACCGTATTGTGCACCTCTCTCTTGAAATTTTATAAATCAGAAATAAATACGTAAAATTAAAAACATGACTAAACCTTCTTATGCTCATATTAGAAAGTTTTATCTTTAAATAAAACCTCTTCTCATGACATGATTCTATGTCGACGCGAGATTGCCAAGCGCTGCGTTCTCGGAGAGTATAAAGACTGGCTTTACCAGGGGTGCCATCTGGTGATGAAGAGCAGCATGTCATCACATGATACAGTTGTACCTGGTCTGGCCAACACCCATTGCCTCGCCCCGCCTGTGTCACTCAGCCTTGACCTTCATAGCACTAATTTCTACTCAAGCCTGGCCTTCTGTCTGCTGCAGGCAAATAGCAAAACTCATTCAAAACCAATTACGATTCTAAACATATAGAAAAGATAGCGAATATATTGCCCTCTCCACCAGAGGGCTACAAGGTGCAATGCTGATATGAGAAGCCTGGTTGCTGCACGGTAACCACCTGCTGATACCAATGCCACTCACATCAGCCCTACCTGCAATCCAAACACAATTCTGACCTGATACCTTTATGCATGTAAGAACATTTTGCTTTGGTTTGCATTTAGGCAATGTACTCATAGCAAACTGCAGGATGTAGGTGGGGTAGTTTGATGTGACTGGCAGTGGTGCTGGGAGGCAGGCTGGGTATATTAGCATATTGCCAATAATGTATTTGTTGCCCACCTGATGTTGTGAACTGCCAGCTGCTGGGCTGCTCCCCTTAAAGCTGGAGGCCCTCTACCGCCGCATCAAACATATACCTGCAGTCCTGAACATTGCCAGCCTCACCAGAACATGCCATAAGCTGTCAATATATCAAACAAAATACACATGCCATGAACTCAAATATCAGCAGTAGGTTGAGACAGCTGACCACGTATCTGCCATTGTTGATGGAGACTGTTTGGTTCCATGCAGGGTGGTACAGAGCCGTCAGGTTGTGACGTCAACAGATGTGAGCAGCCATGTTAAACTGGGAATGATAATAGGGTTGCCTCTGTGACGCACATCGGAGTCTATTTGTAGAAATATCTGCTGCCACCATTCACACTCCATACTGTGACTCATCCACAGACTGATGATCCTATATAGCTGCCAGTGGCTCTTCTGGCAGGAGAGTGCAGTGCCATCAAGACGAAGCAGTGTTTACTAGAATCTGCACGCCATCTTGTACATCCAAAGTGGACATTTACTTGTATGTTTGGCAGCAAACCAAGGACATGATCTGTAAGGGCCGATAGCAAAGAGAGCAGATAACTGATACAGGTTGCCTGCATGATACGTGAAGGATAGAGACTTGAATAATAGCGCAGCTAAGCAATGTCAACCAGGCCTGCATGAACACAGCTGGTATGAAGCACAGCATAAAACAGGACATTACACACCCATTAACACAGGCTTCTCTGCATTCTGTTTTTTATACAGCAGTAGGATTAATTTGTCAAGATTGATATCGCTGTGATTTGCCAATCGGGCAAGACGGCGACCCTAAAGCGACAAAGCCGTAAGCCTCGAGGTGAGGGCCACTCTAGTGCCATGTCAAATAGTCAAGGTCAGGGCTGGGGAATGGATTTCTATGACTGCATTATAAACAATGACCTCGCCAGGCTTGAGGCTCTGGTTGAGCAACATAAGATTGACCTCAATGCTAAGTTCACAGAGGTCCGCAAGAAGAACCATCTGGACCTGAGTCCCATCCACTTGGTTGCATACAAAGGTTATACTGGTGAGTTGCAGTATCTGTATGATATGAAGTGTGATATCCATCTCACCACCGCCACCTTGCGGAGGACTGCCTTCCACTTTGCCGTCCTCAGGCACAAGATGGCCTGTTTCCACAAGTTACTGTCCTTTGGTGTGAACCCTGACGCCAGAGACACTTTTGGCAACAGCCCCTGTCACTACGCTGCGGAGGATGGCGCCTGTGACATTCTGGACGCCCTCCTCAAGCACAAGATAGACGCCAACGCCCAGGACATCACCCTCAAAACACCCCTCATGAAGGCCACAAGAAACGGCAAGATTGAAGCTGTCAAAAGATTGATCAAAGCAGGCTGCTCTCTCAATATCCGGGATAAGAACAGGGACACTGCCCTGCACTTTGCAGCCCGTCATGGCAGTGCAGGATTGGTGTCCGTGCTCATAGAATCTGGATCTGATGTCAACATTCAGAACCAGTGGGGGCACACTCCCCTGATGGAGGCAACCAGCTACAACAACAAAGATGCCGCTGCCAGGCTGCTCAAGGCAAGGTGCAATGTCAACCTCAGAGAGTACAAGTGTGGGGATACCGCCCTCCATGTGGCTGTCAGGAAGAACTACAGTGTCATCATAGAGCAGTTGATGTCCACAGGGGAAGTAAAGCACGTGTACAACTACCAGGGGGAGCTGGCGGTCTATGATGCTGTCGCCAATCAGAAGCTTGACACAATCAAGTTGTTTCTCTACTATAATTATGATCTAGATGTGCCTGCCAAGTTAGAGTATGATGGGACTGGGGGTAAAACACTGGTTAAGATAGCTCTTGAAAGAGGACATTTTGAACTCTTGAAGTTGTTTGCCCAGCTAGGTTTTGTTATCAGCATTCCCATGGTCCCCTGTGATGGACGCCAAGGTCAAAGTTCACTTGACAGTGAGCATGCGTGCGCAATGCAGCGCTTCTTACAGGATGTGCAGCTGGTAAGGTCTTTGAAAGAGCTGTGCAGAAAAGTCATCAGAAAACATGTTGGCTTCGGAATTAACGAAAAAGTCAAGGATGTTCTCCTGCCAGTGTCTTTGAAAGAGTTTACTCTTTTGAAGGAGATCTTGTAAAGCCTTCAGGATGAAGCACATCTGATGGGGTTGGGTTGGTCCTAACGTCCATAGCTTGTACAATAGTGGACATTTCTAACGCATACCTCACAAATGCTAATTGCTGAAAGCAGAATGAAAGATAAAACCCCACATATATAGATGGAATCTGGCAGTATAAGTGCCAGGATGCCCAAATCTGACCCTATGCTCTAAGACCCAACCCCTTCAGAAGCACTTGCACTGATCACAAGTAACTTCTGTCAAGTCACTTTTTGTCATCTAATGTGATACAAACATGAATCCAATATGCATGTATGTGAAAAAGATAACATGTTACAGAAACTTTTGAACACAAATTAAGTTTCTGAAATCTAATTTTCTACATTTCTAATTCAAATCACAATCCTTTACTGTATTAAATGCTCAAGATAGATAGTTAGCAGATGAATAAAAAGTGAATTATTTCTCTGCTTATTTGCAGGCATGTCCCTCAGTTACTTGTGACCCTGGTGGGCGTGGTTCACAGATAATGCCAGTATAACATATTATGTGTGTTGTTGTCAATATTGATCTCATCACTCTTACATCTGTATATTCAGTAGATTTCTATGTATCCTAAAAAAAGGCCCTCAAGCAAGTGCAAATGTGTATATCACTTCACGTTATTGTATGTCATGGTGCTTTGCTTTGCCTGGGGGCGATTAATTGGACCAGAAAGTCAGATGATGCCGAGGTATACTGTTGATGATCTTGCTCAGAGATATAAAGTTTTACAACTTTTGTGATGGATATTTTGGGATGGTTTATCTTGAACGTTAATGAATGTTGCAGAAGAATATGATCTATTTTTGTACAGAGATGATGGTTATAGATACAGTCAAGTAGTACAGTATTCATGTTCAACCCAAGATACTTCTACTGTGTTGATGTCTGTTGAATATTTCAGTCTGTTGTTGTATATCATATGTAAAATTTTACACATGGTATAAAATAATATTCCGGTATATCTTAGTTGATTATTAATAAATTGAGGTTGTTTGAAATGGCCGTTAACAATCTTGGTTGAATATGGATGTTGTTTGCTTCGAATTGTAGTTGCTTCAGATATTATCACAAATGTTCAAGGATTGAATGTCAAAATGGTTGCAAAGATAATCATATATGTATATCAATACCTTTGCATCTTAATTTTATCTTTTTTTCAAAGAATGTGCCCCATGATATATATATATATATATATATATATATATATATATATATATATATATATATATATATATATATATATATATATATATATATATATATATATATATATATATATTGTTTTAAAAGTAAACAAGGATAAGTACACTCCTCTATAAAAGGTGTAAACCATTTTGACATCATGCCTTAAAGACTGTTATATGTGAAGGCTACTTGACGTACAGTTATATAAAAATATTGTATTTTCCTTAACTTGAATTTTTGTGACGAATATATCACTTAAAGGAGTTGGACAGTAAACAGGCATCAAATATCTATAAAAAAAAGGCATAAAACATTTGTGTCAAAATAGTTTCGTTATTTTCAACAGTCTCCACTGTGTGTCCAAAAGAACGATAAAACATAATAACAATGTAAGATGTAAATCTTACAAGGTGTAAGGTCACAATGTAGCTCTTACCAGCAGGTGTAAGGTCACATTGTAGCTCTTACCAGCAGGTGTAATTGCACAGTGCAACTCCAACCAGCAAGTGTAAGGTCACATTGTAGCTCTTACCAGCAGGTGTAAGGTCACATTGTAGCTCTTACCAGCAGGTGTAATTGCACAGTGTAACTCCAACCAGCAAGTGTAACGGCACATTGTAGCTCCTACCAGCAGGTGTCAGGATGCAGTTTTACCAGTAAGTACAGAGTGTAAGTGTTAGCAACAGGTGTAAAGGTACTTGTAACTCGTAACAGACACCCCTTGGGGCAAATGACTGATTATAGCAGATATTATGATGCATATTTACTGACTATCACCTTCAATGACACATAACTGATAATGTACTCATAACAAGCATATGCACGGGACTATAACCCACAAGGTGCAGACAAAACGGGTGTTTCTTTATTTACATATTGCCAAATATATAAAAAATAAATTGAGATATTGTCCTTTGTACACATTAATGACTTTGTTTTTATTTCATATCTCATTGAAAATGTTCCCATACAAAAACCTAAAAAAGAAAATAAAGTAAATGCAATTTTATCGATTGATCCTGTGCTCATGAGCATGCAATAAACTACATTAGTCTATCTTTACTCAATCAAAAACTAGTCTCAAAAGGCCAAATTTTGAATAGCTAATTTTAAAAATATTGTGGTGAACACTAACAGCAAAAGGAAGGTATTACAGAAATCTAGCTACGGATCCAATAGGCCTGCAATTTCAGCTATTCCCTTTCTTTCAGTAAAATCTGGCACTTTTTGTCAAATCTGGCACCAAACACAGCAGCAGCGTATATAGTGCTGTATTTGGTAATTTCATCATCCATAATAATTGCATGATTCTTCAAACATTAAAGATCACATTGTCAATCTTTGAATAATATTCAATATGCGAAGAATAAGTGTGCCCAGGTTATTTGTAATATTAATATTGAATACAGTGATCTCAATTATATCCTATATGTCCTAATGACCATACAGAATTACAGGCAGAACAAAGAATTATGGACTGAGAAAAGGTATAGTGTCATATATGGGCCTAATCAGCAGTTGTCTGTGTTTAAATATTATTATTATAAGCTGTATGAAATACCAAAAAAAAAACGTTTATTTTTAATTCTATCTCGACTTAAGTGACTCCTTTCCCAGAATTTTGACAATTAGGTTTTAATGGCAGCCACCAAACTCATAATGCACTTTATTGAACCCAAATGATTAAAAACATTGTCAAATACACATCCGTGTTTCAATATATGGTGTTCAATCCAACATGAGATTACTCTGGTTGTACAAGCACAACTATCAAAGCTGTCTGTATCTTCCTGATCAAATGGTAGGGCCACACACTACAGAGTGGCAGCATAAATATGACAATGAATCATCCAAAGGTGTGTTTATCACCAAGTCATACTGGAGAGACTTTGTACCAAGCTGACCCCACATGACTCAAAATGGCAAGAAACATTAATCATCGCTCCACTCTGATCTACCTGCTGATCGTGTGCACAGCTCTCAGACTGTAGACTTGGTAATGCTCGTGTGCCACTCATCACCATTTGCCAGTGGTTGGAACAGGTGATAGCATAGTATTGTCACTGACTTGTAGACAGGGTGGGAGGAAATAACATAACAATGCCGCTCAATAGTAGATATGTTGGGAATAAATGGATTCTTAAAGAAATAATTAAGGTTAAATGAATGAATGGTAAGTGAGAAAACACAATAAACAATGACATTGCAATAGTATAAATACTAAGATGGCCAATAAAGCAAACCCGACATTACTCCACCCTTAAAAACCATTAAACAGGCCAATCGTAAAAAGGTTAAATCAAAGAAGTACCATTTGTGTTAAACTAATCATTTAACCTAAAAATATTTATCTCTAATATTATCAAATTAAACTGTCAAACATGATGTGTTGACCGTCAAAGGGGATTAACAGTAAACACATTTAACAAATAACAACATGCTATATGACACATATGATGTTAGGCCACGGGCTGTGGCGCAGTTGGTTAGAGTGCCAGCTTACTAGCACCAGTTCCTCTGTGGTGATCCAAAGGTCGTGGGTTCGATCCCCGGCCATGCCGAGATTGAACTCACAATACAATTTCGCATATGAACTGAGGCCCGTGCCAAAAGGGTTAACCCGTTGTCCTTGTAAATCTGTGAAATGACTGAAATAATGTTGAAAGTGATGTAAAACCCCAAACAAACAAACAAACATATGATGTTATATGACTGTGTCTATAATCCGATTGTGAAGGACATTTCCCACCCACCATCATTCCCACCACTCAGCACCCATATACCATTTTCTATTTCCTCAGTGACATTATACATATACGCAACTGTTAAATATATGAGTTAATCTTGAATATAATTTTCATTGGTCAGCATTATCACATGATCTTTTTGGAGCAGATCTTATATACATATTTGATTGGCTCTCATTATCACATGATTACTTTGGAGCAGATCATAGGAAATTACAATTGTTTATGCATTGAGCAAATCTAGAGTTATTTCAAAATTGGGAATAAAGAAAATACCTTTATTCAATTTAATTAAGTTTAATTGCAAAATGAAATATCAATTTTATTATAAGTTATAAGATACAATATATAGCTCAACTTAAGCTATTAAGTAGTTAAGATTTCTATGGAAATGGAGTCATACACTAAGTGGATGGGAAATTTCTGGGTGGGGAATGTCCGGGTGGGGAATGTCCTTGGTGGGGAATGTCCGGGTGGGGATTGTCTGGATGGGGATTGTCTGGATGGGGAATGTCCTAGAACCGTTGATACCACTTCTTCACAATGTATTTTACGGCATGAATTACCGGTTTTATATCATGAAGCTTATTCTTGACAGTTTCATCCTATTCACATTGCCATTTGTTCACATTGCCACATTGTTCCATTTTAAGATATTCTCAGAAACTTTTGAATAGGTTTTATTGCTGATAGGCCTTCATATGTCTGTTTGGATCACCGCTTTTATTTTGTTTGGTTTGACATTTGCATGTGGATTGGCTGTCAGATTAGACTGACCTTTAATACCCCTTTGTGCATCTGTAAAGAAGTGTGGCTTAATCGTTGGATTTCCTTTTACTTTTTTACTCTCCACAGCAGATCCAGGATTTATACCTGGCTCTGCAAGTAAAAGGCATATTCAACTCTTTGGTTGAGTGCCAAGAGGCCACACCCAGTGCAAGCAGCCAGGACACAATGAGTAAAATATTTCGTCACATGGGGTAACATGGTCAATTGGTGTCATTGTTATTACAAGAAAGTGAGTACAACAAGGATTGAGATTTTAACGACATGTGTACCAAAATAGTCAGACAAAAATTGACAAAAATAGTCAGCAGGGGATGGATCATTAATCCCAAAGGGAGGAGAAGGAAAATAATCTTGACTTTTTCTTCTTGGGCAAAACTTATGTCAGGCCTCACCATGAACTGACTGAAATAGCATCGTAAGTAATGTAAAAACCCTGAACAAATTGATATAAATGGTATAATCTTTCAACCAGATATTTCAAATATACTACTCTACCAAATTATGAATGATCCATTTTAAATTACTTTTGAACATATGCACGTGTACAGTCATGTTGTTGTGCATTAGCACGTACCTGAGCCAACCAATTGGCCAACCGTATGATAATTGCATGCTAATGTGCAGACTAATTGCGGCAGAGGTAGTAAATATGACTACCTCACCATGCAGAGTATTTCTTTTTATAAAAATTGGGCTCCTTCTAGCATGTGCAGCATGGATACCCTGGCAATCTGTGTATTTCATATTCTCTGATTTGCATTTCATATTCTCTGATTTGCTCTCTTTTGACATGACATATGACATCAAAGAATATTCTTTAATGTCATATTTTCCTTTACCCACTTTTCTCTAGGGCCTGTCTTTCACATAGTCTACAACTTTTCCAAGAGACTTTATCTCAGTCTAACTAATTTCTCTTTATTACTTCAGGTGTATTTTTTCTGTATTCTGAATCTGGAAAAAGAATACATTCCAGTCTGCAGGAACTTGAACAATTGTTGGCAACTTTGTTCCTTTTCTTCTTCTCTTCCTTGTCCGAATCCTCAGTTCTTGAAGATGAAAATGAGCTACTGTTCTCATTACTGTCTGTATCTGACTCTTCCTTGTTTTCTTTCCTTTCTTTCTATCAACCTTCTTGATCTTGATTCTGGAGGTACCTGCAACTAACATTTATATATCAGCTGGCTCCTTGACATTGACCGGGAGGGTGACCTTTGTTGCCCATAGAATGTCTGGTCTACTTCTTGACCTCTCTCTTTCCTCCTGATGGGTTTCAACTTTCACCACAGATTTTGTTCCTTAATATATCCTTTGATTCACAACGTTAAGAATATTGGACATTAAGTTGTTCCCCAGTGCTACCCTTCTGGAGACCGATTGTATTGTTCATGATAGGCGGGCGTGCGTGATATGTTTAAGTAACCTGAACTGAAATGCTGAAAAGGCTTATATGTCTGCCCATCATCATTCAAGTCTAAAAGTAGGACTGCGTATCAGTCACTTTCTTCAAACTGACATATCTTTCTTAGCTCATCTTTTCACTGTATTTTAACTCCATTCTTCTATGTCCTTTTCAACATGTCAACCAAATGTTGACAGTCTAAAGCTGGAATCCTATGTCAAGGTTAAACTCCTCAAGTTCACTCAGTTCCAATTGCAAGGTCACTGGACAACAACAGACTATTTCTATAAAGAGAAAAAATCATCTAAGACAAGTGCCTGTGCATCGAGCCCATATCATGTAAACAGTCCTGATTAGGTCCATATTACAAACAAATGACGTCAAACATATTTCAGCACCTTTGTACTAATCGCTCTTTCCAGTTTCCAAAAAAGTATGCAGAATGTAGATCAGCGCAAAGTTGGCAAATTATTTTCTGCGAATTATTTTGTAAAACCAAGTTATGATGGAGAAGCCTGGGTAGATGGCATGTGATATTCATAAGGACACAGTTGTTATTCCACTGCTGTTAGAAAATTATTTTCTATCATAATCTTCTATCTTTTCTGCAATATTTATTTGCAACTTTATGGTTGTTAAAGTTTTACTCCCAAAAAGTCTTAAACAAGGATTATTAATTTCATTTTCATCTGCATGTTTTGATAAAATTTCATTTAAAAAAACAAAAAAAACTTGTTTGAAAGTATTAATAATAAACCTTAACGAAAAATTACAAGTCATTGGACAGTTTATGTTGAACCTCAGTGTGCACATTTTTCTTTCCCCAACAGTAGCCATTTTGTTAGCATTTAACAGAAATTTCCATATATTTGGTGTTTATTATATCCTTTCTGAGCCAATCCCAACCTATTTCAAATACTATCAAGATTTTTAAATTTCTGCTTATTCATCCATTATAAATGTTTTGCAGCAAGAACCAATATTAATTCACGGGTCAAGTATGGCATTCCAGCCATTGAACCATTTCATGTTCACAATTACATTACAATTCATCCTATAACATTTACAGACTATTCTCCCCACCTACCTAAATACTTCAAGTAAAGAATAATTCAAGTCATCAGAAAATATACTCTTTTGAATTTATTTGCAATATATACTTTCAATACTGATAATTTCACTAACAATCTTGATAAAATGAGATCAATAATATATATATTCAATACTTTTAAAATTGCCATAAAAATAAAATATTCTGACATTGCTCTAAACTAAACAGGAAAAAGCAAGAATGATGTATGCATGTTCAGATATTAAGGGAAGAGCTGAGCAGTAATGGTACAACTGGGGGACCAACTCTGCAAACAGAGGGCAAAAACTAAAAATATATCTCATCAGGAATCATCAAATGCAGCTTGGGAGGCAACTCCATTAAATGAAGCCAGCATCATTGTAATAAAAAATAGAGAGCATTCCAGTATGGGCCATATTCCGCACCACGGGTCATCAGTCTACTCTTAAATTCATAACAGAATTCTTGGTCATTATTACTGCACCTATCACAGTGATAAAGGTGCCTTTTTACATATCAATTCCAAACAGACATATCTTTCTGCTGAGTAAATCAATTTATATTTCTGCTACATGACCCATGAATATTGTTTTCCATTAAGTTTACTTTGTACATAATATTTGCATCAGTCTTTTACATATTACTGCTCTTCAGTAATAAACCAAACCATATACATTAAATAGGCAAATATCTGGGCATGCTCACATCACCTTTGTGATCCTAAATGTTCACATTCATAGGACACCAGGTGCAAGATGGGTACAAATACACCAAACATTATCATTTGAAAACAAAAATTAATTGATTATCCCCATCAACAGCAAAAATAGAATTCTTTTTCTTTTATAAACCAATATCTCAGCCTTCTGCAGAAATATAACAAGCCTTATTGAGGTCATTATATACTTTCCTATTTTTGAACAAGTCATCTATGTGTTGAAGCATAGCTTTGAGAATTGTATATATCATGGTACTTAAATATGTTCATGGACATCTCTCTTAAGATCTACTCCCACATCCTTGAAATACAAACCTTAACTTGAAATGGAATATGAGAGGTTCCCAAGATGATTTATTGCTATTTAATTTGCAGATGTTTTCATACATTAATAGCAATTCGTGTGAAATGAATTATCATTTTTGTAGGCTAGTATTGTGATATGTCAAATGTCAAACCTGTCATACTCAGCTTAACATTCTCACCACACCTCTACACATATCTGTCACACTCATGTCACACATAGAGCCATTTCAGTTTGTCACACTCATGTCACACATAGAGCCATTTCAGTCTGTTACATTAATGTCACATATAGAGCCATTTCAGTCTGTTACATTAATGTCACAATAGAGCCATTTCAGTCTGTTACATTCATGTCACAATAGAGCCATTTCAGTCTGTTACATTCATGTCACACATAGAGCCATTTCAGTCTGTTACATTCATGTCACAATAGAGCCATTTCAGTCTGTTACATTCATGTCACATATAGAGCCATTTCAGTCTGTTACATTCATGTCACACATAAAGCCATTTCAGTCTGTTACATTAATGTCACATATAGAGCCATTTCAGTCTGTTACATTAATGTCACATATAGAGCCATTTCAGTTTGTTACATTCATGTCACACATAGAGCCATTTCAGTTTGTTACACTCATGTCACACATAAAGCCATTTCAGTCTGTTACATTAATGTCACATATAGAGCCATTTCAGTCTGTTACATTAATGTCACATATAGAGCCATTTCAGTTTGTTACATTCATGTCACACATAGAGCCATTTCAGTTTGTTACACTCATGTCACACATAAAGCCATTTCAGTCTGTTACATTCATGTCACATATAGAGCCATTTCAGTCTGTTACATTCATGTCACACATAGAGCCATTTCATTCAGTATGTTATACTCACATCACATGGGCCCATTTTCAGTTTGTTACATTCATGTCACACATAGAGCCATTTCAGTCTGTTACATTAATGTCACATATAGAGCCATTTCAGTCTGTTACATTAATGTCACACAAAGAGCCATTTCAGTCTGTTACATTAATGTCACATATAGAGCCATTTCATTCGGTGTGTTATACTCACATCACACATAGGCCTATTTTCAGTTTGTTACACTCATGTCTTACAGAGAGCTATTACATTCCTCTATACCCCTTTCACACGTAAACCCATTTCATTCAGCCTGTTACACTCATACATATTGGTCCATTTCATTCATTATTATATTAATGTCACACATAGAACTATTTGGTTTTGCCTATTTCACTCATGTAACACATATGCCATTTTATGTGGCCTGTCATCAAAGTGACATTATTCAGACTGTTAGCTTCATTTCACGTATTGAATCAATTTGCGGAGTCATTGGCCTTTGCATAGCATGTGAAGCCATTACACTGAGTCAGTGACTTTGCATAGCATGTGAAGCCATTGCACTGAGTCAGTCACTTTGCATAGCATGTGAGGCCATTACACTGAGTCAGTGACTCTGCATAGCATGTGAAGCCATTACACTGAGTCAGTGACTTTGCATAGTTTGAGAAGCCATTACACTGAGTCAGTGACTTTGCATAGTTTGAGAAGCCATTACACTGAGTCAGTGACTTTGCATAGCATGTGAAGCCATTGCACTGAGTCAGTCACTTTGCATAGCATGTGAGGCCATTACACTGAGTCAGTGACTCTGCATAGCATGTGAAGCCATTACACTGAGTCAGTGACTTTGCATAGTTTGAGAAGCCATTACACTGAGTCAGTGACTTTGCATAGTTTGAGAAGCCATTGCACTGAGTCAGTGACTTTGCATAGCATGTGAAGCCATTGCACTGAGTCAGTGACTTTGCATAGCATGTGAAGCCATTGCACTGAGTCAGTGACTTTACATAGCATGTGAAGCCATTACACCGAGTCAGTGACTTTGCATGTAGCATGTGAAGCCATTACACTGAGTCAGTCACTTTGCATAACATGTGAAGCCATTACACTGAGTCAGTGACTTTGCATGTAGCATGTGAAGCCATTACTCTGAGTCAGTGACTTTGCATGTAGCATGTGAAGCCATTACACTGATTCAGTGACTTTGCATAGTATGAGAAGCCATTACACTGATTCAGTGACTTTGCATAGCATGTGAAGCCATTACACTGAGTCAGTGACTTTGCATAGCATGTGAAGCCATTACACTGATTCAGTGACTTTGCATAGCATGTGAAGCCATTACACTGAGTCAGTGACTTTGCATATAGTATGAGAAGCCATTACACTGATTCAGTGACTTTGCATAGCATGTGAAGCCATTACACTGAGTCAGTGACTTTGCATAGTATGAGAAGCCATTACACTGAGTCAGTGACTTTGCATAGCATGTGAAGCCATTACACTGAGTCAGTGACTTTGCATAGCATGTGAAGCCATTACACTGAGTCAGTGACTTTGCATAGCATGTGAAGCCATTACACTGAGTCAGTGACTTTGCATAGCATGTGAAGCCATTACACTGAGTCAGTGACTTTGCATAGTATGAGAGGCCATTTCATTGAATACCTAATCCTCCCACATTCATTTCTTTAAATCTGCCACCTACAAATAAATCCATCCACACAAACATTGACACATTAAGCATTCACATAAAGCTCTTAACACTTTCAAGAAGCTTATTTAATCTATTTAATTACTGTGTCAGATATAAAAATGCAAAGTTTCAAATTCTAACAATCAATGATCATTTCACCCTCAAGGGGGCATTGCACATGAAACTTTACAAAACATATTTAAGGCTTTTCAAAACAATCTAACATTTCCTGACCTCTGTTGCTGACAAAGATATACATGTAATCTGATAATTAAAGTGATATATCTAACTCTCTAGGGTTGTCTCAAGTGATATATCTTGCTCTCTAGGGTTGATATGTTTATTATCATTTTTAATTCTCATTATTGTGGCTCTAAACATCTGGAGCTAATTAGCTTTTACACTGTAATTCTGCTAACCTGCCTACGCCATGGGTCTGTCAAATGTAAAAATAGGTGAATTCTTCAACATGCAATTAGATATGTATAAAATGACAATATAAGCAGCAATTTGGAAACAAACATCCATAAACAATGTTTTCAATAGTTTATGAAAATAGTAACTGGAGATCATATAGTGTCAGATCTATATATGGAATGTGGTTAATATATATGTGATATTTGTGATCCCAATTTTACATGAAATGTCAGGGACAGATGATTTGAGTCATATTAACAGCTTTCTTTGAATGAAGGGTATATATATAGCTATTGATGAAAACAAGAATATGTGACTATAAAAAGCCTTTTGCATTTTCTATATTAAACCATATTATATGTTTTTATATAAGGGAGGCAATTTCCGTATCAATTAACCTCTTTCACACAACTAAAATGCTTTCTTTACCTTTCAAATTATCAATGCTGAGATATTGAAAATAGAATAATTATAACAAATTATCTGTTTGATACAATTGCATTGAAAATTCATTGTATCATGAAAATTTGTATTCATGACAAAATGTATTCATATTCTGTGTAAAATGCAGATATGCCTAAAATAAATATTTTGTATATTATAGAAAATAGATTATTTTTCATAAAATCTTACCAAGCAGCACTGATGGTCAGAAATTGTTCTGCCGGTAATGATATTATCAGAAAAGAATGTTTTTTGGAATTTTGAACATGTGATATCTAATTTATCTTGTCCAACATGTACATTAAAATTCTATATATGTGACCTTGCTGAAACAGAAACAATATTCCTGAGAAAGCAATATTGTCTATAAAATTAAAACTGAAACTTATTACTATAAAAACATTATATTTGTTATCAATATAATGCAAATCTCACAATATAAAACTCAAATATGCTTCATTGATATTCAGAGAGGATAGGCCCCATGCACTAAGAATGGTAAAGCATGATGATAAACAAAAATGTGAATCAGCTTCACTTCATCAATTTCAGGTGAGACCTGAAGTCAGATCAACCGATCATTTACATGACATTTATTTTCAGATCTCTCTGGAGCAGTATTATACTTTGGCCTTGGAAAGGGGAGAACTAGGACCCTTACGAGATCGCGATATCACCACCACTGTAGGAGACTCGTCATTGTAGGGGTACACCTTGTCCATGGATTTCTGAAACACCGAAACAAATCTTTTTATGATACAAAGTACTTTTTAAAAATGTGATTAAGCTACAAAATCCCAATTGTCTTTCTAGAAGCTGTGATTTTGGTGATATGGGGCTGCCTTACTGAATTGTCATGTCATAGGTCCTTGACATAACAATCCATTCAATCACAGATTTATATTCACAACAGACAAGGGTAAACTCAGGTGCGGGTCTCAGCCCTTATGGGCAATTGCAACATGACTAACATCAATGCAATTTGTGCATGGTCTGGAATCAAACCCACTTGGAGCAGTGTATGGACTCACCCTGGACAGTATAGGCTTAGCCTGGACGGTGGGAAGAGGCCGGTGCTTGGCCAGGCCCTGACTCACTACCTCTGCTGGCCAGTGAAGACGACTCGCTTCCTTGGCAACTAAAATGAACATCATTCATCTTAACTTATAATATAATCATATAAATCAACCAAAAAAACAAAGGAAAACAAAGCAAATGTTCATTCGTTGACCGATTTAGCTGCAATCAGCTCACAATAAAAGTGTTGTTATAAAACATTAAAGATTATCTAGTTCATCAATAACCTTTCAGCTGACTTACCCACAGTAACAGTTTTGATGCCTGCTGCCTTTCTAGGCTTGCTGATAAACTTGACAGATCTCTGAGAGTTGCACAGTGTGTGCAGCTTGGTGACAGCCTCCAATTCCCGGTCTCTCTGCACAATATCAACAGTCAACAATGCTCATCTTTATTCAATTAGAATATTTCTTTATTTTACAGCTGTTGTGAATTGTGTAATATAACAATTTGTAATAGAGGAAAGATCTAGAGCTACTTTACTCATTGACAACATTAAATTTTAAAAATCTAACACAAAAGTGGATATAATGTACCAGGGCTGGAGGGTTGACATGTGACATCTGTTATGAGGATACCCAGGTAACACAGCTTGCCAGAGCCAGGGGGTTAACATGTCCACTAGCAGGATACCCAGGGAACACAGCTCAAGGGTTAACATGTAACATTGGGGATGCCTACTTGGATGATATAGATGTAACATAGCTTACCAGGGCTAGAGGGTTAACATGTAACATGGAGGATGCCTACTTGGATGATATAGATGTAACATAGCTTACCAGGGCTAGAGGGTTAACATGTAACATGGAGGATGCCTACTTGGATGATATAGATGTAACATAGCTTACCAGGGCTAAAGGGTTAACATGTAACATGGCGGATGCCTACTTGGATGATATAGATGTAACATAGCTTACCAGGGCTAGAGTGTTAACATGTAACATGGAGGATGCCTACTTGGATGATATAGATGTAACATAGCTTACCAGGGCTAGAGGGTTAACATGTAACATGGCGGATGCCTACTTGGATGATATAGATGTAACATAGCTTACCAAGGCTAAAGGGTTAACATGTTACATGGAGGATGCCTACTTGGATGATATAGATGTAACATAGCTTACCAGGGCTAGAGGGTTAACATGTAACATGGAGGATGCCTACTTGGATGATATAGATGTAACATAGCTTACCAGGGCTAAAGGGTTAACATGTAACATGGCGGATGCCTACTTGGATGATATAGATGTAACATAGCTTACCAGGGCTAGATGGTGTACATGTAACATGGAGGATGCCTACTTGGATGATATAGATGTAACATAGCTTACCAGGGCTAGAGTGTTAACATGTAACATGGCGGATGCCTACTTGGATGATATAGATGTAACATAGCTTACCAGGGCTAGAGGGTTAACATGTAACATGGAGGATGCCTACTTGGATGATTTAGATGTAACATAGCTTACCAGGTCTAGAGGGTTAACATGTAACATGGAGGATGCCTACTTGGATGATATAGATGTAACATAGCTTACCAAGGCTAGAGGGTTAACATGTAACATGGAGGATGCCTACTTGGATGATTTAGATGTAACATAGTTTACCAGGGCTAGAGGGTTAACATGTAACATGGAGGATGCCTACTTGGATGATTTAGATGTAACATAGCTTACCAGGTCTAGAGGGTTAACATGTAACATGGAGGATGCCTACTTGGATGATATAGATGTAACATAGCTTACCAAGGCTAGAGGGTTAACATGTAACATGGAGGATGCCTACTTGGATGATTTAGATGTAACATAGTTTACCAGGGCTAGAGGGTTAACATGTAACATAGAGGATGCCTACTTGGATGATATAGATGTAACATAGCTTACATGGGCTAGAGGGTTAACATGTAACATGTAGGATGCCTACTTGGATGATATAGATGTAACATAGCATACCAGGGCTAGAGGGTTAACATGTAACATGGAGGATGCCTACTTGGATGATATAGATGTAACATAGCATACCAGGGCTAGAGGGTTAACATGTAACATGGAGGATGCCTACTTGGATGATATAGATGTAACATAGCTTACCAGGGCTAGAGGGTTAACATGTAACATGGAGGATGCCTACTTGGATGATATAGATGTAACATAGCTTACCAGGGCTAGAGGGTCAACATGTAACATGGAGGATGCCTACTTGGATGATTTAGATGTAACATAGTTTACCAGGGCTAGAGGGTTAACATGTAACATGGAGGATGCCTACTTGGATGATATAGATGTAACATAGCTTACCAGGGCTAGAGGGTTAACATGTAACATAGAGGATGCCTACTTGGATGATATAGATGTAACATAGCTTACCAGGGCTAGAGGGTTAACATGTAACATAGAGGATGCCTACATGGATAATATAGATGTAACATAGCTTACCAGGGCTAGAGTGTTACTATCCTTGTATCTGACTCTGGGCAGACTGTCAGCTGATGTGGGCACCATAGGAGACTTCCTCACTGTCATTGGTGAACTCTGAATCAAATATACCGGTACCTCTAGGAATCAAATACACCTCCATACTCGTATAGGAGTCAAATTTATTCCTATATCAATCAAATTTCCCCAAATAGGATTCAAATATAGAATTAACCATATCCATAAATGAATGAAATATCCCCAATACAAGAATCAAACATACACATTTAGAATCAAATATACCCCTATAAGAATAAAAACATCCCTACAAATTAATGAAATAAATCCATATAGGAATCATATATCCAAATGTCGGAATCAATTATACCCTTCTTGTAATCAAATATCAATAGGAATCAAATATACTCCTACAGGAATTAAATATCCCCATATAGAAAATAATTTATTAATACCTGTTTAGTGTGTAATTTGCTCTGTAATCTCTTCTTTTCCTCCCTGAGTTGCTGCAGTTGGGCCTTCTTTTTCTCCAGTATATCACTCATGCTAGGCTGTCCATTACTGACATCTGGTGGCAGAAATACAATTCTCCATTATTGGTGGATAGATGGCACTGGCACACACAACACCACGAAGATGTGCCCACTCATATAAAGTTCATCACATAATTTGTCATATGTTATAGAAATTCTATTACAGATAATCTTATGCGGTGTCATAACAAGATAATCACAGTATTTGTTCATAAAAATTTCATCAAGACAAGTTGTGCAGAACATATACTTTGTATTGTCACTTGAAGCTACATAATCAGGTATGGGATAGAAGTATAACTTGATCCATGAAATGAACTTTTTAGACTTCATTATAACTTAGAGACTACTCATATAAACATCTTCTTCTGCTCAGATATAAAGGGGAAGTCATTTTGGAACAGATTTGACAGGCAATTACCAAATTGCAGCATTGGTAACTGCAGCACAATCAGAGTAAGCAATCAATGATATGAGTTTAGAATATATCTTTAATAACTTGATGAAATCCTTTTCACAAAAAAATTATTATAGATTTCTCAAAAGTGTGTGCTACTTAATTTGAAAGTTTCCCTTGTTATCGGGACTCAACTACTGAATAATATAAAAGATATAACAAAGGTCAATGACATGATCATTTCTTTTTTGTAATGTTTTTGAACATTTTTAGAGCAGACATCATGTTACATATTCAATTCAGCCCCAACTTTCGTTGTTACCTTGATTCTCATTGGCTGATATTTGTCATGTTTTCAAAATTACAGCTTTCTTGGCTACTCAGTGATAATTATAAGATTTGAAGAAAATGTGACAAATTCTGAGCCTAATGGAAAAAAGATAGAATTAGCTGCATGAAAATATAACATTTCAACTATTAAAATAGATAAAACCTCTGACCAGTAGTTTCAGAGAAGATTGAAGCTGATGGACAGACAGACAGAGAGAAAAAGTCTCCCCCATACTACAGAAGCTATGTTGACATAGCCATAGTCAGCATAGCTAAAAACAATGACAACATTCCATGGACATATCACCTTAATACCATTGCTAATTTGGAAATGAATAGTCATCTCTCTGACACACTTACCTTCTTGCCCCTCATATTCTGGAGAGGTCTCCCTGCTGGTACTGCTGTCTGAATCAAGATTGAACATTGGTGGCTCCCCCACCTCACCAGCACTGGCGCCACCTGGCCCTCGCCTTGGGAACCTGGGAGTGCCATCTTTGTACACAGGGGCACCTGAACTTATATCTCTTGGAGTGCAAACACCATTGTGGTGGTTGCTATGTATACCATTATGCAGGTTGCTATGGAAACCATTCACGCGTTGATCCGAGAAGCTGCTCTCTAACATTTCAAAGGAGTCATTACTAGATGCACCAGGAGAGTGTGGTTCTGCATTTTCCTGACTCTGGGACTCTTCCATTTGGCCAATATCCACGATGTCCATTGTCTCATCCAGGTCAAGACCTCTGAAGTATAGCGACACATTGCCGCTGTTCTGGCTCTGACGTCTGCGAGCTTCCTTCCTGTCAGCAGATTTGATGTGGATTGGTGAAGCTTCAGAGTTTGATGCTTGTCCACTGGGGGTGGATTTCGGAGAAGGTGTATCACGCACAAAGGTGTCATTGTCTTTTACAGAAACGGCAGCAGCACTTGGCACTATCTGGCTGCGGAATAAATTGAGGCTACCAGGTCTACTAACAGCCACAGGGGACGGAGTATCATATATGACAGGCCCAGAATCCGGATGGCTGTGCTGAACCTGCAATGTGGGAGAGAAGTTGGTCTCTGTGAACACAACAGAAGGGGATTCTGAACGTCCCCTCACAGCCAGAGGGGTGAGTGGGGATTCTGACCGTCCTCTGACAGGTAGAGGGGTAAGTGAGGACACACCTACCCCACCTGGTGAATGCGCTAGGGGACTTGTTGGGGACTCGCATACATGTGTCACACTCATAGGTCGTTTGCCAATAAGAGGGCCAGAGCAAGATTCCAAAACCTCAGCATCAGTGTTTGACACACTTTCTAATGTGTGACTATTTTCCTGTTCTGTTTCAGACTTGGGCACAATTTTAGTAAATGCTGAAAATGCAGATGCAACTGTCTGTGTATTTTCTGTTCTTTCATAACTTGAATCTTTGTTGCCACTAGGTGGCTCTGAAGTTTGTTCCCCGCCAAGGCTTAAGCGGTGTATTATCTTGCGTATGGCGTCAGTTTCCCTCGTCACACACTGGCACCACATAGCGTCAGCCCCTTTCATCTGAGAACATTCACATTTTAACCCACTCCCTACAGTGTCATCAGCTTCATCACTGACCTCACATATTGACTTCTCATTAGATGTCTCTATTTCATCTTCCACTGAACTATTTCTATTTTCGGTTATTTCATCATTGTGTAACCCTCTAATTTTTTTGTTAGAATTATCTGAGATATCAATTATGTCTATTTGACAATCTTCGCCATTTGTTTGGGATGCCTCTCCAAATGTGGTGTCCAGGCCATTTTGAAGTAATGAACCATCAGTTTGCTTTGTGATGTCATGTGACTGCTGTTCTTGACACGTCTCTGCACTCTGAACACTTACGGGTACATCAATACTCTGACCCAACATTAGAGAATTCTCACAATCCTCTTCTTTCTCATCCAATTTTGATTTGTTCTCATCGTTTTCCCTTTCATGTTTCACATCTTTTTCATCTTTTTTCTCCTCTTTTAATTCAAACACATTATTCTTTCCTTCCTCTTCATTACTTTCTATTCCACTTTTTTCCGGTATTTCTTCCTTTTCATGTTGATATCCTCTTTCATCTTCTCCTTCTTTTTCACTTTTATTTGCAATATCTTCTTTGTTTTTTTCTTCTTCTAACTCATCCTCATTTCTTTCTATTCCATTTTCCTCTTCCATGTTTTCATCATTTTCCTCTTCTTCGTCAAGACCCTCATTCAGGATGGCCAACTGTGAGGGATCCATAGTATATCTGTAATCATGGAAAAACAAATGTCACTGATATATCATTCAAATGAAACAGTTCATTACATACCCATTTAACCTAGAAAAAAACAAGCATACATCATGACTGGGAGTGGTTATTATTATTTCCTCTATGTTTATGAAGATAGACAATAACATTTCACCTTTTATCTATGTCTATCTGTACTTGCTTGATTTCATATCCTGTTCACATAACATGATAATATGTTGTGACAATTAGCTTGGCTAAACCTGGGCTTACATGTGCATGGCACTGCATGCATGTCAGAGAATGTCAAAGGTACAGCCACTGAAACATGCACCAAACAATGGCAGTCACCAGTTGTTTCTGAACATCTAGGACACTATTTGGTCACAGCTGTAGTGACACTATTTGGTTATACTCTGCTGTTGTAACACTATTTGGTCACAGCTGTAGTGAAACTATGTGGTCATGCAATGCTGCAGTGACACTATTTGGTCACAATCAGCTGTGGTGACACTATTTGGTCACAATCAGCTGTGGTGACACTATTTGGTCACAATCAGCTGTGGTGACACTATTTGGTCACAATCAGCTGTGGTGACACTATTTGGTCAAGCTCAACTGTAGTGACACTATTTGGTCATGCTCTGCTGTAGTGACACTATTTGGTCATGCTCTGCTGTAGTGACACTATTTGGTCATGCTCTGCTGTAGTGACACTATTTGGTCACACTCAGCTGTGGTGACACTATTTGGTCACACTCAGCTGTGGTGACACTATTTGGTCACACTCAGCTGTGGTGACACTATTTGGTCATGCTCTGCTGTGGTGACACTATTTGGTCATGCTCTGCTGTAGTGACACTATTTGGTCACACTCAGCGGTGGTGACACTATTTGGTCACACTCAGCGGTGGTGACACTATTTGGTCACACTCAGATATAGTGACACTAGTTGGTCATGCAAACTCTACATGTAACACGTGGTACATTGACCTCTGGATTACCTCATCATATCATATTTGTTTATAATCATTATGTATCAAGTCAAATTCTCATATACATGTATATCTTCATCATTTTTATCATGTAAGTTTATCAAGGATGAGATTACCTAATACCCTAAATCCCAAATGATTTTACTATAGATAAATTCCATATTGATACACGCACCATACCAAAACAATATTGAGATAACTGGTGGACACCATTTCCACGCAGAATCCTCACAGCATAAAACGTTCATAATGGATGGTAATATAGTCAAATCTCTTACTGTTTCTGTCAGAATAGCTTGCAAGTATGTTTAGTTTAAAGAAATTCATTTCGTGTTTAATAATTATTGTGCTTATGGAATAGAATTTCTTATAATATTTACAAAATCATTACCTCATGAGTTTACGATCCTGCCTGAACCCTGTTTTGAAGACAGCAGTTTTTCGTCTATCATATTTTGAAGCTTTCCTCTTTTCCTTCTCAGTCACTTTCCCAAAAAATATTTCTTCCTCTTCCTGATCCTCAACTATTAAAGCATCCTCCTCCTCCCCACCATTCTCCTCCTCGGGATCCTCCTTCTCTGGACCCTCTTCGGTATCTTCCGTCTCCAGACCCTTTTTCTCTGGATCCTCCTTCTCTGGAGAACTGCCAACTACCTCTTCCACCCTGCAATGAGATAGAACACAAACCATTAAGTCTATCCAAAGGAATGTGCTGAGATATTGTTCTAAAATTGTTTATTCTTTATTGTCTACATTTTAAATACAAACCATTTCTTAAACCTTGATACTAGTGAATCCATATCGTATATTTGTGTGTAAGATTTAACATTTTGATGGATGTTGTTAAAATATTTAGACACTGGGAAATCTCATGCATATATACACAACACACACACGCACACACACACTGCCTTTCAAATTCTACCTAGAACCTAGTTTACAATATCAATAGAAGTTCACAAAAACAGAGCTGTTCATGCCTGTATATTCTGCACAAACTTGGTTCAGTGAGCATATAAAAATAATAAAAACTTTTCACAATACAATTTCACCTACTTCTATTCAGCGTAAAAAAAACTAGGCAAGATTGATGGGATAAGTTAGAGCTTTGCGGGGGTGAATCTCTCCACACTCTTACCAATCCTGGGATCATGCACACAGACACTACATTGCATTTAGCCCCACTTTCTTTATCACCCTCGTGGTTGCACCAACTCATACTTGTGATGCATTTCTTTGAGTAGAGATACTTTACTACTTGCTGCCAGTGGGGCCCAGTATTGATTTGATCACACTCGGGCTGCACTGTGACCTCATTTGGTCATGCATCCCTCAAGCATGGGACGGCTTACCAGGCCCAGAAAACAAGCATGTTGTGAACTCCCCATCAACAGAATAGATATCTTTGCATTGTGCAATGACTAGCAGCTAATGATAACATGGTTGATGTTTCACATCACTTTGTATCAGAAGGCAAGTCATGTTTATGCCACATCATTCTATGAGTGTTACTGTTTGCTACATCATTTCTTAATTTTTAAAATTTTTCGTAATCTACATATCCTCATAAATGCAATTATTTTGAAGAAAAAAATTATAGCTAATTTGTCTTGATTAAA
The DNA here is from genome assembly GCA_949316495.1 of Amphiduros pacificus. NCBI lineage: Eukaryota > Metazoa > Annelida > Polychaeta > Phyllodocida > Hesionidae > Amphiduros > Amphiduros pacificus. The sequence goes on from OX439004.1 coordinate 44,304,172, forward strand.
AATGTGATGCCTTTAATTTCCTGATAAATAACCAACCCACCTGAGCATGATTCTAAAAACCACAATTGCCAAAATGGGACAGAAAAAGTCCTCAATGTGTCCATTTATATGGCTCCCAGCCAGGTCATTTACAAATTGATAGTTTATGCCCCAACCTTGTCAGAAATGTGCACCCAAACGTGAAAAGACCTCAACTGACTGTGAACAGTGGAGGCTTGCTTCTTTTATATCACGCATGTGAGTGAAGATATACCGTGAACCAACACTCAACCTCCTTTAGTTATGCTCAGTTGTATTGAACCATTGATCTAACATAATGCAGTCATGACTATATGGTCATGGGATGGCTCAACATGACCTTACTAAGTCATGTTTGTGTATAACTTATATATATCCAGCCTGACTGGTGAGGTGGTCAGGATAGGGGAGAAGTCTAGATTGTGTATACTCATCAGCCGGGAAAATGAGAGCCAACCTCAAAGTGTCCTCAAATAATATTGTGTCTGCAAATAAGAAAACGTTCCAGCTCGGGTGAACCAATGTACTGTTATTCCAATTTTGACATTCAATTGTAATCCTCTGAAATACCAACTAATTTCACCAGCTAAATTTTATGATCTTTCTAAGAGGGCAGTGTTTTTCTATTCAGCCACTTGTTGCTGACTTATATTTGACCGTGTAATACTTACATCTTGATGAATGTATTTTTATAACATTGATAAGACTTGAGATCCAAGGAACATTGTAAAATTATAATTCTTGATTCTTGTTTTAATCTTTCAAATAATCATAATAAATGCTACAGAATAGGTTTTGGATTTGTACATCTTTACAAAAATCTTTACAAAAAGTTTCCTTATTTCCTCTCAAATTTTGAAAAGGGATATCTTAACATTTTATTGGGCTTATCTGTCTGTGATTTACAGCAATTATTAAGTGGATAACTAAAAATGTTGAACAGGCCCATTCCATATTCAATAAATTAATAGTTTCAAGGGAACACACTACAGTTTCAGAACACAACTCACCTACCAGCAGATAAAGATTCATGAAATACATGTAAAGCTAAAAGTGTTGATTCAGATGTCCTCCACAAGTTATTATTGTTGTAATGCTCTAAATCACCTTGATAACACTCAGGAAGGTACAATATAGCTACACTATCCAGGTAAACAATGATATCATATGCTGCACAGTCTGTGTCAACACTCTCTCTTCCTCTTGAAATACGTCATAAATTATTTGTCAGGCAATTGTCATGAAGATTGTCTCAAAAGGTCTGATAGGCTTCTCTGGTTGTATGATGGTTATCATGTCAAAGCTTACCATGATGAATCATGGTCACAGATCAATTACTAAGCTTACCATGATAAATCATGGTCACAGATCAATTACTAAGCTTACCATGATAAATCTTGGTCACAGATCAATTACTAAGCTTATCATGTCATGATAAGCTTAGTAATTGATCTGTGACCAAGATTTATCATGTATAGAGTAATTTGTACCATCTATGATCATGATTGAATCTGTTAAGCTTACATCGAGTAATTGATCTGTGACCATGGTTTATCATGATGATAAACCATGGTCACAGATCAATTACTCGATGTAAGCTTAACAGATTCAATCATGATCATAGATGGTACAAATTACTCTATACAAGAATAAATTATGGCAAAAGACAGTATCAATTACGATACCCAAAGCTTACAGACCATGATCTCCTGGTATCATTACCCTGTCCAAATTAATATTACTCAATAACTCTATCTGAATAAATGTGGTCTTTAAGGTCCCAAATCAGTGCATAATGCTTGGATAAATCTGTTGGTCAACAAATTACAATGGTAACGATACAATGCTAAATAAACTGATATTTTCTATCTGTCTAGAAGATGATAACTTGTCTTTACAATCATCATATAATGATTTAAAATGAACAATGTATCACATTGTTATAAGTGCATGTGATTGTGATATGAGCATTCAGCAAGGTGACGGTTCTCAAGTCATGTGTCCTCATATAACAAGCCAGCAACAGGTCCATGCTGTGACCCTCACAAACTCAACACATTCATCACAAAAATACCACAATGTTCATCTCACGAAAGAGACAACTAGTTTATTGTTCACACAGCACAGAGTTGATGGCAGGGGCGGTGACCCGTGTCTTACCCTTGTCTGCTGACCACACTAGTATCTATGGTCATTGTTTACATAAATCTGACACTGCCTCAGGTGATCTCAGCAGTACTTTGACAAGTATTTATTACAGTTAAATATTTTCTGCATGTTCGACTAAAATTATATCATGAAAATCATGAGCTTACAATAAATCATGATGGAAGTGATATTTCAAATATAACAATAAAACACAAGTTTGCATGGCACCAACCAGATCAAATGAAACAGATACAAAATGAAATGAAATTAAAAATCAATTGTTTCTATGGGATTTGCCACAACAGGAGCAGATAAGACAGCACGTACCTGTGAGGTATAGCAGAGTGGTAGTGTGGAGGTGATATAGAGCTCAGTGTATGTGAGATACTATGAGGACCAGGGCCAGGTGCTAACACTCCTCCTGACCATCAACCACTCCACGCGATGCCAAGCCTTCATCTGGCAGTGTGGGATTATAGGGTTAATCTACACCACATGTAGGTCAAACATGCAGCTTGCATATAAAATCATTATCAGTATGATAAGATCAGCACATATGTATGGAGTCAACATACATACATATAAATATATATATATATGTAGGAATATGTATATATATATACATATGTGTATATATATACATATGAAAATAGGTCTGCATATATCATTATGCTAAAATAACTATAAAAAGTGAACTTCCCCATTGTAATTAAATGCTAATTTTGCCAGTTTGTTCATCCTCAACTACATACAGATGATCAATGATGTCAATATTCATGCAATGTTCATAGCTCAGTTCCACGTTGAGTCGATGTTATATACACACATATTGTGATACATGTGGTTGATATACAAGAACATTCATAAACATTATCTGAAATAAGTACTACATAATTGTGTCTGCCTTATAAGGAGTTTATAGTAACCTACGGTAGATACATAAATTATTCTCCATAAGATAATAACAAATTGATGAAGATATTGTTGAGGTGGCAATAATGATATTTGGTGTGTTAGACACATTATTTACTCTGTCATCAAACTGGCTCCTCTGACCTCAGGAAGAGCTAACCAAAGTCATTAAAAATGACATTTCTGAGCACCTCATACAATTATTACATTTCCCAGATTGCACTATGAGGTTATGCTGGCTATGACATTGATCTTGATCCAAGTCATCAAAAATTCATTAAAGAAAACTAAATATCATTATGCATGGTGTTGATATATGGTATTTGGGGCGATCACTAAAATACCCTCTTCAGTTGATTTGTAAAAAAGGTCAACTAAATTTATTATAGCTCATGAAATAGGGTCCTTATTTGGTCCAAATTACATTGATATTGTTGTGTTCAAATAGTCAGGAACAGTGATGATTCTGGTTAAAGTGAGTCAATGGGGGAATCCCCCCACCAGGTCGAAAACAATGGGGGATTTTGAGAATCCAATGGGGGCAGTGGCAAGCGCGGAGCGCAAGCGTCGAAGGCGCGAAGCGACGAGCGTCGTAGGCGCGAAGTATATCTAGGGGGGTCACAGGCCACCATTTTTTTTTAAATGGTGGCCTGTGGTGCATTCTGGAGCATTTTCTCTAAATATTTAACTTGTTAGAATGCCTATTTGGGCAGGGAATTGGTCAAACCCACATACCAACTTACATACCAACCTACATATCTACCTACCTACATACCAACCTACATATCTACCTACCTACATACCAATCTACATATCTACCTATATATCTACCTACATACCAATCTACATATCTACCTACATATCTACCTACATACCAACCTACATGTCTACCTACATACCAACCTACATACCTACCTACATATCTACCTAAATGCCAACCTACATATCTACCTACATATTTACTTGCATACCTACCTACATATCTACCTACATACCAACTTACATACCTACCTACCTACATATCTACCTACATACACACATATTTCTGATCATTTCTCAATCGAAAATGAATCAAATATTCATTTACAGAAAGCTAAGAATACCCCAAGTTGTAAAATTGTCGTCTGCTCTTCCCAGGCTTTTTGACTGGTATGTCACGGTTTTAATATGAATTTGAACTAGAAATAATGATAGGGGACCAGATTCCGAACCACATTTGATTTATGTGTAAAGACGTGCACAGTTTTTTAATTGTTAACTGGGTACGAATCCCAAAAACGTGCTCGACTTTTGAACAGGAGTGAACACGGCGGAAATAATCAGGCGGGGACAAACGTAATGACCCGGATATAGCTCAAACTTTACAAAATGGCGGCAATCGAAAATCTCTGAAAACGAACCAATAAAACGTATTTGTGATGACTACAATGAGAAACTGTGCAGGTAAAGAATGGCAGACAATTTGGCCGCCGTTTTCAGTCATCATCGGACGACAATGTGATATAACGGCCGGCTTTGTCCGACGGGCCGACGACTTTTGGCGAACATTGGCATTATGGACGCTTTGGTCGACATTTGATTCCGGGAACAGGCTAAAACGATGGGGGAATCGCGCGCTGCGCGGCCCCAAAAACATCTCTGAGGAAGCCAAAGGCCGAGTGCGGGTCGCCATACTGCCCCATTGAAAACAACTCACTGGGACTGCACAATTGGAAGTGCACAAAAAACTCTAAAATCCAATCATTAAAAAAACAAGATGGAAACCCACAATCACATTATTCAAGTGCAAAGTAAGCATGATGGAGGTCATGACCTTGACCTTGACTTAAAATACATAAAGCAGACATTAAGAATAAGCTTGACTGCATTTCCTGTCGTATTACTTAAGTACAGGGTCTCTCTGACCAAGGTTCTTTCTGTATGACCCACAAGATATATATATAAGTTATCAAGTTCCAATTTTCTCCCATGTGAAAAAAAGATCAGCTTACCCATATTTGGAAGTTGTGCCCTATTTGGCCTTTAAGTAGGTCACTGTGATCTGTAGAATCACATAAATTATTCTCAAACACATGAACAAAAATATTGTTTGAGATAAATGTAGCTGGCAATATATGTTAATTAAACTGTTTTGCAAAATATATATCACATTTGGACAATTCAGAAAACTGGCTCCTTTGACTGTTAAAATAGCTCAAGGTCACCCAGTATTCCCTTGGTTATACATTCATGAACATATAGCATGTACCACCATTTTGTGACCATATTGTTTTACACTTGAGGGGTGCATAATCAAATAGTGTCACATTTATCCATGCCCAAATAGATTGTTGGCTCCAACTGCATGTGTATATTGACATGATTAGTTAGAACTAAAGAACCTACAAACTACGTACTTTGGTCATAACACTAAAGCCACATGAATAATTTAACCAATTATGGATTAACCTTATTATTTGTCCATTTGACATTGCAGCATCAACACCAGATGTCCCTTTGTAAGCTCAATGGTCCTTGTTGGCAAGTGGGCAGTGCAAAACATAGTGACATATATTTATCATGGTTCAATAAAAGGATTGCATCCATGGGTATATCATTTATATTTGAGATGGCTGCTCAAGTTCATGGATATAGGCGTTTTGCAATCATCACATGATCCTGACAAAATTAAATCACAGGACAACATCACAACCATACATTTTTGCATGACAAAATACATTGCTCAATGATGAAATAAAATTGTCTGATTTTTCAGCAAAAACAAATAAATATTTAAGCATCATTTAACTCTTTATGGACTTTTGTTGTAATGCAAATTCATATATATTCATGTTACTTGCCACTGTTGCCAGATTTACAAGTCTGAGTGCTCAACAGGTTTGCAAACACGATCAAAGTCTTTGGGTAATGATCAATATATCTTTTATGGTGAAAGATGAAAATTGATATATTGTACACCAGACTTACATAATTGAAGATTACCTCAGGCCTGATACTTTAATTTTGAGAGCTCTACCAATAATGAATATCGACCAAGAATTGACAGATCAGCACCTATGTTTACAAATGTTTTTTGTCACAAGCAGATTCTGGAGTACATCAATGTGTATTGTGATGCAATTTAGGTCAATGGATGCAATTTTCATCACAATTTATTTATATATTTTCTGTGCCAAAATATTCATTGTCCTATAGATGTATACCAGACATTTTCCTTATTATCTGCCAATCCTATGATTGCGCAAATATTATATATATGATCATTAGCTCTACATGAATATGATCTATATGATGTACATTTCAAATAATGCTGGCAACAATTTCTCAATCATGAGTTTTGAGTGGAGTGGACTGGCACGCGACAAGAGTGTGATTGCAGGTTGCTATCTTGTTTTTTTAAATGATTGGATTTTATATAAAGTTTTTAAGCACTTCAGATTTGTTAGTGCTGTTAGTGTACAGTTACCTTTGTTTTCAATGGGGAAAGATCGTAACCTGCAATTCTCCCTATCCGCTCTCCCATATCAACTGTATTATCACAGTGCTATGATCGTATTTGAGCCAATTCTTTGGACACGACACATCTGGAACAGCGGCGATGGCCTGTTTGGGACACTGTCACCTCTGCCTTTCAGCCTTATATCATTGTTTTTCTCAATTTTGCCTCTGTAATGGTGACATATATGTCACAGATATAATTATGTCGCAGATAAAGATTACATTACAAAAACGCAATAGTAATAGTTAACATTGGCTTGTTCACCCCTAACGGACAGGAGGGACGGCAACGTCCACCGCCAGTAACGGACTGGTGGGACGGCAACGTCCCACTTGTTCTGGCTCAATGACATCATTTTGTAACATTCCCTTGGGCTGCAAGTTTGTTACAATGTAATCTTGATAATGATGTCAGACTGAATGGATCATGAACTTTTGACCCCAGCACTTCGTTGAGCATATTGCATAACCATGGTTATAAAAGTTATGAATTAAGTATGTAGATAGACTAGGCCAGAAAAAAATAGTTGGTCCAGCTAATCAACAAAATTTAGATAGGCTAGTCCCTAAGGGGTTAATGAAAAATGTGAATCTGATATTTCTCTCTGATCTTGAGGAACAGCGGGCGGAAGTTTACTATGCAATCTTTTTCCTGACATGCATTGTTCTCTCGTGCCAAATCCGTTAATTTTTCACAGACCAGCAGAATTTCTGGGCGAGCAGATAGCAAGAATTGGCTTTTATACCTCAGTGATGCGCGTATCAACGAGATTTCCAGTGAATACGAGCATGCCGAGTATTCGTAAGGTATTGATTAGCTGCGAACTATTTTCCGTCGGCCATCTTTAGACTGGTCTCCCACCGAGTGTCAAAAACATCGTGTATACACAGAGGGCGGCAACCAGTCTATGGCTGTACGCACCATTTTCGGGTCACGTGACGGGGTCAAATGAGGTGTGCTTTGTTTACAAAATGTTTTTAATGATAAATATCTTGTTTCATGTATCATTTTAAAAAAAATACAGTAGTTGTCTGTAGGGCATCATATCGTTGGATTTCATCGATATGATACGATACGTATCAATGATTTATCAATATTCGATACATATCGATACATATCGATATTACTGAACCGAAATAGAAGAATAATTGACGGTCTTTATCGGTCCGGGTGCAAGCTCCCCAAACGGCGATATATTTAATATCTTCGGCTTAAAATACACACAGAAATATTCTACGACGTGTCAACAATAGTCCGCCTCCTATAAATAAGTGTATATATTGCTCAAATCGGAGAAAATGTGAATTTAACAATGCTTAAATATGCATACGCAACACGAGTTCGTCATTTCGAAAACCGGAAGTGACGGGGAGAAGCTCTTATTTTTGGCGCGAAAACGATTGGAGTGCTGTCACAACGTATTCATTCCCATTCAAATATTAATATATTGCGCAATGATGGATCCCTCAGTCGTCGTATTTACATTTGAAAGATTAAAAAACTTACGATGCGTAAAATATCGAGTAAAAAATCTGTGTTATTATGATGATATGAGGGCCCAATTCGATACAAATAATATATCGAAGCACCAGTATGACAATACCGGTTATCGTATCGATGTCTGTATACCGGTATATCAATAATATCGCGTACCGGTGTGATGCCCTAGTTGTCTGAGGTATAAAAACAAAACATGCCTCGTCGGGTCAGCTGGGTGAGCGGATTCAGTGACTGGTTGGTGATTGCGGAAGGATACCCTGAGCCAAAGCTCGTTGGTGATTGCGGAAGGATACCCTGAGCCAAAGCTCAGGGTATCCTTCTGCAATCACCAACTCACTGAATCCGCTCACCCAGCTTCCCCGACTCGGTATGTTTTGTTATAATCACAGTATCAGGTGGAGTGGTTATGAGGCAGAGAGCCTGTCAACCGATGGGTGCATGTTAAAGAGTGTACTTACCATCTTGTTTCTATTATTTGTTCTTCTTTCTTGGTTTTAGTGTCACTAAAGCTGTGCACATGACAGGCACTGCCAGGGGTTGAAACATGTGTTGTCATTCCTGAAGCATGCTTTTCTTTTGTTGTGCTTGGTTTGGTCTCTTCCTTCATCATCGCCCGCCTTTTGTCGAGTTTTCCAACATCAATTATATTTTCTTTGTCTTCTATACCCATGTTAAAAGGTCAAATATGCTTTCCTGTTGGAAGTGAGGTAACCAAACTGCAGATTCATCCTTTACTTGGTTAAAAAGCATCAGTTTATTGTTCACTCCCTGTGTTTACTTCTTTCAAATTTCGCACAATATTTCTATTCTCGTTTTAATCGAGAACCCTCGAGAAATGATAAAATAGCAACAGGTGGCACTACTTTGGAAAATGAACATGGGAGAATACTTACAATTCTATTATTAGACCTACACAAAATAATAGCATTTTTCAGAATAACTATAGTACATTTATTCCAACAGATAGACATATATATAACATCATCGCACACATCTCTTTAAAAAAAAAAAGTTGTTTCCTGAAATTGTATTAACACTAGGGGGCACTTTCAAGAGTAAAAAAAACAGTACCCAACCTGCTGCAACAACTGCACCTGTTTGTTTACAAATGGTGGGTGCAGATGATTTCAAGTTTACTCATGAAGTGAATCAAATCGTGGCCGATGACTGAATCGACTTAAATCGATACACATAGATTGCCTACAAAGTTATTGTAAGTAATTCAAAATTGCATCGAGTAAAACATCACGTATCATTTTTAAATTACAGATGTGCAAACAAGCTGATCATCTTGCCCAATCTTGGCCATTCCAAAAGGCATTTGACTCAATTTTGAGTTCCACTTCAACTTCAGGTTTGATCCCCAAACCATGTGTCAGTTTCTGGGATACGTGCCGCGATATAAAAACTGTATCAACGAGTGTGTTTTTCACAATCCACATATTTTCAAAGTCATATTTCACTTGAACCAGACTTTCATACAGCAGTATTCAATCATTCATATTCTCATTTTTTTTAACTTGTCTTGAAATATTTTTATTTTATTCTGTAGAATATTTGCATTTAATGAAGATTTTATGGAACAGTCTTCTCAAATATATTTGGTCTGGTGAAGTTGATTCCTTTGCCAGACTGACAAAATTTTTTTGGACCAAAATAAAAGAATAAAATGGATGAAATAAAAAAAGGACATGAAAAATACATGTATAGGTACTGCATGTTCACCTTCATTTCATAAGTGTGATTTCTCCATGCAGTGGTGGCTCCGATTAGGTTCCAATAAAACATACACAAGACTATACAAACTGCAAATGGGACACGTTCACACTCAAGGTGACACATTGTCTAGCGTCAAATGCACGCACAGGGAATGTGTGCACTTTAGTCTTTATCAATGATTTTTCTAATCCATCAAAAGTCATTTTCAGAGCCAAAAAGTATCAAAATTGTGAAAAACCCTTTTCAAGTCAACAAAGTTGTATGAAAGTCTGTATAAAAGTAGAGAATGACTTTGAAAAAAAAGATGTTGTGTGAACAATTGTTAGGAATGTGAATCTTGTTAGAAAGAAAGACGCATTTGAAACTATATGGTTTGAAACATTCTACGAAATATCAATTAAATTGTGTGAGAAGTGAGGAAAAGACATTTAAAATTTGATATGCTCAGAAAATAAACATCTTAGTGAGAACAAACACTTTACATTCCTTACATTCCAGTGTTTGTCAAGGCATCATGCCCCACCTGTGTGCCCTGGGGAGGCACTGGAGACTGGGAGGTGATGATATAGTCGTACCTGCAGCATTTGATGGCATCTTCTCAGCCACATGGTATGTCAACTTCTCTTAACCCCTTAAGGAGTAGCCTACTCACATTTCTCATGGTTTAAGCTGTTCAAATATATCTTCTCATGTCTACAAATTAATTTTAAATTACTTTTTGAGCAACTAAGATCATTAAAAAAAGTGTCATAAGAATAAAATGGAATTGAGATATATCATTGCAATGATATATAGCTGTAACTTGGGCTTATCATTTAGTCTGATTTTATTATAGGAATCATGATAAAATTTATCATCTGACTCAATATTTTCCAGGTTTTTTATATTTTCCATTATATTTCTGCGGCAACGTCACAATTTTGGATGCCAAGGGGGCACCACCATTCACAACTTCTACTCAGGTGGCATCCTCCTTACGGCCCTCAACATTGCCATATCTATTGGTACTATTCATACTAGCATGAAGGGCACCCTTATCAACAGCCATCCCCGCCGCGGCTTGGGGAAACTCGTCAGCCTCAGGATTCTCATGCATGCACTTGCTGTCGGATTCAATGTTATATTTACAAAGTGAGAACATTTTAAGTGATCATATTTATACAGGTCTGAAAATATTGAGTGTTATTTAGGGTATTGAATAATCTGTTTATTGAACTATATGCAAAGTGTTCAGTACAATAATTGTATATAAATTTGTAATATTGGGCTTTGAATGACTGGCGTTACAATGAATCATGTAGAAAATAGCTCAGTTTTCAGTGTTTTGAACTTTTCGATGTTATCAACATAAAATATCATCAACCTTTCAGTATTAACGTTTAATATCATCATTCTTGAATAAGATATTGACTGTTATTTGCCTGTGTGTTTGAGATATGCATATTTTGAGGACTATGGATGTGAGAAGTATGTGGTACGCACCATGCAGCATGCCATCAAGGCTGCGTGGGGAATGACGGCAGCATCTATCGGCAGCCTATTCTTCATCCTCATTCCCAAGCGCAGACAGAACATAGGAGCTGACCTGCAGTCCTCACAGTCCTACACTGCAGCCACTGCCAAGAAATGGAATGAAAGGTCAGTAAACATGGCATGTTTACTTAACATGCTGCCTGAAAACAGGAAACATGATATGCTTGAAATTCATTTTATTTAAAGTTTATAGATATTAATAAATTGAAAGTGGCTTGGACTTTTCTCTCTTCTCTCGTGGTGGTGGCTTGGGATGGATTCTCACTGCAGTGAAATCAGGATGATCGCCAGCCATTTTTTGACAAGAAAGGAGCATTGTGCACAAATAACACTGGACTTTGATTCCTTTTTCTGAAAAATAGCAAAATAAATCCATTGGCAAGTGAACGCATCATAGACCTGCGTTATATTATTTAAAAGAAACAATTTAAACCATTTGATATAAATTTTCCTAATGTAAATTATGGTTTGTTGTACAATCCAGGATGCACAGGTTGGGAGGTTTGATGGGGCTGGAGGATCACCCTGCCATGACCAGCCTAGCAGATCTCATGACCTGCTTCTTCAAGGCAAGTATACACCAAAAGGATTCCCCAAACCTCAAATGTGGTGTTATTCTCATTATTCTCCAAGACAATTTTTGAGAGTAGTATTATTAGAGTTATGATAGCATAAACACTTGATATGTATAATGTGCCAGTGACAGGGAGAAGATATCGAAAACATTATACAAACCATCAAAGTCGATTTAAAAAATCAGTTTTTGGTGTCCTGAAGTAAACATTATTATAACATTATTTCGCCTGTGATTTCAGGAAGACATGGACATCGTGCCGAGTGATATTCTGGTGGCATTTATGTTGCTTCAGAAGGAGCAGAAGGAACGCACTGAGTACATACAGAGACACCAAGACACATTCCCACGCCGACCCCTCCGACCCAAAGTCCAGCCCAAGCCTTGGATGAATATAGCTGTAAGCAATTTATGTCTCCATATAGATCCTGAAAAAATCCTGTGAGGGACTAAAATAATTTGAGCAAAAAGTTTACATGTTGAATTTGAAATGAGCAATGACAATTAGAAAGTAACAGTTGCTTCTAAGAACAAAAAATGATATTACAGAGAAGATTTAATATCATGTCACAACTCTGATTGTGACATAATATTATCTGATTCAACTCTGGTTGTGACATGCTATTATCTGAGTTAACTCTGGTTGTGACATGCTATTATCTGAGTTAACTCTGGTTGTGACATGCTATTATCTGAGTTAACTCTAGCTTTGACATGCTATTATCTGAGTTAACTCTAGCTGTGACATGCTATTATCTGAGTTAACTCTAGCTGTGACATGCTATTATCTGAGTTAACTCTAGCTGTGACATGCTATTATCTGAGTTAACTCTAGCTGTGACAAGATATTGTCTGAGTTAACTCTAGCTGTGACATGCTATTATCTGAGTTAACTCTGGCTGTGACATGCTATTATCTGAGTTAACTCTTGCTGTGACAAGATATTGTCTGAGTTAACTCTGGCTGTGACATGATATTATCTGAGTTAACTCTAGCTGTGACATGCTATTATCTGAGTTAACTCTAGCTGTGACATGCTATTATCTGAGTTAACTCTAGCTGTGACATGCTATTATCTGAGTTAACTCTAGCTGTGACATGCTATTATCTGAGTTAACTCTAGCTGTGACATGCTATTATCTGAGTTAACTCTAGCTGTGACATGCTATTATCTGAGTTAACTCTAGCTGTGACATGCTATTGTCTGAGTTAACTCTAGCTGTGACAAGATATTGTCTGAGTTAACTCTAGCTGTGACATGCTATTATCTGAGTTAACTCTGGCTGTGACATGCTATTATCTGAGTTAACTCTTGCTGTGACAAGATATTGTCTGAGTTAACTCTGGCTGTGACATGATATTATCTGAGTTAACTCTAGCTGTGACATGCTATTATCTGAGTTAACTCTGGCTGTGACATGCTATTATCTGAGTTAACTCTAGCTGTGACAAGATATTGTCTGAGTTAACTCTAGCTGTGACATGCTATTATCTGAGTTAACTCTGGCTGTGACATGCTATTATCTGAGTTAACTCTTGCTGTGACAAGATATTGTCTGAGTTAACTCTGGCTGTGACATGATATTGTCTGAGTTAACTCTGGCTGTGACATGATATTATCTGAGTTAACTCTAGCTGTGACATGCTATTATCTGAGCTAACTCTAGCTGTGACAAGATATTGTCTCAGTTAACTCTAGCTGTGACATGCTATTATCTGAGTTAACTCTTGCTGTGACAAGATATTGTCTGAGTTAACTCTGGCTGTGACATGATACTGTCTGAGTATAAAGCTTGGTACTTCTGGTTACAGATGGCTCAGCACTATATGAAGTTTGCTGCAGGCAGCTATGGATGGCCCATGTATGTGTTCAGTGATCCCATAGCAAGTATTGGCTTGTTCAAAGTGCTTCACAAAAGCAGGTAAGTGTAACCATACACAGACATTCTTGGGTTTGTTCAGGCCATACACGTTAGTTTTGAATAGTGGTACGATTTCCACTAGCTGCTGCATAGTGTTCCAAAGCATTAATATTTATAAAAATTTTAATTTTTGGGTAAGGTATAATATTTTTAAAGTGTCACTTTGTCTTTCAACAAAAATAGTTACAAACAAAATAACATTTGAATCTATAAATGACAGCAGATTTACTGTAAGTAAAGCATTAACTTTCAATCATACTTCTTGTAATTAAAAAAAAAAATTGTACAACATGTCCTTTGCCTTTGAATTAATTTCAATTAATTCCATTGGACTTTACACAAATATACAGTTCACACTCAGTAAGACTATTATGTTTAAATCATAAACTAAATTCCACCTAGATATATACCACGAAGTCTTCCAGAAAATATTATCAACGACAATAGTTTATTAGCCAACACAGCTGTCATCAAGATGACCACCGGTCTGAGGGAAAGAGATCTCATCTTTATCACATTCCACAATAAGGTAAACCAGCTTTGACACAGCTGTTATTAAAGACCAACAAAACCCCCATTTCAAACCCCACTCAGGTCATCCTTGTTACTTGCACTCTCCAACTCATGCAATCAAATTTAATATGTTTCGAATTAATGTATATTTCATTAAAAAGTTATAGTTTTTAAAGAAAACTGATACTAAATAAAATATTGAATAATTCATTAAATTTGCCACAATTACAAATGATAATAGCCAATTCATAACACTCTATATCTGACATAAAAAGAGTAGATGTCTGTTCATTTTAATCTCAGGTCATGTAAAAAAAACATACCATGATCACCACTGAAAAAACTTTTGTTTAAGTCATCTCTGATTGCACTTTAATTTGTTCTCCGATTTTCTAATAACCAGAATGTTTTAAAAGGTCAGGACGATTTGTGGGACACCCATGACCATTATTAATTGTTAGAAAATATGTAAATGCTCTGTATTTTATTCATATTTTCAGTTGTTTGAAATTCCATTTTATGTGGCATTAGACCATAAGAACCAAAGTATCGTAGTTTCTATACGAGGAACATTATCATTAGAGGTAAGGCACTTTTGATAATCCACATGAAAAACAAAAACAAACAAAAAACAAATAGTATTATAATTATGTTTTGAAATGGAATAATATTTATTAAAAACATTGAAAGAAATGAACAAAATTCTTGATGTTTGTCTTGAAAAAAATAAGTGTAAAATAATGTAGTCTTTGAGTGAAAAAAAATGACTGACTGTAATAATATAGTATTATCAATGTAACTTTCAATATGTGATTGAACTAGAAAAGGAGGATTTTTATGGCCAGTTTCTTCATGATATCAACACTAATATGCAAAACCTCACAAGAAGATGATTGACCAGTGACATTAGATTAGATTAGAATAGATGAAAATGTATTTGTAAGAATAGATTGGAATATACATTTATAAGAATAAATACTTGTTTGTATCTTCTAGAATTGTGAAGAGAGAACAGAATGTATAGATGATTGTAGCAATGATTTCTATCTGAACAGGGCAAAGGTGCAATGATTTTATATATTTGCAGGATGTGTTAACTGATCTGACAGCCTTTGCCAGTGAGCGAGTGCCAATACCTGGATTACCAGATGCCTCCGTGCATGAAGGGATGCTCCATACAGCCAGGTATGTACACCTCAAGGCTATAGAAGATGCTGCATACAGCCAGGTATGTACACCTCAAGCTATAGAAGATGCTCCATACAGCCAGGTGTGTACACCTCAAGCTATAGAAGATGCTCCATACAGCCAGGTATGTACACCTCAAGCTATAGAAGATGCTCCATACAGCCAGGTATGTACACCTCAAGTAATATAAGATGCCCCATACAGCCAGGTATGTACACCTCAAGCTATAGAAGCTATAGAAGATGCTCCATACAGCCAGGTATGTACACCTCAAGCTATAGAAGATGCTGCATACAGCCAGGTAAGTACACCTCAAGCTACAGAAGATGCTGCATACAGCCAGGTATGTACACCTCAAGCTATGGGAGATGCTCCATACAGCCAGGTATGTACACCTCAAGCTATAGAAGATGCTGCATACAGCCAGGTAAGTACACCTCAAGCTATAGAAGATGCTGCATACAGCCAGGTATGTACACCTCAAGCTATGGGAGATGCTCCATACAGCCAGGTATGTACACCTCAAGCTATAGAAGATGCTGCATACAGCCAGGTATGTACACCTCAAGCTATAGAAGATGCTCCATACAGCCAGGTATGTACACCTCAAGCTATAGAAGATGCTCCATACAGCCAGGTATGTAAACCTCAAGCTACAGAAGATGCTGCATACAGCCAGGTATGTATGCGTCAAGCTATAGAAGATGCTCCATACAGCCTTATAAAAACAAAACAAATGGAATTGTATAGAATTAAAGATATATGGTTGACCTTTGTCAATATTCATGGTCTTCAACACCCATTTCTTGAAATAAATGTTTATTGGGTAACTTTGGAATTGTTAAATGGAATGCTCATTTCTTCAATTATTTAAAAAAAAATGCAGAGCCATTTTAGGTGAATAATTTTTTATATGTACAGGTACTTGATGTCGCGACTGGTTGGGGGAAAGACACCTAACCCAGGACTTCTGGGAGAACGCTGTGATACAGATGAGACACCACTCCTTGAGGTAGCTCAGGCTCAGTTAGAGGCCACCGTGGGAAGGCACCGAGCCAAGGTATGTATCACAGTCATAATAGGTACCATTGTTTGTGCTAGGGAGACACACAGTGCAGGTAGGTAATGTTGTGGTAGGGAGACAAGGTAGGTACCATCCTCAGTAATTTTGTGGTAGGGAGACAAGGTAGGTACCATCATCTCTAATGCTGTGGTAGGGAGACAATGTAGGTACCATCCTCTGTAATGCTGTGGTTGGGAAACATACAATATAGGTAGGTACCATCCTCTGTAATAATGTGATAGAAATACTGCTGGGAGGTACACTGTCGAGGTAGATAGCATCCACTGTACTGCTGCTGTAAGAATACTGCTGGAAGATGTAATTCATATAAGCTCATGGTCAATGATCAAAACAAACAAACTTGACCTTGTTATCAATAAGCATACTTAGTACTCATGGTTATGACCTGAGGTCAGTCATTCCTGCAATGGCTGAGTAGTTGTAATATGCATGTTTCCCACCAAGAATTAAAATCCTTTTATCATCAATCATATTACAGAAGACTTACAGTCAATGTAACTACTGTTTTCTATGATGTATCTTTAACTGCAGGTAAAAAACCAAGTTAGGTTCCATTCCCTTTAATGTTTGTGCAGAATGATAGCCAAGCTACTTTATTTGTTCTATCATAGAATAAAATCAAAGACACTGAATAAAAAGAATACATTTTCATCGAAATATTGTTTTTTAACAAAGTTAAAAATACATTCTCATATGTTATATTCTACAGACAAGGAGAGATATACTTTCACGCTTGCAGGTTATGCATATTGTGTGTTTACTTCATGGCTTAATTAGCTGTAACTGGAACAAATCTTATGCCTGTTATTATCTGTTTGGATTTAATAAAGAGGTATATTTGTATGTTTAATAAAGAGGTATTTTTGTGTGTTGCTGAAGGTCTTGTTATTTTCTATTTGAGGAGTACAAGTTGGTGATAGTTGGGCACAGTCTGGGAGCTGGAGTGGCAGCAATACTCTCTGTACTCATGAGGCAAATACCAAATCATGAAAACCTCAGATGTTTTGCTTTTTCACCCCCAGGGGGACTTATGAGGTAAGTTTAGAATTACCCATATGTGAATGCTGGAATTATTGTGTATACATGTATTTGGAACTAAAATGATTCTCTTTGATTTATTATTTACCTTTGAGAATACATGTACCTGTACCGGTGTATATGCTTTTAACTAGCGAAATGTAATTTGTCTCAGGTTTTCCTAATGGCACCATATGATATATCCACAGGAGAAAGATTACTTGGATATTTACCGTAGATAACTCCTTTCTGTAATTTTTTTTCTTTGATTATTTGCCTTGGAAAAAGATTACATCTGAATGTTAGCTTGTAATTCCCAGTTTTTTTGTATGATAACTGATACATTTTCATTTTTTTGCATTATGGACTCTTCCTAATGCTTCACTATAATGATTGACTAGTTTGCAGTTTGTTTTTATTCACAGTTTGTCACTAGCTCGTTACTGTGAGGAGTTTGTGTGTTCAGTAGTGTTAGGGGAAGACATCGTACCTCGCTTGGGCTTGTCTTCAGCCTATGACCTCAAGATGAGAATCTTCCAAATAATACGAGACTGTGACACTCCAAAGGTAAGAAATAATGCCTGGTAATTCAGCTCTTTTATACAACAACACATTCTTGAAGTTACTATTACTTTTTATATTTTAAACTATTTATGTGAATATTTATTGAAATAGCCTAATATTGTATGTAACTGTAACATTAAATGAATGATGAATTGATTTATGCTCGATATTTTATACATTGACAACACGTGATATCAGGAATCTGTATAACGACTCTTAACTCTGTTGACAGTATGCGATATTGGGAAGCTGGATAATGACTCTTGACACTGTTGATAGCATCTGATATTGGGAAGCTGGATAATAACTCTTGACACTGTTGATAGCATGTGATATTGGGAAGCTGGGTAATGACTCTTGACAGCATGCGATATTGGGAAGCTGGATAATAACTCTTGACACTGTTGTGATATTGGGAAGCTGGGTAATGACTTTTGACACTGTTGATAGCATCTGATATTGGGAAGCTGGATAATAACTCTTGACACTGTTGATAGCATGCGATATTGGGAAGCTGGATAATAACTCTTGACACTGTTGATAGCATGCGATATTGGGAAGCTGGGTAATGACTCTTGACAGTATGCGATATTGGGAAGCTGGATAATGACTCTTGACACTGTTGACAGCATGCGATATTGGGAAGCTGGATAATGACTCTTGACTCTGTTGACAATATACAAATATGGACCTGGGTGGAGTGCAATATGACTTTTTATGGACCTTCAGAAAGTTATATTGCACGAGGTTCCGAAGGTCCATAAAAAGTCATATTGCACGACACCCAGGTACATATTTGTTTTATTCTATGATCACTGTGTTAATTACTACCATTGTTGGTTTAATTCTAAAAGTGAGAAACCTGGACATTGTTGTGATTGCTGTCGTCTGCTTCCCAGTCTGCAGGTCACTCAGAGCAAGCTGGTGACGTCATTATAGGGCTTCCCCAACATTTCCCGCCATGGAATTACCCATCAGTGCAGTGGAAAGTATATTGACGTGCAATATAATGCATCTGTTCAATAAAACAATTTAGAGAAGCTCATGTGACCAGGAATTGACCAATCACAGCACAGAATACACAGTGATCACAGAATAACATGTGATATTGGGAAGCTGGGTAATGACTCTTGATAGCATGCGATATTGGGAAGCTGGTTAATGACTCTTGACACTGTTGACAGCATGCGATATTGGGAAGCTGGATAATGACTCTTGACACTGTTGACAGTATGTGATATTGGGAAGCTGGATATTAACTCTTGACTCTGTTGACAGCATGTGATATTGGGAAGCTGGGTAATGACTGTTGACACTGTTGACAGCATGTGATATTGGGAAGCTGGATAATGACTCTTGACACTGTTGACAGCATGCGATATTGGGAAGCTGGGTAATGACTCTTGACACTGTTGACAGTATGCGATATTGGGAAGCTGGATATTGACTCTTGACACTGTTGACAGTATGCGATATTGGGAAGCTGGATATTGACTCTTGACACTGTTGACAGCATGTGATATTGGGAAGCTGGGTAATGACTCTTGACACTGTTGACAGCATGTGATATTGGGAAGCTGGATAATGACTCTTGACACTGTTGACAGCATGCGATATTGGGAAGCTGGATAATGACTCTTGACACTGTTGACAGCATGCAATATTGGGAAGCTGGGTAATGACTCTTGACACTGTTGACAGCATGTGATATTGGGAAGCTGGGTAATGACTCTTGACACTGTTGACAGCATGCGATATTGGGAAGCTGGGTAATGACTGTTGACACTGTTGACAGCATGTGATATTGGGAAGCTGGATAATAACTCTTGACACTGTTGATAGCATGTGATATTGGGAAGCTGGGTAATGACTCTTGACTCTGTTGACAGCATGTGATATTGGGAAGCTGGGTAATGACTGTTGACACTGTTGACAGCATGTGATATTGGGAAGCTGGGTAATGACTGTTGACACTGTTGACAGCATGTGATATTGGGAAGCTGGGTAATGACTGTTGACACTGTTGACAGTATGTGATATTGGGAAGCTGGATATTGACTCTTGACACTGTTGACAGCATGCGATATTGGGAAGCTGGGTAATGACTCTTGACACTGTTGACAGTATGCGATATTGGGAAGCTGGATATTGACTCTTGACACTGTTGACAGCATGTGATATTGGGAAGCTGGGTAATGACTCTTGACACTGTTGACAGCATGTGATATTGGGAAGCTGGATAATGACTCTTGACACTGTTGACAGCATGCGATATTGGGAAGCTTGGTAATGACTCTTGACACTGTTGATAGCATGCGATATTGGGAAGCTGGATAATGACTCTTGACACTGTTGACAGCATGCGATATTGGGAAGCTGGATAATGACTCTTGACACTGTTGACAGTATGCGATATTGGGAAGCTGGATAATAACTCTTGACACTGTTGACAGTATGTGATATTGGGAAGCTGGATAATAACTCTTGACACTGTTGATAGCATGTGATATTGGGAAGCTGGATAATAACTCTTGACACTGTTGATAGCATGCGATATTGGGAAGCTGGGTAATGACTCTTGACAGTATGCGATATTGGGAAGCTGGGTAATGACTCTTGACACTGTTGACAGCATGCGATATTGGGAAGCTGGATATTGACTCTTGACTCTGTTGACAATATACAAATATGGACCTGGGTGGAGTGCAATATGACTTTTTATGGACCTTCGGAAAGTTATATTGCACGAGGTCCCGAAGGTCCATAAAAAGTCATATTGCACGACACCCAGGTACATATTTGTTTTATTCTATGATCACTGTGTTAATTACTACCATTGTTGGTTTAATTCTAAAAGTGAGAAACCTGGACATTGTTGTGATTGCTGCCGTCTGCTTCCCAGTCTGCAGGTCACTCAGAGCAAGCTGGTGACGTCATTATAGGGCTTCCCCAACATTTCCCGCCATGGAATTACCCATCAGTGCAGTGGAAAGTATATTGACGTGCAATATAATGCATCTGTTCAATAAAACAATTTAGAGAAGCTCATGTGACCAGGAATTGACCAATCACAGCACAGAATACACAGTGATCATAGAATAACATGTGATATTGGGAAGCTGGGTAATGACTCTTGATAGCATGCGATATTGGGAAGCTGGTTAATGACTCTTGACACTGTTGACAGCATGCGATATTGGGAAGCTGGATAATGACTCTTGACACTGTTGACAGTATGTGATATTGGGAAGCTGGATATTAACTCTTGACTCTGTTGACAGCATGTGATATTGGGAAGCTGGGTAATGACTGTTGACACTGTTGACAGCATGTGATATTGGGAAGCTGGATAGTGACTCTTGACACTGTTGACAGCATGCAATATTGGGAAGCTGGATAATGACTCTTGACACTGTTGACAGCATGCGATATTGGGAAGCTGGGTAATGACTCTTGACACTGTTGATAGCATGCGATATTGGGAAGCTGGATAATGACTCTTGACACTGTTGACAGCATGCGATATTGGGAAGCTGGATAATGACTCTTGACACTGTTGACAGCATGCAATATTGGGAAGCTGGGTAATGACTCTTGACACTGTTGACAGCATGTGATATTGGGAAGCTGGATAATGACTCTTGACACTGTTGACAGCATGCGATATTGGGAAGCTGGGTAATGACTGTTGACACTGTTGACAGCATGTGATATTGGGAAGCTGGATAATAACTCTTGACACTGTTGATAGCATGTGATATTGGGAAGCTGGATAATAACTCTTGACACTGTTGATAGCATGTGATATTGGGAAGCTGGGTAATGACTCTTGACTCTGTTGACAGCATGTGATATTGGGAAGCTGGGTAATGACTGTTGACACTGTTGACAGCATGTGATATTGGGAAGCTGGGTAATGACTGTTGACACTGTTGACAGCATGTGATATTGGGAAGCTGGATATTGACTCTTGACACTGTTGACAGCATGCAATATTGGGAAGCTGGGTAATGACTCTTGACACTGTTGACAGCATGTGATATTGGGAAGCTGGATAATGACTCTTGACACTGTTGACAGCATGCGATATTGGGAAGCTGGATAATGACTCTTGACACTGTTGACAGTATGCGATATTGGGAAGCTGGATAATAACTCTTGACACTGTTGACAGTATGTGATATTGGGAAGCTGGATAATAACTCTTGACACTGTTGATAGCATGTGATATTGGGAAGCTGGATAATAACTCTTGACACTGTTGATAGCATGTGAAATTGGGAAGCTGGGTAATGACTCTTGACAGTATGCGATATTGGGAAGCTGGATAATGACTCTTGACACTGTTGACAGCATGCGATATTGGGAAGCTGGATAATGACTCTTGACTCTGTTGACAATATACAAATATGGACCTGGGTGGAGTGCAATATGACTTTTTATGGACCTTTGGAAAGTTATATTGCACGAGGTCCCGAAGGTCCATAAAAAGTCATATTGCACGACACCCAGGTACATATTTGTTTTATTCTATGATCACTGTGTTAATTACTACCATTGTTGGTTTAATTCTAAAAGTGAGAAACCTGGACATTGTTGTGATTGCTGTCGTCTGCTTCCCAGTCTGCAGGTCACTCAGAGCAAGCTGGTGACGTCATTATAGGGCTTCCCCAACATTTCCCGCCATGGAATTACCCATCAGTGCAGTGGAAAGTATATTGACGTGCAATATAATGCATCTGGTCAATAAAACAATTTAGAGAAGCTCATGTGACCAGGAATTGACCAATCACAGCACAGAATACACAGTGATCATAGAATAACATGTGATATTGGGAAGCTGGGTAATGACTCTTGATAGCATGCGATATTGGGAAGCTGGTTAATGACTCTTGACACTGTTGACAGCATGCGATATTGGGAAGCTGGATAATGACTCTTGACACTGTTGATAGCATGCGATATTGGGAAGCTGGGTAATGACTCTTGACAGTATGCGATATTGGGAAGCTGGATAATGACTCTTTACACTGTTGACAGCATGCGATATTGGGAAGCTGGATAATGACTCTTGACACTGTTGACAGTATGTGATATTGGGAAGCTGGATATTAACTCTTGACTCTGTTGACAGCATGTGATATTGGGAAGCTGGGTAATGACTGTTGACACTGTTGACAGCATGTGATATTGGGAAGCTGGATATTGACTCTTGACACTGTTGACAGCATGCAATATTGGGAAGCTGGGTAATGACTCTTGACACTGTTGACAGCATGTGATATTGGGAAGCTGGATAATGACTCTTGACACTGTTGACAGCATGCGATATTGGGAAGCTGGATAATAACTATTGACACTGTTGACAGTATGTGATATTGGGAAGCTGGATAATAACTCTTGCCACTGTTGATAGCATGTGATATTGGGAAGCTGGATAATAACTCTTGACACTGTTGACAGCATGCGATATTGGGAAGCTGGATAATGACTCTTGACACTGTTGACAGTATGTGATATTGGGAAGCTGGATATTAACTCTTGACTCTGTTGACAGCATGTGATATTGGGAAGCTGGGTAATGACTGTTGACACTGTTGACAGCATGTGATATTGGGAAGCTGGATATTGACTCTTGACACTGTTGACAGCATGCAATATTGGGAAGCTGGGTAATGACTCTTGACACTGTTGACAGTATGCGATAATGGGAAGCTGGATAATAGCTCTTGACACTGTTGACAGTGTGTGATATTGGGAAGCTGGATATTGACTCTTGACACTGTTGACAGCATGCAATATTGGGAAGCTGGGTAATGACTCTTGACACTGTTGACAGCATGTGATATTGGGAAGTTGGATAATGACTCTTGACACTGTTGACAGTATGCAATATTGGGAAGCTGGATAATAACTTTTGACACTGTTGACAGCATGCGAGATTGGGAAGCTGGATAATGACTCTTGACACTGTTGACAGTATGCGATATTGGGAAGCTGGGTAATGACTCTTGACACTGTTGACAGCATGCAATATTGGGAAGCTGGGTAATGACTCTTGACACTGTTGACAGTATGCAATATTGGGAAGCTGGATAATAACTTTTGACACTGTTGACAGCATGCGATATTGGGAAGCTGGATAATGACTCTTGACACTGTTGACAGCATGCGATATTGGGAAGCTGGATAATTACTCTTGACATTGTTGACAGCATGTGATATTGGGAAGCTGGATAATGACTCTTGGCTCTGTTGACAGCACAAAATATTGGGAAGCTGGATAGATCACATGTATGACATCTTATGTGGTGTGAGAGTGAAGCAAGATTACAGAAATGTACAGCCATCATGGGCCGGAGACATGGCAGCACAGAGAACTGTGGAGAAATACCAGGTAATCCTCCTCATCAATCTACTATGATAAGCTCCCCATCTGTGAAGTGTATAATCTGATATGATATTCTCATTTTTGAAAATGTACACATGATCTTGTTCGGATATAGATAACAATATGAAAAGGATATTTGCAATTTGCAAGTAATTACTAGCTGTGACTTTATAAGATATTCAAATTTGGTATTGAGTCTGAGATATTTAGTTGACAAATAGTTACTTGGCATTTGATTAAATAAAAATCAAATTATTGAGGTAGAGGATCTTGTGACAGATATATTATTTATAAGGTAATTCTAGTGAATATGCAATAGCAATCAGGTTTGTGAATCCTCATATTAATGCCTCAAATATTCAGATGGAGATACAAAGAGCCATAGATGATGTGAAAGCAGAGAAAGGGAAACAGCCACGTCTCTATCTGCCAGGATCTGTACTCCACATTAGAGAGAATATCATAAAGAATGGGTAAATAGTATTTCTGTTCAATATGTGTCAAGTAACGTGTGTGTGTTAAGTAGACATATGTTGTACTCGCATATATGAATTTATTTTGATAAATGACTGTACTTAAGTACTGCAGGATAATGTATTTCAATGTTGACTTCAATAGTCAATAGTTAGAACAGAAATAGAGAATAGAACAAACTGATAAGGTCTCTTTTTGATTGCAGTTGGTTCAAGAAAGTGCAGGAGTTTTCCACAGAGTGGGCAGATGGGGAATCTGCCATGTTTGGAGAGATCCTGCTGACCCCAAATATGCTGACCCATCACATGCCATGGATCGTACTCAAATGCCTTACACAAATCAAGAAACAAGGAAAACACAGTGAATATTCAAGGGATTGCTGAATATGAACCATAAAATCAAGAAGTGGGAAAAACACAGTGAATATTCAAAGTATTGCTGAATATTTAGCAAAAAGAACATTTATACTTCTATTTTCATGAATTGTTCATACTTATATGTATCAGATGGTTTATAAAACTGTCTGATAAATGAAGTAAAAGATCTGATCTGTGTTCAACATAATCAACTTCTAAAGAGGTCTCAGGTTAATGAAAAATTATATTGTAAAATTATGACATGTGTGCTTTATATTTATCTTTGTTACATAAAATTCCTTTGTTTAAATACCTAATATCCTCTGTAAGCTTGATATTAATAGGGGTTTCGTTCAAATATATGGCTGGTATATCTGGTTTATAAATGAACAAATGGAAATTATATGATATAACTATCTGTTGCAGACATGACTAAACCATCTGATTTTATTTTGGTATGAAGTGCACCAAGTAATTGCAATGTGTGTGCTCTATAAACAATTTTATACTTTTGAGTCAACTTCCAATATTGAACTCTTTTTCTCTCACTTGGGATTATTTAATTTTAGACAGATAAGTAATTATCATACTAATACTATGTCTTCGGGCTTGATATAATCACAGCATTTTATAACCCTTTAGGATTGTAAAGTTTTCTGAGATTCCACACTTGAACTATTTATTATGTCACTCAGTGTTTTTCCTGGGGTCTACCAATCTTTTAAATGTAGTACATATATTTGTATATTCAAAATGACTCACACTGAGGGTGAGATGGTGAAGGTGAATTGATGTAAATGCATAATCTTTAAGTGCCAACTGCCAAAATAATTCAAGATATATAAGTGCAGTCCATTTGTTGGTTAGTTCATCCGTCTGCATAGTGTGATAAAGTACAGGGATTGCTCAGATCAGTTTCATATTGCACAGGCACATTGTATATATCATTATCTCAGATGACATCAATTAAGGTTGTGATTAGACGATTTCTATTCCCATGGTAACCACTTTAGTGAAAATTGTGTTAGTGCGATAAAGTGCCAGGGATTGCTCGCATCATTTTCATATTGCACAGGCACATTAATGTGTAATTTGGACATTCAAAACTTGGAAACCATCAAGAACTTGGTGAAAATTTACTGGGATTGGACAGGAGTATTGAAATGTGACATTTGCTATTTTATTTTGAAAAATTACAAAACTGGTGGTAAATGTCAATATTGAGGGAAATCATGAGCATTTCAAAGGGATTTCTGTATTTACAGACATACAATTTTACTCATTCCACTGTTGCCATATTTTTTTTATCTGAATAATTGGATTTTACTCGAGGAATGTACATTTATTTACACATTGTATATATTGGCAAAAATATTGCTTGTTTTAAACATATTTATTGTTCACCAAATAGCAATACATACTAACAAGTGGTTCACATCTTTATACATACAGTATATCTTGAAAACAAAGGCTGACATTAACATTTACAGTAAGAAGGTTAAGATGATTATGTCAAATAAGATGTTTGTTGCTGAGATAATTGGTATTTGTGAATGAAAATAAAACAAATTATTTTCACAGTTTGCGTTTGGTTTATTATTATGTCTGTGTGGGTACTAAGTGCTGTGAACCACCGTTTATATATTTTAAGTTTTCGGCTTTATATGTTTGGGCCTTGAAGCATTCATGAAATCACAAAGGTCACAGACAATTCTGCAGAGGTTTGGGGTATGCTTAAATGATAAGTGGCCACAAAACTGTGATACAAGCTAGCTATCTCACTAAAGTCAACTAAAATACACTGACCATGGTTATTGTGTTTTGCTGAAAGTGTCAAGTACTGTCTGTGCTCTTGTGACCACCGGGTGGTCACATGTATACAAGCATGTGAACTCTATTGTGGACTATCCGGGTGTTAGGCCTGTACCAGTGGACAAGCATTAATGGACAAACAGGTCTCTGTGAGTCAAATCACTCCATTGTCCCAATCTGAAAGTGCCCCATTGTTAGCAAAACCTTACAAAGCAGGTGTTTGTACTAGATCACAGGTCAGCTAAACAAAGTTTGTTGACAAAGTGTCCAATGAATGATTTGGATTTTAGCAAAAGACACATCTTCTTTCAAATGGCATAGAAATTTATGTAGGAGAAATATGATAATTAATGAAAATTGATAGCAATGTTTGGGGGTATAAACATTTATATTATGCAAGGAAGAAGTGTTTGAAACCTCATTTCATAAATGCTTTAAAAACTGAATATCGAGACTACAGAACAACCTTTTGTTATTTTTTTTTCAGCTATGTTGAAGTTGTATTATCCATAAAATAGTGATAATTAAAAAGATTAATTCCATATATGATAGGAATGTGGTATCTTTCTTGCATCATGAATTGCATTTTCTGAAATTAAATAGCATTAATTGTTTTTTTTTTGTAGCAGTAATATATGGTTAATTTACATTAATAATTTATGCCCCTGTGTGAGGTTTATTATCTCTCCCTAGCATGTATTACTGTCTCAGATATATAACTACTTATGTAACTCTCTAATTGGTGCAGCTATCTGTTATTTGCATTTCATGTGTTACTGGCAAACTGTCTCTCTCACTTGGCTCTCTCATGTCTGACATTTGCATGGCCATAAATGAAAGCAAATGTAATTTTAACAGCACTGGTGTAATATAGTCAAATTCCTCAGTCATACTAACTATTCTTGCCCTATTAACTATTTTTGCTGTCACATTTGGCAGTCTTTGGAGTCTTTTAATATCAGTATTTTGAAGTTCAATCAATAGTGAGCAAGAGTAACCCATGATAAATTAGAAGTTACATGTTAGCAGTTTTTTGTTAAGATAATCACTTATACAAGCCACATTCTTTAAATGAAAAAAATCATTTTTACATATGTATCCAATTTGATTGAGGTCCTCTTGTGTGTGTGCATGTGATTGTGTGTGTGTGCAGATTGTGTGTGTGTGCACGCATTTGTGTGTGTGTGTTACCTCTTTATATATAAGCTTGATGTCCACAAATCGTGCGCAAACCAGGCCAAAATCTCAGCAAATGTGCCCCCTGATGACCATTTCCACCCACCCCCAGCCTAGGACCGCACCCCCTGCCCCCCAGCCTGCCCAATGGCCAACCAAAAAGGCCAAGCCAGGCCAGCAGGTCAAAAATCGTGCCAAGAAGGCCACAAAAACACTACCCCCACATGCCCCCTTCATCCACCCCCACCCCCACCCCAACCAAAAATCAAGAACCCCCATCCTGTTAATACTGAGAAAGCCTCCCTTGTTCAGGCCCTATCACAGTTAGCCAAAGACAATCAAGAGACCAGAGAAATGTTTAAATCAACAGTAAATCTCCTCATAGAAATTTTGGCCAAGTTAAATTCACAGAAGTAAGTCAGAATCTGAAAATCATTAACTGGAACTGCTTCTCACTGAAATCCAAAATTGCCACCCTCAAAGCCTGCATTGGGACATATGATCCAGACATCATTACCCTCCAAGAAACCTTAGACAAGAAAGATTCTCCACCCAAAATCAATGGATACACACCCTATACTGAAAAAAGTGAAAATAATAGGAAAGGTCTCGAATTATGCGTTAGGAACAAAATTCCATCCAAAAAGATAAGTGATCCTCTTAACTGTTGGACAGGTATAGAAGTGCTAGCCATAGAGATCACCCTCTCCACAGGCCTTGTCTTTTTATACAATATATACTCCAATCCCAACCCATTCCACCAGGGCAAAATTGATCTAACCGATCTGGCAAGAGTTGCAAGCTCACAATCCATTGCTGTGTTAGGTGATTTCAACACCCATCACCCCATTCTGTATTCAAAATATTACAATCATAATGGCCATCATAATAATGCCCTCCTCAATGACACTGATGAATTGTCCCTGCTAAATGATGGTACACCACCTCACATTTGAGGACACTGTTTAGACCTTACCTTCGTGTCCTCAGCCCTTACCTAACTTGCTAAATGGGGAGTACACCCCACCCTAACCAGTGATCACTATGGCACCACTCTCTTGCTTGATAATCCACACATCCCACCCCCTCCCCCACCCCCACCCAAGTGGAATGTTAGGAAAGCTGACTGGGACAAGTTTCAAAGTTTCAATATCTGACTGGCATGACCAATTTGTCCTACCACAAGACATAGACGAACACTCAGAGGCAGTCACGCAGGCTCTTACATTTGCGTCTAATGAAGAAATCCCCTTAAAGAAAGCAGCCCATCATACAAACAACTGGTACTATAACCCCACAATAGCTTCGTATAGGAATAAATAAGACCAGGAAGATATATAGAAAATATCCCACCTCACACAATAGGCAAATGCTCAGGGAGATTAGCAAACACCTGCAGGAGATCTGCAGGGGTGCCATGCGTTGTAAATGAGAAGAGTGGTGTGAATCTTTCAACGAGCACACATCTCTCACTGAGCTCTGGAAGGAAATTTCTAGTGGCAAGAAAATCACGCCCATTCCAGACCATCCCAATCCCGGCATGGAGTCAGAAAGACTTGCAACCATATTTGCCAGCAGGGCGTCGTCAGATAATCTGTCACCTAGCATTAGGCTCAAACAAAACGAATTGCTTAGTGGCAGGGATAAAATCTTTAGTGAAGGTTGCCAGGCAACAAGAAGTTTTCAATGCTAGGAAGAAAGATAGAGACACTGCCACAGGTTCAGATAACTATTTGAATCTTGTAATTCACTGGTGACATCTTTTCAACTAATTTGTATGGACCTTTCCATTGTAGTAGTAACTTGTTACTTTTGACAGGTAACAAAAGCAAAACCCTTGAACCCACTTTGAATGACTTTGGCCTAGCTTTTCTGTTGTAGTAATTTACAGGTTTCTTCTAATCTCTGTTTCAAGTCTATTACATACTGATAAACAGTCTTCGATTCATCATCCTTGGCCTCTTTGGTCAAGTAAGCACAAAGAATATCCATGGGTCCTCTTACCTTATGCCCAAAAACTAGCTCAAATGGTGAGTAACCTATACTTTCTTGTACAGTTGTTCTGTATGCAAACAAAACTGCTGGAAGATATCTATCCCACTGCTTGGGACATTCAATACACATTTTCTTCATAATGGTTTTCAAAGTTCCATTCCACCTTTCAACTAATCCATTGCATTGGGGATGCCAAGGAGTAGTTGCTATTTGATGTATGGACAGTAATCTATTTACTTCCTGCATCACATCTGACATGAATTGTGTACCTCTATCATTCAATATTTCGTCAGGATATCCTATCCTACAAAACATTTCAATCAGTGCTTGAGCTACTGTGATTGAATCAATTTTCTTGAGTGCTATTGCCTCAGGATACCTGATTGCATAATCCACTAAGGTTAAACTATACCTGTGTCCTCTTTCTGAACATGGTACAATTGGACCAACAGCGACACGCTTGAAAGGTTCTCTAATCAGTGGCATGCTATCTAATGGTGCTTTACCTTGTTTTCCCTTTTGAACAGTTTTCTGACACACGTCACATGACCTACAATACCTTATCACATCCTCAGTGACACCTGGCCAGTAAAAATTTTACATAACTCTATCTTGTGTTCTTTTTACACCACAATGTCCACTCATCAGTCCATCATGTGCAAGACTTTTCCCCTCTGTTCCTTTGGTACAAGTACCTGTTTAACAGGTTTACCCCCTTCCTTTGGTGTAAATATCCTGTACAAAACTCCTTTCCTTATTTCAAACTTTACAAACCCATTTTTCATCTCTTTTGCATTTTCATTATCAACTAATGCCCAATATTTCTTCAAACTAGGATCACTCTTCTGATTTTCAATCAAAGTTTCCTTACCCACTGTTTCTATTGGTGGAACCACCAATGGTCAAACTGGCTTCTTGCTTGCCAGCTTTTGAGACCTTGTCATTACTGCAGCACATGACTCACTTTAATTACCTTTATTGTCTTGAGATTCCTTGGGAATTTCTAATTCACAGTTTACCTTATTACCTGCTCTACTAGACACTACGTTCTTACATCTATCATTCCCATGTTCACTAACCTTTTTCTCACTGTCATTCATATCACTCACTTTCACACTATCCTTCTCAAACAATCCCTCCATACTCACATCTGGACCTTCTTCACTCATCTCCTTGCTTACTTTATGTTCACTACTATTATTCACTTGGGTGGATCTCATCTCATCCTTTTGTTCCTGCATTTTCTCAAACTCTGTGCTCAACTCACCTTTGTTATCTTGATCCTGTAATTGATTAACACATGTAGTGTTTTGCCTTTCTTTGATACCTGGTATATTACCCATGATCAAATCAAACACTGGGGTTTGCATCACTAAAGCCTCATAACCGCCATCATAATACACACTTTGAATTTGGATCTCAGCTACTGGGAATCTTCTCACTGTTCCATATATCAACATACAATCCTTGTATTTTCCTGTATACTGTTCTGGTTTCACAATATCACTCTTGACTACCACACTACTACATCCTGTATCTCTCTTCACTCTAACCCTTTCTCCATTTACACTTCCATCTGACACTGGTAAATTCAAACACAAACACATTTTGATTGCTTTCTGACAGTGATAACTGTGAACTTTGTACTCAATAACTTCTGATGCTACCTCACCTTTTTTTATTTCCCTCAAAACTTCACTGACACAAGCACTTGCTACGTGTTGTTTGACACAACTACAATCCATTTCATCATTTTCACAGAAATCCTCAATTCCTGCTGATGCTACTACTTTCTTTTTGTTTGGACAATTGGTTGAAAAGTGATCTGTGGCATTACACTGAAAACACCTTTTCTTATCATCATTATGAACTGAACTACTATTCTTGTCTCTATCCTTGAACCAACACTCACTCTCTACATGACCTAATTTCTTACATATTGTACAATTTGATTCATAGCAGTACCAACTTTACTGGACTCACTTGATCCAATTCTGTGACTCACAACTTCCTTTCTCTGTTCTTTCCTCCTATTTTTAGACTTGTCAACAATAGTACCATCATGTGCATCTATGTAAATCTAAGCTGATTTTACTAACTCAGTGACATCAGTAACTTTCTTTTCTCTCAAGTAAGCTGCTAAATCTGCATGACATCTCATCAAACTGCTAACACCATCATATGATTTTTCCACTTTTGAACAATCAAGCTACTTTACGAATACTCTCTGTATGCTAGTCATGAACTGTGTAGGTGTCTCATCTATTTCAACCTTGGTTGTGAAAAACTGTTTACTGAACTCTTCTTCAGTAAACAAATATTTTCTCAACAATGCATCTTTAATTACTTCATAAATTTTCTGATCTTCATCAGACAGAGAATAAAATACATCTAATGTAGGTTACTACTCAAAGTTTATCCCAAAACTTTGCAGATATTGGTCAACCTTTGTCTGATTTGACAAAAAAGGGAAGTCCAGATGTTGTACCATGGGGTAAGACACAACAACCTGCCTTTGAACAGTTGAAGTACTGTCTTGCAAAGAAACCTGTGTTGAAAATATTGAATTTTGACAAAGCCATTTATGTACAAACAGATGCTTCAGATGTAGGTTTCGGTGAAGCAATGATGCAAATCTATGATGAAGTTATGCATCATGCCAGATTCCTGAGCAGAAACTTAAGAAAACAGAAAGGCATTATTCCACTATTGAGAAGGAATGTCTGGCTATAGTGTGGGCAATTGAGAAACTGCACTTGTTTCTGTACAGTAGGGAATTTGTTCTTCTCACAGATCACAATCCTTTGACTTTCATCCAGGAAAGCAAAGTCAGGAATGGTAGGGTCATGAGGTGGTCAATGTTCCTTCAGGATTGGTCATTTAGGATTGAGTCCACAAAAGGTGCTGATAACATGGTCGCTGATTATCTCAGTAGAGCATAAGAATACTAACCATAAAGTAAGGTAAATAATATTCCCTCACCACTTTTGGGACTGGGAAAAAACACCCTGTATTTTTTTGTTTTGTGGGGAGCATTGTCACACAAAAGTATCAATAGTTATATATATATATGCAATTATGCATTTGGTAATAGTATATGATAGTATTCCTCATATTTTTGATAAAGGTTGTAAGTGGTGTGCTCAGTGGAGCATGGTATATTTGATAGCTGCATGCACCCATTCACAGGTAGTCATGTGACACATACTGCATGTCAGATCAATACTCCATGGTAGTATAAATACCAGGTAAATTCTGGCTATGATCAGAGAGAGCCAAAGATCTAAAGTGAGCAGAGGTAGTGTCAAAAGCCAGATAGCATTTATGCTAGGCTAAGATATCATGCTTATCACCACACATTAAGGGAATCTCATGAAATCCCGGTGAAACCAAGAGAACCACTTTTATCCATCTTCACCATTCACCAAGAAATACCACTTGGAATTGCTGAGAAATACCAGAATAGTTCACACAAGGAACTAAATACCTCTCACAAGTCAACAAGAGAAGTAAAAAACGCAAAATTTCATATCACAGTGTGCACAGAATAATATAATATTAACTATATCAAAAGTATCTGAAAATTTATTCTACCTATGCCTTTCAGCATTCATTCATTTATATTCATTTGTATTTTTTGTCTAATTCATATAAAATAAAGTTGTTTCAGTTAAATGTTAATCCTCTTTTTGTTATTATCTTCAACATAAGTGTACAGGTTCATTCCTTTTGATATTTTGGAAGTTAACTTGTGACACTTTGTGATAGCGATTGCACTACTCTGCATGGCTAGGTGGAGTCACATACTACCTCTGCCACAATTGGTATCATTTCCTCATATTTGCATACAATTACCATACAGCTCTGCAATTTGTTGGCTCTTAGACAATGTCATGCACAATGATTGAACTGTATACATGTATATGTCAATTTCTAATCTTCAACAACAATTTAGACTGAATCATTTATAGTTCGTCGGGGGGTCGGGGGGTTATATTGAAAAAATCTGGTTGGAAACGTTCATCAGTGATATATCAGTTTGATTGTTTGGGATTTTTACATCATTTTCAAATTTATTTAAGTTATCAGTTTTCACAATAAGAACAAATTCAGAGTTTTTCTTTTTGCCCCCCTTCCTGGGAATTGATGCCCCATCCCCTGATTGTTTTTGTCTCACTATTTTGGTATGTGTGTCACTAACAATAAATATCTTAACTTGTTAATTGTTGTGCTCACTTTCCAGTCAAAACAATTGGCTATATAACAACATGTGCAAAATATCTGACTCTGTCCTTATTGGCTGCTAAAAAGAAGTGTATATTGGGGTGGTACTGGCAATCCTGGTCTATACTTGCAGAGCCAGGTATAAACCCTGGGTCTGCTAAGGAGAGTACAATTACACCAGCATATTTTAAAAATTTGTGTTCTTATCAAACTTATTTGTATTCCCAAGTAGCAGAACCAAAGTCATGGGGTCTGATACCATCCTCTAGAACCTCAAGGGCTACTCCATTAGCACCATCATCTTCTATCATCTTAATAAACTCCTTTGCTACATCACTTGGCCTAAAATTTGAAATACAAATTTAAAGTGAGGTAGAGAATGTTTACAATTGTATAAATGTAGTCTGAGTTCACATTGAGGAGTGAATGTCTGTCAGAAAGATGCATGGGTACATCAATGGATTTAAAATCATATCTATGAAATTAGTATAAAATTGATCTTACTTGAATTTGAATGTAATGGAGTCTGTGAGGTCTTTTGCCATGGGGACATTATCAGGACTAACAAGATCCAGAAACTTTGTATCAACAGCTGTCGAACAGACAGTGTTGAACCGAACTCTGGTTGATTTGAAATTATCTGACTCCTGTAAAATAAACCACACCACTAAAATCCTCTAAAAAAACACAGTTCTAAAACCTTCAAAAAACAAACCACACCACTAAAATCCTGTACAAACCACACCACTGGTTCCTTCTAAAAATAAACCACACCCCTTGTATTGGTATCCTCCACAAACAAACTACACCCCTAAAATCCTCTAGCCACTAATATCCTTAAGCCAAACCACTCAAATCCTCTTACACAAACCACACAATTGAATTACATACACACAGTTAAAATCCTGTAAAAAAAACCCCCACACTTCCAAACTCTGCTAAAAACAAACCACACCAGTAATATTTTCTAAAACAGTGAATAATGCAGAAAGGCGAATCGCGAAGGTGAGACTCCCTCAACTTTGGGTCAACATGTTGCGTTCTAAGGGTATAATGACATGACATTTCTCAACTGTATAATGTCCCAAAACACCACGTAATGGCAAAGTGTTTTGGTAAATCTTTGTGGTGAATTCATGACCATATTTGTTAATCACAGAGTAAAAATACAGACCGTGGAGATATCAATACATAAAATTTGTGATTTATTCAGATGCTATACATATCTTTGACGTGTTTAGCATCATGTTATCTTCATTTTTATATTGCATTATGTACATATAATATTCAAACAGAATCTCCATTTAACTATCATGTTTTAATTAATCAAACTAAAAAATCCAAATGGGCTTTTAACATATATCTTGCTAAATGAATTTTGAGTTTTACACCCATCTGTGACATGCAATTTGTTTTCACATATTATACACATATTGATTTGATAATTTTAAAGATAAACTGAACTGTATTTTGTAATGTGTACATACTGCCCAGCACCTGACGTAGCCTACCACAGCCCACTTGGTGGCCACATACACAGGACACCACACGACCGGGTATAAACCTTATCACAAAACAAATAAATGCAAAAGGGTGAGTCTATAAGCATGTTAAGTATATATTGAAAGTAGAACATGTATGAGAGAGAAAAAAGTAAGAAACAGAAATTGTTTATTTCTTAAAATGATAATTTATTTCTTTATATTATAATGATATGAATAAATCACAGATTTTGCCTCAATCTTCTAATCTTACCTGCTATGGAAGATGTGTGTATGATTACACCTCCCGATCCGCCATTGTCTTTACTCATGTGCTTCAATGCCTCTTTTGATAATCGTATCACACCTCCCTACAATACAACACTTTTCAGAGAACAAATTCCCTTTTGTTCAAATCATGTTACATCATATCAATACCTCATAAGAATACCTTGTATGTCCAAGTCCAGTATGGGTTAGCTTCTTTCCCTTACGGGGAACGTGACAGGATGTAACACACATGGCTAATTATCATACCACATGTGGTCAATGCTGTCAGCAGCCACAATGGGGTACAGAAGGGGAATAGCACAAGGTTAAACATCATGTTCGATTGTATGTTCTAGCTTAGAATAATATACCTTTTTGCAAAATAATGCAATCATGAAATATCTGTCATTTTCTAACATTGTTGGAATTTAAGATTTATGCACATTTAATACATATCTGTACGGGAAAGTTGGAAAGTTAATCTGCAAGCTGACAGGAAAGATGGTCAGAGAGGGTAAAGAACAAGGGGTTGATTGTGAGCTGGCTGGCTGCCATGTGGATGAGGGTGTGAAACCACCCTGCTGTGGCGGCAACCAAGCTTGGACCTTTGATGCATCTCTTGTCACCATTAGGTATATTACTCTAAGGTTCTAGTTTGTGTAATGTAATCAGCAAACATGAAAAAGATAAATTATAGCAATAAATATATAAATGTATTGCTATAATTTAAGTGGTCTTTAAATTATTGTAAGATATATATAAATTACATTTTTTGTTTTTAATAGTTATATTGTAGGATATAGATTACCTACCCAGAGACTCTTAAGAATATATATAGACAATCATGGACGATCACGGTCTCTGGCAGAACATTATGCATAGATATTGTGTGCCGCGTGAAGTCAACGAGTGCAGGTTGATGCATCGCCTTAACCACCGCACCTGGAGATGACTCACCGGGCATAAAAGATCACGTGCAGGCAGACGAGCCCATGCAAAACCCCCGTGTCGCAAAAGGAAGCCACGCAGGCAAGACGAGTCCATGTGAAACCGAGTGTCGCAAAAGGAAGCCATGCAGGCACCCCACACACATGATGCTCAACAATCCTTTAAAAGGGCCCGCAACTGTTGGATCCTCGGAGACCAGAATTCGGAGACCGGCCGAGAGCAGAGTTCCAGGGTCCACTGGCCTCGAAAGATCCACGACTCTCAGCATCGTGACCGCATAGACTTGGGTGTTTTACGTATTCTCAGGACTCTATAAGTATCATGCATTTGGGTAGTTTATATGCCTCGCTCATTGCCATGCCGGCCTAGCCAGACAAGGATTCACAGCACAGAATAAAGGTAACTATTGTGCAGTGCATATCTTGTGTCTGCAGTCCTTATTACCTCACACCTCACATGGGTAGATAGGGTTGACAGCATGCGATATTGGGAAGCCAGCGAGTAAAGTAGAGTAAGAGTAGAGTATCGATCCCCCGTCCATGTCCCCCAACGACGGATACTCACAAGCTATGGGTAACAATATACATAGTTGTTAACACTTGTAACAACATTGTTTGATGTTTCAAAGGGGTTATTAAAGATATATCTTAGTCTGCCTTAGATACTTCTACATCATAGATAGCAAGAATTCATCTCACCTTTTGTTCAAAACTATGCCGAGCAAGAACATCTTTTAGCTTTAACTTTACACTTGTATTCATGTTCCTTGACATGTGCTCCTAGCTGTTCAGCTCAGCAGATATGATATTATGGATATTGCCCTGTTTCACCCCAACCTGGCCTCTTTCAGGGTGCAACACACATCCACATGGGACTGTCACCATGACTACGGCCAACGGACCCCGGTTATCTTTGGTTACAAGTGCATCTAAGAATAGCCAGCTGAATAGCCTATCCTCGGTTTGACACTCAGAAGACCATGCAATTTCTCAGAGACAAACCTTTTGTTACAAAACACACTCAAAAACATCATAAATGAGATTCTTTTACCCCCAAGGTCCGAGAAAAAATATTAAGGATACATCTCATCCAAAAATAAAAACAATTATCATTTTGGAAAGTAGACTTTTGAAGCTGAAAATATACAGCTCCTGTATATGTGTATGTGGGACTTGCAAGGTATTCTTATGAGGTATTGATATTATGCATTATCATATGCATCAAATAAATGTCAATTCATTCACCACCTGCCAAAACCAGCACTATTTTTTAAAAACTTCATTCCACTCTTTTGATCAGATATCCAGATTCACATTAAGTAAGGCAGGCATAGTTACCAAATTAATATCCACACAACTCTCCCAAGTAAATTCATTGAGGGTTCCAGCAGTGTTACACACAATGTCCACCTGCCCAAATGTGTCTACAGCTGTTTTAAATAAATCTGAAATTAACACATAATTTTCAATAATTCTTATCAATAATGTCTACCAATAAGAATATTAATCAATACTTTATTCATAATTTATTTGCATCCCACTGATTAGATGATATTGCTATAATCACAAAACACTACTCAACTCAAATTAATTACCTTCCAAATCAAAATTATTCTTTTTTATTAAGTGTATATGGAGGAATCACATAAATGTTAAATCTGATTTGATAAAAGCTGGTCTTGATAGTAGGACTTCAATCAAAACTTCCAAATTCTAACCCCTGCATAGGAATTGCCAAAACTTAAATAGCCAAAAATTAAACAGCCAGTTATATAGCCAGGAACAAGATGCACCGTTATATACATGATAAGGCTGTCTGTAAGAGAGTGAAACCTACTCTCCACTTCACTCTGATCTCTCACATTGCATTTCACAAAAATGATAACATCTGTTCCATATTTCTGCTGAAGCTTCTCCTTTTCCAGTTTTCCTTTGGCCTCTTGCACATCTGCTGCACACACCTAAACAAAGGGACCAGGTTATTTCTACAAACTGACATCTGGATTGCATGTATAATGGTAAACTGATGAATAACCCTTGTTGCAATATTCATGGTTGATAGAATTGTATAATTCCCTCTTATACCTGCTACATTCCGTACAGTAAATATTGCTGTACAAAAGAAGTTGTGGACATATGTATAAATATTTGATTACCTTTGTGCCATGTTCCAAAAGTTGTTGGCAGATGGCTGTTCCAACACCACCATTGGCAATACCAACTACTACAGCCACTGACTCTCCCAACTTCATGATGTCACCTTCACCAAAAAACCATATCAAATGATTCTTGATTAAGTTGGCATTGTTTTCAAAATTTTAGATATAACCAGTACATTTTGGTGTCAAGATTTCTGGGCTAAACATGATGTCATGAACATAATTTGCCTTAAGATAAATATTCCATTACTTTGAAGCTGTATATCAGGAAAGTGATGATCACAGTAAGAAGAAGGACTTGAAAGAAAAACTGTTGATTGAAGGTATGAGTTTGTTTGGTACACACATAGATATGAGAGATGAAAATAATGCCATAACACGAGTAACAGTGAAGGATGCCCATAGAATGTCATGATTCCATAATTGTAAATAGACTGGCTGAATTTGGAACAGTATTGAGAGTGGAAAAAAAACACATCTATCATGGCAGTAGACGAACCGCATGGATTACTGGCACCCGATGTGTGTATATCAGCCCACTTAACACCCAAATTCCTCAGACAGTCAGTATAGAGCACCAGGGACAGAAAGTAACAGTCACAGTATGGTAAAGAGAGAGAACTATACCTTGTGTACATTGTGGAAAATGTGGTTCGGAAGAGCACAACACAGAGATGCCCCAAGGAGAAGAAGGTGTGCTACAGGTGTGGTGGGAGTGATCATTTCCAGTCAGAATGCCAACTTAATGATGGAACAAAGAGATCTGACAAGGTGATAGTCTTTATCTCAGAGAAGTCATACTTCAGTAACTTCAACATGGACTGCCCCATTGAGATTGATGGTTTTGAATATGTATGCAATGAGCAATACATACAGTCCCAGAGGGCTTTGATATGTGGAGATGATATTACTGCATATGAAATCATAAAAATGACTGATCCAAGAGAAATGAAAAGAGCAGGAAACAAAATAAGAAACTATAATGATTCAATGTGGAAAGAGGAGTGTGATGAAGTGGTAATGAAGTGTGTGAGGGAGAAATTTAGCGTTCATGCCAAGGCTGCAGAGGCCCTGAAAGAAACAGGTGACAGGATTATAGGTGAGGCTACCACCAGTCCCAAGTGGGGCATAGGGCTCCATATTAAAGAAAGAACTGTGTTGAACCTCGATATGTGGTCTGGTAAGAACACTATGGGCTTGATGTTAATGAAGGTACGATCAAAACTAGGGGAGAAAGTAGATCCTAAGGAGCAAACAACAGAAAATGCAATAGAGGGAAATGTAAACAGGAAAGAGGCAGTAGACACAGCTGATGTACTGTCCCCAGGTAAAGTGTCAGACCAGATTGATGAAGTGTTGAAGGAGAAAAAAGAGCATGATAATATGAGCACAGCTGAACAAAAAGGGGAATACGGCCTTTTAATAGGAGACTCTAATGTCAAGGATTTGGAATTACCACCTGGACTGCCTTTGAAGAGATAGAGGAGCGAGTGAAGGAGGTTCAAGTGAAAGAAGAGGATGTGAAAGTAGTCGCGCTGCATATAGGAGTATGCAATTGGTCAGAAGCAGATGAGAATCCCACGAGTGCAGATTCTGAAGTGCTTTATCATGAATATGTGGATGCCATGAGCATAGTGAGTACTAGATTCAAGAATGCAGACTTGTTGATATCAGGGACACTCCTCAGAAGCAGCAGTAACCCAAATGTTTTTAAAATAAATGCAGAGATCAATAGCTTTAACAGCATGCTAAAAGCCATAAGTGAAAGTGAAGCAAATGTGATATATGTGGGACATGATAACCTAACAAAGAATGACCTTCCATGAATATTACAGCTCCAAGGACTACAGGGGAGTGCACTTGAATGAAGAAGGAAGAGAGATTCTTGCATCTAACCTAGCATTTGGAGTAAAAGAGGCACATCACCAAAGCATTGTAAAAGAGGAATGTTTTGTGTGTAATGGCTAAACATTTGCTGACTTACTGTACACATATATATGTATGGATACAATTATGACTCATGGGGCATACTATCATGTGTTATATCGACAGTTCTCATCTGTAATGTTATTATAAAGTGTATACAACTTAGATTTTCATACTTTCATGAACAATCTATCTGTAGCAACATGCAATATACATGGATTAAGAGATCACAAGAAGAGACTTTCAACTGGTTAAGGAAGACAAAATGTGATACTGTATTTTTACAAGAGACTCATGCTCACTATATTAAAGATACCTACAAATGGTCTAAAGAATGGGCTGGTTATTGTTTCTAATTTATATTTGGAAGAACAGAGTTATAGATATATTAATATTTACGCACCCAATTAAGAAAATGAAAGGGTTTTATTCTTCAATAAAATGATTAATTGGATTGACCCGGATGAAGAAACCTTTATTGCAGGAGATTATAACTATGTCTTGAACAGTGACCTTGACAGATCAAATTATACAGGGAAAAATGATGTAGGTCAGTTTGAGTTGAAAAATATTATGAATAATTTTGTTTAGAAGATATTTTCAGAAGGCGCTGGCCTGATAAGAAATGTTTTTCATGGAGATGTGGAGTTAAAGCATCGCGGTTAGATTATTGGCTTATATCTGAGTCTATGGACAATCAGACAGATTCTATAGATATATCAGTTATAGACATAACAAATTTGTATAAATAAATTCAATTTAAAAGACTTTAAATACCATCTGATGTGTCATGGTTCTTGATAAATAGGCCAATAACCTAAGTAAACAAGAGCTCCACACTTAAAATTGGTTATAAAGTCCTATTTATAATGTCCAGTTCTTATACGTGATAAAACAGACTCTTCTCTTCGGTTAATTCTAATAGCACCTTTGGTTTTACCTAAAACAGGCTTAATTTCGTGTAGTTTATTAAAAATAGCTTCGTTCCAGCGCAATTGCCATTTAGAACATAAAAAAACAGTAATATATTTCTTAAACTCTGTATAAGGTAAAAGCATATTTATTGGGCGCTTATCCAATGCTGCTTTGGCAGCTTGGTCAGCAGCCTCATTTCCAAAGATTCCAATATGACTGGGAATCCAATAAAAACGAATCTCTTTATTTTCCTCAGTACAGAGTCTATGATGGCACTCAAGTATTTTGTAAATAAAAGGATTTTTCCAATCCTTTGCTTTCAATGCTTGTAAACAAGACAAAGAATCAGAAAAAAAATAAAAATGTCCGATGTAGAGAAGTCTCCACATGATCTAAAGCTAGGTATAAAGCATGAAGTTCTGCAGAATAAATAGACGATTTATGTGGCAGACGTTCTGAATAAATATGATTGCCCTTAACAGCAGCTGCAGCAGCCTTGTCATCATCAAATGATCCATCAGTGTAAATACACTGATACCCAGTGAAAACAGATTTTATTTCTTTGTATCTATTTATATAAAGGGATGGATCTGTTGAGTATTTCTTTAATTCTGACATGGCTACATTAATATTTAAAGTTTCATAGGTCCATGGAGGTGTTTCTGGATATTGGAATTTAGCTATTTGATTTGGATTTATATTTAAAGATTGTAAAGATTCTTTGATGCGAATGCCAAATTTGGTATTGTATTTGGTTTATTTTCAAAAAGATCAACATAATTTGGATTGAATGTAATATCATGTGCAGGATTGTCTGGACAAGCAGCAATTTTTGCAGCATACTGAAGGGCAAGCTTTTCTCTTCTTAAATCAAGAGGCAGTTCATCTGCCTCAACTGTCCAGCTATCTGCAGGCGATGTACGAAATGCACCAAGGCATAATCATAGACCTTGGTTTTGTATAGGATCAAGCAT
Organism: Amphiduros pacificus; assembly: GCA_949316495.1. Classification (NCBI taxonomy): domain Eukaryota; kingdom Metazoa; phylum Annelida; class Polychaeta; order Phyllodocida; family Hesionidae; genus Amphiduros; species Amphiduros pacificus. The sequence continues at coordinate 44,347,463 of OX439004.1, forward strand.
TTTAATATAAGATGGACGTGCTGATCCATATACCATACACCCATAATCAAGCTTAGAACGTACTAATGCTCTGTACAATTGCAATAAAATATTACGGTCCCCTCCCCAATCGGTATGGGCAAGAACCCGTAATAAATCTAATGCCTTCTGGCATTTCTTCTTAACATATTTAATGTGGGGAATGAAAGATAATTTTCTGTCAAAAATAAGTCATAGAAACTTGGTTTCTTCAACAACAGGTATCCGAGTTTGGCCTAAATAAAGATCAGGATCTGGGTGAACCTTCCATTTTTTACAAAAGTGCATACACATAGTTTTCTTTAAAGAAAATTTAAATCCGTTATGATCAGTCCATTCATGTATTCTATTAAGATGTTGTTGGAGCTGTCTTTCTATAGTATGCATACTTGTGGACCTGTAACATAAATTAAAATCATCAACAAATAATAAACAATCTGTTCCAGGTCTTACACAATTCACTATGCTGTTGATTTTTATAATAAATAGGGTTACAGATAATATACTACCCTGTGGAACACCCATTTCCTGATCAAATGCATCAGAAAGTGATGAACCAACTCGGACCCTGAATTGTCTATTTGACAAAAAATTTTGAATAAAAAGGGGTAAACGACCCCTTAATCCCATATCATATAAATCGCTTATTATTCCAAACTTCCATGTAGTATCGTACGCTTTCTCTAAATCAAAAAAAAATACTAACCACATGTTCGCCCTTTATAAAACCCTCTCGTATAAATGTTTCTAAACGTACCAGATGGTCAATAGTTTTTCTAAAGCCACTCTGTGCAACAGAAATATAAGCCGCAGTTTCTAAAAACCAAACTAAACGCTCGTTAATCATTCGTTCCATTGTCTTACAAATACAACTTTTTAAAGCAATGGGACGATAACATTTGAATCTGATGGGTCTTTGCCAGGTTTGGGAATAGAAATGATAGTGGCTTCACTCCATGAAGGAGGAAAATTACCACTTTCCCAAATATTATTAAAAATATCCAAAAGATGCCCATGTGTTTGGTTAGGGACGTGTTTGAGGATTTGATAGTGTATATGATCAGGTCCAGGAGCGGTATCATGAGATTTATCTAAAGCAAGTTTTAAATCTGATATTGTGAATGATTTATTATAATGTTCCAAGTTATTAGATATGAAATTTAGTTGGTTTCTTTCTTTTCTATTTTTTATCTGTTGGAATTTTGTAGAATAATTATCAGATGAGGAATTCTTGGAAATGGTTTGACCTATTGTGTTGCCTATTTCAATGGGATTTGTAATTAATTGGCCATTATGATTTAGATGTTTGATCCTTGCTCCACCTCCCTTCCCAGTAATTTTACGCACCATATCCCAGCATTTCTTAATTGGTGAACGTGTATTTAATTTAGAAATGTAGTCTTTCCAACTTTTTCTTTTGCTTATTTTAATAATATAATGGGCTTTAGCTCTTTTTATACAAAAATGGTGCAAATTAAATTGAGTTGGCTGTCGATTAAATTTTTTCAGAGATTTTTTCTGCTCCTTGACAGCTTTTTTGCACTCATCATTAAACCAGGGTTTTTCTTTAATTTTAGAATTTGGCTTTGATTTGGGAATACACCCCAATATCATACAATGTATCTGTAAAAATTTGAAGAGGATCATCTACATTGTTGAAAATGTCTGGAGTTATTTTATTAAAACAGGATGTTTGAAATTTTGCCCAATCAGCTTTATGAAATTTCCACTTGGGGATTCGTTCGTCTGGTGGAGAAAAATGGTTATTTAAAATAATGGGGTAATGATCACTACCCCATTGATCTTCCTCTACTTCCCAGGAATAGTCTAAAAATATATTTGGAGTGCACATGGAGAGATCTATTGATGTTAAAGAGACTGTAGCAGGATGTAAATATGTCGGAGAATCGTCATTCCAAAGGCACAAACTATTATTGTTTAAAAAATCTTCTATTATACGTCCTTTGGCATCAGTATTTCTGCCACCCCAAAGATAGTTGTGTGCATTAAAGTCACCAACTAACATATATGGCTGTGGCAGCTGGGTTACCAAATTATTTAAATCTGTAATATTAACTGGCTCACTAGGTGGTAGATATATTGAACATATAGTTAATGTATTGTGCAGGGCAACCCTGACTGCAGATGCTTGTAAATTAGTATTTAAAGTTATTTTACTCTGGAGTATACAGAATTTAACAAAAATAGAAACTCCGCCATGTGCTTGGTCCATTGCATCTATTGAACCAACTTTAATATAAGGTACATATCCCTTAAATGTTGTTGACTTATCTTTAAAATTAGTTTCCTGTAAACAAATAACAGATGCATTACACTTTTGGGCTAATAACTCCAATTCTGGCCTGTTTGCCTCAAATCCTCTACAATTCCATTGTATGATATTGCCAATAGCCATATTAAGAATAATGAGAAAAAATATATGATCTAACATTATCACTTGTTAATTTTACGATTATGCTTCGAGTGCACAGGTGTAAAATACATATCCGGAGGATCACCTGTGTCCATCCTTTCTAAGGATTTAGTTCTATTTATTTTACTTTTAACTTGTGCTATGATTTCTTTTTTGTCTGATTTATGTACTGGTCTATTACTATTGATACTTTTATTATTGGATGATGTAGAGGGAGTTTGTGAAGAGGGTTTAGTGGATGTTGTTATTGGTTGAGATACTACTGGGATAGTGGGTTTCTGAGTCTGATTAGATGTTGCTGAAGATTTAGAAGATTTTGTAAACAAAGAATAATTTTTGTCAGTGATTGGCCATGTAATTTCGGTCTGAATTGCTATTGATTTTGTTTCTTTAGGTTTTACAGAGCTAGCATAAGATGTCTTTGTTGTGTTCAAACTTTCTACTCGCTTCCGTGCCTCTGGAAAAGGTATATTTTCAATGTGTCGTATTCGCTGAATTTCCTTCTCTTTTAAAAAGGAAGGACAATTCCGTGAATACGATGGATGATTTCCTTTGCAATTGACACATTTTATCATATTTGAAGAACAATTGTCTCCACTGTGCTGAGCGGTACATTTTGGACATGTTACATCACCTTTACATCGATCAGATCCATGTCCATGCCTCTGACACTTGAAGCAGCGCACGTTTAAATATCCAACTTTAATAGATGTTGGAAGCTGCGCTGCTTCAAATGTCAGAATAAATGTATTGATTGGAACTTTGGTTCCATCCTTCTTGATAAAAATATGTTTGCATTGGACTACATCTTGATCTTTTAGTTCATCCACTATTTCCTCTTCAGAAACTCCCGCCAGATCTGGGCATCTTATCACTCCTTTTTTATTATTGAGGGTCTTATGAGCTGTTATCAAAACTGGAACTGTGGCCAACATTCAGCATCTTAAAAGATTATCCGCATGGCTTTTCCGCTCAACTTCAATTAATAAACGAGTTCCCATTTTTTAAACTGTTTTCGGCACCCCGGCAATGCCTTGAAGCCAGGGTATGTTCAGCATCGGAACTTTCCGCAATTAAAAATCTAGGCCATTTTTCTGTTTTATTTGAATCGTCATCACTGTCTCTGTCATTCCTAGGTTGTTTTTGTTTGTTTTGCGCCATGTGTGTTATTTCATATTTCATCAGTTAGGTCCCCTACCCACCACGGAGCCCAACAAGGGGACGCCTTTCTGGGCCGGTAACTCCAAGCCCTGACGCCATGAGGATACCCAACATGACATACTCTTAGAATAAAAACTCCACCCTTTCGGATTTTATTTATATCCCTCAATTGACCCAATCAGCAGTAATCTCCTTTCAGCAAATATTTATCAAAAATTTTAAAATTATTCCTAAATTTCAAACATTGAAATTATCATTAATAAAAATCAAATATCCAGAATATATTAAAGGAAATATACCACAAGCCGGTTAAATCAGACCCAAGCCTAATCTGATCTGCCTGTCTGGTGAACATTTGGATCCAAGACAGGTGTGTTGCAACTGGACAGGTATTACTGCCAAACCAGCCCAGTGCTCAGCCCGTCAGGATTCCATATCCTCCCCGACACAGGTCGCATCCCACGGCAAACAGGACGCCCCTTTAGTCACCTTTTACGACATGCTGGGGGGCAGTGGGGCTATTCTTTAATCCCCGCACCAACAGGGGAGTGGTAACATTAAACTGAGAGATGCAAATGTTAAAGTACGGGGTGTACCAGTAGGGAAATTCCATAGTAAAAGCCCACATTGGGAAAATATTACAGAAAAAGTAAGAAAACAAGTTGAAATGTGGAAATGTAGAAATTTATCTTACACTGGGGAGATCCACATAATAAAAGGTATTTGGCTATCAAATTTATTTTACTCAATTGCAAGTAATATGATTTCAGTTCAACAAAATTGCATTAATGAAGTGGAAGACATTATGGAATTTCTTATGGGATGGTAAAAGAATAACAGCTCCAGGCAAAAGATGTATATCTGCCCAGATGCAAAGGATGTTTAAATATGATTAATATACAGACTGTATTAAAAGTGCAAATAATAAGACGGATCATCAGAATACTAAATAACATGAATGATATATGGACAGTTCTACCTTTAAAGTATTTAAAGTATCTTGACAGAAGATATAATATAGATTTCTTTCAGCTAAGGACAGATGAATGTTTTAAACAAATAAGTGAATGCAAAATACCTCAGTTTTTAAAGCATATCATGTTTTCAAAAATTAGGCATGAAAGGAAATGTAACGCCATCAAATGATAATGAAATAATATGGGGCAATGTAGATTTCAAATTTCAAGGCAGAACAATTCACTATGCACACTGGTCAAGCAGTGGCATTTAGTGTATTTCAGACATTGTACAAAATGGTACTGTACAGGAAGATAGTATTTTTAACAAATTACATAAGAAAGCAGGTTATCTATTTGAAATCATAACAATTAAGTTAGCATTACCTGATAAATGGAAACAAATTACACAAAGGAAAGAGAAACAGAAACACTGTAATGCAGAATGTATTTTAAATGTCAAATATAAGACTGTTGATGGTAGTGAAAAACCTTTAAAAGATTTAACATCGACAGACATATATAAGATTTTGACAGCATCAAACAATGTACAAATGAGACCTAATAAGCCTTACTGGTAGAATAAGCTGAACAAAAGTAGTGACTTTGACAAATGGTTCAAAATTAATTTTGATAATAGTATAACTCCCAGAAAGTATTTGGATTCTAACTGGAAAATTTTCCATGGACAAGTGAACACAGAAAATAAAATGAAATGTATAGGCTTATCAGATGGTATATGTAAACTATGTAAACATACAGCAGAAAACATAGAACATCTATTGTTACTTTGTGGAGAAAATTATATATGCTGGAATAAGATTGAAGCTTTTATACAAAAGATATCTGATGTAAAAATAGGAAGAAATGTAATTTTGTCAGGGATCTTAACAGAAGGTCAAGTAGCAGATATAATTAACATGATATTGTCTATTACTAGATGGATAATTTGGAAAAAGGAGATGTTTAAACAGATATGAAAAGGAATATTTAGATGTGAACAAAATGTCATACTGGATATGTAAAGATTTGCTTGAACATTTATAAGTGATTTGTAAGAAACCAAATATTCAGAAAAGATCATAATCTTAAAACTATTATTCAGAAAAGATCATAATCTTAAAACTAGAAGTTGAACAATATACCTGGTCCAGTAAATCATGATAAGTAAAGAATATCTCTTTTTGAAACAAATATTACATGTATTGTAATATTTCTGATACATTTAAAATGTATTTAATTGTTATATGATTTTATATTTTCCATTATCAATCATTTTCCATTATCAATCATATATAAAGCACAGAATAAGTTCTTACAGAATAAAGTGTTATTTAAAAAGAAAGAAAAAAAAAACCTTGAAGCTGTACATCTGGTTGCGGTAAGTGAACTATTTGATCGCTGGGTTTTACCAATGGGCTTGATGATTATTAGGTCTTTCAGGTCAAGTGGCGCCTTAAAGAGTCTTCCAAGTGGTTAGGAGGTTTTTGAAATTAATTCTGTTTCATACTGGAAGCCAATGATGTGGCAGTGGATTCTTTTGCACATCTCCATAATATGTGCCTTCTTGCTCATGTCTGAATTAAAAGTAATACCAAAGTCTGCCATGGACTAATCACTAACTGACTAATTTGTGAGAAAGGACAAAATGGATTCTAGTGCTTGCATATGGCACCAAAATATTCATCACTTTTAAAATAAACTTACTTGTGGTACTCTTTTCTTGCTCCCAATTAAGGTGGCCTGAAAAAACATCTGCATATCATGTGGCAAACAAATAAGGGATTGACCATCTTAGATACTGATGATGATAAAGGATTCCTAATTTGACTTGCTCACCAGCACACTCCAAAATAGTTTGTCAGAATTTGCATATCAAGCTTTAAATTGAATGATTTTAGCTCAGTGTCAATCCTATGCCCAATAGGTAAAATATCTTTGGTGATATGACTGAGAAAGCTCTTTCCCCCATAGTCATTATTTTTGTACAGTGAATTTCAAGTACTTTTAAATTAGTAATTCCTGATCTTAAATCACTACCAGTTTCATTCAGATATCATTTTAGACAAATATTCTGGTGCCTGTCCATTTAGAGCCTTCCATGTGAATAGGTTTATTTCACACAAGATCCTATATTTGAGTGGGTGGAAGCCAACTTATCTTTTTTATTTTACTTTAAATGTGGTCATATTCTCTTGTTCTATTTACAATCCTAGTTAGACAGCAGCATTTCGTTCCAACTGTACTTTCATATTGTGGTACACATGGTATATGTAAGAATGCATTTCCAAAGTCCAATTTTGAAGTAGCACAGGCATGGACTGTAATATTTGAAGGCCCATCACTAAAAAACTTAACCTAATTCTCCACAGATTTTTTGACATCATAAAAACTGAATTTGTACATTGATTTCTCCTGATTTGTCAAACTCAAGTGTTTTTGTGACACATATATTTTGACCTTATCAGTTGGCAGAATAACACTCTCACCAGTAGTAATTTCCTCACTCTCATTTTCTTCAAGCTTATAGTTAGTCCAAAGGAATATGACCTCTATTTTGTCATAATTTACTCTTAATTTATTTGTTAGCATGACTCCCCTGTGGGTGCAGGGATAAAAGATAGCCCCACTGCCCCCCAGCATATCTTAAAAGGCGACTAAAGGGGTCCCCATGTGGGCCTGGGGTTAGAATGGTCCTCTGATTATTTTATTCCCTGGTTTTTTTGTCAGTTCGTGAGAGACGAACGAAAAAAATAACCATGGCGCCTTGTTTGCCGTGAGGTGCGACCTGTAAGGGGAGGATATGGAGTTCTGCAGGTTGAACACTGGACTGGTTTGGCATTAATACCAGTCCAGATGCAATACACCTGTTTGAACCCAAATATTCACCCTAGACATGGAGGACTTTAGGGCCCGATATTGTCCAACCGGCTTGTGGAATATAGCTCCACACATTTTTCCAATTTCTAAAAACTTATTTTAAGGTAAAATATGATTTAAATTTTGTATATTTGATATATTTTTGTAAAATTCTCCATTTAGATGAAATGTATGGTAACTTCTACACACTTATCAAAATATTAAAACAATTTTCACGAGATTAGCTTAACAGATATGTGGAGCATGACTGCTTGACTGCTGGGTCAATCTGGGATACATTTTATGTATTCTTGAGTATATTGTCTAATGTAGTCGAGTTTTATAGGTGTGCTGATGGCTCTGCCCCATATCTATAACTCCCTATTATTAAAATAGGAGTCAGAGTAAGGCTTAGGAACATGGACAATGAATAATTAACAAAACACACATGGCATTAAACAAACAAAAAAGACAAAGGGCAGATACGGAAACGGACTCGGACAATGATTTGAATGTGAATGAGAATAGATGGCCTAGATTTTTAATAGCAGAAGGTTCTGACGCTGAACATACCCTGGCAAAAATGTCCCCCTTTGCAATTGCAAAGGGTATACTAGGCATTGCCGGGGTACCAAAAACTGTTAAAAAGATAGATTATTGATTGAGGTTGAGCGGAAAAGCCATGCGGACAATCTACTACGATGCTAAATTTTGGCCACAGTTCCTGTTATTATAACGGCTCACAAAATTCTCAACAATAAAAAAGGAGTAATCAGATGCCCAGATTTAGCGGGAGTTTCTGAGGAGGAGATAGTGGATGAGCTCAAAGACCAGGATGTTGTGCAATGTAAGCGGATATTTATAAAAAAGGATGGTGTCAAAATTCCTATCAATACGTTTATTCTGACATTTGAAGCAGCGCAGCTCCTAACATCTATTAAAGTTGGATATTTGAACGTTAGAGTTGATGTATTCATTCCAAACCCTCTGCGCTGCTTCAAGTGTCAGAGGTATGGACATGGATCTGATCGATGTTAAGGTAATGTAACATGTCCAAAATGTACTGCTCAGCACAGTGGAGACGATTGTTCTTCAAGTATGATAAAATGTGTCAACTGCCAAGGAAATCATCCATCGTATTCACGGAAGTGTCCTTCCTTTTTAAAAGAGAAGGAAATTCAGCGAATAAGACACACTGAAAATATACCTTTTCCAGAGGCACGGAAGCGAGTAGAAAGTTTGAACACAACAAAGACATCTTATGCCAGTTCTGTAAAACCTAAAGAAACAAAATCAATAGCAATTCAGACCGGAATTACATGGCCAATCAATGACAAAAATTATTCTTTTTTTACAAAATCTTCTAAATCTTCAGCAACATCTACTCAGACTCAGACACCCACTATCCCAGTAGTAACTCAACCAACATCATCCACTAACTCCCTCTACATCATCCAATAATAAAAGTATCAATAGTAGTAGACCAGTACATAAATCAGACAAAAAAGAAATCAAAGAACAAGTTAAAAGTAAAATAAATAGAACTAAATCCTTAGAAAGGATGGACACAGGTGATCCTCCGGATATGTATTTTACACCTGTGCACGTGAAGCATAATCGTAAAATTAACGAGTGATTATGTTAGATCATATATTTTTTCTCATTATTCTCAATATGGCTATCGGCATTATCATACAATGGAATTGTAGAGGATTTGAGGCAAACAGGACAGAACTGGAGTTATTAGCCCAAAAATATAATGCATCTGTTATTTGTTTACAGGAAACTAATTTTAAAGATAAGTCAATGACATTTAAGGGATATGTACCTTATAATATAGTTGGTTCAATAGATGCAATGGACCGAGCACATGGCGGAGTTTCTATTTTTGTTAAACTCTGTATACCCCAGAGTAAAATAACTAATTTACAAGCTTCTGTAGTCAGGGTTACCCTGCACAATACATTAACTATATGTTCAATATATCTACCACCTAGTGAGCCAGTTAATATTACAGATTTAAATAATTTGGTAACCCAGCTGCCACAGCCATATATGTTAGTTGGTGACTTTAATGCACACAACTATCTTTGGGGTGGCAGAAATACTGATGCCAAAGGACGTATAATAGAAGATTTTTTAAACAATAATAGTTTGTGCCTTTGGAATGACGATTCTCCGACATATTTACATCCTGCTACAGTCTCTTTAACATCAATAGATCTCTCCATGTGCACTCCAAATATATTTTTAGACTATTCTTGGGAAGTAGAGGAAGATCAATGGGGTAGTGATCATTACCCCATTATTTTAAATAACCATTTTTCTCCACCAGACGAACGAATCCCCAAGTGGAAATTTCATAAAGCTGATTGGGCAAAATTTCAAACATCCTGTTTTAATAAAATAACTCCAGACATTTTTAACAATGTAGATGATCCTCTTCAAATTTTTACAGATACATTGTATGATATTGCTGATGGGTGTATTCCCAAATCAAAGCTGAATTCTAAAATTAAAGAAAAACCCTGGTTTAATGATGAGTGCAAAAAAGCTGTCAAGGGGCGCAAAAAAGCTCTGAAAAAATTTAAGCGACAGCCAACTCAATATAGTTTGCACCAGTTTCGTATAAAAAGAGCTAAAAAGTTGGAAAGATTACGTTTCTAAATTAAATACACGTTCACCAATTAAGAAATGCTGGGATATGGTGCGTAAAATTACTGGGAAGGGAGGTGGAGCAAGGATCAAACATCTAAATCATAATGGCCAATTAATTACAAATCCAACTGAAATAGGTAACACAATAGGTCAAACCATTTCCAAGAATTCCTCATCATATCTAATAACTTGGAACATTATAATAAATCATTCACAATATCAGATTTAAAACTTGCTTTAGAAAAATCCCATGATACCGCTCCTGGACCTGATCATATACACTATCAAATCCTCAAACACCTCCCTGACCAAACACTTGGGCATCTTTTGACTATTTTTAATAATATTTGAGAAAGTGGCCACTATCATTCCTATTCCAAAACCTGGCAAAGACTCGTCAGATGCAAATAATTATCGTCCGATTGCGTTAACAAGTTGTATTTGTAAATCAATGGAACAAATGATTAACGAACATTTAGTTTGGTTTTTAGAAAATGCGGCTTATATTTCTGTTGCACAGAGTGGCTTTAGAAAAACGCGAAGTACTATTGACCATCTGGTACGTTTAGAAACATTTATACGAGAGGGTTTTATAAAGGGCGAACATGTGGTTAGTATTTTTTTTTATTTAGAGTAAGCGTGCAATACTACATGGAAATTTGGAATAATGAGTGATTTATATGATATGGGATTAAGGGGTCGTTTACCCCTTTTTATTCAAAATTTTTTGTCCAATAGACAATTCAGGGTCCGAGTTGGTTCATCACTTTCTGATGCATTTGATCAGGAAATGGGTGTTCCACAGGTTAGTATATTATCTGTAACCCTATTTATTATAAAAATTAACAGTATAGTAAATTGTGTAAGACCTGGAACAGATTGTTTATTATTTGTTGATGATTTTAATTTATGTTACAGGTCCACAAGTATGCATACTTTAGAAAGACAGCTCCAACAACATCTTAATAGAATACATGAATGGACTGATCATAACGGATTTAAATTTTCTTTAAAGAAAACTATGTGTATGCACTTGTGAAAAATGGAAGGTTCACCCAGATCCTGATCTTTATTTAGGCAAAACTCAGATACCTGTTGTTGAAGAAACCAAGTTTCTTTGACTTATTTTTGACAGAAAATTATCTTTTATTCCCCACATTAAATATGTTAAGAAGAAATGCCAGAAGGCATTAAATTTATTACGGGTTCTTGCCTATACTGATTGGGGAGGGGACCGTAATACTTTATTGCAATTGTACAGAGCATTAGTACGTTCTAAGCTTGATTATGGGTGTATGGTATATGGATCAGCACGTCCATCTTATATTAAAATGCTTGATCCTATACAAAACCAAGGTCTATGATTATGCCTTGGTGCATTTCGTACATCGCCTGCAGATAGCTTGACAGTTGAGGCAGATGAACTGCCTCTTGATTTAAGAAGTGAAAAGTTTGCCCTTCAGTATGCTGCAAAAATTGCTGCTTGTCCAAACAATCCTGCACATTATATTATATTCAATCCAAATTATGTTGATCTTTTTGAAAATAAACCAAATACAATACCAACTTTTGGCATTCGCATCAAAGAATCTTTACAATCTTTAAATCCAAATCAAATAGCTAAATTCCAATATCCAGAAACACCTCCATGGACCTATGAAACTTTAAATATTAATGTAGCCATGTCAGAATTAAAGAAATACTCAACCGATCCATCCCTTTATATAAATAGATACAAAGAAATAAAATCTGTTTTCACTGGATATCAGTGTATTTACACTGATGGATCATTTGATGATGACAAGGCTGCTGCAGCTAGTGTTAAGGGCAATCATATTTATTTAGAACGTCTGCCAAATAAATCGTCTATTTATTCTGCAGAACTTCATGCTTTATACCTTGCTTTAGATCATGTGGAGACTTCTCCACATCGGACATTTTTAATTTTTTCTGATTCTTTGTCTTAAAATCCTTGAGCGCCATCATAGACTCTGTACTGAGGAAAATAAAGAGATTCGTTTTTATTGGATTCCCAGTCATATTGGAATCCTTGGAAATGAGGCTGCTGACCAAGCTGCCAAAGCAGCATTGGATAAGCGGCCAATAAACAGAGTTTGAAAATTATAATGTTTTTTTTTGCATTCTAAATGGCAATTGCACTGGAACGAAGCTATTTTTAATAAACTACACGAAAATAAGCCTGTTTTAGGTAAAACCAAAGGTGCTTGTAAAATTAACTGAAGAGAACATGTATAAGAATTGGACATAGTCATTTGACTCAATGCTATCTCCTTAAAAGTGAAGATCAGCCTCAGTGTATTGGATGTCAAAGTGAAAGTACAAAAATCTAAGTTGTACACACTTTATACTAACATTACGGGTTAGAACTGTCTATATAACACATGATAGTATGTATGAGTCATAATTGTATCCATAAATATGTATGTGTACAGTAAGTCAGCAAAAGGTTAGCCATTACACACAAAACATTCCCCTTTTAAAATGCTTTGGTAATGTGCCTCATTTATTCCAAATGCTAGGATAGATGCAAGAATCTCCCTTCCTTCATTCAAGTGCACTCCCCTGTAGAGCTGTAATATTCTGGGCATGGTAGGTCATTCTTTGTTAGGTTATCATGTCCCACATATATCACATTGACTTCACTTTCACTTATTGCTTTTAGCATGCTGTTAAAGCTATTGATATCTGTATTTACTTTAAATACATTTGGGTTGCTGCTGCTTCTGAGGAGTGTCCCTGATATCAGCAAGTCTGCATGCTTGAATCTAGTACTCACTATGCTCATGGCATCTACATATTCATGATAAAGCACTTCTGCACTCGTGGGATCTCATCTGCTTCTGACCAACTACATGTTCCTACATGCAGCGCAACTATTTTCACATCCTCTACTTTCACTTGAACCTCCTTCACTTGCTCTTCACATTAAGAAATAACCTTCAAAGGCAGCCCAGGTGGTAATTCCAAATCCTTGACATTAGAGTCTCCTTAAAAGGCCGTATTCCTCTTTTTTGTTCAGCTGTGTTCATATTATCATGCTCTTTTCTCTCATTCAGCACTTCATCAATCTGGTCTGACACTTTACCTGGGGACAGTACATCAACTGTGTCTGCCGCATCTTTCCTGTTTCCATTTCCCTTTATTGCATTTTCTGTTGTTTGCTCCCTAGGATCTACTTTCTCCCCTAGTTTTGATCTTACCTTCATTAACATCAAGCCCATAGTGTTCTTACCAGACCACATATTGAGGTTCAACACAGTTCTTTCTCTAACATGGAGCCCTATGCCCCACTTGGGACTGGTGGTAGCCTCACCTATAATCCTGTCACCTGTTTCTTTCAGTGCCTCTGATTTCTTCCTCACACCTTCATTACCACTTCATCACACTCTTCTTTCCACATTGAGGTATTAGATTATAGTTTCCTGTTTTGTTTCCTGCTCTTTTCATTTCTCGTGGATCAGTCATTTTCATGATTTCATATGCAGTAATATCATCTCCACATATCAACACCTTCTGGGACTGTATGTATTGCTCATTACATACATATTCAAAACCATCAATCTCAATGAGGCAGTCCATGTTGAAGTTACTGAAGTATGACTTCTCTGACATAAAGACTATCACATTGTCAGATCTCTTTGTTCCATCATTATGTTGACATTTTGACTGGAGATGATCACTCCCACCACACCTGTAACACACCTTATTCTCCTTGAGGCATCTCTGTGTGTTGTGCTCTATGGAGCCACATTTTCCACGGTGTACACAGGGTGTAGTTCTCTCTCTGTACCAAACTGTGACTGTTACTTTCTGTCCCTGGTGCTCTATACTGACTGTCTGAGGAATTTGGGTGTTAAGTGGGCTGATATACACACATGAAAAAGCCAAGTTATTTAAGGCCATAAGCATTTGCTTTATGATGAATTTAGACAAACTGGAGTCATTCAATGATTTATTTTCACATTTCACATATTACCAATCTGAACTATTTGTTGACTTATTTTGACATAAGAAAAGAATGTCATCAAACATGATTGGCTTGATGTTCACAAATTGTCTGATTTATCACCATGTGGTGTTATTTTTTCTGTGATGTTCCACATGAAAAAATATTGCCAGGAGGGAATATCCCCACCAGGGTTAAATTAATAATATCATGTATGGACATCAAGTCAATATTTTTGGAACATTCCAAAATGCAGTCTCAAACATGTATTCTAATATCTGGAATTACACATACATGTCTTGGAATGTTCCAGAAATGATTTTTATAACTTTTGTTTGCAAGTTATAAAAGGTTGGATGATATCAGGGACATTTGGGGGGATTTTGATAGTTTGATACTTGGCTACTGGTTGCTGGTTACATAGGTGCATGTGGCATCAATCAGGATACATGGGAATGATACTTTGATCTTTTGGGTTGCTGTGTTTGATCTTTTGGGTTGCTAAGTAGAACAGCACCCTATAGTCTCTAGTGCTGCTATTGACCTACATTTGAGCCAGTGCTACAACTAACCCCTGACTTAGCTGTAGCCAGTACTGAGTGTTATAAAGGCAGCAGATCATGGTGTGTACCATTCCATGGACACTTAGTGTACAAACCAATATCAATCTGGGAAGAAATGACACATTACAGTATGGGCACACAGTAGATTATGTTGTTATGTACATTCAGGCCACTGGCATGAGGATGGTGCAGGGGTCTTAATATATAAGTGTCTATTAATTAGATCAGAGAGCACAGTTCAAGGGCACTTTACAGCCTGCTGCACAAAGGAAAAGACCATTAGGTCAGATATCAAACACTGTGATGGATATAGTATTTAGGAATCTTGCTGTAACCATGTATACTATTATTGTTGACACCACAGATCGTTACACTACCGATTGTGACATTTGTCACAAGATATCTAGTTCCCCATGCACATACTTGAGTCAAATATTACATCTCAGTCTTTAACCTTCGCAGAACTAAATGAAACCACTTCATCAATTTTGGTATAATTTTAGTACTTCTTCATAGTTTTATGATCTGATTTACGTTTAGAATCAATTGATAATTCCATTTTTTCATCATTAAGTTATATTTCATTGTTACATAAAACGTCCTTACATCATTAAATACACTCCACTTTTATATGTTCATGAATGTTCAAATTTTATTTATCTTGTTCATTCATAATTGTAAAGCTGATTATCAGCAGCATACACATGATATCTCAAAATATCTGAAAGACTTAGTGGTTTTTTTTATTTATCTGCAAGAGGTGACATCTATATTCTGGACAAAATTGGACCAAGTATAGATAGATCCCTGTGAAACTCTATATTTTGATTTCCCCTTTTTATTTATTTGAGTTTCTTCCTATTCTATTTATCCAAGTACAACACTGCTTATTGTCAGACATATAGGATTTAAAGCAATGTAACACATCATTTCAATTCAATATCTTTTATTTAATCTTTCTTGAAGCATTTTGTGGTCATTTGTATCAAATGCTACAGAAATGTCAAGCAGAACTAACATGACATTCCTGCCATGACCTAAATCTACAAAAATAGTATTCTGTACTCAAGGCAACACAGTGTCTTTACTATGAAACATTTATGTTCTTATTAAAATCTAAATAAAATAATTAGTCACAACTGCTCTTTCAAAAAACTCAGAAATAAACTCTAAAGACTGGTATTTGGTTATTCTTAATTAATTATCCTAGTATTTTAAGCAATGGCTTATAATTGCTATCTTAAGATAGAACAAAAGCCAACAATAAATATGCATTGATAATATCCCTCATAGGTAGACACTCTTTTATCTAATTCACATGAATTTTAGGCAGAATATTTCTATCTAATAAATTAAATCTGACCATTCATCTAAAGAAATGTTCTCTTTTACACATTTAATACAAGAGTTGAACTGTCTCTACTAATATTTTTTTTATTTCATTATCTTATCTATTTCATTAATAAAGAAATCATAAAATTTCTTATACAGTAGTCAAAGTTTTTGTTATTACTGTGAAGAATTTTATTCAATATATATATATATTTTTCTTTGTAACTATCATGAATAATTGTGAGCGATAGTCATCATTCTGTTATATCTATTTCGTTGAGCTTTATAAATCTCCCGAGCAATGACTAATTTTGATTTCTTCATTCTCCTCTCCAGCATTCTTTATGTCGCTCTTCATTTCCAATATCATCATCAAACCAAAGTCATGACCTTCTAATATTGATGTTTCTATGAATAATAGGAACATGTCTGTCAAGCGCATTCATAGAATTTTCAAAGATGCTCATGTCTATCCACACTTAAGTTGTCATAATATTGTTGTTCAAAATAATTTATAAAGTCTGATCTAAATTTATCAATTCAATCTTTTTCTTTTCACAAAATTACCACATTACAACAAAATGTGTAGATATCAAATGATATTATACAATATTTCTCTTTTTACACTCAATTGCACTAGCCTTTGCCCAATTCTATGATCTTATTGAACCTATTTGAATTCCCAAGTAGCAGAACCAAAGTCATGGGGTCTGATACCATCCTCTAGAACCTCCAGGGCTACTCCATTAGTGCTATCATCTTCTATCATCTTAATAAACTCCTTTGCTACATCACATGGCCTGAAATGTGAAATACAAAATTATAGTATTAAAAAAGTACAGAATATTAACTGTCGTAAAATTTACTCACATATCAGGTATTGGGTGTTTGTCAGAATGATACATGGGTACAGCAGTTCCATGAATATTTCTGCAATGAATTTAAGATTATTTCCAGTAATTGGCATAAAATTGATCTCACTTGAATTTGAAGGTAATGGAGTCTATGACGTCTCTTGGCATGAAGACAGTATCAGGACTAACAAGATCCAGGAACTTTGTATCAACAGTTCCTGAACACACAGTGTTGAACCGAACACCTGTTGATTTGAAATTATCTGACTCCTGTAAAATAAACCACAGCATTAAGATCCTTCAAAAACAAATCACACCACTGGTATCCTCTAAAAACAAACAATACTGTGGGACACAGAATGATCATATGTGAGAACCCCGAATACATTGACATTTCATGAACATTATCATAGACATTAAAGATGACGCATAGAGGGACAATACGCATGCTCATCAGTGATATCACACCTTAGATGACTACTCATGTAAAGAGGATCAAATACCAATCGGAGATGAGCAGAGTAGGTCAACTACATTTTGGATCGAGATGCAAAGAGGATCAAATACCAATCGGAGATGAGCAGAGTAGGTCAACTACATTTTGGATCCAGATGAGTGCCTACTTAATGGACCAGAACTGCTACTCGGCACGCATTATTCCACGTGCTACATGGTCCACGTCAGTCTATACTCTGACAGAATACTTTTGCCAACAGGCATTATCTTAGGTGTGGCCACCAGCCCAGAGAGTTCCTAGCAGTTTCCCACTTATTTGTATCTCACTCATGTCATGCCTAGTCTAGTCTGCTTGATGTTTACTTGTTGTGCACCTCAATAAAAGCAACCATTGCACACTGCATATCTGACTCTGCAGTGATTCTTATATCCTCAGATATGTATGTTAGGCAGCTAGTTAGGCCCGACCTCATAGCAAGCGAGTATCCCCATCTTAGTCATATATCCCCAAGTCCCCATAGATAGCCAAAAAATAGCTAACAATACCACTAAAATCCTCTAAAAACACACCACATCACTAAAAGTCTCTAAAAACAATCCATTCCATTAATATCCCTTACAAACAAACCACACTACAATACTCTTCTAAAAACAAACCACACCTGTAAAAACTTCTAAAAAATTCCTCACAATACTAAAACCCCTTACAAACAAACGACACCGCTAAAATCCTCTAAATACATTTCATAAGGGCAGGATTGCGAATTACAAAAGTCAGACTCCTTCAACTTTGGCCAACAATGAATCAGCACTGCTTTCTGAGGATACAATGAGATGATGCGGCTCAACTGTATAATGTCCACTAACAACTTGAAATACGATAAAGTGTTTTTCTAAATCTTTTTGGTGAATTCATAATTATATCAAAAGGTAAATAACAAAATAAAGAGAGTAGATAACAAAATATCTGTGTTGTTGAAAACAAATAGCTAATAAGGTTTTCAGTATTAATACTGTACATGATGCTATATATGTCTATGAGATTACATCATGTTAACGCAATTTTCTATTGCATTTTGTACATTAAACAGTTATACAGGAAGTCCCGATGAACTATTATGATTTAATTGTTTGAACTTAAAAATCGAAATGGGCTTGTTAAATATAATTTGTTTTTTTTTAACCAATTTATTTATACACCTGTACATGTCATATAAGGTATACTCCTCATTCATACACTCAATTACACAGCATACACATATATACATATTTATTGAACTTTCACTCTAACATTTTATACTATTTAGATAAAACAAAGTCTTTTGAAACATCATAATCTGATTTGATTAATGCTATTACAGGAGAGGCAAATATACAACATTCATCTAATCTCTGTAACATTCATCTAATCTCTGTAATTTCACATTTTCATCATTCATAATTGTACAAATTCTTCTAGCAAGGTAAAATGGTATATATGAAAAAATGCGCATGCACGAGGAATGGTGAACGTCTTTCATATCGGCTCCTGTAAATTTTAGTTTTTGACAGCTAAGATTTGAGCCTAGAAAACGCCTATCATCCCCTGCTTTCAACTCTGCGCAAAGGGTACCCTTACCTCCTCATTCTACCTCATTTTTACCCGGAAATTAGCAACTTTGGATCCTTGTTGGCGGTCTCCGACCGTGTCTGGCCGCGAGGACTGGAATAACAGTGTGACTCCATACGAGGCTCAGTGCTCCCGGCTACGCTTGGTGATCGCCAATTATTCTTGGTTAAACTGATAGGGTACAAATAAATATCTCTAAACCTTTCCACCTTGGTGGATTAATCTGTGCCTTCCGCTGGTAGACACAACCAACCCTCTATCTACGCAGATAGATACAACCTGCCAGGCCCCTAAACCCTGGTACAAAATCTCAATCTCAATTGGCGGTCTAATAAACCCCACTGATCCTCGCTGACAAGACACTAAATCTTGCCTGCGCACATCGTTTAACATTTAATTGTGGTTCTAATCTCTAAGTCTTGCGTACAAATTAAGTACGCTTGCCCTTGCTAGAACCTGCCTAAAACTTCCATCTGTGAAAACTATTAAATATTAACTCAATATACAGTCCCAGTTAACGACGTATATTCTGTTTTTATTTTTTCTCAATCTGTGTGCCTTGCGTACAAATTAAATACGCTGTCACATTCACAGGACTTTTAACTCGTATATTTCTTTGCGTACACATTAAATACGCATTTTCATTATATCATAACAATATATTTATTGTTGGTGACCCCACTACCTTGTTTTTGTGGCCACTCATTACATAATCTATATATATACTTCGTGTCAAGAATTAAACACTCACGTAGCTACCCCAGATATTAAATTGAACAATCTCACCTCTTACCTGCAAATTAACGGTAATTCTGTCTACCTGTGGTCATTCGCTGCTTTGTCAGACATTGATACACAGCTAATACACTGATTCACAACTACTATATTATATTTGACTTGAAATACTGACTCGAAATATTGACTTGAAATAAGAAAACATCATGTCTAACCTGAATAATTCTGGCGTGGAGACGAGGAGTGCTGCTCACCGTCGAAGCGTAGATGGGGCTTATATCATTTCGGACGGCGATGAACAGATCGCAAAACTGAAGACTGAAGTCTCGATGAAAGACCAGGAACTGGACAATCTTCATCAAGAAAATGCTTGTCTTCTGGCCCTAAACGTTGCAGCCAACGCTGATAACGCTCGCCTCAGCAGGTCATGGCCGCTGCGGAAGAGATTTCTCAGCTTAAGGAGACAAATGTAACTATCCTTGCTGACCTGACATCCACGTCCTCTCTTCTTGCAGAGAAGGAATCTGTTCTAAAGCATATCTTCCAACCGCCAATGATGTGATGGAACAAGAAGTAAAAATGGCCGATGACTCGAACCCTAAGAGATGCCTGATCTGTGTTCCTGACAACGGCCAACAAAACGGTCTGGCTGAGCGAATTGTGTGTGATGACTGCCTGGCCCAAGTGACCGCCGATGACTTCTTTTTCAAGGCCAATGAATGCGGCAAAGCGGCAACTGCTGATGTAGTCATCGTTGTACCAGATACCTCTCTTCTCTCTACACATGAATATAATGAACTTTATCTGAAATACCTAACAGCATTTAAACAAATAAGATCAAAAGGTCCTATGGTCGTGTGCCTTACTCCCACGCCGTCGGCTGGTGAAGTGTCGAAGCATCTGTGGTACGCTTTTGTAAATTGCTTCATTACTACAAACAAACTTCCCGGATATTCGTATGTGGAAGTCAATTCTTTCTTCGGCTGTTCAATCGGAGAGGATAGACAACTCACTTCCAATATGCTTGATGCCCTGGTGAAGACTCTAAACAAGGTAGCCATCCCGGAGAAATGTGAACCTGTGTCTCTGCCGAGCTCCAGCAATTCTTCTAGCGATAAGAGGAAAAAGCCTGCGAAAGTTGTCACTTCTCGATCTAAATCTTCCTCTTCCGTCGCGCCAGAACGTTCTAGATAAATGGGCTACCAGTTCTTCTTACCTTGGTATCTCACCCCCCAAACCCCCCAAAAAATTGATCAAGTTCAGGAACTTTAAGGGACTAGATCTCCAGTCCCTGAAAAATGACATCAAATCCCTAAATGGTACAAATTTAGCTTCGGAACACTTATCCTTGAATGAAATGGTAAATAACTATGACAAGGAACTCACAGCACTCATGGATAAACATGCTCCTATTAAATTTGCCAAGGTCACTGACCGCAAACCGATACCTTGGATGAGTGATCAATTAAAGCTAGAAAGGTCTCTCAAGAGGAGGCTTGAGAGGAAAATGAACAAGACTGGCTCTCATATTGATAAAGAATTGTATAACTCTCAGAGAAATAAATACAATTCCATGCTTAAATCATCTCAATCTGCATATTTCTCCAACCTGGTTGAGGAAAAGAAGCATGACCCTAAAAAACTATTCAGAGTCATTGATACAGTCATGCACAAGAAAAAGGACATACCAATGCCCCAAACTGACTCTGAGGTCACTCAAGCTGAGAAGTTCAACACATTCATTCTTGAAAAAATAGAAAGGATTCGCCTGGACATTGATAGGGCTCCACCCTGCTACACTTCGCTACCAGGTGACACTGCGAACAATGAGAGCGCGGTGGGTACCTCATGGTTTGAGAGGTTCACCCCTCTAACCATAGAGGATGTGCGAAAATTAGTGAAGAGGTCTGCAAAGAAGTCATGTGAGCTAGATCCTCTCCCGACTTGGCTCCTAATTGATCTCCTAGATGACCTCCTACCAATAATTACTGTCATCATAAACAAATTACTGCTGGAATCAGCAGTACCTGATAATATGAAAATAGCCATCATAACACCCCTGCTGAAGAAACTTGGCCTTGAACTGGTTGAGAAAAATTACAGACCTGTTTCCAACCTGACATACATTTCTAAACTTACAGAGAGGGCAGTTGCAGACCAACTAGTCCCTCATCTTGTAAGAAATGGCCTTACTGACAAATTCCAATCAGCCTACAAGGAATATCAGAGCACTGAAACCGCTCTGTTGAAGGTACAAAATGATATCTTGCGGGACCTAGATGATAGGAAGTCAGTTATTCTGTTGTTACTTGACCTCTCGGCTGCCTTTGACACCATTGACCACCAAATCCTATTTGATAGATTGGAGGCTAGATGTAATGTTAAAGGTCGCACCCTTTCCTGGATTCGGTCATATTTAGGAACAGGAAGCAGTGTGTGAAGGTGGGGACTCACAGGTCCTACCTCAAGCCTATAAAATATGGGGTCCCACAGGGCTCAGTCCTAGGTCCCATATTGTTCACCATTTATATGACACCCCTATCGGATATATTGGCCAAATACGGTCTGAGTTATCATATTTAAGCTGATGATACTCAGATCTACATCCCTGTAGACACACCTCCCCCCATCAGGTGGATATAAGCAGACACAAACTCGAGGAATGTGTCTGAGGTCAGAAACTTCCTTATATCTAATAAGATGAAGATTTGGAACGGAAATACACGAGCCTCAAGGCCACGTGCTCGCCCTGAAAACGTAAACAAACATATGCAGATTGAAGACACCCTTCATATCCGCAACCGCTTCACCATCCTTAAGAATAATAGTATTAATTCGATACAAACATCAACAAATAAAAACAATCGAACACAGGCTACTTGTGGCCAGCGAAATAATAACAATATAACCGTGCTGAATCGTCTCAATGGCCAGGCCAATGCTTTAAGACATCATACCAATAAAGGGGGCGCTACGAACAAGGGCAAACGCTCAGCACAATGCAAACCTAGCAACCAGCTTCTCATTGGCTCCTGTAACGCCCAAAGCATCTCGGGGAAGGTACTACTGCTGAAAGACTACTTCTCTGAACATAATCTGGATGCCCTATTTGTAACAGAAACTTGGTTAAATACTGCTAATAATGAAAGAATAAGGGATGAACTTGAGGGGGACTCCCTCAAATTTCACTCATTCCCACGTATTGGACGCCAGGGCGGGGGCCTAGGCCTGTTACATCGTGTGGAACTTCCCTTCAGAACCAACAGGTTGAACCAGCCTAAGGTTAATACAATGGAACTACTGGAAGCATCACTTCTAATCAAAGGAAAAAAGTTCAGCTTTGTTACCATCTATAGACCTGAACCTTCTGGCCAGAATAGGTATACCTACTCTGAGTTCTACGATGAACTCACTCAACTGGTGGCACATTATGGGTCATTCACTCATGAGGTCATTTTCCTAGGTGACTATAACTTCCATGTTAATAAGCCAGATAAACCTGATGTCATAAAGTTCAATGATGTACTATCTACCTTTGATATGAACCAATGGGTTCATGAACCAACTCACAGACTGGGCAATACCCTGGATCTCATCATTACTTTCAAAGGGAACAAATTCCTAAAGGGCCACCTGGTGGATGAATACATATCTGATCACAAAATGATTAAATTATACCTAGGTATCTCAGCCCCCAAGCCCCCCAAAAAATCAATCAGATATAGGGATTTTAAGGGGCTGGATCTTCAGTCCCTAACAAAGGACATCAAATCCCTCACTAGTGCTACTACATCATGGGATCATTTATCCCTGAGTGACATGGTGGATTACTATGATAAGAAGCTCACATTAATCATGGATAAACATGCTCCCATCAAGTACGCCAAGGTCACCCAACGCAGACCTGTACCCTGGATGAGTGACCAACTTAGGCGGGAAAGGTCCCTCAGGAGGAGGCTGGAGAGGAAAATGAACAAAACTGGTACTAACATTGATAAGGAATTGTACAATTCTCAGAGAAATAAGTATAACTCAATGCTTAAATCCGCACAATCAACATACTTTTCCAATCTGGTTGAGGAAAACAAACATGACCCTAAAAAGCTCTTTAGAGTCATTGACACAGTCATGCACAAGAAAAAGGACACACCTATGCCCCAATCTGACTGTGAGATCACTCAAGCTGAGAAGTTTAACACATTTTTTCTTGAAAAAATAGAGAGAATCCGCCTTGACATTGATAATGCTCCATCCTGTCACATCCCAACACCAGGTGACACTGCGAACAATAGTACTACATGTCTGGAAAGGTTCACACCCTTAACCATTGATGACGTGCGGAAATTGGTCAAGAGGTCTGCAAAGAAGTCATGCGACCTGGATCCGATCCCAACCTGGCTCCTACTTGACCTCTTAGATGACCTCCTGCCAATAATTACTTCCATCATAAATAAATCATTGATGGAATCAGCAGTATCAGAAAATATGAAAATAGCCATCATAACACCCCTGCTTAAAAAACTTGGCCTAGGACTGGTTGAAAAAAACTATAGGCCCGTCTCCAACCTAACATTTGTGTCTAAACTAACCGAGAGGGCGGTGGCAGACCAACTAGTCCCCCATCTCGTAAGGAATGGCCTTACTGACAAGTTTCAATCAGCCTACAAAGAATATCACAGCACTGAAACCGCTTTGTTAAAAGTACAAAATGATATCTTGAGTACTCTCGACAACAGAAAGTCAATCATACTGTTGTTGCTTGACCTCTCTGCTGCCTTCGACACTATTGACCATCAAATCCTTTTAGACAGACTGAGAGATAGATGCAACGTCAAAGGTCATGCACTTGCCTGGATTAGGTCATACCTTCTGGATAGGAAGCAATGCGTGAAGGTGGGGACCCATAGATCCTGTCTCAAATCCCTAAAATATGGTGTACCTCAGGGCTCAGTCTTGGGCCCTATACTTTTCACCATTTACATGACACCCCTATCTGATATACTTGCCAAATATGGTTTGAGCTACCATATTTATGCAGATGATACTCAGATCTACATCCCTGTTGACCACGCCTCTCCCCATCATGCGGATATGAGTAGACACACATTGGAGGAATGTGTCAACGAGGTCAGAAACTTCCTCATTACAAACAAGATGAAGATCAATGATGGAAAAACTGAGATGCTCATATGTACTGACAGGTACAATACTGCCACCCATAGCAGTACCACGACCACAATCAAAGTGGGTGACTCTGATATTGCTCCTAGTCAGTCAGTGGTTGACCTTGGTATCACATTCGACTCCAACATGGACATGAAGGCCCAAATCAAGAAAATGTGTCAGAAAGGCTATTATCACATTAGGAACTTGGCGGCAATCAGACACTGTCTAGACGAGAAGACTGCTGTAACACTTACCCATGTTTTTGTTACATCTACCCTTGACTATGGTAATGGTCTTCTGGCAGGTCTTCCTAAGACTGACATAAAGAAACTGCAATACCTCCAAAACTCGGCAGCACGGGTAGTAGGAAAAATCAGGAAATTTGATCACATTTCAGGAAAACTACAGGAACTGCACTGGCTCCCAGTTCACGCGAGAATTGATTTTAAAATTCTTCTATTAACCTGGAAAGCCCTAAATGGTAAGGCTCCGCCTTACTTACGTGATCTACTATTGATCAAGGAAGGTGAACGCTGTCTTAGATCCAATGATGGCACTCACCTACAAGTTCCTACTACCAGACTCAAGACAATTGGTGACAGGGCCTTCTCATCTGTGGGTCCGCGACAATGGAATGCCCTACCTACTAATATTAAAACATGTACTTCAGTCTCCTCGTTTAAGAGCAGGCTGAAAACTCATCTCTTCAGGATGCATGTCCTGAGCTCAGCGCTATGAACAGACTTGTCTGGTATCAGCGCTATACAAATTTTATTATTATTATTATTATTAAATGATGGAAAGACAGAGATGCTCGTATGTACTGACAGGTAAAATACTGCCAACCACAGTAGTATCCCAGAAACAATCAGAGTTGGTAGCTCCGATATTGGTCCTAGTGAGTCAGTGGTGGATCTTGGCATCACATTTGACTCCAACATGAACATGAAGGCCCAGATCAGAAAAATGTGCCAGAAGGGCTATTACCATATTAGGAACCTGGCGGCCATTAGACATTGTCTAGACGAGAAGACCGCTATAACACTTACCAATGCTTTTGTTACATCAACCCTAGATTATGGTAATGGTCTACTGGCTGGTCTTCCTAAAACTGACAAAACTCTGCAGCACGTGTAGTAGGAAAAATTTGGAAATTTGATCACATTTCAGGAAAACTACAGGAGCTGCACTGGCTCCCTGTACATGCGAGAATAGATTTTAAAATCTTTCTCTTAACCTGGAAGGCCCTAAATGGTAAGGCTCCGCCTTACTTACATGATCTACTCCTAATCAAACAAGGGGAACTCTGTCTAAGATCCAACGATGGCACCCATCTACAAGTACCTAATACCAGGCTAAGGACAGTGGGTGACAGGGCCTTTTCATCTGTCGGCCCTAGACCTAGGCCCTAGAACTCCTTGCCTACTGAAATTAGGACAAGTACTTCAGTTTCCTCATTCAAGAATAGACTGAAAACTCATCTCTTCAGGACACATGTCCTGAACACAGCGCTATGAACAAACCTAGTCTGGTATCAGCGCTATACAAATCTTATTATTATTATTATTGTTGCCATGTATCGGATGGCATGATTTAAAATGTAAATACTGTTTCATGTCTGTTTTCTTTATATGTCTCAATCCTGTGCTTATTTCTCTCGACCATAATGTCTAGGAATGGAATCTGATCTTGAGCAGTTTTCATTGTATATTTTAGCATAGGGTGTAATCCATTACGGAGTTTATAAAACCCATTTATATTACCATGTATAGTATCCCATATTATGAGTTTATCTTCTAGAAATCTCTTCAGATATTTTTCTATTCCTTACTTGATTTCCTGGTTATAGTTTTCAGATAATGTCTTATTCAGTTTAAGAAATGCCAAAACCAGAGTGGCATAATTGGTTGCAAATATGCTTCCAATGGCTATACCCACTTTATTTCTATAGTGATTGATTCCACACTGGAAACCGTTGCTGTCCAGTATCAGTGATATAGCTTCTATAGTGAGATCAAGTATGAAATTGCTGGTTTGCCAAGTTCATTATCAATGAAGATTTGAAATGTCAAATGTTGCAAAATATTCTGAATTATTGATTGTCTTTGGTAAATGGTTGAGATCATCAAGATCATCTCTAACATAAGAATTTACATGCTTCATGAATGACTTGAGAAGTATATATTGACTAGATTACTCAATCTGTGTTTTGGACCAATTTGACGAGCTACAATAGGTCTCAATTTTAGATCCTCAGGTTCATGAATTGTAATATTGGATGATCTCTGTCAATGAGCTGCATCAATGATTTATAAACTTTATGTGCTTTGGAAAGCCATAAAATTGGCTGGTCCTGTGTTCAATTCTAATCAAGTAACCCTTTTCTTTTTGTGTTAAATCTTTGCCAGAATTTTGAATCAATGAACCAAAGTTTCTATGTCACTAATAATAGGTTCATAAGTGTTGTTGTCTTCTAGCATTTGTACAATCTTCCGTTCATAGTAAGCTATATTCATAATGACAATAGCAGGTTCTTCTTTAATTACTAAGGAGTTTTCCTGAAAGTCTTCACAGCTCTTCTTTCTATCCTATTCAAATGTTCCGATCCCTTTATATTATACCTCAGTGATGCGCGTATTGACGAGATTTCCAATGAATACGAGCATGCCGATTATTTCGTAACTTATTGATTAGTTGCGAACTATTTTGCGTCTGCCATCTTTAGACTGGTCCCCCATCGAGTGTTAAGAACATCGTGTATACACAGAGGGCGGCAACCAGTCTATGGCTGTACGCACCATTTTCGGGTCATGTGACGGGGTCAAATGAGGTGCGCTTTGTTTACAAAACGTTTTTAATGATAAATATCTTGTTTTTTGCATCATTTAAAAAAAATACAGTAGTTGTCTGAGGTATAAAAACAAAACATGCCTCGTCGGGTCAGCTGGGTGAGCAGATTCAGTTCGTTGGTGATGGCGGACGGATACCCTTCGCCTTCGGCTCAGGGTATCCTTCCGCAATCACCAACTCACTGAATCCGCTCACCCAGCTTCCCCGACTCGGTATGTTTTGTTATATTATTACTGCTTGATGCTTGCTGTCACACATTTTCCTTGTTTGATGCATAATTCGCAGGGGAGTGGCCCTTGGCACTGTCGAATGTAGGTGAATTTGAGCAAATTATAGCTATTCCATATTTCCCCAGTAACCGACTGGCGTGCCTTCTGACTAGGTTCACGCGCTGTCAGCGACTGTACTGACGACACGAGGGGGGAAAGGGGCATTTCCCTACGCTGACATCATCATAGTTCCAACATCTGGGACAACATGGAGCATATGGCTTAATGGTAGTGGCATCCAATATTGAATAAATTAGGTGTGAGTCTACATTACAGAACTGAACATACACTTTAGACATCTGTAGATTATTATTACATTGTTCGTAACATTAAGGCAACTTCCAGGGAAATCCAGTCAACGACACTATGATGTCATTGTGGAGAAATTTCCCCTCACATCGATAGAATTGCCCCCCAGAGCAGCCAATCACATAAGGAGTAGGCGGGGCTAATGTCGAATCGCTTCGAATGTTTATGCAAGCATTGAGAATATCCCAAGACTGTATTTTGTGCTCAAACTTATGTATTATCATATTATTATTGTCAGATAGACATTCAAATCGAGTTGAGAGTGCTTTCTTACCTATAGATAGAGTTTGATGTGGTTTACTTCCCCAGATCATCATAGAGTGGGCGGAGTCAAGAAAATCATGTGATTAAGATAAGGCATATGATTGGTTCTCATTTCTTCTTATCTTAAAGCAGTTTTTGATACCATTAAGATGCTTTCCATTAAGAGTGACCACTTATGTTTAATAGGATTAATGACAGTTACATTTCTGTTTTTATTTGCATGTTGATATTTATGTGCAACCATTTTGTTACTCTCAGAAAGACGCCCAAGTTGATATTTTTTTGGATTTTGTCCAAATGTTCCACATATATATACAATGTGTGTGTACCATTAAATGTTCATATGTGGACCATGCCTCTAACCATGATTTCAAGTCTGCTACACTCCTACATTGGCTTTTGCATTTGTATCTAACTGAACCATTGCTATCCAAGTAAGTCGAGCGCATTCTCATTATCCATTACCATGTCATGAAGAAAATCTTGAATTGCCACATACTCACCACTCACAGCACTGCACACCATTTTCTCTGGCGCTGACCTGACCTTGCACAGACCTGTGTAGTCTGTGATGTGTGTGGTGCTGTACAAGCCTGGCAGAGGTCCTCCTAGCAGGGGTGGTGGTTGGCGGTACTGGTGGGTGATGATGATGATGTAGATTTGTGGGGATAATTTAGAACCCACGAGGGCCGTAGCCAGATCTGGCGGCCCTCCAAAGTGGTGCTACTAGAGCACAAGTGTTTGTCCAACAGTAGGTAAGTGCAGTTACAAGGCCCGCATGTCAGCCCTGAATCAACACAGCAGAGCAGTAGGGGGTGGAGTCAGGTACTAACTGGGGAGTGGCCCCCGGGGGGGGGGGGGGGGGTCCCAAAACCACTGTAGACACAAGGGATAGATGCCTTTGAGCATCATATAGGCAGTATATATACGTATATTAATGGCGTTAAATAAATAACTGAAGTGACACACAGGGTAAATCCATGTGTGTAACTTATATAGCGAATTTATATTAAAATGTGTTTTGGAGGCACACAGGATAAAGTACTGTGTGCACTCCTTTAGGCTGTATTATATTTTTATACCAGGAGGTGAGCTAACCCAAGCAGTCAAGAACCGGCAGCATGTAGTGAAAGCACATGGCTGAGCCAAACCTGCATGGCGTTGAGGCAGGCCCGGCCATGCTGCATGCACGTGGTGCCGCCGGTCCCAAGAAAGCTAGAGTGCCCACTCACCTGGTTCGAAGAATTATATCGTAGTTAAGTAGCGTGAGATATCAAAGGAGGCAGCCGGCCCAATCCAGGAGCAATAAAGCTCAAAGCTATACAAAATCGTGGTTCTTTCCAGGGTCACCCCAGGTCCCCTCTCGGAGTTCTGTGCATGCACGTCCTTCCTCGTGGGCTGCCTGGTTCGCTATGACTGGTGGGTGCTGTGAGTGGTGGTTATATAGGGGCTGGCTGTGTTGTGCTGCTGACATGGTGACTGCTGAGCTGTGTGCAGGTGTGCTGGTGGGAGAGTGCATTGGTCACCTTGTAGGGGTGGCAAGATGAATGACACATTCGAACCAGGCAGCCCACGAGGAAGGACATGTGTATGCACAGAGCTCCGAGAGGGGACCTGGGGTGACCCTGCAAAGAACCACGATTTTGTATAGCTTTGAGCTTTATTGCTCCTGGATTGAGCCGGTGGCCTCCTTTGATATCTCACGCTACTTAACTATGATAATAATTCTTCGAACCAGGTAGGTGAGCAGTCCTACTTTCTTGAGGCCGGCGGCACCACGTGCATACAGCATGGCCATGCCTGCCTCAACGCCATGCAGGTTTTGGCTTGGCCATGTGTTTGCACCACATGCCGCCGGCTCTCGACTGTTTGGTCAGCTCACCTCCTTGTATAACATATAATTCTGTCAACTTTCATTGTTCTTATCATGCCATTTTCAACTATGATATTTTTTCTTCGAACCAGGTGGGTGGGCACTCTAGCTTTCTTGGGACCGGCGGCACCACGTGCATGCAGCATGGCCGGGCCTGCCTCAACGCCATGCAGGTTTGGCTCGGCCATGTGCTTGCACTACATGCCGCCGGTTCTTGACTGCTTGGGTTAGCTCACCTCCTGGTATAAAATATAATACAGCCTAAAGGAGTGCACACAGTACCTTATTCTGTGTGCCTCCAACCACATTTTAATATAAATTCGCTATATGAGTTACACACATGGATTTACCCTGTGTGTCACTTCAGTTATTTAACGCCATTAATATACGTATATATTTTGCCTATATGATGCTTAAAGGCATCTATCCCTTGTGTCTACAGTGGTTTGGGACCCCCCCCCCCCCCCCGGGGGTCACTCCCCAGTTAGTACCTGACTCCATCCCCTACTGCTCTACTGTATTGATTCAGGGCTGGCATGCAGGCCTTGTAACTGCACTTACCAACTGTTGGACAAACGCCTGGGCTTGCCTTGGGAAAGCAAGCCCCCCCTAGATACATTTTGTGGTAGTACAGTGCTTGGTCTTGCTTGTCCCCCCTGTTTCGTATGCAGCACCAGTTGGGGGTCTGGAGGGCGCTCCCTGGGGTCTGGTGCCGGTGGTGGGTTTTCCCATCTTTAAAACCACCTGTATGACCATATACTTATTATCGCCTGGCACTATGCCTCATTGGTACACATTTTTAAGACTACGTTACTATTATATCGTCTGGCAATATGCCCCCTTGTTTTATATATTTAATAATCGTCTGGCAATATCCCCTTTTATATATTATATAAGTTACTTGATATCATTCACGCATTGACACAGTGTGAGCTCATACTGTGTCACTCTTTATCGAGCTGGGCAGCTCAGACATGATCGGTGTATGTACTCTGTTGCATATTCTGTTATCCTTTTATCACTTTTTCATGGTCAAGTGCTTCGGCACACTAGTGCTTCGGCACAACTCATAAACGCTTGTGCTCTAGTAGCATCACTTTGGAAGGCCGCCAGATCTGGCTACGGCCCTTGTGGGTTCTCAATTATCCCCACAAACCTACATCATCATCATCATCATCATCAGGATGAATGACCCCTGGTTAAGGTGGACTGACCAGGGTCTGGTATGTAAGTCGCCAGCAGATGTTGCCTGCTTTACCTGACATGAATCCTGACATTCCGAGACAAGTTGATATGAGCCTCCATTAATGCCCTGCCCTGCACTTGCACTGACTGGATACTGGCTGACAAACTTTTTTATGTGATCTCCTTATCTGCATGGCGCTCACTTTGCTCTAAAGTATGACTACAGTCTGCTAAGAATGGGTTGCTAGGGCTCAATACAGTACCTAGCTTGGTACCTAGCGTCGCTGAGATGCTGTGGTCCTTGGAGGTTTGCTTTGCTAGGGTCCTGTGCTGTTTATCCTGGATGCCCTCCTCACCTGAGGAGTCAGTGGCGGCGCCGGCGGCGATGTCGCTGGTCGGCCCTGGAGACGGGTCGGGGTCGTCGCAGGGAGGGGAACCCTGGCATGTACCACGTGAGTGGCCCTTCATAGGAAGGCCGCAGGCCTTGCAGCAGCGCTGCCCTGGCAGTTTAGGCATACCTGGACTCGGTATTCTGCACGTTAGCAAAGTTCATAAATACCAAGTAAAGTTCATAAATTCCAATTGAATTCACAAATTCACTATTTAAATGTTTCGGGAATGATTCTGTCCACACTCAGCACCTCATGGTTGGACTACACTTATACTGGCCAGCTTGCCTTTAAATACCCAGACAGACCCAGCGTCACTGCATGGGGGGGTAGTGTCATGCTGGTGCTTAGCCCTAGAGTATTCCTGCTTTAAACATCTTTACTTACCGTAAAGACTCCATATATATATATATATATATATATATATATATATATATATATATATATATATATATATATATATATATATATATATATATATATATATAAATAATATGTGTATATATAAATAAATATGTATTATACATACATACATACAGACATACAGACATACATAAATAAATATGTATATATATACATACATACATACAGACATACAGACATACATACATACATACATACATACATACATACATACATACATACATACATACATACATACATACATACATGTGGGTATGATATTGCAACGTATTGTACAATGTGTACATACCGCCCAGGACCTCACGTAGCCCACCACCGCCCACTTAGTGGCCGCATACACCGGACTCCACACGACAGGATATAAACCTTATCATAAAACAAATATAAAATGCAAAGAGGTAAGTTTATATTCATGATGAGTATATATCAAAAGTAAAACATGTATGAGAGAGACAAAAGTAAGAAACAGAGATTCTTTAATTATATGCAGTTTCTGTAGTGAGGGAGAGTGGGTTCTGTCATTATGTCAGTCAGCTTTCATATTCTCCTCTGAGACCCATTCTATGCATTTTACATCATTACGCGTTTTTCCCTTAAGCCTACATACCTGACAAAAAGAGGAAAGTCTCAGGTAGAGATTAAAAATATGAGCTGGCGTCCTGCTGGGAACACTTGCTTACTGAGATTAGTACTCAGATTAGTGGGGTGTGTAGTCACTTTCACATGTCAAAAATAGTGGGCAAATCACTGTACACACATCTGAGCATTATTACTACACATGTTTCTTATTCAAATTGTGGTTTTATTCGACAATTAAAATAATGATTGCAATATTTGAATTTATTTCAAATATAGAAATTCTAATTCTATATTGTTAGTAGTGTTTAAACAACTGTGAAACTAGAGAACTATTTTAGAGGTATCGACACCATTTCCAAGAGGTGATCTTTGCACATATGAGTACATGCATTGTTGGCTGATCTCACTGGACAACAGAGAAATGCACATACAGCTGCAGGTGACATGTGACCTGTTGATTTCCATCCTGTCAGTGACCGATATGGTCAAATATTGACAACTACACATTTTGAAGATCTTGAAAATTGTTTTGGAATATATAATATACCAATCTGATTGAATGTATTTAAGAATGAGCATTGTTTGCAGGTATGTTTTAAGTGTTGATGAATTGTAACAACACCTTAGATAGGTACAGTCCATGTTTATTTTTAAATGTGGATCCAGGCGAAATGTTGAGTGAGCAATCCTGCCATGAGAAAAGGTCAAAGCATATCATCAGACCTGTGAGACACATAATAATGCTGAAACATTGGGAACTATTGCATCGCACTGGATTCATTCAGAGATGCTCAAGGTTGGCCTCTTGATCAACTTCCTCGAAGTTTAAAGTCTATGATAAATTCTTGAAATTGGATCCATGTTATAATTAGTTTTTTTTTTAACAAATAAAATTGGAATATGAAGATTACATATTTGTTTTCTGCATATAACTACTATTTTTTATATTTTCTATGTTGGCAAAAAACATATTCAATTCTTTATGTTCTGACATGCATATTGCTCAAATATTGTCTATGTTTGCAAAATAAAATAATAAAAATTATATTCTTCTGATATGCAAATTGCTCAATAAAAACTCCAATATAAAGATTTCATTTTTTTGGGGGTATCATATCATTTCTATTATTTTATATTCTTCTGCATTTGCAATAGACAAATCAATTTATGTTTCCTGATTTGCAATAGACAAATCAATTTATGTTTCCTGAAGTACATATCACTCAAACAAAAAACTATTGCATCGCACTGGATTCATTCAGAGATGCTCAAGGTTGGCCTCTTGATCAACTTACTCGAAGTTTAAAGTCTATGATAAATTCTTGAAATTGGATCCATGTTATAATTAGTTTTTTTTTTAACAAATAAAATTGGAATATGAAGATTTCATATTTGTTTTCTGCATATAACTACTATTTTTTATATTTTCTATGTTGGCAAAAAACATATTCAATTCTTTATGTTCTGACATGCATATTGCTCAAATATTGTCTATGTTTGCAAAATAAAATAATAAAAATTATATTCTTCTGATATGAAACACTCAATTACATGAACAGGTACATAAAGGGCGTTCTCGAAAAAATAATAACACAGTGAAGAAGAAAAAAACCTTGAATATCGGCTGTTGCAATGTTCAAAGCATATCGAGCAAGATTCTCCCAGTTAAAGACTATTTCACTGACCATGACCTTGATGCCCTGTTCATGACTGAAACCTGGATGCAGGACTCAAAATCTGATGATGTCAAGCGTGCACTTAAAGAAGGGTCACTTGAATTTGAGTCTTTTCCGAGGATAGGGCGCACAGGGGGAGGAATAGGGATTTTATACAAATCTGAACTCCCTTTCACAACCAATAGGGCCAAACAACCAGTAGTCACCACCATGGAGCTCATGGAGTCATCCATCATACTGAAGGGAAAAAAGATAACATTTGTGGTCATATACAGACCTGAACCATCTAATCGGAATAGATATACCTACTCTGAGTTCTACCCAGTTGGTTGCACACTATGGTTCCTTCAGTCATGAGGTCATCTTCCTTGGTGACTACAACTTTCATGTCAATCTGCCTTTAAAGCCTGATGTCATTAAGTTTAATGATATCCTATCTACCTTTGATCTAATGCAATGGGTTCAGGAACCAACCCATAGGTTAGGGAACACCCTTGATCTAATCATCACCTTCAAGGGAAACAAATTACTGAAGAGTCACCTGGTGGATGAATACTTATCTGATCATAAAATGATCAAGATTTACCTTGATATTTCACCTCCAAAACCCCCCAAAAAATCTATCAAATACAGAAATTTCAAGGGATTAGACCTTGAGTCCCTAAGGGAGGACATCAAGTCCCTAACCAGTCAAGATACAACATGGGAATACTTATCCTTGAATGACATGGTAAATTACTATGACAAGGAACTCACAGCACTCATGGATAAACATGCCCCTATCAAGGTGGCCCAGGTTACTCAGCGTAAACCAGTTCCCTGGATGAGTGACCAATTAAAGCTAGAGAGATCTCTCAAGAGGAGGCTTGAGAGAAAGATGAGCAAGTCTGGCACTCACATTGATAAGGAGCTATATAACTCTCAAAGAAACAAATACAACTCAATACTTAAATCTGCACAATCAGCATATTTTTCCAATCTGGTTGAGGAAAACAAGCATGACCCTAAAAAGCTCTTTAGAGTCATTGACACAGTCATGCACAAGAAAAAGGACATACCTATGCCTCAATCTGACTGCGAGATCACTCAAGCTGAGAAGTTTAACACATTCTTTCTTGAAAAAATAGAGAGAATCCGCTTGGACATTGATAATGCTCCATCCTGCCAATCCCCGTCACCAGGTGACACTGTGAACAATGATACTACATGTCTGGAAAGGCTCGAACCCCTAACCATTGACGACGTACGGAAATTGGTCAAAAGGTCTGCAAAGAAGTCATGTGAGTTAGATCCAATCCCAACCTGGCTCTTACATGAACTCTTAGAAGACCTCCTACCAATAATTACATCCATCATAAATAAATCACTGATGGAATCAGCAGTATCAGAAAATATGAAAATAGCCATTATAACACCCCTGCTGAAGAAACTTGGTCTTGAACTGGTTGAAAAAAATTATAGACCTGTCTCCAACCTGACATTTGTCTCTAAACTAACTGAGAGGGCAGTTGCTGACCAACTAGTCCCCCATCTTGTAAGGAATGGTCTTACTGACAAGTTTCAATCAGCCTACAAAGAATATCACAGTACTGAAACGGCTCTGTTAAAAGTCCAAAATGATATCTTGGGTGCACTTGACAGTAGAAAGTAAGTTATCTTGCTGCTGCTTGACGTCTCCGCCGCCTTTCACACAATCGACCATCAAATCCTTTTGGACAGACTAAGGTATAGATGCAACATCAAAGGTCATGCACTCTCCTGGATTAGGTCATACTTAATGGACAGGAAGCAATGTGTGAAGGTAGGGATCCACAGATCCCGTCTCTAACCCATTAAATATGGGGTACCCCAGGGCTCAGTCGTAGGTCCAATACTGTTCACCATCTACATGACACCCCTATCTGACATACTTGCCAAATATGGTCTGAGCTATCACATTTACGCGGATGACACTCAGATATACATCCCTGTTGACCATGCATCCCCCCATCATGTGGATATGAGCAGACACAAACTGGAAGAGTGTGTCAGTGAGGTCAGAAAGTTCCTCATATCAAATAAGATGAAAATAAATGATGGTAAAACTGAGATGCTGATATGTACTGACAGGTACAGTACTACCACACACAGCAGTATCCCAAACACAATCAGAGTAGGTGATTCCAATATTGCTCCTAGTCAGTCAGTGGTTGACCTTGGTATCACTTTTGATTCCAATATGGACATGAAGGCTCAGATAAAGAAAATGTGTCAGAAAGGCTATTATCACATTAGGAACCTAGCGGCCATCAGACATTGTCTAGACGAGAAGACCGCGATAACACTTACCCATGCTTTTGTTACTTCTACCCTTGACTATGGTAATGGTCTTCTAGCAGGTCTTCCCAAAACCGACATCAAGAAACTGCAATACCTCCAAAACTCTGCAGCACGGGTGGTAGGAAAAATCAGGAAATTCGATCACATCTCAGGAAAACTACAGGAGCTACACTGGCTTCCTGTTCACGCGAGAATTGATTTTAAAATTCTCCTATTAACCTGGAAGGCCCTTAATAGTAAGGCTCCGCCTTACTTACGTGACCTACTCCTGATCAAAGAAGGTGAACGCTGTCTAAGATCAAATGATGGCACCCACCTACAAGTACCTAAGACCAGGCTAAGGACAGTCGGTGAAAGGGCCTTCTCATCTGTAGGTCCTAGGCTTTGGAACTCCTTGCCTACTAATATTAGGACAAGTACCTCAGTCTCCTCGTTCAAGAGTAGGCTGAAAACCCATCTCTTCAGGACGCATTTCCTGAGTTCAGCGCTATGAACAGACTTGTCTGGTATCAGCGCTATACAAATTTTATTATTATTATTATTATTATTATTAATTTCTATCAAAATAAAAAATGTTTCAATTCTATATGTTCTGATGTGCATGTTGCAAAAATAAAACTTCAAAATGAAGATTTCAGTTTCAGCATGAATAAAAAAAAAATATATATTGTTTCCAGTGGGAATCGAACCCCAGACCTTTAGCATGTGAGACAGATGTCTTACCCACTGAGCCATGTTGATTAGTATGATTTGACCTTCTCACTGGTAAATCACACAAATCGTCAACATCTTTATCACTTGATCAAGTTATTTTTATAAAGGGATATTCCGTTATTTCACACAACAGCCTAAATTAAATTTATAGAGTAAAATTTTCCAAAAATATGTTTATCTAAGATGATATCAATAGTAATGCAAATCGATAAAAAGAAACAGATATCTATAACTCATCTCTCATTTAAATCTAACCATTTTCTAGTTGATTCTCTGTAGGTAGGTATATAAGGTTAGCATGTAATAATTTATATTGAATATGAGGTGTGTCTTATAATGTGCATACACATTTTATATATTTAACTCGAACACATAAAACAGAGAATTGAAATTAGCCAAAGAAAATCAGTTACTGGAGTGGTGAACATTTTTCTGGAGAAGTCATATGGAAAGTTGTTCGGTAGGATGTTAATTTCATAGGGAGTTAATGTGTTAATATGTACTCAATGAGTTCACTCATAACAGAAATCAAGATGGCCGAATGTTGGTTTAGAAAGTGCTTGATTTCTCTTAAGGGGAGTACACGTCATGTTATGCTCAGATTTTTCAAAAACAGGGTGGCTGCCATTTTGAATATCATGACAAATATTTGCCAATGAGAATTGAGATAACAAATAGGAGTCAAATTCAATATGTGACACGCATTTTGATTGGTCAAAATTATCTGCTTAAGTGTGCTCTGGAAAAGGATTTAGACGATCATTTATGAAGTAATTTCCAGAAACTATTTATAAACATGACAAAAAAGCAATGAACAACATACCTGTAGGGCCAATAGCCTGTGTTTGATAAGAATTGGAATAAACCATAAATTAAATCTCACCTCCTATTGAAGATGTGTGTATGATTACACCTCCTGAACCACCATTGTCTTTACTCATGTACTTCAATGCCTCTTTTGATAATCGTATCACACCTCCCTACAATACAACATTTTGCAGAGAACAACTTTCCCTTTACAAATAACCTACAATCAACATTGCTAGTACATCATTTTACACATTTTTGACTTCATCTAAAACTAGCACTATCGAGCACTTCTTTCTATGGTGTTAGCAGATATCGGGATTTACATTAAATAGGGCATAGTTACCAAATTAACGTCCACACAACTTTCCCAATTAAATTCATTTAGGATTCCAGCTGTGTTACACACAATGTCCACCTGCCCAAATGTTTCTACGGCAGTTTTAAATAAATCTGAAATTAACAAATTAACACACTGTATTCATGATTTGAATGTTTGAAAAATTGACAAGTTTGATTGTAATAGTTATTGCACATATACTCTACTTGTGGAACAAATTTACATTTATGAAGAACAGGTATGTCACTTAAGAACAAAAATGTATTACTTGTTGAAGCAGAAATTAAATCATTCCAGATAATGTCCACTTATGTGAATATTAATCAATACATTTGATTCATAATATACTTGCATACCACGGATCAGATGATACTGCTATAATAATAATACACTACTCAATTCAAATTACCTTCCAAATCAAAACTATTTTTTTTTTCCAACCTTGCATTGGAATTGCCAAATCTTAGAATGGCCAGCTATATCACTAGCAGATGGAGGTGTGGTTATAT
The DNA here is from genome assembly GCA_949316495.1 of Amphiduros pacificus. Lineage (NCBI taxonomy): Eukaryota > Metazoa > Annelida > Polychaeta > Phyllodocida > Hesionidae > Amphiduros > Amphiduros pacificus. Next base: position 44,386,737 of record OX439004.1, read on the forward strand.
ACATGATATAATATATATATCATATATATATATATATATATATATATATATATATATATATATATATATATATATTTATATATATATATATATATATATGAGGACTTTATGGGTATAAAGTTGTTTAAAGGTGAGCGAGGTCATAGTGGCAGTCTCCAAGTGTCAAACCGAGCCGCCCAGTTAATTGCACTTTTCAAAGCGAGCGCACCTATATGAGATGCTGTATCTCCCTGGCTCGGCCTCTTAGTCTCTCTGGAACATTTCCACATCTACGTCCACGTCGGTACAGACCTCAGTGGGAACGTTCAAGATTGCTATGTTGAAGCAGACCACTCAACGCCGATGCCGGGCTTGTGGTGAGCCTATGAAGGGCCATGTCAGTCCTTCTGGGTTAAGTGTCTGTCAAAACCCGCCCCAAGTGCCCCTGCCTGGGGTCTCGGGGGAAGACAGTCAGTCCGAGTCCGAGGAAGAGAGGCCGGGTCCAGGAGCCCAGAGTCCAGGCGATCAGAGTCCAGGAGCCTCAATACCGGCAGAGGAGAGGGCAGCCAGCTCTGACTGAGCCAAACCAACCCATTCCTAGACGACTGCAGCAAGCTGGCAGCACTCGGAAACACGGACAATGCACAGACACCACAGACAGAAAATTGGCACTTTATGAGAAAACATGGAACTTATGCAGGCCTAGATGAAGAATATGATGGATTCCCATATGGCCTTATCTAATGCAATAGGACGTGGAGCTGGGAATAATTTTATGTCACAGACTGGGGAGAATGTTTGGCAGACTGTACCTGCTTATCACGCGGTAGGAGCCACTCACTCGGCAGCCCCTTGGCAACCGCCATGTGTACCCTGGCAACCAAGCCCTTATATACAGGCCCCAATGCAAACCGCGCCACAACCAGGAGGGGTAGCAGGCTTGAGAAATGTCCCCCATGACACGGACTGGGGCAAAACAATATCAGAAGACAGAAGACAGTTAAAAGTGCAGTACTTTGTGAGTACATTCAAATTCAAGACTTTTTAAAAAATATAGTCATAGACAATGATAGCTCAATAGATGTACAGTCATATATAGATAGCACTGGGGATATCAAATACAAGCGCAGGTGTATGATCTAAAAACCTTGTTGGAAGCATGGGCCTGCTATGAATGGATTATGGTGCACGCTCAAGAACTATCTTTTTGACCAGATGTCAGACTATAAAGCACTAATAATAGATTGGGACTCTAGGTACACATGTTCTAATATCGCGAAATTGGATATGCGTCATAGAATGGCGCTTTCAAAGGTATCTGTGGACTTTGCCAGGGTAGACCCCATTTAGTGTATTCCATACTTGATGCTATTACAGTCAAAGCGAATGCCCAGCGGTGTCCACGGTGCAAAAGCTATTACCACTTTTGCACCTCTGACTGCCCTTTTCCCGACGCGGGAAACAGGACAAAGCAAGCACCAACAGGGGAAGTCTGCAACAACTTTAACCTTCTCAAATGCACATACAAGTACTGTTGTAGACAACATTTCTGCAGACAATGTAATGGACCACTACCATTTGAATTGTGTATTAAGCAAGGAAAGTGTGCCTCATCAACAATCAAACACGTTTCTGTCACCTGAACATTGGAAACAGGGCTAAGTTGATTACCCAGATTGTGAATTTGCTGACAAACTGTATAACAGGGCTTTAAATGGGGTCAAAATAGGTTTTACAGGGGATGACACCTGTTCTGCCCAAGCTCATACACCAAGGGAAGGTAAATGTAAAGAAAAACCTTGAATTAGGCAGGATAAAGGGACCTTTGTATAATCCCCCTCCTCACTTTAGGGTATGCCCACTGGGGGCAACCAAATCAACCAAAGCGAGAGTCATTCATGATTTGTCCTGGCCCCCAGGGAACTCAGTAAATGATGGGATTAGGATAATACTCGTGAAGCTAGAAGGGACATGGAATGGTGGAAGCAATGCCTCTCTTAACACAATGGGGTATGCTGGTTCCGCACTGAATGGTGCATGTCCTCAGCAGAAATCTTGTTTACAGATGCATCAGATGTAGGCATAGGTATCTCATACAGGGACTCATGGACCATGGTTGAGTTCACAGGTGAGAACAAATGGATGTGTGAAATGAGTAAAGCATGGAGAGAACTTGCAGCAGTTGTAATGGCAATTGCCACCTAGCACTGCAGGCTCATGAACTGCAAGGTTGTCATGAATATTGACAACATGGCAGTATGTTATAGCATCAACAATGCCAAATCCAGGGATCCTGACCTTATGAATCTAGGTCACTCAGTGTATTTGTATACAAGTATCTTCCGCATTGACTATAAGGCCATCCACATTGGTACCTACTACAATGCATCTCCTGATACCCTAAGTAGGCTAGACATGCCCAGGTTTAGGCATCTCAACCCAATCAGTGAAAGAGACATGACAATAGCCATTCCCATCTTGTATGATTTTGAACTGTATATCTATTATGTATGACACACACCATGTACCACCAGGTACTATGTATGTTTTATAAATTAAGTTTAGGCCATTATTATGCATGCATGTTTATAATTTACTCAGGCTTGCAACCGCAATAATTATGTAATAAACGTTTGAATAACGTCATACATTTGTAGGTTTGAATAACGTTCAATGTTTGAACAACGTCTTTTATAATTTGTATGTATTCACTTAGCCAACACGGCTAACCCATTTCTGGGCTTTGTAGGCTTGGATGCGATGGTCGCCAGATTAGTACCCGACGGCCTGTTAACCAACACCAAAAGAACCTACTACTCTGCATAGGCCCAGTTTATTCGTTTCTGCCAGTCATTTCACTTCTCCCCAATACCAGCTAGTGAGGAGACCATTTTAAGGTATCTCATACACCTCAACAGCACAGGTAAGCAGGGCCGCTCAGTTGCTCTCGCCACATGCAACGTCTACTTATCTGCAATAAGATCCCTGCATATTCTCCACGGGTACCCAGACCCCCCACCAACACCCCAAGGGTTGGGCTTGCTTTGAAGGCCATATCCCATATGTCCCCAGCTTGGTCAAAGAAGAGCCCCATTGATTTCAGTTTACTATGTGTTATGTTTGAACTATTATCTAATGATTACATGGGATCGTTGTGGCGAGCAGCGCTTGCTTTGGGCTACTTTGGTTGAATATTTTGGGGTCGACCAACCCGGTGGCAAGGCCTGGTTTGTGGCTCCCCCTATGGTCTCCCAGATATCTTTTCGTCACTCTAAGGTTTCCAGGTACCTGAAGCTCGTGGTCACTCGCTCAAAAACCATGTCAAAAGGTTTTACAAAAAAATAGGTTGTTCTTCACACAGGGTCTGTGCTGTCTGTCAGTTCTAGGACTACCTGGCTATCCGTGCTAGCGTAGCTCCTATTGACCCACAGGCTCCCCTATTTGCATACAGGGATGGCTGACTGGTCCCCAAGTTTGCCCTGAATAGGACCATCCAAGGCTTAGCTAAACATCTAGGTCTGCCCCCTAGTGACTATTCCAGTCATAGTTTGAGGAGTGGGGCTGCAACGCAGGCAAACTCCAACGCCTGGAGTGCCCCCGAGGCGGCAGCTCTAGGCAGTTGGAAGTCCCAGGCATACCTGGGATATATTCACACAACCCCAGACCAGGAGATCAACCTTGCAAAAAGGCTCATCTCCACATAACCTTACTTGCTGACAATTGTTACAGTGGATCCAATTGTCAGCCCATATATATATATTGTATTGTTATTTTGTATTGTTATTATTATGTACTAATTGATTATATTATAAGTAATGTATTGAGGTTTGTTGACTGCTGCAATTGTTACAGCTGATCCAATTGCAGCAGTACAGTTAACATTCCTCCTGTGGTATTTTGAGTAACAATGTTATGGTGGTAGGCAGAATTATTTGTAAGTAGGAATGCAAATAAATCATTTATGTGCAACTCTATATACCGAGTCGTCTTGCTTTATATATATATCAGAAGGGTGGCAAAGCCCTGTCTGTGAGAGATTGAAACCTACTCTCCACTTCGCTCTGGTCTCTCACATTGCATTTCACAAAAATGATAACATCTGTTCCATATTTCTGCTGAAGCCTCTCCATTTCCAGTTTTCCTTTGGCATCTTGTACATCCCCTCCACACACCTAAACGAATAAAGAAAAGAGGTTATTTCTACAAACATGTATTCGGATTACAAATATATTGGTGAACTAATAAATATCCTTTATTGCATATTTATGATTGATAGAATTGTACAATTCCTCTATGATACCTTCTGCATTTAGTATAACAAATACCTGCTGTCTTGAGAAGTTGTTATCATTTTATTATATGATTATTATATGATTAATTAGACTACCTTTGTGCCATGTTCCAAGAGTTGTTGGCAGATGGCTGTTCCAACACCACCATTGGCAATTCCAACTACTACAGCAACTGACTCTTCCAACTTCATGATGCCACCTTCACCAAACAACCATATCAAATGATTATTGATTAAGTTGGCATTGTTTTCCAAATTTTAGATATAACCAGTACATTTTGGTGTCAATATATATATATTAATGTTAATATATATATATATATATATTTGTTAGATATTATTATTCAGACAGATTATTTTAATTTCAGGTAGGAACAAGGACTAATGTCAGGCAGAGAGACAGAATGAGTCCTATAAAGACATTTACTTCTATACTGTTATTTTTGTGATGAGAAGGATATTTAATCAAAACATTTTAATATAAAACTGGGTAAATGGGTTCACAAGCATGTATTTTAATATTAATGTTAAATCTGGTGCTGAATTATATTTCCATCTTAGACCCCAATTATTATTATGATTTTATGGGGTAAATTTACTATTTGGCAAGGTTGTAATGGTAAGTAGATCTTGCAGATCAGGTGGTGCGCCTCACCATTAGAGCCTTCTCTGTCATAAGGAGGTTTTGAAATTAATTCTGGAGCATACTGGAAGAAAATTTAGTTTCTTCAATTCTTCAGAAATATCCTCATTACAGCTACTGTGTAGGATTTTATCGACTATACACTGCCTAATATTAGATATATTATCTGATATGGCAGTGTCCATTTTTGCACATCTCCCTGATATTTGCCTTCATTCTCATGTCTAAATCAAAAGTGACACCAAGGTCTACCACAGACTAATTGGGTAAATCAGTGTCACCAATTAACACTGAACCAATCACATGTCTAACAGTGGTATCATACCCCTTGTCAGTACAGATTAACATCTCTGTCTTCCTATCACTCAACTTCATTTGTGATAAGGAAGGGCTCTGACCTCCATAACACATTTCCTTTATATATATATATATATATATATATATATATATATATATATATATATATATATATATATATATATATATATATATATATATATATATATATATATATATATATATATATATATATATATGACACTCAGACATATATATATATATATATATATATATATATATGACACTCACACACTCAGATTAACACATACACACATACATACACACATACATACACACATACATACATACACACACACACACACACACACACACACACACACACATGGAGATGGAGGAAGGCTTTCACATGAGGACATATATCAGATTCTATGTTGTTTCTGACCACTTCTTGAACAAGCTGCTTCACATTTCAGATAATGAGGTTTCAGATAAAGACCTAGTGACCATATTAAATAGAGGAGCAAAGTATCATCTTTTCTGATATAAATTCTTAACATTGCTTTATTGGACTTCATCTGAAACCAAAGGGAACACTGGGTCTTTTTTATGGTGACCTCTTGCCCAGCCCAGAGAACCCAGCATGTCTGCCCCAATAAAACACGACTATACTATATGATTTCAGTGTTACACAAGTAGGAATGAATTACAATATATATGTGGTATACGTATGACAGGAGTAAAGTCGGCAAATGGTGGATGACTACAATATGTCTGCAGTATGACCAGAGTATGACCACAATGTGAGTCAAATGATGTTTGAATGTGTTGAAAGCAACAGGAATAAAATATGAGGTGTAAAACTGTAATCTTTTTATGGTAATTAAGATACAAAGTGTTGTGTCATTTTCGGGGACATCATATGTAGGGGACATGGATTTTGGAAGGAAAAGAATGTTTGATAGTAATGAAATATGAAGATATTCTAAGCATAAAATCATAAACAATCAAAAAGTGATGACACAAATTTCCCTGATTTTATGTGAGAAATGAAAAAATGGATTCTCCTGCTTGCATTTAGCTCCGAAATAACCTTTAACATAAACTTACTTAAATGTTCCTTGCTCCCAATTCAGCTGACCTCGAAAATTATGTGTATCATGTGACAAAACAGATTAGGAATGGACCAGCTAGAATACTGATAAAGGTTTTCTAGTGCACCCATTCCGGGGTAGACCTGCTCACCAATGCACACCAAACTTGGAGTTAACAGTTTCAGTCAAAATTAGCTTAGTTTCAATCCTAAGTTTAATAGGTAAACGATTTTTGGTGCTATGGTTAAGAAAGCTCTGTCCCCATAGTCGTTATAGTAGTACGGTGAACTTCATGTTATTTAGTGATTTATGAACTTAGTATATTCAATTGCAATTTATTCTGATCTACTCTACTCAAATATAATCTACATGTATTCTATTCTAATCTAGCCTGTTCTACTCTAATATGTGTTGTATTATTTATTCTAATGTACTCAACTAAAAAATAATCTATTCTATTCTAATTTATTCTGATCTATTCTACTATGATATAATATTCTATTCTTCTCTTTTATAATCTAACCTATTCTATCATAATTTTTACTATTCTCATATATTCTGTTTGTAACTACCTCAAACTTTGAATCTGAATATCTAGGCTATCAAATAGTGCCGTTTTTCCCAGGGTCTTTACTTTAGATACTTTACAAATACTTTACAAACTTAATTCTGGCCATATATAATTCTCCAAATGTATTTGACTTGGTTCTCTAAGGGAAACATTCACTTCAGATTAGGCCAGTCAAGGCAATTGTATCACACCGATATAACAAAAGTGTGATGAATATTTATAGTATGAGCATGATTAAGTGATAAGGTAATCCAGCTGGAACGAGACAGGAGGCATTTTGGAGCATTTCAGAATGAAGGTAGCGGGGAGCGTTGCTGCGGTTTTTGGAGCGGCCCGGGGACTTGGTAAAGCATACTCCAGAGCCCTGCTGCATAAAGGTGCTAAGGTTAGAAATATAGTTACCGCACATATACTTTACATATCTACTTTCTGAAAATACCCTTATAATCCAGTGTGATGCAAGCATCCTCTTTATTTGTTTGCGATCACTGTTTGACACATGACCCACATTTATTTGGTATCATATGTTTCTATAAATAGCTTGGGGGAAGCACTGGAACCTCTGATCCATAACACACCATGCACACCGTCAACCTGCAACATATAACAAATGCGATCCATATTTTAACATATCAGATACTAAATATTTACATTTGAAGATTGTTTGATATTTGTCATGATTGTTTGATATTTGTCATGTAGCTATATTTGTCATGTAGCTATATATTATAATTATGTCAAAGCAATGTTGTGGGTCAATGTGGGTTCACACAAACGTTAATGAATCGTTGACTGATAAGAGCACATAGTTTTTTAATCATAACTTTGTGTGGTATTCAGATAGGTTTTTTTCTAACATTAATTGGTTTTTACGCTTCACTTACCCCATTAATTTTTTTCAGAAGTATTGGCGTATTCATACATTAAATGACTTTTTTGTATTCCCACTCAGAAATTTTGAATCAATATTTCTTTCTTTACACACCAATATGAATTTCCCTGAAAACTAAGTGTGTAGATTTGGTGTTTAATTAAGGTGGTTTTTGGTGATGTGCTGGTTGATGCGGGGAAGGTCGCGGCTGAGGAACTCAACCGAGAGTTTGGAGATGGATCTGCCACATTCTCGCCTTGTGATATATCTCAGCAGGACCAAGTACACAGTAAGTCTATATTCTGCCAGATTTTTCTGATTTACATATCCTGTGGTTATGTTTGTATAGTAAGAGCTGTACCTAGACATTTTTCTCTTAGAGCAATAATAAATATATGTAATAATAAAGACTATATTATAACAAAATGCATATATAGTGATCAGAGACAATTAGGGTTGGCGTGTATACGCCAGAGGTCTCTGTGTACATATTCTGTTATGCATTTCATTTGTTCTCTCGCTTAGATATACATAAATGATGCTGTCCTCTCATGTAGCAAGTTTGGGTTGGTGGCGCTCCGAACTTCTCTAAGCAATTCGCAAATCCTCTTGAAAACAAAGATCGCATATGTCAAATTAGATTTTCATAATCAAACGCATCTTCAGCAGACGACATTTGGCGAGATTTACGGCCAGGCCTTTGATATTTGGTGGATGGGGAAATATGAATATCATTTTCAAAAAGGATATTGCATACAAATTCTTTTTTTAAAAGACTTGTTATATTTGGAGTCTTAAAGTACATTTTAATTCAAAATTCGAAACACAGTGCTCTTTCCTGCTTTGATAATTTCTCCACTCACATCCCTCTTTTAATTTTAAACAACTCTAAAAAAAAAAAGCAAAAAGTCGTTCATAAACAGAAATCTGGGACATTTTGACAGGATGGTTGCCCCCGACAAATGATGATATATGTGAAAATAAAGTTGAGAACAGCAAAATTATTACACTTATACCTCTTATCTTTTTTCATGTCTTATATTCATATTACTAGCATTTTAATGGCTTATCCATTTTTTGTAAATGTTGCCATCGCCTTTAAAATATAAGAAAAGCATTTTTCATATTTGTTGATAGGTTTGTTACAACTAGCTAAGGCAAAACAAGGTCAGCTGGACATTGTAGTTAACAATGCAGGAGTCATGAATGAGTTTCAGTGGGAGAAAACTATGGATGTCAACTTCGTAAGCAGCACAATATATTCATCGTCATCTTTCACATTTATATTTACACATCTATATTTAAATGTTCCAATTAACAAAACAGTTCTCTGACTTTGGTTTCAAACATATTTTTACAATTTGAGTATTGTCATATATGAATAGATATATTGTAATTATTATTTTGATATCATTATATACAATCTATCTTATTACACTTCATGTGTAATGTTTGTGTAGGGTGGATCGGTACGATGCACATTAGCTGGGCTAGAATATATGGGCAAGGACAAGGGCGGAAGTGGAGGTGTCATAGTACACACTGCGTCGGTCCACGGTGGGTTCAACAAAAGTAACAATTTGCAGCAAAATTATAACAAGTTGAGATAAATACGATTTGATCTCTATTCCCTTTATATTTCTCTTTTCATATCTTGGAAATGATAATTAAAAGGTTACTGTCAAAGAACGATGGTATGAATTGATGCAAGATTAAAATATTTTGCAAATTTATCTTCTGAGGTATTGATTATTCAATTATTTTCAGGCATCTCATCAGAATATATACTTGTTCAATGCAGTGTTAATGAATATCAAATCTTGAGCCATAATTCTTCGCTCAAAAGCTTTGTATATATATATATATATATATATATATATATATATATATATATATATATATATATATATATATATATATATATATATATATATATATATATATATATATATATATATATATATATATATATATATATATATATATATATATATATATATAATCCGAAAATCACCAGTCTAACATGTATCTCAGTTTATCAAAGATAGAATCTCAGTTAATTTTTTTGAATATCTAAATATCTTAATCATGAAAATTATAGTGCGAGCGTTCGAGATATATGCGCCAAAGATATGGAATGTCCTGCCCCTGTCTGTGAAAGATAGTAAAACATTAATCACCTTCAAATCTAAACTGTTTTTATTATTATTATTATTATTATTATTATTATTATTATTATTATTATTATTATTATTATTATTATTATTATTATTATTATTATTATTATCATTATTATCATCATCATCATCATCATCATCATCATCATCATCATCATCATCATCATCATCATCATCATCATTAGTTTGTTGTTTTTTCTTGTAGGTTTATATCCTAATTATTATGCGCCTATGTATAGTGCTTGTAAGCACGCCATGATAGCCTACTCCAGATCCTGGGCAGTGAGTACACTTTTTCTGTTTGAAAACAAAAGTAGTGCCCAAAATATGTATCCAACAATAGAAAATTATTTCTCTCTTCAAAAACAATTAAACAAAAATTGTGCGAGAAATCTCACCGCGAAACGAAGATATAGACTGAAGGCATAATGCAAAACAGTTGTTCCAATTTGTCTTAAGTCTTTAAGAATAGTGATCATGAATTTATACACCCTATTCTTTGCCACAAATAATATGAAAACATTAACGAATATACATACAATATTAAATGTCTTCTTTAATCAAAGGAACCACAGAACTTTGTGAATCATGGAGTGAGGATCAACTTGATCTGCCCTATCAGTGTGGACACAGATATGCTGGGGGACATCCAGCCAGACAAGGTCTACCACGCCCACCAAAAACAACAACATCTCAAATCAGCCTACAAACTGACGTAAGGCAACAAATAACTTTACAATAAATCTCAATGTAAATCACCTGAATACCTTCAAATTAGTGTTTTATCAGGTTCTTATTCATTTATATGTTGAAGATATTTCAATTATAATGTATATGCATATATCTATGAGTGTTAAAAGGAGTATGTCTTTGGGAGAAATATATGGTATTTTTCATTCAATTAAAACTGCATTTCATATTACACATATGTTTGTTTCAATCGATCTTACAGGACATCTGAGGTGGCTGATGTGCTCATTGATATTATTGAGGATAACAACATGAATGGACAAGCCGTGAAGGTCATGTCCTATGGAACATTTCCTCATGAATTCCAACCTACTCCAACCAAATGGTGACCTGCATGGTAACCTGGTATTCAAGAATTTCAATAAATATATATATATATATATATATATATATATATATATATATATATATATATATATATATATATATATATATATATATATAGATATATATATATATATATAGATATATATATATATATATATATATATATATATATATATATATATATATATATATATATATATATATATATCTTATATTCAAAATTGGCTATGTGATATCATTGGTATTTGGTATTTCCATTATTGTTTTATATTTCAATAAATGATATATACCCAAATAAATGTGTGGGTTTTCATGGGGGCTTCCAATCAGTAACCAATCAGTAACGAATAACGAATGGCAGGAAACAAAGGGAGATGTATGAACGTTTGGATATTCGTCATAAATTAGATTTAAATGGAAAATGAAATATTCATGTTAAATATTCAATGCAATGACACATGGGGATCAGAATTAGTATATAATTATAGTGGGCCAATAATTTTGTGTGAACTATTGATTACAACTATGCAAACCTGTCATCCGGTGATGAAACAAATTTTTAACCAGGTGGCACTGCATTACTCCTGAAACTACCTATTCACGTCACATCCAAAACTCTGCTTTTATGGTTGATACTAGACCTGCTGAGGACCGACCATCTCTGTAAATGTACAAAACCCTCTAACTGCTTTCTCACTGGAAAAAAATTAAAGGTTGTCATCAATGATACCAATCTTCGGATTAAATTAAAATTAAAGGTTGTCATCAATGATACCAATCTTCGGCTATCTGTCTATATATATATATATATATATATATATATATATATATATATATATATATATATATATATATATATATATATATATATATATATATATATATATATATATATATATATATATATATATATATATATATATATATATATATATATATATATATATATATCGGACATCAGCAGCCACTTACGTCTTTTAGGAATTCTTGTTTTTTTTTGCTTTAAGAAATCGGCCAGGAAAAACAAAGATTTTATTCATGTTATGTCTGATTTTTATGTGCTTAATTCGAAATGTATACGTTAATCTACGAGAAAAAATAATTCCTCTTTTACCTTGGAAATTAGCTCTATTAAATTACAGAAAGCATAAATATCAAGATACAGTAAAATTTAAAAAGTAAATCAAACAAAAACATGACAACGCTCACCTGACATGAAGCTTCATTTCAGTTGGTTAAAATTCTAGAACTAATGTTCCAATGGAGTTTGCCTGATACGTCATATAGTTTCAGTTTGGAAAATGTATATACTCTTCTGTTCAGCATGAGTCATAGTTGCTCTCTACCTGTTCAAAATTGAGTAGAAAAAAGACCTGTCAGATGAGCTGTCAGGATGCAATATTAACCATAAAATGGTTGAAGTTGATAGAATTTATCACAATTTTTTTATATCATGCCTAAATGTTATTGCAAATGTAAATGTACAACTGTCATATAACTATCAGCAAATAAACAGTGTGCAACAATTGGTCATGATAGCGAAGTCGGGGGCATATAAAACAAGTCTATTTTAACGAGAATTCTGTGCATATTTCCATTTTAAATTTATTGCAGTTTAATTTTGTAAAATATATGTTCCTAATTTATCACTTTATTGACAATAACAATCTTTTACAAACATGACTCTGTGATAAACTTTAATTTGCAACTGTCATATTTTATAAAAGGATGGCTTTGTAGCTGTCTCCTTAGGTACATTGTAATCCCATAAAATAAACTGTGATTGAATGAAGATATATGGCACATTAAAGTTTTGTGAGGATGACCTTTCTGATGTGACAACTGGTGATTAACGCATAATTCATAGCAAAATTGGCTCTTCTTGGTTTTATGGAAAATTGGTTTGTTCAATTTATTGCAATTGGCAATACTACAAGTATAAATGCCCATATTTTACATGGACATCTAAAATATAATATATATTTCGAAAGCCAAATGTTTGTTTCTATAAATTTGTCTTGGGATTAGCTTTCAAAATTATGAATATAAAGATAGGATTGTCTTCTTCTTTGTCTTAAGCTAAACTTCATATTATGAAATTAAAAACCACTTCGTAAAAATTTGCTTTGCCGCAAGATGTTAGTCTTTGATGTATTTTTCGGAGCAGTTATCCATTTTATTTGTAGCTTCTTAGTTTGGAAAAATAAGAAAAATAATATGTGTTCCTTCCACTGAAGCACTGAAACAGCTGGTGCCCCCTATAATGAGTGATAATAAGTAGTTTTGAGAATATAAGAATTACCGAATATATATGCATAAAGCGTGGTATTCTGGGTCATGACAATGACTGAATGAATATTTGCAAATGTTTCCATCATTTGTTCAAAACCAAATCATGTTGGGTACCTGTAGTATATTTATAATGTTTCTTTTGTTAAGATAGTTGTTTTGAAATCTTGCACTGAGAAGATATTGTGTCAGATTGATGAAAAGGAGAACAATTTGTTAGCAAGTCAGTAGTAAATTTATTTAATCGAGGCAATATACAGAAAGTGCCAACAGAAGAATTTTAAAATTGGCCAAAGATTTTTGGCCAATAGTTTTTGCCTTATTTGTAAAATGCCATATGTTATATTACATCAGAATAGAATGCACTAAACAAATTATCAAGTTTAAAGTGCATTTTATGCAGTTCATTAAATACTCGTGCCGACACGATATACCCCATCAAATGTTGTGTCAAATCGGAAGTATTCTTAGTTATTTAAAAGTAGTTACCGTTTACATGGGGAAAGGAGAGTAAGATATGATTTGGAAATGACTCTCATTAAATGCATTCCTCCAGTATTGCCTGTTCTATTTGAGAATCCCTTGGATAGAATGTTATACATTCAACGTTGGTTATTGATGGTTTGGAACTTTTTCCAGAATTTAGCAAACCTTAACTTTGGCGGTCTCAGACATTAATCATGGTTCTTATCGAAAAAGGGAAATCATGTATTTTTATATATTCTTTCACCAGAAATGCAAAAGCTTAAAAGATATTTTCAGCTTTGTCATAAGGTGAAACAAACCGTCTCACTTTTGCCAGATGTTTTCATTGATCAGGCTAAACTACATAGTCAAATGCGTCGCTGCGACACCTGAGATGAGATGAGATACCTCCCATTATCGCCCCCAGGCAATCACAGGGCACCGCCCCTTCTCACAGTGTTACCTCTCCCTGGCACGAATATAACATTGGATTCTTCACATGATCAGTTGGAATCAGGAAATTAATTGGAGATAGTGTCCCCTATGTTGCATGACTTGGGCAGATAAGCTAGGTCAAGGAAGATGTCTGATCATTTCTTGTCTAAGGTATAAATAAACACAGCTCATATTCATGCCATCATATCGAAATATTGATATGTTTTATCATATCACATGGATGAGTATGGTTCAGTAACATGGAGAAGATATAAGGCAATTTAAATTCAAGAGACACGATCATATTTGCTGATGGTGGAAAGATATTCACATATTCGAGACTGAGTTCCCGATATTCCAAGGACTTGAACATGAAAATAAAAAGATGCACGTTAATCTCACGATTCAAGAAATAGAGTAAGGAAGCATCTTTGCAGTTTTTGTGGTCCAATTACCCGCTTTTGGTTTCCTGAGTGATTTGAGAAAATTAATTCTCAGGAATAATCTGTTTAGAGAGCAGCTCAAAATACAAAAGTACAACATGAAGAACCTTCCAACAATGTGCCCTGAAGGAAAAAATGTAACCCATTCTTTGGGAATGCATATGTGAAAAAAACGTGTTGAAATCATGAGACAAAATAGATACAAATTCATGCATATTGGGGGTACAATGTTCAATTTGTAGCATTGTTGTTCATCATAAGTCTGTCTATATAGTTTTCTATTCATTGTTTTGGCATAAAATAGTGGCATTTATATGGAAATAGGCATCTTAAATAACATAGCTAAAGACAAATGCTTCCATTAGCTGTCCACTGTTTAACATTTATTGATTGCACTATTGTTGGATTAAAATGTTTGAACCTAAATTGGCATCTCCTCTGTTTGACGGCACTACTTCCGCTACTGGAGTCATATCTCTATATCAAAAGAAGGAAATCTTGCCTGAGCTGCCTCCGTGTCTCTATGTAAAGAGAGGGAAGTCTTGCCTGAGATGCCTCCGTGTCTCTATATGAAGAGAGGGAAGTCTTGCCTGAGCTGCCTCCGTGTCTCTATATATAGAGAGGGAAGTATTGCCTGAGCTGCCTCCGTGTCTCTATATAAAGAGAGCTGCCTCCGTGTCTCTATGTAAAGAGAGGGAAATCTTGACTGAGCTGCCTCCGTGTCTCTATGTAAAGAGAGGGAAGTCTTGCCTGAGCTGCCTCCGTGTCTCTATATATAGAGAGGGAAGTATTGCCTGAGCTGCCTCCGTGTCTCTATATAAAGAGAGCTGCCTCCGTGTCTCTATGTAAAGAGAGGGAAGTCTTGGCTGAGTTGCCCCCGTGTCTCTATATAAAGAGAGCTGCCTCCGTGTCTCTATGTAAAGAGAGGGAAGTCTTGGCTGAGCTGCCCCCGTGTCTCTATATGAAGAGAGGGAAGTCTTGCCTGAGCTGCCCCCGTGTCTCTATGTAAAGAGAGGGAAGTATTGCCTGAGCTGCCTCCGTGTCTCTATATGAAGAGAGGGAAGTCTTGCCTGAGCTGCCTCCGTGTCTCTATATGAAGAGAGGGAAGTCTTGCCTGAGCTGCCTCCGTGTCTCTATATATAGAGAGGGAAGTATTGCCTGAGCTGCCTCCGTGTCTCTATATAAAGAGAGCTGCCTCCGTGTCTCTATGTAAAAAGAGGGAAATCTTGCCTGAGCTGCCTCCGTGTCTCTATGTAAAGAGAGGGAAGTCTTGCCGGAGCTGCCTCTGTGTCTCTATATATAGAGAGGGAAGTATTGCCTGAGCTGCCTCCGTGTCTCTATATAAAGAGAGCTGCCTCCGTGTCTCTATGTAAAGAGAGGGAAGTCTTGGCTGAGCTGCCCCCGTGTCTCTATATAAAAAGAGCTGCCTCCGTGTCTCTATGTAAAGAGAGGGAAGTATTGCCTGAGCTGCCCCCGTGTCTCTATATGAAGAGAGGGAAGTCTTGCCTGAGCTGCCTCCGTGTCTCTATGTAAAGAGAGGGAAGTCTTGCCTGAGCTGCCTCCGTGTCTCTATATAAAGAGAGGGAAGTCTTGGCTGAGCCGCCTCCGTGTCTCTATATAAAGAGAGCTGCCTCCGTGTCTCTATGTAAAGAGAGGGAAGTCTTGGCTGAGCTGCCCCCGTGTCTCTATATAAAGAGAGGGAAGTTTTGCCTGAGCTGCCTCCGTGTCTCTATATATAGAGGGAAGTATTGCCTGAGCTGCCTCCGTGTCTCTATATAAAGAGAGCTGCCTCCGTGTCTCTATGTAAAGAGAGGGAAGTCTTGGCTGAGCTGCCCCCGTGTCTCTATATGAAGAGAGGGAAGTCTTGCCTGAGCTGCCTCCGTGTCTCTATGTAAAGAGAGGGAAGTCTTGGCTGAGCTGCCTCCGTGTCTCTATATAAAGAGAGGGAAGTCTTGGCTGAGCTGCCCCCGTGTCTCTATATAAAGAGAGCTGCCTCCGTGTCTCTATGTAAAGAGAGGGAAATCTTGGCTTAGCTGCCTCCGTGTCTCTATATAAAGAGAGTGAAGTCTTGCCTGAGCTGCCCCCATGTCTCTATATAAAGAGAGGGAAGTCTTGGCTGAGCTGCCTCCGTGTCTCTATATAAAGAGAGGGAACTCTTGCCTGAGCTGCCCCCGTGTCTCTATGTAAAGAGAGGGAAGTCTTGCCTGAGCTGCCTCCGTGTCTCTATATAAAGAGAGGGAAGTCTTGGCTGAGCTGCCTCCGTGTCTCTATATAAAGAGAGGGAAGTCTTGGCTGAGCTGCCCCCGTGTCTCTATATGAAGAGAGGGAGGTCTTGCCTGAGCTGCCTCCGTGTCTCTATATAAAGAGAGGGAAGTCTTGGCTAAGCTGCCTCCGTGTCTCTATATAAAGAGAGGGAACTCTTGCCTGAGCTGCCCCCGTGTCTCTATGTAAAGAGAGGGAAATCTTGCCCGAGCTGCCTCCGTGTCTCTATATAAAGAGAGGGAAGTCTTGGCTGAGCTGCCCCCGTGTCTCTATATGAAGAGAGGGAAGTCTTGCCTGAGCTGCCCCCGTGTCTCTATGTAAAGAGAGGGAAGTATTGCCTGAGCTGCCTCCGTGTCTCTATATGAAGAGAGGGAAGTCTTGCCTGAGCTGCCCCCGTGTCTCTATGTAAAGAGAGGGAAGTATTGCCTGAGCTGCCTCCGTGTCTCTATATGAAGAGAGGGAAGTCTTGCCTCAGCTGCCCCCGTGTCTCTATGTAAATCGAGGGAAGTATTGCCTGAGCTGCCTCCGTGTCTCTATATGAAGAGAGGGAGGTCTTGCCTGAGCTGCCTCCGTGTCTCTATGTAAAGAGAGGGAAGTATTGCCTGAGCTGCCCCAGTGTCTCTATATGAAGAGAGGGAGGTCTTGCCTCAGCTGCCTCCGTGTCTCTATATGAAGAGAGGGAAGTATTGCCTGAGCTGCCTCCGTGTCTCTATATGAAGAGAGGGAGGTCTTGCCTGAGCTGCCTCCGTGTCTCAATATGAAGAGAAATAGTGGTCTGGCCTGGGTTCCCCACTGTCTCTATATGAACACAGAGAGGTTTGGCCTGACCTGCCTAAGTGTTTGCACGTCATACACAGGGCGTGGAATCCTCCTCATATACAAAAGGGGGTGGACAGCAAACTTGCTCCTTATTGTATATATATTTATATATATATATATATAAATATATATATATATATATATATATATATATATATATATAAATATATAAATATATATATATATATATATATATATATATATATATATATATATATATATATATATATATATATATATATATATATATATATATATATATATATATATATATATATATATATATATATATATATATCTATATATATATATATATATATATCTTCATATCATATCAACATACATGTTGAAGATTGAAAATATACTCATTCCCCCCCAACATGTTGTTTGAATTATATCAAATTGATATGCACGTCAATCCATATGATGTATTTTTATGGTTGCAATACATTTTGTCTGGTACACCATATATCAGTCCTTTTGGGTAACAGTGAGCATTTAAACGGTGTAAACATTACATGTAGAATCTTTCAGACAAGATAATGGGTTATTTGGTCAGCAAGTGAACACATATGAATGCAAACTATCGCCAAAGTATATACCATATTCCGAGACACACGCATCTCACCATGCTAAGAATAAAAATATACGAATAATGGTGTTTCTCAGCCTTACAGTTTTGGATATGTTTCCCTATCAAAGGATAAGATGTCAAATTAAATCTTCGATTATAAGCTGCAAGATTCATCAACACCTCAGAGTTGTTTGTTTCCAGTATCGGATAATCTAGATGTTTAATCATATTGCTGTAATTAAAGAGAAGCTGATTGTGATATTGATGGCAAAGATGGTGTCATTATAGGCGCGAGCTACAGCAATGAAAGAGGCATCTCATCACATATTTCATCTTCTGTGTTGATGTTGGACTTGAAAAATAAAACCTCTTAGACAATATGATATAGAAAAGCGGTTGTAGATTTGCATTACAAAAAGCGTCAAGATGTTGGGCTTTTGTCCTACTTCACAATGAGATAAATATAGATTCCATAATCCGCTACACCCTTTTTTGGTTCCCATTACATATGAAAACTAATCTATGATTGTTTTTACTATATAAGCAGTGTTTTCTTCCTTTCTGAATTGTCTCTATGTAATTTTCATCTCTATTCTGTGACGGCTTACTCAATCTATTCGTTTAACTCAATCTATGTCATTCCCATTCCCACTCTTTGTCCTTTTACACAATCCATGTCATTCCCATTCAGACTCTTTGTCCTTTTGCTAAATCTATGTCATTCCCATTCAGACTCTTTGTCCTTTTGCTAAATCTATGTCATTCCCATTCAGACTCTTTGTCCTTTTACTAAATATATGTCATTCCCAGTCACACTCTTTGTCCTTTTGCTAAATCTATGTCATTCCCATTCCCACTCTTTGTCTTTTTACTCAATCCTCGTCATTCCCATTCCCACTCTTTGTCCTTTTACTCAATTCACGTCATTCCCATTCCCACTCTTTGTCCTTTTACACAATCCATGTCATTCCTATTCAGACTCTTTGTCCTTTTGCTAAATATATGTCATTCCCATTCAGACTCTTTGTCCTTTTGCTAAATCTATGTCATTCCCATTCACACTCTTTGTCCTTTTACTAAATATATGTCATTCCCAGTCACACTCTTTGTCCTTTTGCTAAATCTATGTCATTCCCATTCCCACTCTTTGTCTTTTTACTCAATCCTCGTCATTCCCATTCCCACTCTTTGTCCTTTTACTCAATTCACGTCATTCCCATTCACACTCTTTGTCTTTTTACTCAATCCTCGTCATTCCCATTCTTTTTCTGTGACCGTCTACTCAATCCTATCTGTGACCGTTGACTTAACCTATGTCATTTTTATCCCCATTCTGTTACTTAGATATTGTTAATTTATCAATTAACGATATCAATTACAATGGTGTATATTAGATATTGGTAATTTATCAATTAACGATATCAATTACAATGGTGTATATTAGATATTGGTAATTTTAGCAATTAACGATATCAATTACAATGGTGTATACCATTGTACTGTGACTCCATAATATCTCTGTTACTCTGATGGCAATCAAATGATAGGTGTAACCCATCGTATATGATATCACAAAGGCTCAGTCGCCTTGATCGGAATTGCTTTTTTCACTATTAACTACTGGTATTAGGACTGATACAGTTTGTGTCATTTAGGATATGATAAACTGGAATATATATGTCATATTAGAATTAGAATAATGATTATTTACGTTCGAAATTTCAAATTACAAAATGTAAGTTTAACCGCACGTCCCCATATTAGTGCTTGCTCAAAGCTTCTTTTGAAAATGTGTAACATGGAGCTGTCAAACTGTATTTCATGGAGGTTATAACTAACAGACTGAGGGAAGTTTATAAAACCCTTTCATACATCCATTAAGGATTTAAATTCCTCCTTAAGTGTTGATCCATTTAATCTGTTTTTATCTTATATTCTGAAGGATTTCTACACATATCAGAACGAAGGTTGAAGGCACACAAATCCGCACTGAGCACAATAATTAGAGGGCATTTTAACGAGGGATATTCATTCATTGATGCTAGTACTTCTAGCTGCGATTTAAAATGAGATAAAGAAAAATACCAAGACAGCAGCACAACAAGATGATTAATTAAATGATAAGGTGGGAGTTGCTTATTTTTGTCTGTCTCCATATCATGCAAAGTAATAATTCCCTACATATTGTGATTATCATGGTGAACTTGATCAGGTGCCAAATATTCTAAATCACTATTTCTTAAAGTTAAATGACATTGTGTTGGATAAGCACTTTCTTCTGCACTGTGCTCACAGTGCAGTGCCAGCCTTACCTTATGTAGCCCCTTACTCACCCTGTACTCACCCTGTAGAGTCAGTACCCACATAGTATAGCCCTGTACCCACCCAGTAGAATCAGTGCCAACATAGTGTAGCCCTGTACTCACCCATTAGAGTCAGTGCCAGCATTATGTAGCCCTGTACTCACCCAGTAGAGTCAGTACCCACATAGTGTAGCCATGTACTCACCCTGTATTCACCCAGTAGAGTCAGTGCCCACATAGTGTAGCTCTGTACTCACAGTAGAGTCAGTGCCAGCATTGTGTAGCCCTGTATTCACCCTGTACATCCAGTACCTGCATTGTGTAGCCCTGTATTCACCCTGTACATCCAGTACCTACACTGTGTAAGCCCTGTATTCACCCTGTACATCCAGTACCTACACTGTGTAAGCCCTGTATTCACCCTGTACATCCAGTACCTGCATTGTGTAGCCCTGTATTCACCCTGTACATCCAGTACCTGCATTATGTAGCCCTGTATTCACCCTGTACATCCAGTACCTGCATTGTGTAGCCCTGTATTCACCCTGTACACCCAGTACCTGCATTGTGTAGCCCTGTATTCACCCTGTACACCCAGTACCTGCATTGTGTAGCCCTGTATTCACCCTGTACATCCAGTACCTGCATTATGTAAGCCCTGTATTCACCCTGTACATCCAGTACCTACATTGTGTAAGCCCTGTATTCACCCTGTACATCCAGTACCTACATTGTGTAGCCCTGTATTCACTCAGTAGAGTCAGTGTCAGCATTGTGTAAGCCCTGTATTCACCCTGTACATCCAGTACCTGCATTGTGTAGCCCTGTATTCACCCTGTACATCCAGTACCTACACTGTGTAAGCCCTGTATTCACCCTGTACATCCAGTACCTGCATTGTGTAGCCCTGTATTCACCCTGTACATCCAGTACCTGCATTGTGTAGCCCTGTATTCACCCTGTAGATCCAGTACCTGCATTGTGTAGCCCTGTATTCACCCTGTACATCCAGTACCTACATTGTGTAGCCCTGTATTCACTCAGTAGAGTCAGTGTCAGCATTGTGTAGCCATGTACCCACTCTGTAGATTTAGTACCTGCATTGTAGAGCCTGCGGATTTGCGACACGTTGCTCAACATCAAAGAGATCTCACTAAGATCCGATACCAACAGATGCAAACATATTGACATGGTTATGGTACAGAGCTCTGAAAGCCATATTGTAAAATCAGTTGAATAAGATACTTGGGTGCATTTGTCAATTCTTGATAGGCTATAGAAACTGCTGTGATGCATATTAATCGGAACCCTTAAGCCATATGATACTATAGACAAAGTCTTGTGAGATTGCTGTGACGCAATGTCTGTGGAATGAATAAAGCTTTATGACACTCTAAACATCATCGAAAGTGTCCCTTTGTTGTGGCATGAAGCTTATGTTTGGCGGTCAAAAAGGCTGCATAGTGCTAAAGTCTTATGGAAAATATACAAAACCGGAGAAAAAAACTTTGAACAAGTGACAGTATTTGTTCACTTCTTAGTATAAAGGCGTCTTACCAATAATCGTATTCAAATATTTTTCTCCATGACGTTTATTTGCAGAATTGGCAAAATAAGACGCAGGTATAAACCGGAAATGGAATCTAATGCCAGGTGACACAGCTCACAATAATTGGCAAACAGTCAAAGTATTATATAAATCTATGCAATGATAACACCTCCTGCTGATGTGAAATAAAGCCAGGTTTAAATATAACTATAATTTAAAAACTTTGGACTTGTTTATATATGTAGTGTTTGAAAAGTCTGTTCTTGAGAAGAAATTGGAAACATTATATTATTCCAAGAATACAAAGCCTTATGAATAAAGCTAACATTTTTGGATTAACTCTGCCCATTTGTGCATTCACACTGCCCCCTACACGCCGGATTCTCACAAAGAAAAGGCGAGGTTTAGAATTGCAAGACTCAAGATTCCCACATAATGGACATGAGTACATCTTGCAGACCGCCACTGATCTCCACTATATTCCCATCTGTGCCTAACAAAAGGGCGCAGAATGAAACAGGTACAGTCGGGTATACTATCCAGGTATTTGTTGTGTGAAGTAGAATGTTGCATATCACATGTTAAGCACAATTTCATATGAATGGGAGCACTCACCACACCACGTGTATATTTCACTTTATATTGTAATATTCTGTTGTCCCAATCTTTCCAGTCTTTGGAATAGTATGTCTCTGAGCCCTGTTGTATCTATTTTAAAGTCTTCGGATTTATCAGTCTTTTGTGCCCTTGCATTGTCATGCAAGGTATCATACCTTTATAGTAATTCATAATATTTTATTTATATAGCGCTATATCAGACTAGGTTTGCTCATGGCGCTCAATATATACATTAATCAAATATATCGTTTTTAAATGTTTTTGTCCTTTTGTACTAATTAATAGTCGATATTTGACCATGACACAATATGATGCAGGTAACACGTTTAATGTTGGTAACCCATTTATCCATTTCCTCCAACTGAGCTTCGAACACTTGCCCTGACAATAACTACAAGCCTTACCAGCCTCGTTGTGGGAAATCACATCACAGATTGGAATTACAGATTAAAAATCGTTGCTTGAAAAGCTCTGATTCTCTATTGATGTGAATTGTAAGCATGCTCTATTCGCTTTCCTTCTGAACCCCTGTAAAGCTTGGTATGATATTGTGGGTCAAAGGGTACAACTCAAGACTTGTAAAAAGCATGTCAGCCTCATATCTAGTGGATTACTTGCCTATGTTCACTTTGGGATTAAATCTGGGGTCCATTGGCCAGGGCATAGCTGCTCTCACAATACCGGCTGAGGCTGGAGATCTTTGAAGTATGGGCCACGGCATTGGATGCTTGTACTTTTAATGTCCTTTTTGCTTTGAAATTGTAATCCCATTAATATGGTGTCCGACACCTTAATCAAAAGGGTATTACTCTTTGTATTTTTTCTTGATGAAATGTCTTAATCGACCTAATGAGACCTGGGTGACATTATACTGTGTGGGGTCAGGATTGGGCACAGGGAAGATAAATCTTGCCTGCTCACCTTGTCTAACATAATATTAAGAATGTTTTGTTTTGCTTCCATGATATCGTTCGATTTCATATATTTTATCCTGAAGCTCACCAAATGCAAGTATTAAGGAATGATGGCATCCGTGATTTCTTGCTATATATTGATTGAGAAGTCCTTCCTGTTTGTGGATAGAACCCAAGTGTCTGATCTCACCAGACACGTTATCCACCCACAGCTCTCGTCTTTGATGTCAAGGTTCCCATACGAGGCAAGCAAAATAAGACAGCATGAATAGGGCGGGGCAACCACTGACAGGGAGAAGAAATGTCTTGACAGGCAAACTCTCAACCTGCTATTTGCCTGCTATTTTGGTATTGAACTTCTCTCAGCAATTTGCTAGCGGTTTGGAAACAGAGGAAGGAATTCTCCCAAGGTTGTCTTTTTAACAAAGCAGCAGGGGTTGCTTATGGTAACGTGTATACTAAAGGTGAGTAGCCCGCAGCTGTACTTCCCACTCAACCAGAGGCTCCCTGCAATGACACACTTGTGAAGTTTGTCACACAGTTTGATCAATAGCCCCTGTGGTCGATAGAGGGCTCTGTGGTCGATAAGGGGCTCCGCGGTCGATAGAGGGCTCTGTGGAAGATAAAGAGTTCTCAGTGTGATGTCACTCACGCCACACGCCTTGGACTGACCATTTCATACTGTAAGAGGCTATGTTCATATATCTATTGTTCTTCATGCAGCTTGCGTTAGCGGTATAATTAAGTGTATGATGTCGCCTGGCGTCTAAAATATTTACAACTACAATGCTCCATTATATCATGATTCACTGGCCACCATTATTTTTCCAAGTTCTGTAGGGACTAAATAGATTTGATGTAAATAAATCTCAATTCAGAAAATCCCTTGGCCGGGATTATCTTCTATGATATCATTGCTGGTCACGTTATTTGTATCATCTAATGATACCGAACATAATGATGGAAAAACAAATGCTTATTGCAGATTCGGATAGCGGGGATTTCCTATATTTGTTCTCCATTCTTACGCTCATAAGGGCTTGGATCTTGGATACTAAATAAATGTCGATGCTGACTTATATTACATCATCCCCATGTGATGAAAAATGAGGAAAAGATGTCTCTTATCAAATGCTTTAATTCTCAACAAGACATTAACCATATTGATGTCCCACATTGTGTGGTAATTAAGAATGGGTGTGTGTCAGTGAAAACGATAGTGCTGATAAATAAAGCATACTAGAGCAACAATACCACAAAGGTGGCGACCACTGCCTCAGAACATCCTCCCTTCACAATTACCACGTGAATGGTCTTATCCTCACATCTGGCATATACCGGGTATAGCGACACTTTGAATTGTACAATATCTAGTAGTGTGGTGATCATAGAATTATTCCTTGAAATAACTATTATCATAAACATCTCCTATGCGGAATAGCCTTTCATTGTCTATTTTTGGAAGACAAACGTCATTGCTCCACGTTTTACATATGTCTTCGTCATTGTCCCAAAGCAACAAGTCTTCATCTCAAACTTTGGTTGGCTGTGTACAGTTATTCGGCCATGGACACCTTATAATGTTGCGGAAAATCATGACAGTACAGCAGAAGTCAGGCAATTAATTCAATGGCAAGGAAATTCATATTACTGTGCAGTTGTGATTTTACACGCTTCAATTTCAAATATGTGTGAAAACACTGAACTTTATTCCTTACTTATTACAAATATGATATGTCTGACACCTAATAAAGCCTGGATAGTTTTGTACAGAACAGTGGTATTAATTTCAGCTTCTGAAGCATTAGTTTAATGTGACACTATTGACTATTTCAGTTTCAAACCCGAGTTCATTGAGGAAGTTGGTATGTTATTATGAGTTCAAATAAGAGCAATGTGAAAAGATGCGATGTTTTGCATATGGTATGACCCAAATTTTAAATGATAACATAATAAACAAATCATGGTTGAGGGAAAAAGGTGAATATATATATATATATATATATAATGCTGCAACATTGCGTATGTGCGTGGATAATGAAGCCAATGGCCTGATGAAAAAAAAGATAACTTAACAAAGTGTTGATGCCTAAGTAAGTGTATACAGTCATCATATAGCGAAGCTTTGAGATATATGTTTGTCGTAGGAGGCCTTGACTTGGAATTATATGATATTTGGAGCAGTAACATTACTTATTCAACGAAAATAGACGATTGAGTTTCACTCCTCCAGAGGAACGAATCTGTCTCAATTTATGTAATGCCTCAGTCACATTTGCACCGGGCGCCGGCCGGGAAGTAACAATCGGCCGACTTCACAGTCTGCCGGGCGCCGGGGAATTTATCAGCAACAATCTCACATATGCCGTAGCTGTGGTCACATTATACACGGGTGCCGCACGACACTTGCCAGATGAGATGTCAAGGACGTCTGCAGGATATCCTAAAGACGTCTTTCTCATTGACAGACGTCTGTGAGATATCCTAAAGACGTCTGTCACATTTGCCAGACGTCTAAAGGACGTCCTAAAGACGTCTATGTGGCATCGTAGGGAGCCCGTCAGATCATCTGACGATGGCCTGTGAACACATCAAATAAAAATAACCCTATTTTCACCGCACGATGCCACCGGCAGCCCTAAGATAATCTGCCGATGTCCCTGCGGGACACTGCCGGGACCCTGCCGTGTACTTTAAGATGATATTTGCTGATAAGACATCGGGGAAACGCCGGCAACTTTTACGTTCCAGATAAAAGTTCCCGATGACCCGCCCGACGTCTTAAAGATGCCCAATTGTGGCCGATGATCTCCCGGTGCCCGCACGTAAATCTGAACTGCCAGCCGATTTTGTAAAAAATACCCATCGGCCAGGCATCTTAACTGAAATCGATTGAGTTTCACTCCTCCAGAGGAACGAATCTGTCTCAATTTATGTAATGCCTCAGTCACATTTGCACCGGGCGCCGGCCGGGCAGTAAGAATCGGCCGACTAATGCCTCAGTCACATTTGCACCGGGCGCCGGCCGGGAAGTAACAATCGGCCGACTTCACAGTCTGCCGGGCGCCGGGGAATTTATCAGCAACAATCTCACATATGCCGTAGCTGTGGTCACATTATACACGGGTGCCGCACGACACTTGCCAGATGAGATGTCAAGGACGTCTGCAGGATATCCTAAAGACGTCTTTCTCATTGACAGACGTCTGTGAGATATCCTAAAGACGTCTGTCACATTTGCCAGACGTCTAAAGGACGTCCTAAAGACGTCTATGTGGCATCGTAGGGAGCCCGTCAGATCATCTGACGATGGCCTGTGAACACATCAAATAAAAATAACCCTATTTTCACCGCACGATGCCACCGGCAGCCCTAAGATAATCTGCTTATGTCCCTGCGGGACACAGCCGGGACCCTGCCGTGTACTTTAAGATGATATTTGCTGATAAGACATCGGGGAAACGCCGGCAACTTTTACGTTCCAGATAAAAGTTCCCGATGACCCGCCCGACGTCTTAAAGATGCCCAATTGTGGCCGATGATCTCCCGGTGCCCGCACGTAAATCTGAACTGCCAGCCGATTTTGTAAAAAATACCCATCGGCCAGGCATCTTAACTGAAATCGGCGCAATTGTGACTGAGGCATTACCAGTCTGCCAGGTGCCGGGGAGTTTATAAGCAACAATCTGAGAGATGCCGTAGCTGTGGTCACATTATTAAAGGGCACCGCACGGCACGTGCAAGACTGAATGGCACAGAAGTCTGCAGGATATCTTAAAGACGTCTGTCTCATTGACAGACGTCTGAAAGACATCCTAAAGACGTCTGTCTCATTTGACAGACGTCTGAAAGACATCCTAAAGACGTCTATGATATATCGCAGGGAGCCCGTGCGATCATCTGACGATGGTCTATGAACACATGAAATAAATATAATCCTATTTTCACCGCACGATGCCACCGGCAGCCCTAAGATAATCTGCCGATGTCCCTGCGGGACACTGCCGGGACCCTGCCGTGCACTTTAAGATGATATTTGCTGATAAGACATCGGGGAAACGCCGGTAATGCCTCAGTCACATTTGCGCCGATTTCAGTAAAGATGCCCGGCCGATGGGTATTTTTTACAAAATAGGCAGGCATTTCAGATTGCCGGGCGGGCACCGGGAGATCATCGGCCACAATTGGGCATCTTTAAGACGTCGGCCGGGTCATCGGGAACTTTTAGCTGCCACATAAAAGTTGCCGGCGTTTCCCCGACGTCTTATCAGCAAATATCATCTTAAAGTAGACGGCAGGGTCCCGGCAGTGTCCCGTAAGGACATCGGCAGATTATCTTAGGGCTGCCGGTGGCATCGTGTGGTGAAAATAGGATTATATTTATTTCATGTGTTCATAGACCATCGTCAGATGATCCCACGGGCTCCCTGCGATATATCATAGACGTCTTTAGGATATCCTACAGACGTCTGTCAATGATCTAGACGTCTTTAAGATATCCTACAGACGTCTGTGCCATTCAGTCTTGCACGTGCCGTGCGGTGCCCTTTAATAATGTGACCACAGCTACGGCATCTCTCAGATTGTTGCTTATAAACTCCCCGGCGCCCGGCAGACTGGGAAGTCGGCCGATTGTTACTGCCCGTCCGGCGCCCGGTGCAAATGTGACTGAGGCATAACATTTATGTGGCAGTTAAAAGTTCCCGATGACCCGGCCGACGTCTTAAAGATGTCCAATTGTGGCCGATGATCTCCCGGTGCCCGCACGGCAATCGGAAATGCCTGCCGATTTTGTAAAAAATACCCATCGGCTGGGCATCTTGACTAAAATCGGCGCAAATGTGACTGAGGCATTAGTGGGGCATTGTCCCCCGATGACATCGATCTTTTTATTTAGTTACATAATGATGATAACAAATAATCAGTATATTTCTTGAAATACTCTTATCTATCATTTTGAGTGATATTAAAGACTGAATATAACGCATTGAGTTTTAGATCTAACACCAACTCACAATGTGCTACTACAGAATAATCTTTTTGTTTTGTTGATAGGTATATGTTATATTTAATGTTATTCTCAAAGAAATAGCATATGAGTTATTACTATCTTTCATTTTAATTTGGATTGGACAACATTTACATCTACCTTTTTATGGATATTGAAGACAATTTTACAGATTTCCTTGAGACCCTATATTTCTTATTTACACTGATCGTAATAATTGAACACAAACTTACAATTTATGTGTAGTTAATTGTAAAAGTGAATTTTGCTGTGCTATATTGCATCCAGACACAGACCTTACACTTTTAACCATGCATTGAGATACTCACATATACTCAATCAGCAAAATACGTGTTCGCTATACGTGCAATTTATCGGTTACATTTGCATTATCAAAACCACATTCTCATACTATATATGAAAAATATATCTAAGAATCAAAGAATTGAAATGACCTGGAAAATACAACCATACATTCATTTTAACATTTATAAACATCAATCGTCCTTTATTACGCATATCATATCGCGAGACATAGTGATATCAAGAACCCTTTGTTCATGTGTTGACATAGAGGAATGGCACTATATCTGGTTTATGCCTCATGTGAGACCAAGACAAGTCTAATGGTACATTACGTGAAGTGTATGTGGGGGGAATGTCCTGATGCAGTGCTTGTCAGCTTTGCGGCATTGTTGTTCTGGTGCGCTTTATTAATCAGCGCCATCTTCCTCACCACGACACACCCATTCCTAATTACCACACGCTATGGGACGTCTGCATGCTTTATGTCTTGGTGATAAACAAAGGATTCCGACATTCTTGTATTCCCATACTTTCCGCGCATGAAAAATAAACAATCGTGGTCTTGTTCACATAGGTGAATATGGTAGAAAAGAAGGGAAAGTCTCCTTATGATAAAATAAATTTGTACAACCATTAATTACATGTTATTACTAGCTTGGTAAATGGTTCGTAAACTAGTTTGTTTGTTTGTTTGTTTGTTTGTTTGTTTGTTTGGGGTTTTATACTTTCAACATTACTTCATCATTTCGTGATGAGATCTACTTGTAGCAGATGCAGTGCTGCCTCACTGAACCCCGGTCACAGATTTACACGGACAACGGGTTAACCCTTTAGTGACGGGCCTCAGCTCACGTGTGAAATTGAATCATGAATTCATTCTCGGGACGGCCGGGATCGAATCCACAACCTTTGGATCACCACAGATAAACTGGTGCTAATAAGCTTGCGCTCTAACCAACTGCCACATATATGTGTGGAAATATCACCCAATATAAATGTTACATACAGTAGACCTCAAAGTGGTCTTTGGTAAAGTGATTCGTATCATTTGTAAAAGTCCAGTACAAATCTTTGCTGTTACATTCAGAACGATGGGCTATATTTTCACCAGGTTAATAAATCATACGCATTCTTTATTATATTGTTCAAGTTTTCATTTTTAAATCTCCAAATGCTAAGATGGATATCATAATGCCATCACTTGGTTTTATTTCAAGATTATTGGAGCACAACCAATCATGTTGTATTGTTTATTCTACATATGATTGAAGGGGGCGACTACTGAATACAACCTGTGCTATTATTAACGTTTTGATAATAGATGAGCTAAGCTTGTGGTTATATTGAAAACTAATTAAATATTACATAGCTTTCGCTGCTTGCGGATACACCTTTAGTGAATGGGAAATTATTTAAACAAGTAAAACCAATACATACCTAACTGGAGTATAAAATATTATCATGAAGTGTCATTCCCTCTATAGAAACAATAAGAAATATATCGTTGGTATTAAACCAGTGTGGGAATTTAAAGGTTGGAAAGGGGATAGTCGCGAAAGCATTCGCATGTCATGCGTTACAGGCAAAATAATTTGCGATGAAAGTAGCCAAGCTGAGAAAACACTAAACTAAAAACATGGCGACTGCAAGTTGGTGGAAGAATGGCTCAAATCTCTTGAGGGTCTAACACGTGATATGTTTAGAGTGGCACTCAATGGTGTCATATTCCGGAGTCACGTGTGCACCTTTAGTCTGCCCTGAGTAGTAGTATTTTTCACTTCGAGCGCTTTGACTTTGTGTTGCCAGCAAATTGAGAAGTGTTATGTACACAGATATCAAACGTCACTAATATATGCCCTGTGGGAATTTTGAGGTTTTTTTTTAAGTTTTCGCATAAAAATAGAGAAAATAAAGATTATCCTTTTCATTGTACACTTATGATTTATTTCAAAATTCCCATTCTCCTCAGATGTATCAAATTATCGTTTTTACTTGCTTTTCTTCGAACCAAAGTTGGAAAAGTTGAATTGATACAGACCAACAATAAAGGTCACACAAAGAAAACATCAAACTAAATATAAATTATAACTTACTACAAATCAATTATGTGAGGCTCGTTACACCAAGGTATACCAAGGTTTTCCAAAGAATTCAGGGTCCATATTGTATTACCAGAGTTTTGTGCACTTTTTTCTGTAATCAGGTTATTTTATTTCATTCTCCGCAAGAACTAACTCTATGGATCAAGGCAGATTGAGTATTGCTTGAATGATGTTTTGACTAGCCTCTGATAGTATAAATAAAAGCAGCTGATTATATTGGTGTAATTGATTACTTGTATGATAAATTTGGCAGTTAAGATGAATTGTTGTAACTCAATAACTTAGGAACTAAACTATTGATAAGAACAAGTAAGGTATCACCAGTGTAGAACCCAACATTGAGAATTAAGGCATCTGACGCAATGCAGCTTGAGTAGTATTTGTATGATACAAAGAGTGTGCTCCAAAATGACATAAAGTTTAACAATGAGAACTTTTTGTTTTATATATACATACATACACACACATATATATATCTATATATCTTTTTATATGTTAACTTTGTATTCGACGATCTTTATCTTTGCAGACAACAGCAGACAATGTTTAATGTAACTGTCTTAGTTTTCTTGTGAAAAAAAAAGATATGAACCAAAGTTGAAATGAGAAGAAGCTTAGATTATGCTGCTTTTAACATAAGGGAGCGCGAATATTAAAGACTCAACAGAGAAAAGGCGTCCTGTTTTTATTTCTATATTCCACGTCTCAGTCGTAAGACAGACAACATTTTATGGCAAACACAAAGGCTGGATGTGAATACCATTGTGAGAGAGAAATGTGAGAGGTGCGTTGTGGATGACAGGGGTGGTGATATAGGCAAGGCCTCGGCGACGGCGGGTGACAGGGGGCCGTAGCCTTTGTAGCCAACTTGATCCTGATGGCACCTCAACGTGCAAGCTACATCTCACATGTAATTCACACATCTATCTCAGATAGGATTCACACCTTGCCAAGTACCTCTTTTACAATATACGGCCTGGCTTTGCAGTGTTGTCACCGACAAAAACCTAGTTTTATAACCCAGTTTGATGACACTTGAGGAGAGACGCAGTGTTGCCTAAGTCCATTACAACATGAGGTTAGCAGAACATTAGTCCAGATCCAATTACATTTCTTCAGTTCAATTGAAACTAGATGCACAATGGAATTGTGATGAATATACATGATTGGAAAATGAAAATAATCCACATCAATTTGATTAGGGGATTATGGAAATAAGATTCATATAAGGCAAAGCCCTCGGAGCATTAATTCTTTGTCTTCTCCCAGGAGATGCCACCTGTCATTGTCTTAATATGTCTATGTCAAATACTCATATATATCAAAGTCTAATAGACTACAAAGAGAATATGTGCTTCTTGAATCATGCAGGTCTGTAATAGCTTTTGCTAAATAGGGTGCCAGTTGACACAGGAGGCCTATATGTGGAAGGCATTAGTTATACAAATGAGCCTGTTGCATCTGATGGACTAATAAAGAGCATGGTTTGAGCAGCACAACAAGGATGTCATTTCAGACCATAAAATGGCATATTTGTAGGAAAGGGAGATATCCTTCCAGTCAAAGCTGATTGAATGACATGGATGTTAGAGTGGGTGATGATGAAAGGTCATCATGCCTTAATGCCCAGGATGGAGCAAGCAGTCAACGCCTTCGTCTGTCACTCTACTCTCTCCGCATTTAAGCGTAAGTCTATGGAAGTGGTGCCTTGTTTCTTAGCCGAGAAATGCCTCCTTTTTACATCATATCACCTTTCCCTACATTGCACATACACGAGATGGTGCAATAACAAAAAGCGAACTATTAATGTGTAAATGAATGGATGGATATGTTTATATAGTTTAATTATGATAATATTATAAGACTGTAACCCAACACTGCCAAATGTGTATCCTTGTATCTCCAATGCTACGGACGTCCTCTTAACTTCTTAATGAGATATTTTATCCAATTTTACCATCATGAAGATATTTGACACCTCAGAACATTCATAGCTGTAGCGCATGCGAATAATTTTTCACATTCAAACAAGCACCAATACATCCATTTTGAGAATGCCATGCTAATCCCATAAGTGGATGCTTATAAAATGAAATCAGCATGTTCATCTATGAATATCACTAACAAGTCGCGAACAGAGTCTGGGCTTATTCAATCAGATGATATTGAAATATTTCACAAATGTTTTTTGGGGTGGGAATTTCTTTATTGCATCAAAGGAAATAATCGGATATAAAGATAACGAAGAAATACTGATTGTAGCTTGGGCATTTTACGATTTTCATAGCGATACCTTAATAGACAAGTAATTTGACTGCAAGGTTGGCATTCTTCCACTCCCAGACCCACATCTACATTAATCTTCATATATACATTTGTTATTTCACAACATTTTCCATTCTATAGGCCGAGTTCTAGTTGCCTCCAGTTCTAGTTATATACTTCCTGTTGCAACTTCCTGTTGTTCACTTCCTGTTGGAGTACACTTTCTGTTGCAGTACACTTCCTGTTGTAGCACACTTCCTGTTGTGCATTTCTTGTTTACCATTTCCTGTTATACACTTTCTGGTTTGGACAATTACCTCGGTCGTACTGCATGATCTGCTAGAGAGTTGTTTCTTACTCCAGCTAATGTTCCATGACTGGTTATTAAAAGCCATGGTTTGTGTTATGTGATAATGTAAAGATCTCCAGACAATCTTCGAGAAGGAAAGGGCACTTTGTCCTGCTGCTGAAACTCTCCCTTAGACTATTCAGTTTATTTCAGTATATTATATGCCTATCATATAAAAAAATGTTGTTTCGAAGTTAGTTTAATTCCATGCAGATGTGTGTATTTGCTGTGAAATCATTATCCCTTCAGTTGACAATATCTATCACCTGTTTTCTACATCCTTTCACCGTTTTTTTTGTTATATTTTTGATTAGTTGACTCTCTCCTGGCAATACACAGTACAGACATTC
Organism: Amphiduros pacificus; assembly: GCA_949316495.1. Classification (NCBI taxonomy): domain Eukaryota; kingdom Metazoa; phylum Annelida; class Polychaeta; order Phyllodocida; family Hesionidae; genus Amphiduros; species Amphiduros pacificus. The sequence continues at coordinate 44,420,788 of OX439004.1, forward strand.
TCTGTTTTTTTTTCTCAGCTATTCTGCTCCCTATGTTAAGCACGCTTTCATTGCTACTCCTCGGCTCACGTTATCCCCTTTTTAGCATTTAGTTATCATACATCTCATGCCACTGTATTCTACCTTAGTCTCACAAAATGTGCCGCATCAACGGTCCATAAAGGTAAGGGCCGCTCGGAACACACCTCGTCGCCCTATTAGCAGTGTCCTAATTGTAGCATTGTGGTCTCAGATGCCACCGCCTCACATCATTCTCCCGTCTTTATATTAATGGGAAGAAACGAGCAAGCTCTTCTCACGTTAAGGCGTGTCAAGGGCTTTTTTTTGGGACCTACTCTTTACCAAATATGCCAGTTATATATCAAAGATCGTGACCTCAAATTTGTATAAGTTACCTTTTATTGAAGCTTATTTTATTCAAGTACAAACTGTTTAACCTGTGTATTGGTCTCAGGGGACGAGCTGATCTTCTATAAATAAATATTGAATAAATATTTGTGACTTTTACGCCCAGAAGTGTTCCAGAACGCCATCTATTGTGAGACATGACATCACTTTTGATAGGAATTTCATACCACCAAGACAGCTCTAAAATATAAACACAGAGTAAGCGATATGTTTTATCCATATCTCAAGTTTAGAACATTAAGAACATCTCGATACCTTAACATTATAGAATATGATTCTATTTGTCAACCAAAACATATGTGCTGATTTGAACTGCCTTTAAGAAAATATAATGACATATTGATTTATCCCCGTGATATCACCTTTAAAGATGTTAATTCCTTATAGCGATACAAAAAGTAACGATGTGTGTTTTTCCATATTGATTACAAAGCGGCAAGTACTTGTTGACATTATCTACAATTTTCTTAGAATGAGAGATGCATGACAATCGTGAAATCTGTCAGTCTTCATTAGGTGAGCAGCACATATACACACCATTATGTTTGCTTATCAAGCGTATAGTCAGTAGATAACAAAGCTTTATGTTCATTTCACTTTGGACATCTGAAGTCACATCACACAAGTGACTCTTAGATGTCAAGGATCCACAGAGACCATTGAACCTTTGCTGTACTAAATACGTGATAAATGGTACAGCACAAGTCATAAACACACACCTAGAAATCAAACACCGCCAGAAATAATTATCGGCCAAATTAAGGCGGTGAGGTTAATCTTGGATGAGGCGTGTTAGTATGGGGAACACGATCGCCATGTCCGGGAAAGCCAAATATGAAGAAAACATGGAGGGTCTCAGCGTGACAGCAGGCTTTTGTGAGAAGTTTGGTGTCACCAGAGTCTGGGTGTGGTTGCATATTGATAGGGTGATATAGGGCGCGCTCACCGGAGGTATTGCCACTTGCCCCGGTGGTGTTGTCAAGGCAGGCGGTACACAAGGCGCGGGTTGACCCCCGGAGCCGGCATTGTGTGCGGGTCAGTCCGGCCGAGTGCCCTCTTGTCGCCCTGCCGTGCCCTCATACAGCCGTGTCGGTGTGAGGCATCCCTCAGCAAACGTGGTCAGCCTGCAAATGTCAGGGTCATGCCTCCTAGACAAACTCCATCAAGTCACAGGTGTGATCTAATCCCTGGCATGGGAAAGAGGAAATCGACTCAATCCTAGTTAGATGCCATCTCCTGGCTGGGAGAGGGAGATGCGAGTCAACTGGGGGCAAGCAAGAGCCAATCTCATGGCACGGCGACCAGGAGACGAACCGAATACCAGTGAATATTGCAAACCGAAAGAAACCGAAGCCACCCTCGAGGACACATGCATGCCAACGATTATTTCAAATCAAATAAAAATGTCTTTTTCAATTTTAGTAACTTAGTCTATTTTCAAGGATGTCTTCATAGACTGGAGGCTGAACAACTGCAAGCAACTCACATTTCAACATTATGATATAATGTAATTACCATTTAAGAAAATCTCCCACTATAGGCTCACAATTACAGCAGTAATTATGGTTAACTTAACAAGAAACAAGACACAGGAATGATAAAAACTAACCGAAATCAAATGCTGCAGTGTTCATTTTAATAGCCTCACGGAAGAGAAATTTCCTCAAGTTACACAAAGTCTGAATATAAGGTGTCTGTATGTCCCCTATTATACTTGAATGTAGTTATTTTGCCGACTCAGTTTACTTATGGAGCATTGATAATATACTGACATTACTGCTGTAACCAATATTGAGTAACAGTACGATTCGTGCCAAAGGAATATATGAGTGGTATTATAGACAACATTCAGACAGATAGATGTCTTCCCAAACATATATATGCATTCGGATAATAGTTAATTCTAAGACTTAAGTATATATATTGAAAGTTCATTCCATGAAGAGAAATATATGATTTATAAGTTTCAAATATCAGTTTGACTAAGCGTATGATCTCAAAATGAATGGAAATATTGATGAACACGATAATAGTCAAATTTGTTTTTTTTACTGAGGAAGAAAGCGTATGCAATAAGATTAAAAGTGGTTTACGATTGGATATATTATATAAAACGCGTGCTTCTGCAAAGTTATGAAATTCTGCAGTGTTTCTGCGGTATGTATTATCTGTATGCGATGAGAGCATGCTGTCTTGTTTACAGTATAATCAAGCTTATAACATGCATCATAAATGTCGAGGTAGATGTATGATATTTAGATTAAGTATGGCATTACGATGTCATATATAAAACTAACATCATTTATGACACTAACTTCACATATGACAGTAACTTCATATTTGACACTAACGTCATATATGAAGCTATTGTGTGATGTCTTATAATCATGCAATCTTTGATAAACGCCTTATTGTGCGTTGTGTATTTTACACCTCGTTTTGCAACATTTGATTTACAGCTTTTTTATGCGATTATCAAATCAATATTTGGTAAATGCTTTTTACTTCGTTGTTTAATATTTCAATTATACCTTATTGGGCGATACTTTATTTACACTTAATGGTCTGATATTTGATAAATACCTTCTTGTGCGATATTTCACTTATATCTAATTGTGCGATATTTCATTCTTACCTTATTGTGCGATATTTTGATTTTACCTTATTGTGCGATATTTTGTTTTCACCTTATTGTGCGATATTTTGTTTTCACCTTATTGTGCGATATTTCGTGTAATATTTTTCTTACACCTCATCGTACATGATTCGCATTTTACTGTAGTTAATTTACCCCCTTTTCTCATATATTTGATTTATGCCATTCTATACATGCTCAATGTTGGTCTTTGTTGAGACTAACTTGAAATTTGAAACGCTTTACAATATTGGATTTCCCAATAATAAACTAATAATTGTATGAACTTCTATATTGACTTTTCGTTGTGTATGTCGGAGTCTACCATCAATGATTTAACAGTGAACATTTGACTTTGAAATGTAATCTATTCTATTCTAATTCAATCTGTACTATTCTGATTTAATCTATTCTATTCTAATTCAATCTGTACTATTCTGATTTAATTCATCTTAATCCAATTACTTGAAATCTAATCTAATTTATTCAATCAAATTTATTCAAATCTAATCTATTCTAATATAATTTATTCTAATATGTTCTAATGTAATATATTTATTCTATTCTACATATCTATTTATTCTATTCTATTGTGATCTACTCTATTCTATTTTAACCAAGTCTATTCTTATCCAATATATTCTAATTGAATCTATTCTATTATGTTCTTCTCTATATTATATTATAGATTGTCATAATTATCATATTTATGTTCAAAATTATTATAATCTATTCTATTCTTATATACTCTAGTTTATTCTATTGCAATCTATACTAATCCTTTCTAATCTATTCAAGTCTCTTGTGATCTAATCTAGTGTATACTTATTTATTGTAACATATTCTTATGTAATTTCATTTACTCTAACTGATTTTTATACATTCAAATCTATGTCATCCTACTCTATTCTTATCCAATCTATTTTAATCTTTTCAAATATATTATAGTCAAACCTTATCTTTTAAATCTATTCTTATCTATTATCTAATATATTATAATATGACATGACATGACATGACATGACATGACATGACATGACATGACATGACATGACATGACATGACATGACATGACATGACATGACATGACATGACATGACATGACATAACATAATATAATATAATATAATATAAACCTTATCTTTTATATCTATTCTATTCTATTCTATTCTATTCCAATCTACTTTAATCTACTATTTTCTAATTTAATCTATTCTAATCTTTTCTAGTTTAATCTAATCTATTCAAATCAAATATATTCTATTTTAATATATATATATATGTTTGACTTCTTCGCACGAGTTCAGAACTGTTTAAATTATTTATGTAAGTGTAATAATAAAAATAATAACAATAATAATAATAATAATAATAATAATAATAATAATAATAGTAATAATAACAATAACAATAACAATAACAATAACAATAACAATAATAATAATAATAATAATAATAATAATAATAGACTTCCACCCTGTGACCAATCCCCCTTGGAGGGCCGGTGCGCTCTTTTGCATTGGAGTCACTGCTGACGTCATTAAATATCAACTTCTGGTCTTGATTTACAAAGTTTTTCGGCAAAGTTTTCATTAAGTTCTCATATAGCTAGAAATCTGAAACCTAGTGACCTTATAAAGGAGGGTTGTGGCGTTCTCTTTGTCTTTAAATTATTAAAAAGCGATAATTAATAAAAAAGTTATGACGGTTTTCACGAGTTGAAAAAATAGCCTGCATTTCTTTTCTCCAAAATGCTTTTACGGAACAAATACAAAGTTTTTCAGCAAATATTTCACTGGGTTCCCTTATAGCTATAAATATGAAACCTAGTAACATGATAGAAAAGGTTCTTGGCTTTCTCCTTGTTTTTAAATTATTAAAAAGCAACAATTATTAAAAAAGTTATGAAGGTTTTCCTGAGTTGTAAAAATAGCATGCATATCTTTCTCCAAAATGTTTTTACAGATGAACAGTTTACTGTCCCAAATCTTTAATATTATCAAATATTTTTGCACAAAACCAACAAATGATATAACGTTCCATCATTGTTCTTCTTTCTAACTCTTATTTTTACATGAATTATCTTTATGAAAACTGACCCTGCAGGTTTCATATATTGTCACTGTATTCCATAGAAATGCAAGATGCACAGTTTCTTTCCCCAAATCATGGAAATTATCAAATATTTTTGCACAAAACCATCAAATGTGAATGATATAACATTCCGTCATCATTTATTCTTGCTAGTTATCATTTATGATTGCATTATCTTTGAGAAAACTGACATTTAAGGTGCCCTGCAGATTTCATTTATTGTCACTGTATTCCATAGAAATGTAAGATGAACAGTTTCTTGTCCCAAATCATGAAAATTATTAAATATTTTTGCACAAAACCAACAAATGTAAATAATGTAATGTTCTGTTATCATTCATTCTTGCTAATTATCAGTTTTGATTGCATTCTTTTTGAGAAAACTGACATTTTGGATGCCCTGCATGTTTCATATATTGCCTCTGTTTTGTATTGAAATGTAAGATGCACAGTTTCCTGTCCCAAATCTTTAATATTATCAAATATTTTTGCACAAAACCAACAAATGCGAATGATATAACGTTACATCATTGTTCTTCTTTCTCTAATTTTTACATGCATTATCTTTATGAAAACTGACCCTGCAGGTTTAATATATTGTCACTGTTTTGTATTGAAATGTAAGATGAACAGTTTCTTTTCCCAAATCATGAAAATTATTAAATATTTCTGACCGAAAGCAACAAATATGATTAATATTACATGCCTTTATCATTCATTCTTGCTAATTATCATTTATGATTGCATTATCTTTGAGAAAACTGACATTTTGGGTGCTCTGTAGATTTCATATATTGTCACTGTTTTGTATTAAGATATAGGATGAACAGTTTCCTGTCCCAAATCTTGATAATGTCTTAATATTTTTGCACAAAACCAACAAATATGAATAATATTACGTGCCGTTATCATCCATTCTTGCTAATTATCATTTATGATTGCATTATCTTTGATCAAACTGACATTTTGGGTGCTCTGTAGATTTCATATATTGTCACTGTTTTGTATAGAAATATAAGATGAACAGTTTCCTGCCCCATATCTTGATAATTTTTAAATATTTTTGCACAAAACCAACAAATGTGAATAATATAACAAGCAGCTATCATTCATTGTTGATAAATATCATTTATGATTGCATTATCTTTGAGAAAACTGATATCTTGGATGCCCTGCAGGTTTCATACATTCTTACTGTTTTGTATTGAAATCTGACATGAACAGTTTCCTGCCCCGAATCATGAAAATTATTAAATATTTCTGACCGAAACCAACAAATGTGAATAATATTACATGCCGTTATCATTCATTCTCGCTGATTATCATTTATGATTGCATTATCTTTGAGAAAACTGATATCTTGGATTCCAGTTTTGAACAGAAGCCAATTTGACAGTTTACTCACGATATACAAATAACGATGTTTTACGAACCTCTTGTACAGCTTTATTAGCCATTTATTCATATTCCTTGTAAAATGTAGATGTGTTTTAAAAAAAAGTGAGTTGAAATATGTTAATTATAACAAGTAATGATAGTATGAGATCGGAAGACATTTCTTCCTGCACCACAGCTGACACAGGTAGCCATGTTTACTTTTCAAAACTGGGGCCCATAAAGTAGCACACTGTCCACCAGAAGCACACGCAAACTATTACCTCTGGCCAACCCAGATTAGTATTCATCCGGTCCTACTTTTACTGGCCATGTGCTCAAGAACTGTCAGTGTGTTGTAAATGTGATTGACGTATTAACATCTCTTAATATCAAATATGAAGTTGCCTTGAGATGTATTAGAATTCATTTGTTAACATTTGAACATTTTTTGTTGGTTAGATTAACCAAAAGTATAAAAGATTAAAAGAATTCAAATTGTAAACAAAGCGGCCATCTTTGTTGTGGTTCCGCCTTATCACTACCCCAGGAAATGGCTCCTCCGGTTGAGAAAGTAGTTCCAAGTTTTATTTCTCTTAATATTTGTTTCTTTATGCACACACTTTTGTATTAAGGGTGGAATATATCATAATATACCAATCTGAGTACAATTTAAGAAAAAAAATAAGTAAGACAGACAGTTACATAACAATTGGTGGATGTGGTGAGCCAGCACAAAAAGGCACCTTGTACAGAGGTGATAGGTTCACCATGTCGCTCTCTGGTGGAGTTTGATAAAGTAGGTCAACTGAAGTGGATTAGTGCTATAAATCTTATTTTATTTTCTGGCCTTTGACTGAAAAATAAATGCATTGAAGTCCTTTGTTATTGTTTAAAAACAAATAATACGAGATAAAAACCCTTTTGGGGGACATTTTAGCATTGAGGTCAAAGGTCATGACACAGATGTGGCACATACAGCTCTCACTCGAGAATGAAGCAAGCCAGGTCAGGGTCCACCACGCTACTCACTCCTGGATTAGCATTCTTTGTTTTTTTCCAACTCTATTGATGTGCTTTTTCACAACCTCCCCTACATATTCCCCATCCCACCCCCAGAAGTGAGCATTGGCCTTTAACACAGATCTGACAGTTGCTATATTGCCGGGATTTTTTGAAAACGGAAGTAGGTCAATGTTACGTCATACACAGAAGAGCACCGAACGTATTGTGCAGTTACGTCACAGGGTGTTCTATAGCGCTATTTCAAACCGGGTCTGCTCATGGCGCTTATTTACATAGTGTTCTTTAAAATAATTGAGTTTTTAGATGTTTTTTAATCCAATTAATGGTTTTGCAGTTTTTTATTTTTAGGGGCAGGGTATTCCAGTTTCTGGGCGCATACGCCGCAAAAGACCGGTCCCCATATGATTTAGAATTTGTCTTTGGTATTATATATTCATTATTCTCATTAGACCTTAGATTTTTATCCATTTATTTCGGGGTTGATAAATCATATAAATATTTTGGGGCATGGCCATTTTGTATCTTCCACGTTAATAGGGCCACCTTGAAATCTTTTCTGGCCTCAACAGGCAGCCAATGCAGTTCCATCAGTGTTTTAGTAATATGATCTCTTTTCTTCAATCTGCCTACTACCCTGGCTGCAGCATTCTGCAATCTCTGCAGTTTAACCAGTACACACTTAGGCATTCCAGCTAGTAGCGAATTACAGTAGTCCAGAGTGAAAGTTATAAAGGCATGTGCCAGCATTTTTGCCGTTTTCTCATCCAAACATTTTCTGACATGCACTAGGTTTTTTACATGAAAATATCCATTTTTACAGATTTTTTTTATCTGCTTCATTGTTAGCTCTTGATCTAAGATCACCCCTAGATCTTTTACGTGACCAGAACTCTGATTTTTTATGGAATAATACTGTTTTTTAAATTAAAAGTTTTTCCACAGATCAGCATTTCAGATTTGCCATCATTTTTTTTCATTTTATTATTAAGTAGGAATTCTTTTATTTTACTAATGCATTCCTCCATTTCTTTTGTAGAGTTAGTCATTTCTTTTTCAGACCTTGGGTCCAGAGTGATGTATAGCTGTGTATAATCTGCATAGACATGATGTTTAAGACCATATGGTTAAATGACATCAGCCAAGGGTTCCATATAGGTTGTAAACAGGATGGGACCCAGAACAGATCCCTGTGGGACTCCATAATCAATGTTCATATTTTTAGATCTTTACCCTCAAAAGTTACACATTGTTTACGATTAGATAGGTATGACTTAAACCACCTTAGCGCAATTCCTCCAATTTAATAGAATACCATGGTCAATAGTGTCAAAGGCCGCAGGGAGGTCTAACAATATTAGCATTACTACGTTTTTTTTGTCAATATCCATTAATATATCATTCTGAACTTTTAATAATGCAGTCTCTGTGCTATGAAATTCCTTGTATGCTGACTGGAACATGCTCTGAATGTTATTTTTCACTAGATGCCTAACAAATTGTTTGGCCACTGCCCTTTCAATCAGTTTAGACAGGTACGCCAAGTTAGATACAGGTCTATAATTTTTCTTAAGAAGTTCCAGCCCTAATTTTTTAATTGGCCGTCTAATTATTGCCATTTTCAGTTGGTCCGGCATTTTACCTAGTGTAATTGATTTATTTATAATTTCTGTAATAAATGGTATTAGGTGTATCATACACTCAGCAAGAAGCCACGTGGGAATCGGATTTAATTCACTTCCTTGCTGCTTCTTTTAGTAATTTTCCGACATCTGCTAAACTTAATTCATTTAGTTCATTTAGTTTAGTTTCATATTTCGGTACCTCTGCCATCTGATTAGGATTATTGCTTATCATGTCCATTTCACATCTCAATTTTGCAATATTTTCAAGAATTAAAAAAATAAATTCTGCTGTTAATTCTTTTTTATTTTCATTTTTCGGGAATGGGGTGTCCTCTTTTGTATGTAGAAATCCGTTTAATACTTTAAACAGTTTCTTGGGATCTGATTTATTTGAATTTATTTTTTCCGATAGGTACTCACATCTGGCATTTTTTATGAGATTATTGTATTTATTTCGTTGTATTTGGAACTGTATTTTATCAGACTGAAGTCCCGTTTTATTGTGTTTTCTTTCTAATTTTCTCTTTTTTCTTTTTTCAGCATGTAAATCATCCGACAGCCAAGGAGCCGGTTTCCTTATGTTTATGATCTTCTTAACTTCTGGCGCATGTTTATTTAGAACATTGGTTAATTTATTGTATTCGTTGTTGAGATAAGTAAATGGCATTCTGACTAATCTTTTGTGAGTTTTCACTCTAAGAAAATGGTGTCGATTGACACCAGGAGGTGTGTGCATCTTGGTTCTGATATTATTCTTGAGAACAGCAACATATGCCAGCAAGGCGAAGGTCGTTTCCTCAACGGAGACTTGGTTTGTAGGGCTTGTATTTAGCACAGAACTATTCATATCGACAAGCTTTTATCTGACCTTATATAAATGAAATATAGCTGGAAAAGTTTGCAATACAAACAAAGTATACAACGTGACAGCCTCTTAAGGCATGAGACTTCAATATAGATGCCTTGTTCTGGAATATTTTAGACGTACCTTAGCACGTGAAAGACAAATATAATTAAGATTGTGTGCACATAAAATATAAGTAATTAAAGTAATTTGAGTATAGGTCAGAATGATAACATAAAGGTGTCCCTTATCATAACCTGATCATAATTTTGTTCGTAAATTGACTTGTTTACAATTCTGGCAAAATCTTGTTAAACATATTAAACGTCATCAGTTGTGTTGTAGGCTCCAAAAATGGATATTATCTGTAACATTATACAGCGTGGCCACAGTGTGGAATTCTTCGTTTCTTGTTTTTTATTTTGTAAAAATGAGGACTGACATTATTTCGAAATGTTGTACATAAACAAATCAAAAGTGTTTGAGGTCCCCCCATTTTGTTTAAAGAGTATATTGAATTACACTTCATGTGGTATGCACAATTCCACTCCATGATCCATAATATATGCGCACTTTTAGAAATGGAGAAGGTTTTTTTATATTGGAATATAAGGTACCTATTGTGCTCTCCATCTCTCCACCCTGACCACACACCACATTGAGGGCAGCCAGAAATGTGATGAACTTGCTCCATTGGCTCTTGTCCATAGAATCACCAACTTTCACGCCATATTGCCTTCAAATACAACCCCATCAACATCGCATCTCCTTTACAAGTGTGTTATTTTCACGATACAACATGGCCTATTACTTCCAATATGAACTTGTTTAGAAGTGGAGGAGACTGTTATACAGATGAAAGAAAACTGGCCTCAACAAGGTATAAACTGAGTTCTTTTTCCGTATAAGACGCACTTTGAACATTATAAAGGACGCTTTCGGTGTGTTGATTATCTCTAATAAACTTTGTTATTTTGGTTCTGACTTTAAATATCTCAATCAGGTTAAGGGGGTCACGTGAAAGGTGATTAATTCAAGATGACACTCACAGTGTGTCCCTTAGTAAATGCAGCTCAAAGGAGGAAACAATGCTGCTACATCAATTATTGACTGTGAGACCTTACAGGAACCTTCTAATCAAATAATCCAGCATTAAATAAGAGTAAGATCAAAAGGTCCTTACACAACCTAAGCCCCCTCTGTCACCACAGTCGCACAATTTATGCAGATGCGATTTCATCAGGAGCATCAAGATGGCTTTTGTCAGGGCCTAGGCGGCCTATAGTGGGATTAAGATTTGTCTCTGCTCTTTGACTTACTCTGTTTGAAGATGAACACCAGTAGAGTCTACATACTGGCATGCTCTCGAAGCAGATGACCTGGCCTTTACACGAAGTATGGTCATCATCTTTGTTTGGAGAGTGACTGTTTACTAAAAGCACTGATTGGTTGACAACTGCAGAAGTTTACAACCGTAAATGTTGGGTCTATAACAAGACAACTTTTTAGTCATTAAACCAAAGCGTGTTTGGGATCTGCACGAAATAAGTGGATTTGGCGAAAGCTGCGTGGAGCGACCTCTAGTGGATGTCAGCTGTGTACAGCAGGGGAGTTGTGAGGGTCTGTGGTTTGTCCATTGGTCTTGATTAGGCACTTGAACACTGAGACACAACACATGTAGGTGATTGTAGCCTGCCATCTAGCCTCACCAAACACAGATTGTACCTACCAAATTGGGCCTGTAAGGCCCGCTGCTGTCGCCGGGATTGCCTGCCGATAGAATGATCGATTCAGGTCATAGGATGGCAGGTTGTTTGGAGAGACAGGGGGGTAGTGGAAGGGTTGAGGGGTGACCACCCAGACTGCCCCCTCACATGAGTTGTTAGATTCAAGTAGAGTGCTCACAAACACAGCTATGATTGGTGATCAGTTGGTGTAGATCAATGGTCACCCCGAGGCCAAGCCTGGGTACTGAGGCTCGACGTGGACAACCCAGGGCGTGATCCCTCGGGGACTCTCCCAACAACTCCTCCAAACTCTCACACACTGATAATTTTACGCTGTTCACTGCTCACCAGATGAAAGAGTGTGTAGCTGACGGCTGATGAAATTTCACAGACTCTTGGTGCTATTTCCTGCCAATTTCCGAGTATGGGGAATTATAGACAGGCATAACTGTGCTCAGAGACCGCTGACCCTTAGTGACACTCTACCTCGCCGTCCTTCCCCCCAAAGCCTCAGCGCCAATCAACCGCCCTCCCTATTTGATTAATGCATTTCTAAGACGTACAGGGATGTGCATTAAAACACTCCGGTCGCTTTTAAAACATCTCTTGCTCTCGGGCTGTTTTCGTTCTCACGACATGCGAGAATTCTTGCAAAAAAAAGTAACACTGCTTCAAATTTCTATTCAGCTCTTGGACAACATTGGAAGAATTAGCAGTTGAGAAGGTCATAAATCTGCAGCGGGAAGGAATTTGGGCGGGTTTGCTGGATGGGTTGTGAAGGCAGGCAGAACAGAAGCAGGGCCCAGTATAGGCCCCGGGAGAACTCCCAACTCCGATCTAGATGCACATAACGATGCTATGATATACTCAAAATCGAATGAAGTGTCTCCGAGGAATGGTGGTTGAGCTTAGTGGTGAACGTGATGTCATCGCCTTGCTGGCATGTAATGTGAAGTTGTAATGATATTAATACCAGGTAAATCCAGGCTGATATTTAGGGAACTGAAGGATGTGCAAGTGGGCAGGTCGGCACTAGATTGTAGGCACACCTCCTTATTGGGAGTCGGTCTCGCTATGGTAATGCGTGCCACCTGATAGCCTCCCCGCCAGACGCCCAGAACGCCCGGCAGACGAGGGGCTGCTGCTGCACTGCCGACATCTGCGCCAGTAGGTGAGCAAACCTCCATGTGAGAACACGCGGGAAGTCTCCCTATAAAGACTAACAAAAGTGCGGCAGCATTTGACTGGGGGAGACCACAGGAATACACAAGTGTTATGCTTCCAACTCAGTTCTGAGGTCTGAGGTCTTAAATATTCAAGCACACCTGATCACACCGAAGATGGCGAAAGCATGTCACCTATAATATAGGGAACCAGAATACTGACTTTAATGACTGCACTATCCTTGAAGTGCAGGCATATTCCTCTGATTGGATAAGCCATCCAGATGCAATACCTTCACTTGATGGCGAGGCGAGTGGGACTTCTACCAACGTCCCTTCACTTCTTTAGTGTCAATTACACGCCTATTTAACACATAAATGGCTTGCCTGTTGGCACAGAAGATAGCCGAGAAAGCAAAAAGGACATTACTGACTCAAATGCTAAAATAATTTAGGCACGGATACTGAAATGCTAAGAGAGTAAGGTAAGGAGTTACACACACACATATATAGTCTAATTACATAAATTGAGAACCCAATATTTTGGGTATTGCAATAATTAAACAAATACAATTATAATCTCATTTAACTGCTAAGTCGTCCATGTCCTTGTTTCTCTTACCTGTTTTCGTTTTTGTCGATGTCATATAAATGAGGTAAGCATATTATCAACGCCAATCCTGGATCTGGATAATGACACTAATGAAGTATCACCTGGTGGTGTCAGATAATGATGATGTTGATAATGTATATCTGAAGAAGAACTCTGGAACATGTACGTTGACTTATTGGCTGTTTTGATCATTCATTGTGTAGAGAGGCAGGTATATATTGGTAAAAGACTTTATGCATCAGTCATCAGCACAGAAGTACTTAGATGTTCATCTCATCATAATAAGATGTCCTTCCCATAGTGCGAGACTCATTAAGTCGCCTAAGGAACTATCTATGAGGCACACGTAAAGACCATTAATGTTATTCTTGGTGGTCACATTCAGTTTTAGATATTTTACCTTAACTTAGTCTTAGTTAAACAGATATTAAATGTTTATTTAAGGCGACGTGTATCAGAGTGGCAATGATTGAAAACACTGGGTTGCTCATTGGCAGGTATGATTGACACCTCACAGTTTTCTCGTATCTGTGAGACAATCTGCAGTGAGCAAAATCTAATGTAAGGTTTGATGGATTGATTGATGGTCTTGACAAATACATATTTAGTAAACTACATTAAAGCACGTTGAAGGTAAACTGTTATTTCTCAGATGTGTGATATGCACAAGATTTGTTATCAGTTTGAGAACTGGGCGCGATGATCTATAACAAGTCCGAGGCAACATCGATTTTGGAGTGTTTTGCTTTTTCACTTTGAGCCAATGCGTCCCAGCTATCAAAACACGCTTTCTGCGTTGGATGAACTATGAAGAAAGAAAAATACCCCCACTTTATAGATCTAGATGCATAAAGTGGATAACCATTAAAGAAATGTGGTTTGCCCACTTTGGGAGGACAGATAGAGACACAAACGTGGAAGGTTAGAATCCTCAGCATCTGGCCATCAGCCCGCCCTGCCAATCCACTCTAAGCTCAGACTTTACAGAAAGTCTGCCAATAGAGATTCAGGCCCTATCCATCGTGCCACCACACTAGGCTACTTTGCTATCATTTCTCTCTCCAACAAATTGCGGTTTGTCTTACCTATCTGCGGGAGCTTGCCACTATAAATCAGGGGCACTTGCCAACAAGTCTTCATGAAAAGCGCATTGATCAATTAGTTTAGGAAATTGATGGTTATTACAAAAAGTAGGATCACAAATGGAGGTTGAAGGGAAGCAGAGATGACCAGTGCTGTGAATGGCACAGAGAGGCGTAATGGCGCACCATCAATCACGCCCAAAGCCGCTTGACTAATGTGTCATAATTCCATAACAAATACTACCAGCCGGCATGAATGCTTGATGGAGTCGGAGCTGCTGCCACCTGACGGCCGTCTCTGAGAAATCTCGCTGTTTTCTTTGTATCATCCCACTCTCATGTAATCTGAAATTAAATATAACACGTGTTTTTATGTGCTGAATTTAATTTGCCATTTCCGTAGATTTGTCTATCTTATAGACAAGTTTACATATCATTCACATAGATTTATTAAGTTCAGTTTAACTCATTCATTATAAAATAACTTCATCAGGAAACTGCATAATTTAGCCTTGCAGGGAAAACACCACTAAATCAGTGCCGAGGAAAGATAAACATGTTGACGCACACCTCTATATGCCTGGTCACAAAACTGCGCCGAGATTTATGCTGCAAGAACGCCACATCCCCCTCTGATATTTGAGTTATGAAATTAGGAAGAATGTGTTAGACCGGGTAACCATCTTAGAAAGTGTACACTGATAGCTCCCCCCCAGATAATTGCCTGGGCGTTGATGGGCTGGAGTCAGGCCGGGCTTCTGTGCCTGAGGCATGGTGATGAGCCAAAGTCCCGCTTCGGACAATGCCTATCTCCAGATGCATAATATCGGCTGCCTTCCATATAGTGAACATGATACTCTGAGCCTTATTAGCGCATGTATGTCCTTCCTGTGTTGGGTAATTATATCAATATTGAATGTGTATACACTGTGAAATCGATTGAAAACTCAGAGTAAAACCTTTCAGGTGATTCCGGGAAGGGCTTTCCTATTTTGTAATTGAGTTGTCATATTACATACTCCATGTACGGATTGTAGTTATATCCGCCTTTACCTTAATTATTAGGGAAAAAAACATTTAAGTAATTTTGTTTTATCAATGATAAAGGAAAAGAATTCCCTTTAGATATATTAAACTCATATTTTTGGCAAGTTTTTGCAATTTGTTTATATAGAAGTACAGCATACTATATCATATTCCACTAAAAACCGTGCCCATTAGATATACGTTTCTCAAAGATATTATTAACAAAATGAAATAAAAACGTGTCTTCTTCTCCAAAGGTGCATCACATTTCAAACGCGGTTTGCTGGCATTCTACTGTGACGTCATTAAAAGAAACTTGTAATATTAAAAGCAATATCAGATTTCATTAAGGAATAAAAGCCTTGGACCTCCATTAATGTTATCTATTTGCTGCAATGTAATAAAATAAATACAGAAAATTAATACCATTATCTCATCCATTAATCTGGATCTGGCCAAAATAATCGAATATCGAATTTCCGAGTTCGAAATTCTGAAAATGAAATGAATCACCTTTTTTCAGAATTATTTTTACATTGATTCTCCAGAACCATCATGAATGTCTCCATGTAATGATTTAATATAAACATATAGGTGTTAAACAATTTAGAGGAAGGAAAAGGATGATTAACCAGTTGATGACCAGTTGGGTAACATATCAATTGAATACACCGGGATCACCTGTCACTGAATGATGTCTCAGGGACATTTCCTATCGAGGCAAGTTGTGTATATCTGAGTACTAAGGATTGTTAATTCATGTTGTCACACATAGCCCGCTGGCTGGAATCATTAGTAAACCAACACTAAACTGCCGTGAGTGCCATAGGACTTTACTGTTGCTTGTCACCAAACAAATCAATAAGAGCAAGGTCATCCAGTCTTTCCGTCCCTGCTTATTAACTTCATACCTCAGATGAACGACGACAGCCAGAGACTGTCGTGACTCATATTACGCCCGGACAGTCACTTCTCAAATTCTACATTTATTATGCACATCAAATCTTGAAGGCTTCATAAAGATTGATAATTTGGAATTGTCCTTGTTTTCCAATGTGATGGGATGTTAATATGAACTGCGTTACCCTCTGTCCTTGTTACCGAATATGATGTTAGGATGACCTGCGTTGCCCCCTGTCCTAGTTACCGAATGTGATGTTAGGATGACCTGCGTTTCCCCCTATCTTAGTTACCGAATGTGATGTTAGGATGACCTGCGTTGCCGTCTGTCCTAGTTACCGAATGTGATGTTAGGATGACCTGCGTTGCCCCCCTGTCCTTGTTATCAAATGTGATGTTAGGATGACATGTGTGATTGAGTGATGACCTGTATTTTTGCTATTATTAACGATCTTTGGGCATAATTTAGCCTTTATCAGTTCAGATCCAACACCGTGGCTCAATACCCAAATCTTTACTATATAAAACTTGAGATCTTTCCTTGCATTATCACAAAGGTAACACACACCTTTGAAAATCTGGAGGAGCAGTGGTGAGGTGGGAAACATCTCCTTGGTAGATATCTATCTCTATCATGCAGCGTGACCAGAGTGATTACCCCAAGCACGGGAGCCAGCAAGCAGAGTCCGCCCACACGATGACGTCTTATGTCCCCTCACCTGATGAGATTACAATTAGGACAGTGCACGAAAATGATCTGGTGATCGTCTCTGCTGTCTATTTGTCTAATAATTCCTCATATCTGAAGGAGGTGGTCTATTTGCCTGTCCCTCACACAAAATTGGATAATGATCTGTTTTGTCCATTTGTCCCTCACTCAGTATGATGATGATCTGCACTGTCCATTTGTCCCTCACTCAATATAATGATGATCTGCATTGTCCATTTGTCCCTCACTCAATATGGTGGTGATCTGAACTGTCCATCTGTCCCTCACTCAATATGGCGGTGGTCTGTTTTGTCCATCTGTCCCTCACTCAATATAATGATGATCTGCATTGTCCATTTGTCCCTCACTCAATATAATGATGATCTGTACTGTCCATCTGTCCCTCACTCAATATGATGATGATCCGCACTGTCCATTTGTCCCTCACTCAATATAATGATGATATGCACTGTCCATTTGTCCCTCACTCAATATAATGATGATCTGTACTGTCCATCTGTCCCTCACTCAATATGATGATGATCCGCACTGTCCATTTGTCCCTCACTCAATATAATGATGATATGCACTGTCCATTTGTCCCTCACTCAATATAATGATGATCTGCATTGTCCATTTGTCCCTCACTCAATATAATGATGATCTGCACTGTCCATCTGTCCCTCACTCAATATGATGATGATCTGCACTGTCCATTTGTCCCTCACTCAATATGATGGTGATCTGCACTGTCCATCTGTCCCTCACTCAATATGATGATGATCTGCACTGTCCATCTGTCCCTCACTCAATATGATGATGATCTGCACTGTCCATTTGTCCCTCACTCAATATAATGATGATCTGCACTATCCATCTCTGTATATGCTGAGATGAGTTGCACTGTTGAGGTGAACTATATTGCTCACCTGTCTATCACCCAATTGTTTCTCAAATCCACATATTTTCTTTCAGTCCTTTCTTTTGTGAGGTACAAAGAATTCAAGCCATTGTAACCAGACATCGTTTTCAGCACAAAGGAATATCATTATAGTTATACCCATTTTGAGATTGCCTATCTCTTTAATCTCTCTATGTAAGCTATGCACAACAATGACCCAACCACTATACCTATACTTTCCATTCATCGCTCACTTCATATAATCCAGTCAGGCTAACAAATCACCAAGAGCATTTTATATTGAGTACGTTAATGAATGAAGTATTATTGTATAGATCTATAATAGAGGACTGTGAATGCTAAGTGTAAACTCATCAGCTCAGGTGTGAGTTTACTTTGTCACACACAGGCCAACCACCATAAAGATCATTCCCTATCATTAACTCCATGGTTTCTCATATGCATGTATTCCCAAGAGTACAACAAATCGACAACTGCTGATCACTTTATATCTTATGCTAGGTCTTAACACATGTGTATGGATTCTAATCAGATAAGAGGAGGAAACAATAGAAAGTTAACAACAACTGCATGTCTCCGTGCCTTTTTGTATAAATTGACAACCGCTTATGTGTTATATACTGAAATAAGAGCATGATTATTGATATATCAACTAAGCTTTTATGGCATTTTAGATGTCTCTGTATATGCATTCTTACCAGATAAGTGCAGGAAATAATAGAAAGTAAATAGCGACTGCACCTTACATCTCCAAGAATATTGACATTATCTGGAGTCTTTTATCTCGACAAATGGAGAGAATAATCTAAGACACAGAAGAACAGATACCTCGCAAAAGTAGGCCAATTGACAGAGACAAAGTATATATGCAATGTGTGGGGGTCACAGAGGAAGACGCAGGCCAGACAGACACCCTCAGTACACACCAACGTCTAACATATCGGCCACAGACATCTTGACCTTTCTCAAATAGATGAACAATTAAGGGTAGATGGTCAAACATTTTGTTAAATCCTATAAGGTTGTTGATTAAAATCAGTGGAAATACAAAATTATGAATATCGATGCCAAAAGATAAAACATATAGTGGTGGAAAATGATTAAAGCGGTTCATAACTGGGAAAATTACCCAGAATGCATAATATCTTTATATGTATTCCGCACACTGCCATTCAGATGTTAACATCAATGTGCGCGGGTCCTGAAGATGTGGAGCATATTGGGCGCATATTAGATAAGAGAAATGCCAATTGCCCGGCGTCAGACAAATCACTGCAGGAAGCGCATTGATCTGAAAACCATAACACCCAGCAAAGTAGATCCTTTGTCTCGAGTATCGATGCACCCAGATACTTGATAGACTGAAATGCGCAGCACAAATTTGCAACTTCTTTCTATTTCAAATTCCAATATGATGTTAACTACTTTTAATGATTTTTGTCCATATTTGTATTTTTGATTTTAGAATTTTCTGCGGGAGCAAATGAGAAATACAAATGTATAACTGCGCAGAACAGAACAAAATGTGAATCTTGAGTAGGACACAAATCTGCGGGAGCATTGTATATTTGCCCTTAGTAAATAAACTGTGTGCATTTATTATGAGGCAAAATTAAAGAATCATAGATCGAGCCTGATGATCAATTCTGCAGTGCTAGGTGCAGTTCTGAAACACTGATGGTAATTACATGGCTGTGTGCCATGCACGGCTGGCTCAAAGCAGGAAGGAATGCTTACATTTAGTATTATATCACAAGGCGTAAGATGGCCCAAAGGCCCCAAGCTTCATGACCCAAAGCCTGATGGTTCCAGGTTTGATGACCTAAGGCTTAATGGTCTCAGGCTTGATGGTTCCAGACATGATGACTCAAAGCTTGATGGTTCCAGGCTTGATGACGCAAGGCTTGATGTTTCCAGGCTTGATGAATCAATGCTTAATGGTTCCAGGCTTGACGACTCAAGGCTAGATGGTCTCAGGCTTGATGGTTCCAGGTTTTATGACCTAAGGCTTGATGATCGCAGGCTTGACGACTCAAAGCTTGATTGTTCCAGGCTTGATGACTCAAGGCTTGATGGTTCCAGGCTTGATGATCCCAGGCTTTATGGTCCCAGTCTTGATGGCCCGATTCTGATGGTCTCAGGCTTGATGGCGCAATTCTGATGGTCTCAGGCTTGATGGTCCCAGTCTTGATGGCCCAATTCTGGTAATCCCAGGCTTGGTGGTCCAATTCTGATGGTCTCAGGCTTGATGACTGAAGGGTTGATGGCCCAATTCTAATGGTCTTAGGCTTGATGGGCCCAGGCTTGATGACTCAAGGCTTGATGGTCCCAGGCCTGATGACCCAAGGCTTGATCGCTCAAGGCCTGATGACCCAAGACTTGGTGGTGTGAGTTTTGTCTGTGAGTTATGTCCATGCTTACTGGATGGTCTATAACTCACACAGATCATTTTCTCCATCATATTCACGTTATTGGTCTTATTGCATCTGAGGCTGAGACCTGACAAATGCAGTTAGTATGCAGGGCCTGGCTTGCAGGGCTGTATTGCTGAGCGCAGCCACATTTGGGGCGAGAATTTGTCATCTCAGACCCCGTTATCAGCGCTCGTGGCTTCCCGTGTCTAACTCCGCGTAATCTTTATTTCACAGTGTGTAATCTTTATAATGTCAGCTGCTGTAAGGTGTTGTCAAAGTACTCCTCTGCCACCGGAATATAAAAGTCCCACCTTCTTAACCTCTAGCGTGTACAATTTGCATGTATTCTCTAAGGTACAAAACATATCTACCCAATATGAGCTCGCTCCCATATTTGTTTATACAATGTTTAAAATATTCTTGATCTGTCCATGAATCATACAAGGAGCCATCACACAAACCATGCAGCGATACGGACTCGTGAATACGTCTTTAACTGATACCAAAATGCGTTCATAAAATATACACACACTCACACACACACATACATGTATATATATATATATATATATATATATATATATATATATATATATATATATATATATATATATATATTTATATATACATATATGTGTGTGTGTGTGTATATATATATATATATTATTAGGCTAAACCGAGAATTGTTTTTTATTTGAAGAAGCAGTTCGTATGATGGCTGCAGGAGAGGGTGAAATCCTGTTTACTATAACATGACATCACAAATCAGATTATCGCGCTGGAGAAGCACCAAACTGTTATGTGACCTGACTCCCGAGCAGGTGCACCCATCAATACTGCAGCGCCACCTGTGAGAGGAATATATAGGATCATCATGTCTGTCCTTCACATATTTAAAGGACAGGCTAAAAGGGGAAGGGGCGATTGGCTTGCAAGACGATGTGGACACGTGTAAATATGTTAGACAAGGAAGCAGGTAGGAGGATTAATTGGTTTGTTTTGGTCTGAGCTCAAAGCAGCAGTTAGGAAAAAAGTGATTTAGTCTGTGATCCAATATCATAGCAGCCAGTCGGGGCTTGCGAGAGCCTTAGAAAAAAGGTAATTAAATTTATCTCGAAACATGGGCCAAATGTATGTTGATAGGTATAATATATAACACTCTACACGTAATAGGATGAGGAATCACCAACATAGATTTATGATTTCATTTAAATATGTGTATCATATCAATGCTATGCCACGAACAACAAGGACACGAATATATATTTTTATACATATGGGTATATCATCTATATATATATATATATATATATATATATATATATATATATATATATATATATATATATATATATATATATATATATATATATATATATATATCATGGCTTAAATCTGGGTGACGTATAGCTCTAACAATAGACGATCAATAGGGAATAGCTACGATAGATATTGGGCATTTATTTCAGCTTGGTTTACTCTTGAGGGAAATACAGAAATGCCCTAAATCTTAGTGAGCTGTATGATATAAAAGGGCAATGGCCACGCGCATGTATGGATAGATGAAGATATAGATAAAGCTAGGCCTGTGTATAGTAAAGGGAGATAGAGATAGATGCTGGATAAACATGACAGTCTGAATACATGGAAGTGTGAAGGAGAACACAGGGAATACAGGATGTAAACACGGGACAAGTTTTATTGGAGACAGCTTGGCGTGTGGAATGTGGGGTTGAGTGAGTGTGGGGGATAAGGGGTTGGGGATGTGAGGGTGAGTGGGTGTGGGTGGGTGTGGGTGGATGTGGGGGAGATGGCGGAGATGAAGGAGGGGGAGGTGCATGATTCCCAGAGAGCTTACACAATAGCTGCATGACAAGTGAACGGCCACAGCACCGTTGGACTAATGCTGCACCATAATCAATTAATAATACATCCCTTTATTGGCTGTATTCTGGAAATATTTTGGCAGTCAGTGCAAGGAAGAAGCCAAGATGAGGTTGAAATAAACAGGTATGAGAGGCACACCTTCATCTAATGAGCAAGCCATTTTCCCGCAAAGGTTGGCATAAACAGGACAACGAGGGAAACACTGGTACAGCCCACAGACCACAGTGTGAGACTATGAGAGGCGAAAAAAGGATTAACACAGAGGAATGAGAAGGTAGGAAATTGGAGAGGGAGAGAATTTACAGTTAAGTGTGATCTATAGAAAACGCTGGCCCATGCTCAGTGTGCCAACGAGATCCCATAAAGATTCTTGACCGCGAGATTTTAGCGAGAGGACACGATCTTATACGAGATCAGGAAGGCTTTGGTGTAGACTCCATTCGATAATATACTGTTGTGTAGCTGATGGAACATTTGGTCGAAATTGACTGCGATAAATCTGTTGATGTCATTTATCATTGCAGAATATGGTTAGATAAGATAACATCGTTCGCATATTATATTTACTCATCCATTAGTCAAAATATACGTATGAAGGACCACATCAAAGTTATTTGGGTGACATCTTCTCGTATTCTTTCAAATAAAGCTTTATAACAGACATTTTGGATTTCTAAGCCAGAGATTTCCAATTTTTCACTTGTTTCACTTAAATGGCATGTGCCACGTGAGACCTGTCTATTTTCATGACCACCGTATCCATTTCCACGCCCTACTTCATAACCTTCTAATTACCACAACTTGACTGTTATTTCACGATCATGTATGTAACCATTTGACGACCTGTAATGTGAAAACAGATTGTATGCCAAATGTAGCTGGTCAATGATGTATTGGATACAGTTACATCTCTGAGTGTCACTCTTCTCCAATGGAGATAGAAATCCATATAGGAAACTGTGAAGGTCAAAGTGGTACATAAGTGTTTAAAGGGCAGCAGGCAAACATCACTTGTAAAATAATTATGAATTCATGCCGCATTGTATTTTTCATACAATGGACCAAAGAGTTTTACCGACAAAAATAAGAAATTGGAAATATTTTTCATCGGTACTATTGCAAACCAAGTATCCCCAATCAATATTAACAATAAAGACAGTATCGCAATGCAAATTCGGGATATTCTTTTTAGAAGTCTGTATTCTCTTGTGGCATAATACTCAATGAAACATTCATTGATGTCTTCACCATCGTCTTGAACACTGAATATTTCAGATTTCATAATTGGGTTAAGATTAATGGTCGTTTTAAAGTTAGCCTGATTTATGAATGTATGGATAATGGATTAACCTCTGACATTCCAGGAAGTCTTAATTAATTTCTGCTGCTCACCTTAATGCGGCATTTACGAAGTTGGGACAAAGCCTTTTAAGAGTGATTTTCTCCATAGAGCCTTTATAAATGCTGCAATCCATAACAATTAACAAGAATCCTTCTCTGACATTTACACATAACTAGAGTCTCACGAGAACTCACCTCCAAATATGGATGTCACATTGAGTATGGATGTGGACGAGCTACACTAGAACCCATACAGGTACATTAAACTTTGCACCAATCTCAAATGATAATATACTTCAAGTGACATTTTGGGCAGCCACTAAAATGCTACTCTTATAATAGTGTTACCGCACTCAGTCTCAATCAATGTGTGTTTCCCTTCCAGGGCTTGGCAGATAGGAATCACTGAATATGTGTGTTTATATCATTCTATATTCTTATTATCCTGCTCAAGAAAACCCTATATTGGGTTGATCTTTGCTCAGAACATGGAGAAAACTACTAAATGTTCTTTGCAAACATACTATTGTTTCTCTTTACAACACAAACCACATATCTGAGTTGAATACACAATCTATTATCATTAAGAACTAAAAAGCTAAAAGCCTGTGTGGCATTGATGGTCATTGTTGCCAACACACCCATATATATATATTGACCAAACTTGGAAGCTGTCACATTCAGATTTTCTTTGTCACCGTACATGCTGCATGCATCAAGCTTGGTTGATATCTGCTTCTGAGTTGATTTTCAGTAATGACTTTATACCAAATGCCGTGGTTTGTGTGATCGTGTCCATGTTATGAAGTAAGGAAAGATCTTCATTCCCTTTTTCAATAGAGTAGGGCATTGGGGGCCAGTAACAGGATTTTTTGACATGATAAAACCTATCATGTTAAAGCCTTTACCTGCATAAAGACAAATGTCAGAGAGTTAGTTACAAGTAGCATAACTGTTCATTATTTATTCTATCGTGTAAGGTTAATCACAAGGTCGCATTATGAAGAATATTACTTAAGATGCCTTGTTGAAAGATATACAGATTACTTTTAAAGGAAGAGAGATAAAGCTTTGTTAATTATGTGTATGGTGTGCCAAGCATGTGTTGTTGGAATGGAAAACCTATTATCATTCATGATATTTCATCAGAAGAAAATAATAGTGTAGACAATGTCATTTACAGAAAAAATATTAATGAGATATCTCCACAAGGACTTTCATAATACGACAATAGTTTCGTGTGGGTTGTGACACGTGGTCGAGGGGGGAGGCATTTTAAGATACTTCTATGTTTTCCTATTCTTTCAAAATATTATGCTTCAAGTGGCCAAGACAAGTTCTTGAGTTCTCAAGTTAAATGTAATATTAAACTGCAATATCCTGTCTAAGTGGATACGGAGCTGTGTACCAATCCCTTGATATTAGTGGTCTGTGGTCTCAAAAAGGACATGGCCTGTTGTATGCATTATTGAGTGGTCAGGGGAGTGGGTGCCACTCTATTGGCAACCTATGAAAGCTTAGCATTGTCTCTGTGCCATACAAGATGACAGCATCTGTTACCTATGTGGAGATGGGCGGCTCTGGCCATCAGCCCAAATACCTAGCCCATTAATGACCACCGTTTAGCTCATAATTAATATGATTGGTAAGAATCAAGTATTAATATCACTGGAAGATTGAATGATAATAATACCTCAAAGCATAAGAAGAGTATTTTGTACAGAATTCGTTGAGTACAGAGACTGCGCCTGCGTGCATTGATGTCAGTGATATCACGCTATAACAACATTGTACCCACCCACAAATAAAGAAATCATTTTCACCATGCCATGCCTTCAGACCAACAGTTTCATGTTAGAGACAACCCTTTGTCCAGTATATTTCCAGTCAGCTTGTGTTGCAATCAGCCCAGACAGTTCAAACAAGTTTGTTATGTTTTATGGCTACTTTCACTGGTTCTCTTTTATCAAAGATATATTCAGCACATAATATCGTAATCTGGAACGCGAGATAACCATTAATAGACCATTCTATACTTATAAACTCCATAACATTCTACTATGATCTACAAATAATAGCATATCACTATCATAAATTGAGGTCCAATGAAGGTGAGATAGGGAAAATGACTAATGACATCAATCGAAAATAAAAAATGTCGTTAATTGTATAGTAAAAAGGATACTCCAAATCCCCTATTTGTATCCATATTATCTTATTTGCAACTTTGCAATAGTTAGAGTAGTAATTGTATTTATTGCAACTGAAGTTGTGAATAGTAATCTAGAGGTTTGAAGACAAAATAGATTTTGTCATTTTGTAAGTGTAGCAATGTTCCAGCAATAACTTCCAAAGAAGCCACAGCGAGATTGAGATGACATTACATCACAAGTAAATTCCACCAAAGGCTAAAAGTCAAATCAAAGAACAGAATTAAAGAGGTTTTTTGTCTTTACATTTATTTTTTAAAGATAAATATTTGTTTGAGCTCAGATGAGTATTTTCACTATAATATATCGATAGTGTTTTTAGAACATTGTGCAGCCCTAATAGAACATTGTTTAACCCCACAGAACATTGCTCAATCATAGTAGAACATTGTTCAACGCCAATAGAACATTGTGCAACCTAAATAGAACATTGCTCAACCCCAATAGACCATTCTTCAACCCCAGTAGAATACTATTCAACCCCAATCGAACATTTCGCAACCCTAATATAATTTAATTCACATGCTTCATCCTCGAAAAGTACAGAACCATGATGACTTTTGCTCATTTGTAAAGTCGAAAATTGTAATTCGACAGTTGGCTGCAATTCTATTTATTCATCAACCAGTCAGGTTGTTTAACCTTGCCGACACTCTGTTTCATTCACCCACGCATAGAATATTGCCATTCTATATTGACATTTATAAGTGAAGCATTTTCCTCACCAGTCTGGTTAGGTACCTGATTAAGATTCTTTAAATGCGGCGGTTTATCTTGTGTAAGATACATGCCCTCGTAAGGCACACCTTGGGGTTGTTAATGGTATATTGGCATCGATAAATCCAAGATGGGAAGGTGTCTAATCATAGAGCAGGTGCTACTCACATCAAGGAGGGGGATGTAAAGTGCACTACAAGATGTTAGTGCACTTCTTATATTGATAATATTCATCATAACAACCATCTGACTGAAGGTCATTTGATACAATGCCAGTAGATGGCGCTCTTGTACCGCAATACTGTACTGTCTATACATCTATGAACATGTGTATCACGTGTCTTGTGCAATGCAAATCGAAAAGAAAATCGTTGTTAAGTTAAACGTCTGGGTTCAAGACAAAACACAGGGGTAGTAGAATTATAGGCTTCTCTCAAAAGGCACAAAATCGCATCAAAATCATCACAAAATTAAACATTTTTTTTCATGATAGGTTGAGTAAAAAGTTTCTATGTGAGTATTGGACCAAAATGTATTGTGAATTTAGTGTATAAATTGTTGATACGTGAATTTTGAAGAAAATAAACACGCCATTGTTCAGCATTCGGTACCTCTCAGATTTAGTGTACGGCTTAGTCAGGAGCGTCCGGAATAGCTTGAAATGTACGGATTAGTTCAGATCTTCAATCCGGCACCGCTCAATGCTCTCCCACGCTCGAAACAGGAAAGGAGTAGATTGGCATTATAAGAAAGTGGGACTGGTAAACATGGTAGAGTACAGTCATTTGTTTGAGGGAACATGAAAGAAATGCCTTCCTTCACGTCGACATATTAATGATCGATTCTATCAATGCGGTATATTTTTATAACACGCCTTGCAATATTTTTCTTTTTTGAAAGTATTTGCCATATTTGATGTATCAACACATATCAAGATACTCGTCATAACACGATAGTGATCCCCACATATGATTCAATTGGTTCTGTCTTTTTTTAATTGAATCCTCTTTTTTGTTTAACGATGATACAGAATAACAAAGACTTTAACATAGCTAATAAGACCTTCCGCCATATCACAGACTGGATTTTATCTGGGATAAAGCGAACCTGATTTCTCATTATTGGCTAATTCTTTATCGATATTAGAATGGCGATATACACGTCAAAGCTTCATGTTATGTGTCTTTGTTGTATTTACAGACGCCAGTGTTTCTTGGTTATACCTCCACACCGTACTCATCGCCTGACAGAGATAGATCATCCAATATACAGAACATGTCACCATAATCCACCGAGACAACATGTGTTCTCACTAACGCACAGGAGACGGTAGGTTCTGTGGCAAGTCTGCGAATGTCTGCGATATATACTTGACGCGTGAGAACCGCGTGAGACAACACAAGAAGAATCCCTGGCAATTTAAAAATATTGATGTGACTGAGTGAAATTGGATGCTACAAGTATTGATTATTTTTGTTAAAGCTAATGGAGACATTAAGTCTGTTTTTTTCTAATACATAAACAATCAATAGCCTTCTTTCTACCTGTGCCACTGGTATAGGGAATATATTTGACTATACAAGTTCTATTGTGCAAAAAAGTGCATTATTCCACAGTCTTAATTGTTTCCGTAACATGCAAAAGGACGGTATATCCTGTTTGTGGGGACATTGTATGCCAACAACTCCAACTGTTAAATAATTCAATGAGACAATGAGATATTTTCCATATGTTTATATCCCCATTAGAAACTATATTCTCAAATAAATCTGCGAATTTATAACAGCATACACAGTTTTTTAACAGTGACATGATGTTTATGAAGGATAAAGCACAACAATTTCTTTAATTTTCATCACATTTTTGCAATGCACATTTCTGTTTTGGAAGAAAGAAATTTCCCGTTCTTATAAAAAAAAAACACGAAAACTATATGCATCGCCATATGATCCCAGCGGAACCGGAAGAAGAACGTACTGCATCACGGGAACTGCTGTACACTGTGAGTAGCACTGAGAGGCAATGAACTCTGATCGGAACGTGGCAAAGTGAGCAGAACATATATGTGCTACCATCTCTCCTGGCAGGGCTCGGTAACGTCTAGGCCACGACCCGGTTTATGTCTGTAGATATCAAATAAACAATTCGGTCAAGGAAGACAAATGAGCGCATGCGTCAACTTATTAGCATATCATACCCCAGCCTTTTAAGTTGAAGTGCGCGATTTTATAGACGGTTTGAGTTCATGCAATCAAAATATGTTCTTGTCGGTGTTTCATTTTGAATGAATTGGCGTAACACAGGGACAAATTGGACATTCACATAGCAGCACCAAAAGCTTAATCTCCATATAAGAGGAAGTGAACTTACGCCACTGCACATTAGTGGGAGGCAGCGATCAAGGCAGGGATAATTGCCACAAATGCGCATCTTTGCTTTGCTCCATGACGGCGGAGACTGCGACAAAAAGCAAACAAAGTCCCCCGAGGCTGCTTATTAAAGACGGACAGGGCTGCGGCAGTGGGCAGTGAGGCAGAAGCTTCCTAATTGTGAGAATCTGGCCACACTCTGGCAGTAGGTGCACAGTGCCGCCGACCTGCTATTGATCCCGGAGAGGAGGGAGTGTGGGGGATAGTGGATGGTCGTCACACAGGATCACTGGACTCACATGTCTTGTGGACACCCTACAACTACCAAGCACCATGTTACTTGCACTGGGCCCCATGTTATGGTCTGGCTTCACCATGTCCAAGGACCTACCTGTCACCTGCATTCATCTGACCCTCACCTTGATGACCTTGACCTTTGGAACAACCATCAGCTTCGAGACTGGACGTCATTTAAAAGGTAAATGATTCATTATATTTCTTTCAAGTTAAATGTAATATATATGTTTCCAGACATCTCTATTCAAGTGGGTTCCATCTAAACCACTCCAGAGAATATTGCATCAAACAGTCCAGTAAGAGATGCATACACTCCATTTAAGAGTCAAATGTAAAAAGTGTATTTGGTAATTTACACCATATTAAAAACAGTATCTATCACATAATGCAAGACCGTAGCATAGACTTGATGAAAGACTAACAATACACACTGTTTTTCTATGGAAGATACATCTCCAAGGGCCATTAAAGGAAGTGCATGCACAACGATTTGTGTTTCAATGGCCGCTTAACGTCTTTGAAACCTCATGAGCCCTGAGGAGATCTTAAGTTGTCACACCACAACCGCTAAAGAAGCAGGAATGGAGCAGAGAAATTCTCTCAATATGTTTCCTTTATACTGTTCACTTTCGTGAAAAAGTGTGTATTGTCTGTGAAAAGTATATAACACATCTCCTTTGTGGTAAGTGCGCAAATGAAATGAAATCAGCTCTTGAAATGCATGTACGGCAGTGAGCAAAGATTTTCCATCCGATGTACAGAAAAAAAAAGGTTTTTGTTGTGATCCTTCATCACAAGGACTGATTGAACACGACCTATGTATTATTATCATCTTGCAGGTATGTTTCACGCTATGACCTACATGTGGGACATATAAATGACCTATATGTGAGACATATAGATATGTGTGTGTATGTATATAGCTATATGAAAACAATATATCCTAGATAGTAGCATTAAGAACACTACCACTTTGAAGGCAGATCTATTGTTCTTATTACACAGATGCTGAAATATTTATTTTATAATATCAATGTAATTAAGGTAAAATGGATCTATAAGAAAAAAAATAAGGTTTCACTGTTTAGGAAAAATGAGAAAGAGCTTAACTGTAAGGGACACTTTCTATTTCATTACTATCACAAAAAGGAAGATGCTTGATTTGATCTTATTAGACCAGTTTGTATTGTGTCATGCATATAAAGGCTCTACTCAGTGGAACCAGGAAACTGGTAAAGTATGCAGTGCTGTATCGCCCATCTTCAGGGGACAAACTATTATGTCACTGCCACTGTGCATGCAGGATGAATATATACACACACTCATGTACACACACATATATAGATACGTATATTTTATATATAGATATATATAGATACGTATATTTTATATATAGATACGTATATATATATATATATATATATATATATATATATATATATATATATATATATATGGTTATATATATATATATATATATATATATATATATATATATATGGTTATATATATATATATATGGTTATATATATATATATATATATATATATATATATATATATATATATATATATATATGGTTATATATATATATATATATATATATATATATGTATATATATATATATATATGGTTATATATATATATATATATATATATATATATATATATATATATATATATATATATATATATATATATATATATATATATATATATATATATATATATATATATATATATATATATATATATGGTTATGATATAGATGTGTGTGTGTGTGTGTGTGTGTGTGTGAATAAATAAAATATGACTGGAGATGTAAAGATTCAGGCTTTTCATGGCTCTTTAACTCCTTATTAAAAATTGTACATATTCCATGTCTAGTCCCTCTTCAGAAGCTTACAAAAAATATATATAGACATGTATCGATATGCGTGAGATGATTTGCCGTTATTTGCCCATGTCATCAACAGGATGCACGGGATGCAGCAAAGCCAGAGTTATTAGTCTATATCTCGTATTTCACATGAGAGAAATGCCTGATGCCGGGCATTGCTAGAATATATGCGGCATAATTGACACGAATGAAATGGAAAGAGGACATTGACATTGGCTTTCTGTCGTAAAGAAATTGAACGAATATATATAAACGAATCGTAGAAGGAAAACATATTTGTATGTATTTACCAAGATATCTAGGATGGTAATTCTTTTTGTCTCAGTGACTATTAAGCACACTTTATGTCGAATGAAATCAGCTAAAGATATTTTCCACGATGACACAAGGCCATGCTCGTTTTTATTACGATATAAAATTGATAGCAATATTTGTCAGGATATATAGTTTGAGATATGAAACAATTGAATAGTAGACGCTTCAATCAAGTCTGTTCCGTAGTCGCTAGCAGCAAGGGCAATAGTCTTACCACTGAGACATGACTCACACCCCTCGGAGTCACAGTTAAAAAGGCAAGGACTACTGAGAAGTGACTCACATCCCTAGCATTCACAGTGAAGGCAAGGACTACTGAGAAATGACTCACACCCTTGGCAGTCACAGTGAAGGCAAGGACTACTGAGATATGACTCACACCCCTAGCAGTCACAGAGAAGGCAAGGACTACTGAGATATGACTCACACCCTTAGCAGTCACAGAGAAGGCAAGGACTACTGAGATATGACTCACACCCCTAGCAGTCACAGAGAAGGCAAGGACTACTGAGATATGACTCACACCCCTAGCAGTCACAGTGAAGGCAAGGACTACTGAGATATGACTCACACCCCTAGCAGTCACAGTGAAGGCAAGGACTACTGAGATATGACTCACACCCCTAGCAGTCACAGAGAAGGCAAGGACTACTGAGATATGACTCACACCCCTAGCAGTCACAGAGAAGGCAAGGACTACTGAGATATGACTCACACCCCTAGCAGTCACAGAGAAGGCAAGGACTACTGAGATATGACTCACACCCCTAGCAGTCACAGTGAAGGCAAGGACTACTGAGATATGACTCACACCCCTAGCAGTCACAGTGAAGGCAAGGACTACTGAGATATGACTCACACCCCTAGCAGTCACAGTGAAGGCAAGGACTACTGAGATATGACTCACACCCCTAGCAGTCACAGAGAAGGCAAGGACTACTGAGATATGACTCACACCCTTGGCAGTCATAGTGAAGGCAAGAACTACTGAGAAATGACTCACACCCTTGGCAGTCACAGTGAAGGCAAGGATTACTGAGATAAGACTCACACCCCTAGCAGTCACAGAGAAGGCAAGGACTACTGAGATATGACTCACACCCCTAGCAGTCACAGTGAAGGTAAGGACTACTGAGATATGACTCACACCCCTAGCAGTCATAGTGAAGGCAAGGACTACTGAGATATGACTCACACCCTTGGCAGTCATAGTGAAGGCAAGGACTACTGAGATATGACTCACACCCCTAGCAGTCACAGTGAAGGCAAGGACTACTGAGATATGACTCACACCCCTAGCAGTCATAGTGAAGGCAAGGACTACTGAGATATGACTCACACCCCTAGCAGTCACAGTGAAGGCAAGGACTACTGAGATATGACTCACTACCCTAGCAGTCACAGTGAAGGCAAGGACTACTGAGATATGACTCACACCCCTAGCAGTCATAGTGAAGGCAAGGACTACTGAGATATGACTCACACCCTTGGCAGTCACAGTGAAGGCAAGGACTACTGAGATATGACTCACACCCCTAGCAGTCACAGTGAAGGCAAGGACTACTGAGATATGACTCACACCCCTAGCAGTCACAGAGAAGGCAAGGACTACTGAGATATGACTCACACCCCTAGCAGTCACAGAGAAGGCAAGGACTACTGAGATATGACTCACACCCTTGGCAGTCACAGTGAAGCAAGGACTACTGAGATATGACTCACACCCTTGGCAGTCACAGTGAAGCAAGGACTACTGAGATATGACTCACACCCTTGGCAGTAACAGTGAAGGCAAGGACTACTGAGATATGACTCACACCCTTGGCAGTCATAGTGAAGGCAAGGACTACTGAGATATGACTCACACCCCTAGCAGTCACAGTGAAGGCAAGGACTACTGAGATATGACTCACACCCTTGGCAGTCATAGTGAAGGCAAGGACTAATGAGATATGACTCACACCCCTAGCAGTCACAGAGAAGGCAAGGACTACTGAGAAATGACTCACACCCTTGGCAGTCATAGTGAAGGCAAGGACTACTGAGATATGACTCACACCCCTAGCAGTCACAGTGAAGGCAAGGACTACTGAGATATGACTCACACCCTTGGCAGTCATAGTGAAGCCAATGACTACTGAGGTATGTCTCAGACCCACAGTAATCATCTATATTAGAAAAGATCAAGATGGTGAAGAGATGGAGAAATGTCTCACTTCAACATACATGCATATATTCTCATTGTAACAAGTGAAGATCTTGGCAAGGACGTAACATATAGCTGAGATAATCTGATCTGTAAATTTGACATTTTATATACGAGTGTACACCAGTCCACGCGATGTTAACGTAAACGCTTATACAGAGAGCTTACCTGTGACTTCCATACACGAAAACAATGGTAAATATACGCGACGGCAGTTTGAAGACTCAAAGACAAAAACATAGGCAATGCACGCTTCAGTTAGAGTACACATCTCTGATTAAAATACATGGCGCATAGTGGCGAACTCGTCCTTGTGGTACATATTTAACATGATTGCAGAATGAAAAGGCAAAGCTCTTTTGTTAAACGTTTCTGCTGGTACTCAAAAAAGGCAGATTTTGCAACCATTGCTGTGAAGGTTGAGCAGGCACGTGCGTGGTAAAGCACACGAGGTTCCTCCATTCGTGGATGGAGGCGAGCCAAACCATGAACCCATGAATAGAATCAAGGTGTTTGATTACCTGTATCACAGGTTATGTCGGCACCTTTGATATGGGAGCGATGTGGCACGGATCTCCTCTTGTCTTTACCGTCTACAGAAGCTCACCCATTGGCCATGCTTCAATCCTTAATCGAACTATCCCTGCTGGTCCGATATTCTTCTGCCTTGAAGAAAGTGATGCTTAAAATTACAATATTTTGTGACATTAATATTGATGATAACACATTAATGATGATGATGAAGTGTGGATAATGACCTGATAATTAATCGTTTATCAATTTCACATTTTTTTCTGAAAGGCAGCGTCCCATAAATCATGTGGAGATGTGTTTTGCAATTGAAGGATGGAGTCATTATAGCTTGGCCTGAAGCTCTTGTCTGAGCTTCTCATGATGCCTGAGCAAACCGCAATCACTGAGCAACTCCCAGATACCTGAGCTGTCCCCCGGATAATTGAGCTCACCACGATGCCTGAGCTAATCGCAATCCCTGAGCAACTCCCAGATACCCGAGCTGTCCCCCAGATACTTGAGCTACTCATGATGCCTGAGCTAACCGCAATCCCTGAGCAACTCCCAGATATCTGAGCTATCCCCCGGATAATTGAGTTCACCACGATGCCTGAGCAAACCGCAATCCCTGAGCAACTCCCAGATACCTGAGCTGTCCCCCGGATAATTGAGCTCACCACGATGCCTGAGCTAATCGCAATCCCTGAGCAACTCCCAGATACCTGAGCTGTCCCCCGGATAATTGAGCTCACCACGATGCCTGAGCTAATCCCAATCCCTGAGCAACTCCCAGATACCCGAGCTGTCCCCCAGATACTTGAGCTACTCATGATGCCTGAGCTAACCGCAATCCCTGAGCAACTCCCAGATATCTGAGCTATCCCCCAGAAACTTTAGCTACCCATTGTGCTTGTGCTTTCTTCCCCGATACCTGAGCAGCTCTCAATGCTGGTGCCTGAACAAGTCCCGATACCTTAATTATCCCATGAATACTTTAGCAATCCAATGGGTACCTGAGCTATTTCTTCAAACCTGAGCTATCCTCCGCTACTTGAGCTATCCCCCGATGCCTGAGCTATCCTTCTATACCTGAGCTATCCCCGATGCCTGAGTTATCCCCGATGCCTGAGCTATCCCCCGATGCCTGAGCTATTCCCCCGACATTTGAGCTGACCCTGATGCCTCAGCAGCTCTCAATGCTGGTGCCAAGCAAACAACCCTCCTGGCACGTGCAGGTCATGCTTCTCCGGGTCGTGTTTAACCGGTCCCATTCCGCGGGCTTTAGGTCAAGGCAATGCATCACCTGCAGGTTATTGTAATAGGTGGTCGGTCCTATCCAGGGGCAGATAGTGTTCTGTCGTATAGCAATTAGACCAAGCAGTACTGACCACGTTAGGCTGACCAGCTAAGATCCAATAGTAAGACTAAGTCTATTATATTCAGCCGAGCCATCTATAATTGCCCTTGACCTGTCCAATATTGAGAGTCCCCCCAGGGCGCTGCCGGTCTAATCATCAGGGACACACACTCATAGCGAGAGTGGTAAAGATAACACTCGGGATTAGCACGCTACACTTTCTACGAGAAACCAAATTTTACGTGTCATATGTAATCATTCGATAATATATTTATTTGATGTCTTTTGCTGATTTGGTGGTTTTTTATGCCGTTTTGATCATTTCTTTGATAACTGGAAAACAATACCTCCATTTTAACATTTCCAACACTGTCAGAACTTACAGTTTACGTAAATATTTAATAGTTTTACTTATATAGTTAATACAGTTATCAATGACGTCAAATTAATTCATTGGAACATTAGAACTCTTTTTTTTATTTGGCACTTTTTTGAGGCAATGATATCTTTTAGAAAAATCATATTTTAAGAATCAAGAGAAAAATGAAAAGAAATAGATGTGACAAGAAGAGAACAACCAATATATGAATGATATTTATAATAGAAATTCTAATTTTCAGATATCTACTAAATCTGCAACTGGAAAAGAAAGTATTTATTTAAGTCGGTTTTCTTTTTCAAGCATGCACCATGAAGTTTACAACTATGCTACACGTTTAAGATGAAATGCGACCATTTATCACTCTTAATAATTCCAGAGTATTTATCCTCGTTCTCTGCCATCTGACAGTTTTCATAGAATATTTGTCCTTATTATTCCAGTGCACTATCTTGTCAGTCATAAGGATCATTAGATTCGGTTCGTGCATCAGAGACTAAAGTTTGGAGAGAAGACTTGTCCCTGACAATGGCACAGATATCGCGTGCTACCTCTGTAGTTTTCATATTAATTGAATAATTATTTCAATAAGAACAACATTGAGAACGATATTGCTCTAATTGTCCACATGTACACAATTTGGTAATAAGTGAAGAACTTGTTTGCTGTGGGTGTAACTTAACTTTCAACAGTATTTTAGTTATGTCATGACAAGACTTACTTGTAGCAGATATCGTGCTGCCCAACTGCATGCAGATCTCTGACATGACACCCCACCCAGTCACAGATTTGCTAAGACAACGGGTTAACCCATCAGGCACAATCCTCAGCTGATGTGAGAAATTGTATCATGAATTCAATACGGACACAGCCGTGGAATCGAACCCACGACCTTTGAATCACCACAGAGGAATTGGTGCTAATAAACATGCGCCAAGGCCCATTGCTTTAAGTGAAAAGCAAGCACTTATTGGGTAAATTGATCTTGGTATACCCGTGGCATTATATACCTGAACAGCACAAATTATTCCACGGTAATGGAAAACTATAGCGGTGTGATTTAATCATAGATCTCACCTGTTTGTTTTGGAGTTTCTTTTTATATTTGTACATGTTATCCATTTAGTTTTGAAAAAAATCAATCTTAGTTTAAAATGTTTTATGTTGCTGTGTGTGAGTGCATCTAATTTCACAATACTTATGTTTCACAACGAAGCATGGAAGCCTGACTAACAGTGCAAATAAAATGGAGAATCCATCACGGAACGGATTTGGCATGCACAGCAAATCTTCCTCTGTCAGATGTTAAAACACTCTGTAAGCAAATAGATTGAGGCAGTAATGGCCTGGATATCAAGTGTAGGTTGGTCTGGGAACTGAGTGGTATAGTTGGGCACGGCCTAAAGGGCCGTGAGAAGGTTGTTACCAAACTACTGCCATCTGAAGGGTGCCCATATTATTCCCGAGACAGCCATTAGAGTGTTCTTGTGAATGCAGCACTCATAACCCGTGTCTTAGTCACAGCAACTGACAGAGAACCCGCTAACACACAGTTGATAGGGATTTGACACAAACTACCCGGATGTGACACAACTTATAAGAAACTTGTTGCAGCCAAAGCCACTGAATATTGCTAATGAATGAATTATCATAGGCAGAGCAACATGCATTTACATTTGAATAAATGTCAGTCATAAATTTGAGGCTAGACATTGAGAATAACTTGCCATGTATGTAATCTAGAGACAAAAGTAGTAATTTGAATGAGAGATACATGAGAAAATAAAAATAATAATTTAAGAAATGAAAATTCAATGGAGACCAATGATTTGATGATTTGACAGAACTACTGAAAAATGTCAAAGCTCTTAAAGTTCAAAGAGTAAATATGGCTGCTATTAATTCAATGATGTCCTCGAATTCGGCGACTCTGTTCGATGTTTTTAAACTTGATGTCATTAACCTCTATATCATGCTCTTAGGTTTCAAAGTTTAGAACTTGTTTGTATGTCATGAACATGTAAAGAATTATATCGTATTTAAGAACAAGTTCATATATCTTCTACGTTCATATATCTTATATTCCCATCATGTCATGTACTTGCCTTAAGCTGGCACATGCCATCGTGTCATGTACTTGCATTACGCCTGGTATTTGCCATTGTTTAATGTACTTGCATTACACCTGGTATTTAATGTACTTGCATTAAGCTGCCTGGTATTTGCCATGGTGTCATGTACTTGCATTAAACCGCCTGGTATTTGTCATTGTTTAATGTACTTGCATTAAGCCTAGTTTTTGCCATCGTGTCATGTACTTGCATTAAGCCGCCTGGTATTTGTCATTGTTTAATGTACTTGCATTAAGCCTAGTTTTTGCCATCGTGTCATGCACTTGCTTCATTTCTAGCATTTGCCATCATATCATCTATTACTTCCAAATTTATCACTTGTCATTAAATCATTCATTTTCCATTAGCTTCCAACTCTTGACCCTTGTCTTCATGTCATGTTCTTGCATAAACCTCATCGCAACTTGTCCATATTCATAATCAACAAATTATATATCATATTCTGAGCAATATATGTATTGCATTGGTGAGTAAACACCAGTTAGCAATCGTTTATATATTATCATAGTCGATATGCTATATGGAGGTAAAGAGTTTGCCAACCTGAAGAAATATCAAATAGATTGATGTATACAATTCTGTCTTTTCTTTGACACCTGCACTTACCCTTTCATGGTGTAATACAAACCACAAGTCCTGTGTCACTGTCTACTTTCTACAAAGTCACTCATAAGGTGTTGACGCGGTTCACCGTTTGATCTATAAAAAGATGCAAAAGATAAAAATATTTTGCGCAACGATTGGCAAGTACCGGTTTCAACAGATCTCGGGGTGCGTTCTGTATTCACTTTCAATGTGAAAAAGGTTTTCTTGCTTTCGGGTGTACTGATCTTTCTAATGGAGGTTGCACAATTTAGCCGTAATAAGTGTGGGATCTTTGGGTAAATTGTCGCATTGCATGATTAGAAATGAAATTCTGAAGTCTTCTTGTTGGCTGGATTTCTCACAAAAATAACTGATGGAACACTGAGTATTATTCAATATTAATTTTGATGCATTGTTCATGTGGTTTAAAACGAAGTAGGTTATTATGGTTTGAATGCTGGCAAATGATTTAACTGTCAACATATCTCAGAAACCTAAAATATAATAAAACACGAACAATGTTTTAAATGCAGATACATTTTGTCTTGCACAATTAAGAGCTATTATCAGGAAGACAGTTGGATTTGAAACCAAGCTGCAATGACATCCCTTCAGTAGGTTTATTCTTCTGTCGATTTGATAAAATGTTCTAAATATTATTAAACACATCCTACTTGTATTTTGTCACTAGTGTAACTTAATGGGAAAAAACAATATAAAAGACCCGGCTGTTATACACTTAAGAACTTGAATCAATTAAATGGAAGGTAAATGGAAAGGTGTTCCATGCACGATCAAATGTACTCGCAAATGTCGGTAAGCTGCCAAGAAGACAATGATTCGTTTCACACTATGCAGTGATTTGTAAAGCGTGTGCAGCAAGTTGGCAGGGATACAGAAGATGTCTTATTTCGCTGACTAAAGTCATAGAAACAATTACCACATACCTGATGTAAACACGTACATGTCACCCACTCCAAGGTGAAACTAAGAAACCTTTTGAGAATTACCCACAGATGGCGAATCAAGAAAACGTGTGGGGGAGTTTGGGAAATTGAAAAAGAGTTTGGGAAATTGTAAAGCCAATGCGTTATAAACACGTCAGTTACCTTTATTTTAATGTGAGTGACACCATTTAAAAAAAAAAGAATATTCTGGGCGATTGGCTCCTTTTGAACTGTTCCATCTTTTGAGACAGATATATTAAATGTTGAGCGTGTGGCTTCCCACAACGAAATGAAACAATGTGCTTATATATTTTTATTATTGACAAGTGAAGGTCATTTAGGAGGATCACATGTATTGGGTATCAGCATATCTATATCATTTCATTCTTGGATGAAACATAACGATAAATCTTAAGACATATATTTTTGCCATTTCTATTCTTTTTTATTCGAGTTTGAATAGAATATTCTGTAAATACAAAATAATCAAAACTATCAATTCTCACAAGAAATAAGAAGCTTATCATATCACCTAATAAGCTTTTGATACTCCATTGTTCCCAAGACCTGTGCTTCTAATTCAAATACAATGAGGTATTATGGTTATGAGATATGACCACTCTCTGCAAATCAGATCACCACAAACTGCAAGAATAAAATAATAAAAAAAATCAATCTTCTCATATATTTGGCCACAAACACATTTTGCTGAGCAGGTATCACTCAGGCACGATTGGAAATAATTCACATTCATATGAAGTAAATCGTAAGATGTATGGAACCAGCTGATCACAGAAATATGTGGCATTAGCTGATCGCAGAATGAATCACAGCAGTAATCACAGCAGTAATCATAGAATGAATCACAGCAGTAATCACAGAAGTAATCACAGAACTAATCACAGAACTAATCACAGAATAAATCACAGAATAAATCACAGCAGTATTCACAGAATAAATCACATGATAAACCACAACAGTAATCACAGAATAAATCACAGCAGAAATCACAACAGTAATCACAACAGTAATCACAACAGTAATCACAACAGTAATCACAGCAGTAATCACAGAATAAATCACAACAGTAATGACAGCAGTAATCACAGTAGTAATCACAGAATGAATCAGAGCTGTAATCGCAGCAGTAATCACAGAATGGATCTCAGCAGTAATCAGAGTCAAGAAAACGCACTGCAAACTGTGAACAGTGGTGGCAGTCGGGAGATTTCATTTATCTCGGTTTGACTATGAAGCTATTTGTGTTTCTATGTCTTTGTTTTAATGTCACATAGCGACATAAGTCACAACACTTCTTTAAACCATGTAGTGCACTGGATTCCTTTGTGTCACCCCAACACCAAGACCCCGAGATAAATAAAGGGACGAACACAATAATTGAAACAAAGTTTTAGTTCTGCATTTCATTTTTCAAGGGTTTATTCTGAGTAACTAAAGTTGGTTCTTTATCTAATGAAGGTAATATGTGTGTGTTGGGGAGTATGGAGGTGGCATGTGTGGTAAGAGGAGAGGTCTGCCGCCGGCCATGCATTAAGATCATAGCAGAGACGACAGATGATAAAATCGTGGAGACGTGAAGAACATATGCGACATGTAACAAAGGCATTGCATTGCGCAATAAAAACACATTCTGGATATATCCTTTGTGCCTTTTGGTCTAGGAAGATTAATGATCGAGACGATAAGGCCGTTTTGGTACGCTCTGCACACGCACGGCATACGCACGGTACACGCACGGTACACGCACGTCACAGGCGTGCACATGAGCTCATGAAGTGCACAGTGAAAATATTTTCTCCCCCAGGTAATATACCGAGAGCTTTTTATTATTGAACCATTACTTGGCACATTGAATTAACATTTCTTTCAACCATGCTAAATGAGTGCAAATTAGGTAATGTCATTAAATTGCCAGTGCATTCGGCCGCGTTTGCTTGTATTAAGTGCGGACTCAAACAAAGATATCGGTTTTATTAGTCGGTTTCTTACTATACATAAAAATGCTTTTCAAGTATCTCGCATTCCTTTGTTCAGATAACGCAATGACCCTGGATGGAACTTATAACAGATTTTGAAACCCATTAAGCAGGGTAAAAACTTGTATTCCTTGACATTTACAACTACGTGTCAAATATATTTATGATATTATGTAAACATTGCAAATATGCTTATAAATATGACAGGTCTTTGTGATGGACCCACTCCTATAAACTTTAACATCTCCCTAAATTCAAGCGAGATGACGGCTGGCTGCTGGTATTACGTGACCAATGATAAGCTCCTCTCTAACAAGCCTCAAATCTCACAGTGCTCTATCCCGGCACTCTACCTGATATCTGAGTGCTCTATCCCGGCACTCTACCTGATATCTGAGTGCTCTATCCCGGCACTCTACTGATATCTGAGTGCTATATCCCGGCACTCTACCTGATATCTGAGTGCTCTATCCCGGCACTCTACCTGATATCTGAGTGCTCTATCCCGGCACTCTACCTGATATCTGAGTGCTCTATCCCGGCACTCTACCTGATATCTGAGTGCTCTATCCCGGCACTCTACCTCTTTAAAATATCTGGGTGCTCTATCTCGGTACTTCACCAGCTTAATATATCTGAGTGCTCTATCCCGGCACTCTACCTCGTTAATATATCTGAGTGCTCTATCCCGGCACTCTACCTCGTTAATATATCTGAGTGCTCTATCTCGGCACTCTACCTCGTTAATATATCTGAGTGCTCTATCTCGGCACTTCACCTGATATCTGAGTGCTCTATCTCGGCACTCTACCTGGCTAATATATCTGGGTGCTCTATCTCGGTACTTCACCAGCTTAATATATCTGAGTGCTCTATCCCGGCACTCTACCTCGTTAATAAATCTGAGTGCTCTATCTCGGCACTCTACCTCGTTAATATATCTGAGTGCTCTATCTCGGCACTCTACCTCGTTAATATATCTGAGTGCTCTATCCCGGCACTTTACCTGATATCTGAGTGCTCTATCTCGGCACTCTACCTGGCTAATATATCTGGGTGCTCTATCTCGTTACTTCACAAGCTTATTATATCTGAGTGCTTTATCTCGGTACTCTACCATAATATATCTGGGTGCTCTTTATCAACATTTCTATTTGCATAGTCTAATCCTATTTATACTTTACTATATGGATGATTCTGTGACATTCAGTGCATATTTTTCTTTAGACAATGAGGTATTTATGTTCTTAATACAGGAAGTAAGTCAATAGCATCCACAGGACATTTTAACACCCAGGGATTATATTAACATTCATACATCATATCAACATTCATTGGTCGTATTAGCATCCTTAAATCTAGGCACTACTTCAAAGGTACGATGAAGTGAGAACTGACAAAATATTTATCATCAGATATTTGTTCCTGTCAAGTATGACATGAATCTGGTGTATTTCAATTTGATGTATCAATCCCAATCTTTTCAAGTCTAGATAGAGTTACCATTTTCTCTGATACAATGAAGGTATTGCTCGTGAAAACCCAAAGGAGACATGTTTCCATGTTTGATTTTTTAGTAGTTCTGTTTGTTTACACCGGGATGTTAAAATAATCAATAAAGAATACATTCGAGAATGTGTACTTATTGACTAAGTATTAGATAGTTTTATATGAAAACAAATTAACAGAGCAAGACCATGTGAATGTGAACCTCTGGAACGGTCTCAGGGATGATAACTGAACTTAATAATGCACATTAAACTTAATAATGTGCATTAAACTTAATTATGCACATTTTAAGTCATTTATCACAAATCTGAAACGTAACTTTAAGTTTAAAAGGCGCATAATCTAAGATAATGCTGAATAACTTATTTCTCTTTTGATGAATCCTCATAATGAGGTTTTGTTCATTTTGGATGATCAAAGCAGAGGATGCATTCTACTTGTGAATGCCTCAAAGAGACCTACCTGTGTGCATGACTGCTGTGACACCTGGCTGCTTTGCCTGCAGATGTGGGCATCACACTGTCTGCTTATCTTAGTCATACCATTCTGGCTCTGTCAGGTGCTTTGTTGTACAATATTGATACACTGTACTTCACAGGCCGCATATCTACACATTAATCAATGGGGGCCTCGTCGTAAGTAAGATGGCTCACCCCAAATACGTTTTTGGCCTTGGAAACATCTTTTCGCAGAGTGTTCAGTTGAAAGATAAAGATTTAATAAAATCTAATTCCAAGATTAAAGTGGTAGATTGATGTTGCAATTTATTTTTTTGCTCTATCATATCTGAAAAAATTGTTGTCAGTGTATTCCATATCAGAGCGTTTAACGTCTTAGAAATATGTTAATGGAAGTTATATCATACTTAAAAAGATTAATTTTGGATTCTAACACTATACACGTACATGTATATGATATATATCAGTAATTGATTGATTGTCAATATTCAAATAACAAGTCGGAAAAAATAAAAAGTATATTTGGCACAGATATGAAAATTAAGGTGTTTATTTTGGACAGTGATAAAGTCATCTTCGGAATTACCATAATTCTGATCACATATTCCCCTGTAAAGTAGTCCGGCAAAGATATAGAACCAATATGATCTTCTGGTGAAGAAATCTCACGAGTGTACTCTACTTCTCACTGAAATAATGTTGAAAGTGATGCAAAACCCCAAACAAGCAAGTCTACATTTGGAGGAGAGAAATCTTTATATCAAGGTTTTATTCATGTGGCTTGATAGTGCAAAGATAGGCATTTAGTTCAGGGACACCAAGTTTTGTGATATACCTTAGTGTATAAACACGATTAGGTATGCCTTTTTCAGCATTCCTAGATACTAT
The DNA here is from genome assembly GCA_949316495.1 of Amphiduros pacificus. Lineage (NCBI taxonomy): Eukaryota > Metazoa > Annelida > Polychaeta > Phyllodocida > Hesionidae > Amphiduros > Amphiduros pacificus. The sequence goes on from OX439004.1 coordinate 44,465,355, forward strand.
CAGTTTGAACTATGAACACATTATAGTAGCATCAAGGATATAGTAGAAGACACCACAGGGCCCGGATGTGCGTAGTGTAGGACCCCGAGATGGCAGGATGAAGACACAGCTAGATGGTCCTATGTGCCGCCTACAGTATTACTCATCCCGGCTTGCCTGACCCGGGCCCCTCACTGTGTATCCGTCATCATTATACGCGTCCCTGGTCAGAAGGTGTTCTCCCCCACCGCGCCAAACAACATGACGCAAACTACCTCAACAAATATCCAGTGGGAGGAAAGGTGTTCCTCTCTTGCTTCTTGCCTGATTCTTCTCCCAGGACTGAACTTTGCAATGGCCCTCTGGCTTCATGTGGTTTGACTGCCGCGAACCACTCTGATTTTGACTCTAATTTTAAGCCCTAAGATTTTCTTTAGTTTATACATTGTTAAAACAGTTTCTGGCAAGACACAAGATACAAAAAAACGCTTTCATTAATAATGATGTACCTGGAAATAATGACCACTTTTAGTGTGTGGACTTGGCTTAGTGTGTATGCTATGGTGTCTGGCGGGGCCTGGTGTAGTTGCTGATGTGGACATCTGGTAGGCCTGAGTAAGCATGCACAATGTCATGGGATGAGGCCTTGCATATATCATTATGGACTCCATACAAGACTTACCCTCAGCGGACAGTAGTTGTTTATTGCTTAAGACGCAATTCTTGACCATCCAACCAAAGCTGCCTCGGTGGACAAAGTCGCTCCATCTTGACATCTCCCTCTGTTGGAAGATGCAGCTCATTGCCACTACCTTAAACATTGACTTCCTTGTGCCATACGTCCCTCATTGACCATTGTAGACATCTCTCGAAGAACAACTATACCCATGGTAAATGCCATACAAATGGATTTTTTTATATTAAGATTCCACTCTGTCAATTTTAGGATATCTGTGCAATGGCAAACTTAACTCATTAAATTCTATTTGAGTTTTTAATTTATGAATAAACCAAGAGGAGTAATTCATTTCCAATGTATTCCAATGTCTGAATTTATACCATAGTCATCTATGTACAAGTTCATGCTACGTCCTTTATGTGTTTGCCTTTGTACTACAGCCTTCTCAGTGCAATAACATTATTCCAATGTCTGAATCCTTTGCACTATGGGTTCCTAAGTGAAAGCCTCGCGACTCCATTTATCTGCGAATCTTTTGTACCTTGTACCTTAATGTTACTGACCATGGTTATGAAAGTTAATACACTTTTACGAACATGGCTTTGTTACCACCATGATGTTTTGGCATTCTGACAAGGTTATATTTTTATGTCAGCAACTATTCCTATATACGAATATTAAACTCTCTTTTCAAGGACAATCTTAAGTGTATTTATAAACTTCATTTCTTTGATCGTAGTACATAATTGCCTAAAATATTCAGACGTTAAAGGAACCAAAAAATAGATAACACAAATAGAATCGATATTAGACAATTGTAACTTTACTTTAAAAGGTTTTGGAAAAATGCTTAAAAAGCAGAAAAATGTCTCCTGCGGTGGTGAGTATGACTTTGTCTGGCAAAGCTCTGCTGTAGCATCATATACATCTTCCCCTTTGGAGATTTGTTTGCCATTTACCAACACATCCATATACATCCATACAACCGTTTATTCTGTACAAGCTGTGTTCAATGTATGAGTTCTAACTGTCATGCAAGTCCCCCGCCTTCCAAAGCCTCATAGGATTTATGGTATGGAAATGTTAGCGGTGTATACAAGCATGTTGATAAACACACAGTGTACATAAAGACACTATTGCATTGTGGGCTTGTGGGTGAACAATATAGTCTACCACCACTAGACCCAGGTGCAATTCCCAAAGGTAGCTCATAGATTAACTATCAATACCAATCTTTCCGGAAGTCAAATTTAACATCAGGGGACTTTGTTTAAAGGTATACCTGTCACCCCTAATCTGACGGTCCAGTCTCCTGGTCTATAGGGCGGTGCATCGAACATTTCACCCTCTACTTGGCCACAAGTAGGCTGATATAATTATCATTATAATATATATGGACAGATATAACGGATATATATTCAGACCATATGGAGCTGCACCCTGACTTCATAAATCTTAACTGTTTACAAAAAATGCGGTATTTTATCCACACATGTCCCAGTTTAGCTGTTGTGTGGTGGGTGTGGTTTGGTGGGAGTCTGGTTGGGAGATTCTGGCCTATATTAGTTGTATTTAGTATTGTCTAGCAGATTTCTTTGGTTGTCTAGAATCGTTATGAGGCAATAAATGATTGGCACAGCCACAAACCGCTGGGTAAGCTTTTTCTGCCTCAGTACGATACTGGTGCATTGGTGAGCATACAGACAAAGAAGAAACTGTCTGATCTGCTCGGCCCGGATGAAACTGTCTGATCTGCTCCGCCAGGATGAAACTGTCTGATCTGCTCAGCCCGGATGAAACTGTCTGATCTCCTCGGCCCGGATGAAACTGTCTGATCTCCTCGGCCCGGATGAAACTGTCTGATCTGCTTGGCCAGGATGAAACTGTCTGATCTGCTCAGCCCGGATGAAACTGTCTGATCTGCTTGGCCAGGATGAAACTGTCTGATCTGCCCAGCCGGGATGAAACTGTCTGATCTCCTCGGCCAGGATGAAACTGTCTGATCTGCTCAGCCCAGATGAAACTGTCTGATCTGCTCGGCCCAGATGAAACTGTCTGATCTGCTCGGCCCGGATGAAACTGTCTGATCTGCTCAGCCCAGATGATACTGTCTGATCTGCATGGCCAGGATGGAACTGTCTGATCTGCTTGGCCAGGATGGAACTGTCTGATCTGCTTGGCCAGGATGAAACCGTCTGATCTGCTCAGTCAGTATGACATCCACTAAGAGATGGGACTACTTCAATAGGAGAAAAATGCATACTCAAAAAAGACAAAGTCATGTAGCAAGGAACCGCGTGCGCATTATCATAGATAAGTTCAGTCCAAAATAGTGTGAAAACGTAGCCATTTTACGTCCAAGTAATGGTCAGTAGAAATATGTAAAATGTGAAACAACAGCTTATTTTGGATTCATCAACTTCATCCACTAAACAAGTAAACGTTAAAATATCGTTATTAGTATCATTATAAGAGAGCGGGGACAGGAAGAATGCTTTAAATTATGTGCTTTTAGGACTGAGTGATATGAAGGGGATATACCTTTTATGGGCAAGTAATACTTCTAATGAACCAAGGATTTATTTCAAAATTAACTGGCGTTAATTAAGATGAGGGTATGGCAAAGGGTGAAAACCTTAATTCCGTCAGATGAGAACTAATTAGGTCTAAATATTCATAGGGTTTTCTGTGAAAATGATTTAGTATTTGGCAGCCATGGAACAATAAGAGAGACATAACAGGTATCTAGGAGATTTCCCGCTTAATCCAGTCTTTCTTTGGGGTCGGTTAAGGCAGATCTTTATTAGACTTCACGTCTTATCAGCGCACATAAAAGTAGAAAATGGCTCGGTAATGTATTTGATAATCTGTCACTTGGGGCGTCATAAGACCAATGTGCAAGTGACAAAACTATTTGCTTGTCAATAATGATGAAGCACTTGACCAGGGTTATCGTCCAGGCGGCACAATTTGCTGCCTATGAATATGTGGCCAGATTATATGCACACACTGAACATTCACATGTAAATGATGCCGCCCTAACCTGAACAACTATGGCATGTCAATGATGCTACCTCTAACCCTCAAAACCGACCTAACTATTGCAGCCCAACACAAACACTGTCTGGTGAAGAATTAAAGAAGAATACATTATTAACTATGGTTTATATCTGGTTGATATTTGTTTTATAAAGCATCAAATCCGTGTAATATGCCTATATAAATCAATCAATTTGGCTGTCCATGCTACTCATTCTGAAATAACCTTGTCTGCTTTTGACACAGAGATACATTGTTAACCTATTATTTCATATAAATCCAAGAAACTGAGGTATCAATTTCCTGGACCATTTGTAGAGGCCTTTTCTAAATTAGATAAGTGCACCAAATGAAAACAAATAGCAGTTGCCTAGCCTGGGGATGGACATTTTGTGAGTTAGGTGGTGCCTGCGCCGCGCCGGCCATTCCCGCTAGTTAGGTAGAGGGAGTGTTTCTTATCAACTTAGCATCAAAAACTAATTGGGTATATATAGATCTATGTCTTATATAGAGGTATTTATTAATGTAAATCAAGATTATCAGATTTAATACAAGGCATTGCAGGCATATGTGTCTGACAGGAGTGGTTCAGATAACCTGCACTCCCCTTGACGTGCACACTATTCATAGCCAAGACTATTCAAAAGAAATATGATCTTTATCTATCAAGAAATTGACATTTATTGAAAACATTCGTCTATGAGATTTGACTGCGCTCGAAATTGACGATCCCTTAATTTGTTTCATTGCACTCAGGCTCAAACATCAATATTCTTTGTGTGGGACAGCAAGCTCTTTATGGATGCTTATTATGGAAATTACAGTGTGGATTATACTCTGGTTCAAATGGTTTTAAGTTTATATAGACATTGATTGCACAGTACAAAAGGAGATTTCTATGAATACTCAATCTTATCTCTATTCACATCTGCAAGTTTTAAAAGAAGCATACACTGCACAATGGGTAAAGTAAATGACATTCATGTATTATGCAAAAAATACATATATATGAAGCCTTGCAAACCCACACAAAGGATGAGACAGTTCATAATGTTCCGAATAAAAAGCTTTTAATATAGTTGTGCAAAAATTAAAAGCTTTGAAGTTGCATGTTGAAATATCTTCTGGGGAACAGAAAAGATGGCTGTTATTTCTTATTTTGTCTGGAATGTATTGGTTTACATTGATGCTCAGTTAGTTCAGGGAAGGTCCACTGGTAGAAGGGGACAATTTCTCATTCTGGCCAACAAAGATATCTTGAGACACAGCATAGATTATGCGTCATACTTTGTTGTGTGTTTTTTTTTTCTTGCTGAAATAAATTATAAAATGGAGGATTCTGGTTCTAAAATATGTGAGTTGTCATGTTCTGCTAGCTTGGTCATACAGATAAGAACACCATATGTTTTTGTAGAAGCAGGTACTAAATTATGATGGTGATGTTACGTAAATTGTCATTTCATCATCTCCTGGGAGAACAGTTTCATAATGCAGAATACTGTTTAAAAATTGGATGTGATTTTTCATGGACTTTTACAATTATTAGAATTGACTAAAATTACAACGATATGAAGCATATGGAAGATTAAAAAAAGTTCAGTGTCATTTTGAATGATTTAATCATGAACTAATTGAGACATGGAAGTTTTACACCACGCATATTGTTCGCAGCAGAGTCTAGGAAAAATGAATCATGCACACTGCAGAGAAACTTGTTGAAAGGAGAAGAATTTAAATAATTCATTGTAGTTTAATAGAGTAGTTTTGACATTGATGTATGGTTAGCGGATGCACACACTGTATTCATCTCTCGTAATTTTGTAATTTACTTAATAACTCTTGCTTTTCTTATGTCCATATCTTCTTTGTTATAGTTTCTATCAGTTTTCTTCTTGCTGTTTCTTTGTTTGGTTTGTCTTTTGAACTGAGAGGGTCTCAGAGCGGCAAACAATGTTGTGTTGATGATATCCATTTCAGGAAACCTTTTTGCTCCCTACCGCACGCAAAGGCAAGAATGTCTTAATCAAAAAGATTGAAAGGCCCTGTTACATTCACCATTTTCCCCTTCTTTTCCTGCCTTTCAGTCCTGACCATCTTTCAGTCTTGTCACATCGCATGTAAATGCAACCTGTTTCTATCACCTCACAGGCGTACTTTCCAAGTTTGCTTGAAGCATATGTCTCCAGGAAGGCTTAAATTCGCACATTTGATTCGATTGCTGTTGGAGACAATAGATGAGGTTGTTTATTTAAGCTCAAATTCTCTTTTATCTCACCACAAAATACATTGATGAATATTTTATAAAATCATCAGCTCCTGCAGCGGGAGCAGGGCTCATTAATTACTGCAGCTCAGGACAAGACTCACCAACAAATTAGATTTCAATGAGATCCCAATTGGGTTTATACAAGTCGTTAAAATCTTGATTTTATTTGGTTTCCTTTTGAAACGTGATTTGTCATTGCATTAGTGGAGTGAGTTAGGTGTTGAAGTCCAAAATGAAAGCACGTGCGTCCCCCCTTTGCGGCATTCAGGCACGACATTGTCCCCCCTTTGCGGCATTCAGGCACGACAATGCTCTCGGCGACGCGAGGGTTTGTGCCGTTATAATGCATGGCATAATGAAGGAATCAAGTTAAAATGGAATTAAAATCACGCGGTAATGAGGTCTTGCGAGAGGAGCATACAAATAGGCGGCGAGCCGTGGCCATAGATCACCTATGATGGATTCACTAGGGGTCTGCTAGGGCGCACTTCTAAGCCGCTACCCATGGCCTACCGGGAAGATTTTTTCATCTCCCTAGGGTGTAATTAATCTAGTAATACTGACCGATGATTCGGTCTTGTCGGCGAGCGCCCATATTGCTTTGTGTGTCTGTTATGACGAATGAAGACTGGTCCAACTTCCATCAGCGCTGGTTTTGTTAGCGCACCTCTCCTTTCTGGGCGTTTTCTAAGGGACACACAGCCCCTTTCACACTGTAACACAGTCCAGGAGCAGCAATTTCATGCCCTCACAAAGCGGCACAGGAGAGCGGTAACCAGACCATTGCAGGTCGTGCTTTGTGTATCATCTAGAGATGTAGCATTATAAGTACCACAAGCCTGGCTGGGGTCAACAGTGCTCTCAGGGCAAACTTGTGCCCCGTGGCCCTTCAAAACGAGAGCCCACTATGGCCACTGGGGCCACTAGGGCCACTAGGGCCACTAGGGCCCACAACGCCGGATCTAAGTCTCGCTAAATCACGGCAAACTCACGCGAGCTTGATACCAGATACCCCTTCAGCATGTTGGTCCGTGTGCGCAATGCTAAATGTCATGATCAGAACATATACCTTAGGACTTTGAGTGTAAAATGATAGATTTGTTTAGAAATCCGAAATTTAATCAAAACAGTTACACAGCATTGATATATTGTGTATCAACAAACAGGTCTATTTAAGGGAACTCATGATTTACAGATTAAAATGGAGATGAACTTTTTGAAAGATGATTTATTTAAATCTTATTCATATCTAAAGCAAATGAGTTTTATACTGGCCATTCTCCAATTTTGATTTTTTGTGATAAACTTATTTACCAGTAACGCAGTGTAATATGACAATTTTCTTTTCTTACTGCATGATGTTATAAACCATATATCAACACTTTACAATAAGGCAATGTGTATTTTTATTTTATGATGTTTTAGACCTTATTCACTAGTAACAAAGTATGATAAGATCATAATGACTTACATCTTTGCCAGACTTCTTGGTCACTTTGTATGGGCTTAATTTGAATATATGTCCATTAGAAACTGAATCTGATACTCAGTGGACTAGCCTTTGCGAAAAACATAATGTGCTGTTCATATTTCTGAATTTGATATCTATAGATATATATTTCTTTTCATAAGAATATTGTCTTGGTATAATTGTTACTCGTCTTTTACCCCATTTATATAGTGTGGCTGTACCATAATATAATGGACATGTATTTGTTGCAATATAATTTTACATTTTATTTAATAGCGATTCTCTGGGGATGTGAGGAAGTCTAATTAAAACTTTATTATTTGCAATAGTTCTCTATTTAGCTAATGTATCCATATATTCGAAAGGTTGCGTTTGTCAAGCCAGCCATAATTATAATAAATGAATGCTAAATTATGAATTTAAAATGGGCTTACAAATCCTCAAGAACCATTTCTGACAGTGTCATTTAAGTAAATACAAACACAGAAATACAAGAACATATATTTCGACCGGTATTTGACATTATAAATTTGTTTCTAAAATGAATAATATTGTTAAAGATATTCTGCAACATACAGCTCAATTTCAAACTGCAATTAATAATTTGTCCTTTGAAAAGTATTAATATATTTTTCTACACAAACGGTCATCTACAAAGTAATTGATGTCCAAAACAAAATAAATATCGATCAATGTTTATACCGATAAAATAAAACTAAGAATAAAATGGAAACTCACTTCTGCAATTTTTAACAGACATAAGTCAAGGGGTCTTTGACCCTGAACTGGTTTGGGGATATCAACTCAACTGTACTGAACATGCATTGATTGGATTAACGATCATTTTCAACAAACCACTGATATATATATATATGATATAAATATATATATATATATATAAATATATATCTCATATATATTTCAAGTTTTAACAAGTGAACTCGATTTACAATATAAAACTGGCGTTGTCTCAAAATGAGCAAAAGTTTGGTAAAATTAACCAGAATCTGAAATCAGAAACAGATAATTCCCATTTCGTGCTTAATACGATACCATTCGTCCTCACCAGCGTCACTGGGCTCAGTAGCAGGACACTTTATAAGATATAAAGTACCACCCACACCAGACTTCCACCGATATCAGTGTCACCCACCTGAGTCTCAACATATAACATTTACTATTTGAAATACACCAGACTTCCACCGATATCAGTGTCACCCACCTGAGTCTCAACATATAACATTTACTATTTGAAATACACCAGACTTCCACCGATATCAGTGTCACCCACCTGAGTCTCAACATATAACATTCACTATTTGAAGTAGCTGTACAAGCTACGCAAAAATAAAATTATACATGTTTATATGGTACTGTTGAGGTGGATGTTCTTTGTATTTTACTTATTTTTAAGCCGGTAGGGTTTCTCTCCACATACGGCAAACACTTCATGTGGAATGTATTGAATGATGCGCTATTCTCTGGCAGATGCTACCCAAATGGTCTTACCCGTGATCAAGATATATTGGGAATACATACCCTTGAAGAGGGACATAGATAATGAGTTGAATAATGTTCAGTCTGTGGCTCTCCTCTGCTTTCGATGAAAACCTATATATCGAACATCAGACTCACATATCATACAGGCGTGTCGAATGCACAGCTTTTGGTTTCTTTAATCAAAAAATGAAAACAGAAAAAAACATGAATACAACCCTAAACCTTTCAATCTCAAACCTAGTTTAAGAAATGAGAACATGAGTCATTCGTGCCGCCAAAAAGGTCAAAAGACACGTATTTGCAGACTATTTCACTGAGGCGAATGGAAGGAGTACAGTCTATTCCTGAATATTGACTGTGCATTATTTGCGGGAAAGATACCTTATATGTACTCAGCACAAAAGTAACAGTTAGCACATTTTTATCGCCCGAAGAAGAGGCTTAGAAACGGCGTTCAATCTGTGATTGCAGACCTAGTGTTAATCCCCGGGCGCACGTTACTTCTCACAGTTTAGGCCTATTACAGCGCTGCGTGCAAACCATTTGCCAATGCTGGATATTCCTTTCTGTCCCAGGCCTGTGTAATAAGGATTTCTCAACACTATATGACACAGCAATATTAGTGATTTGCCAGTGTGTGCTTAGGGGAGCCATTTACCAGCACAATGGAATAATAATACTGCACAACAGATGCCGCAGAGGGACTAGAAGCTCCTGTGGCCTGTTGGAACTTCCGCAGCTCCTTCTTCACTTTGTAAGTAACAATCAGCCACAGAGATGGTTGCTGAAAAGATGGACAACAAGGCAATAACAAGGCAGAGACCTCTCTCAACAGACTGGACAGCACTGTCTGCACACAGTCGGGCGGGCTAATAGGGGCTTCCAGTGTGCAGTACACGCTGCCCCCTGGGGGGAAGAAAACGTATTGTCCACACATCTCTTGCCAACAATCGCTTGTGTAAAACATGAAATATTGCAAAAAAAACTATAATATACTCGTCTCCTCTTTTGAAAGGCTGCCTATTGTCTCCCTTACTTTGGAGTCCTCTCCCATCTTCTAATCTAGAACACCTCATCCATCCCATCTAGATGGCCCCCTCTCCTAATCATATAGATTGCCCTCCATAGCCCCTCTCGGTAGCCTCAGTCATCTCCTCATCTAGGTTGCCCTCCATCGTCCCCTCTCGGTAGCCTCACTGATCTTATCATCTAGGTTGCCTCCATCGTCCCCTCTAGGTAGCCCCACTCATTTCTTCATCTAGGTTGCCTCCATCGTCCCCTCTTGGTAGCCCCACTCATCTCCTCATCTAGGTTCCCCCCTTCGTCCCCTCTCAGTAGCCCCACTCATCTCTTTATCTAGGTTGCCCATCTTCCCCTCCAGATGGCCTCACTGGTCTTGGCCTCTTTGTTTTACCTATTCTTCTCCTCATCGAGGTTGCCTTTGCGCATCTGTTGTATGTCGTGCAGACAGGCCATCAGGGCTTGCATGGATGCCCAAGACACATTCCATGTCACCTACCTTTATTAGCAAGCTCCGTCTACCAATGCCAGCGTTGCCACTAATCCGGGACTTAATGGTCACGTGATTAGACTTATGGTCACGTGACTGGCATATGGATTAGAGTGGAGGTGTCCTGTACCCTTTGAGGACATTGCCATTTGGCTCATTCAGGCCCCCACACATGGGCGCACAGTTGCTCCGACAGCAATACGACACCGCTTTATTGAGCATTCTATACAGCGTAGACAACTTATTTCATCGCTGTTTAAATCTTAATAACAGGTGTAAATTTGTGGTGAAAAACCTGGTTTTATTAAAGAAATGTTCAATATATTAGTTTTACGATGGCAGTTCAATGGCCAGGACAAGTAAAAAGGACATCTCCTTATCAATGTGGCTATGCTGTCACATGCCTTCTCCACTCATTTCCTGTTACAATACCCTTGAAGGATAAGGGTTTTGATATAGATTCATGCAGAGTAGAGCAAACTTATTACAAGAAGAAACATAAATTTCTTTCAAATTTGCATTTTTTAAGATTAGATTATTTTTGTATTCAATTTGGGGAAAATATTGTTTAGATAATGTTTTGATTAGATAAAAATGATATTCATGATTAAATATAAGTTGATTAAAGGGAGAGGTGCAATTTGCAAAGCAAGCGTCCAATATATAAGTATTGTTTCCCGCCTATTTGCCATAGTCGGCGTCATTCATAAAGAAGTGACATGCTGCACAAAAAATGATGACGTATACACACCGTTACTGGTCAAGACCGATACAACATGCCATCATAGATTCCTTATTATTGTTAAGATTAATCATTGGTCAAAGGCTTGGATACAAGAAACATCATATGTGACCATGGCTATCGTGACTGTGCTCCGATTTGGACATGGCTATCGTGACTGCATTCCATTTCGGACATGGCTATTGTGACTGCTTTCCGATTTGGACATGGCTGCATTCCGATTTGGACATGGCTATCGTGACTGCATTCCATTTTGGACATGGCTATTGTGACTGCATTCCATTTTGGACATGGCTATTGTGACTGCATTCCATTTTGGACATGGCTATCGTGACTGAGTTCCGTTATGAATTCCACGTGTCGTGTATGCCTTCTGTCTGAGTCAAATAATGGCCAGTGTATGCTTTCATCAATTTGTTTTGCATGGAATGTGTACCGATACCTAATATTTGTTTAATTGAATATCAATGACCTGCCACTAGCCAATAAAATATATGATTACCTGAATTATGTTCTCACTGGGTAATCGAATAGCAAATGCTAGCACCGTTTCCTCGACTTAAAGATTATAGCTAATGTAAAATCCCGTTTGTGAAATGATTAATTATGAACGATTAATCTGATCTAAATTTGAAGGGTTTGAAAGGGTATTCACTTCTACACCTGGGTTTTTTTCCCAATTCTTATTGGCTTCAATACAGATATACGAGCTTATTTGGGATAAACCTGTTGATGAGGTGATTATGTTCAATCACATGCACTTACATTTTATCCTAGGAAAGAGTCGCGTTAGCTGTCAAAGAAAAGGGTTATGCTAGCTATCAAAAGAGAGGGTTAAGTTTGCTATCATAGAAAAGGGTCGTGTTGAAAGAGGAAATGGTTGACATAGCTGTCACGGAAAAAGGTTGACTTAACTATCAAAGGCAACGTTCGAGCTAGCTGTCACAGGAAAAGGTCCAGTTAACTACCACAGAAAAGGGTCAAGTTAAGTGTCACAGAAAAGGGTAGATATACGTAGGTGAGCGTGTGTTACAGGATATATATATATATGTGCATTTGTAAATGTGTGTGTGTGTGTCACTGTGGTGGTATGTGCTATGCGAAGTGGAACATCTGTTGCCATGAGGCTCGCGGCGCCCAATCCGTCAAATCATTGTTGTAAATACGTTGACAGATGCTAGGATTAAAGCTTCCTCCCAAAGCCCTTGTGTAAATGTCCACCTGAAGAAAGCCCCACTTGCAGTAATCACATAATGTATTTATAATGACAAAATAGCACTCTAGATGTAATTTGTTAGTGTTGTATTGCCCACGTGGCCGATAGCTCCACCCCCCGGCATTGTCTTTGGGTAAACGACTTCGAATAAAGTAAAATCACACCAATCATTTCACGTAATGGGATCGTTAATCTAAAACGTTTTGAAGAGTTTTGAGGTTTAAGAGAAAATATTGATGAATTCAAATTATACATATATACTTAAGTATTTTTCTAAGTGGGTCATTTATTTGAAAATGAAAGAAATGAAATTTGTAATTATGTTCCTAATTTGCTTGAATGAATTTCCATGAATAACAAGTAACTCATTAATCAAGGCAAATGCATAATATCCATCTTCCCATCTGTTCATTCTCACGTGCTTATATCAATTCTTTACTGACCCAAAAAATACATTTCCAATATTATGCAACACATCAAGAACAAGTTGAACTTAAATATAATTGCTTTTTGAGAGGAACCGAATGTCTCCCTAGCGACTTGGTCCTAATCAGCCTGTGTCTCCGATAAGATTGATTTGAGTATGTTTAGTGTGCACATTGTTCCAATGTAGGCTAGTGATACCATTACACTCCAAGTTTTGTATGTTACATATTATAAAAGTATGTATTATGATTGTAATGCTTAGTTTAGTCTTTGCACTTGGCATATATATATGATAAAAATGTAAATCATGTGTACAATCCCATCTTTGTTTCCATCAGTTATCGTCGGCTTGAAGAAGTTTCCCTTAGTTGGTGGGTATCTATCATGGCAAATGAACATGACAAAGACGTGGAAGGAAGTTTATAATTTTAGAATTTACTCAATCAATTCCAACTACGCTCTCTATTGACAATATTGCTGACGATTTAAGGTTTTAAACACTTTACTGTGTTTGAACACAAGAGAACATAAGAACGATAAACTCTGACCCATCTCAGAGGTATGGAAAGCTTACAGTAAACCACTTTAGCAATTTGCACCCACTACTCTTGCCTGGAAATTTGGAAAAACGACTAAGCTAATTGGTCAGCACTTCATATCACCCATTATCAAAGTGGCATTCTCACCAAAAACAAAGCGAGACAAAGTGGTACTTTGGTGGGAGAAGTGCCTCGCCAACAGTTGGGAGTCTTGGCACAGCAGGCAGATAACAACAGTGGCTCAAATGGGCCACAAAGATAACATTGCTAATTGCAAAGAACGTGAAAAGTGTCCATTGAATGGTAGCTGTGATAATTTATCATACCAAGTCTGATTAGAGAGAGATAAGAGCACCGCTGGCATATGGTCTCAGGCTCTGTGTTGCTCTTACTAGCAGTTAAATAGATGTAACGTGTTTTAGAGTACATATGTGAAAGCTTTAATGTTAGGTCATACAAAGATTCATTAGAGCTGACCTCAAATGATCAAAGTCATATTTCAAAGGGACTACTCATATTATGGTAAAAAAAAAACATTTTGATTTTTGTTTATGCCGCCAAACCTTCTGTAATTATATTTTCAGTACAGATGTGAGAATCGGCATGTATGCTATTGGCAAACAAAGAATATAAAATGAGCCGATTTCTTTGGATGAAGAACATGAAAAAATATGTTATGTATGAAGCCGAATACGGTATACAAGAGAGACTAATGAGTGTGGAAGTGGTGAAGCGCACTGGACTTGAGAATGCTGGTCGTGTCATATGCTTATAATGGCAACACAATGATGTATAAGCTACGTGGCCCTTCTCCAACCACCATCTCTCTCCATCACACTGTCTGCACTGTTTAGGGTCCCCTACATCATGGATCAAGTTAATATCCGATACCTTGTAAGAGTTCTTGGATGGGCTAGACAAAGTGCTATTTTACTTTTTGCTCCAGATAGGAAACATAAGAATTGCACAATAGCATTGTCTGCTGTGGATAATGGATGAATAATGTGAAAATAAAAATGGTTTTTACATGCAAAAAATGCGACAGCCCGTGTAAGGAATTCAGCGTGGGTTTTAGCATATACCGGAAGTAGGTGTCTCCAGCATGTAGTGCTCATAAAGCATGATGGGAAGGGGACATCCACGCAGCTCCCATATTGTCTCCTACAGTCTCATGACCTATAATCATTTCTTTATCGAGTTGAGTAACTCTCGTAAACAGCGCTGAAACTGCAGGGACTTCTCAAAGTGTGATCTCCACACTATTACAAACTGATTATTACAAACAACGTCGTTTTAATACGCTCAGTCTATAATATTTATTTCGAGGGGTTAATCACGTTCCTTTTGTGGCATCGAAGAGAAGAGCAATTTCCTATTCCGGTTGAGCTGAATGCAGGTTATATCAACACAAAATTCAAAATTTGTGGTTTGCATATTAATTAATTTACATGTTAATAGATGTGCATAATTTGTATTCTAAGCTTAAGATAGTAGCAGAAATATGTCAATATTGTCACTTACATGGTCATTTTATGCTTTATACGCTGGAAATGATCTGGCTGGAATTCTCTCCCAACACGTCACTGATGGTCACGTGACTTGTATAATCTAATTATAGCTACACAGGGCAATCCTCCCAAGACTCATCAGACAATAAAGATAGCAGGAAAAGTATTGATTTTTTTCGTCAAATCAAATTTTGTTTTTGTTAACAGTAATAAAATGAGAAAATTGATTTTAAAATGTTTTGGAGATCAAATACATATTATACTAAGTACATTACAAGGTAATGGAGGTTCATCATACCGCATAGCGGAATTCTGCATATATGAAGCCTGAAAATGGGCTACAGGACAATACCCCCCCGGACATTACCCCCCCGGACATTAGCCCCCCGGACAATACCCCCCGGACATTACCCCCCTAGGACATCACCCCACCGGACATTACCCCCCCGGACATCACCCCCCCCCCCCCCAATAGGACATTACCCCCCCGGTCATGTGATACATATAAACCAATAAGAAAAGGAAAACTATCATGTGACTGGTGTCAGCCAATGAGAGAGTAGCAGTGAACTGCTCCAAATCATGTGACATGCATGAACCAATTAGGACCAAGGTGTGAACTGCTCCTATCCTGTAGGTGTGAGATCTGCTCGACACTATGTGAGATTTGCTTCCCACATAGTGTGGAGCAGGTCTCACACCTGGGCATAGGTGTGAATGGTGGCCAGTAATTCTATGGATTCTATTGTCTTAGGTGTCAATGTTCACCATTAATTGTGCTCACAGTAAAAAAAGTTCACTCCAGGCACACTGAGTCAATCTCAGGATGTCCCCTATTAGAATGCTGTATTTTCTATGGTATATGAATAAAAGAAACTTTAGATTAACCATTTGCTTTTGTTATATTGTTGAACTAAGTACAAATTCATACAAACACACCTTGTTGAACTAAGTACAAATTCATACTATACCTAAAAATGGTTAAGTTTAAATAAACTAAAAAAATAAAAAACTATTTTTTTGAACAGGCGGGGGGGTCCGGGCGGGGGGGTAATGTCCGGGGGGGTAATGTCCTAGTTTGGGGGTGATGTCCGGGGGGGTAATGTCCTAGGGGGGTAATGTCCGGGTGGGTATTGTCCGGGGGGCTAATGTCCGGGGGGGTAATGTCCGGGGGGTAATGTCCTAGTGGGCTACAGGACAATACCCCCCGGACATTACCCCCCCGGACAATACCCCCACGGACAATACCCCCCGGACATTACCCCCCTAGGACATCACCCCACCGGACATTACCCCCCCGGACATCACCCCCAAATAGGACATTACTGGAGTAATGTCCTAGAACCCTGAAAATGTACCCTGTAAAATATTAAAAGCATTCACGAATTGAAATGGAGACTATAGATGGCTAAAACATGCAGAATAAGATTTTCATCATAAGATAATGGCTCATTTGAAAATGGTTGCCAATATTCATTCTTTGCGATGCCAAAACGCAGTGTTAGAACATGATATTGCATTGACAATATTTTTATCCTTCACGCAATCAAAGTGGAACACATGGCACTAGTAGCATTCCATATTTCAGCATAATTGTGTTGGATGGGTACTCATTATTTCATTATAATCAGCGGCAATTTGTAAATAATAATGTGAAGGGGAATCTAATATTGTGAAGTATATACTTATGACAAATATTTGGGTGAATCACAGGTAAAGAAACAGTCGTGTGTGATTAAAAAGGTTGGTTAGGGCGTATCAGTGATTGCACATACACCGTTTGCATTACCTTGAAATTCATTAGTGATATCTGTTGCCAAGATGTGAAAACTAAAAACACAACCTGTGATCAGCACAATCCCCCAATTTGTTTGAAGGAATCCTTTCTTATGATATAAGTGATTTATAAATAGGGTGTTTCCTTCTTTTTCTGCTTCATCACCAAACCCAGTCGTACATGATAATTGACCTAATCCTAATCAACCGCAATAAAAACAAGAATCATATGTTGTTCTCTTGTATACGAAAAGCAGTACTAAGTTCAATAATTGTCAACATGCGGGTACTAGTGACCTGGATATTACTGTAGATGATCGGTTCCTCATATAACAAAAGCTATTGTAATTAGTGCATATTAGTGATATTAATCTGCATAGAAGTCACCCCGGTGCAGTGTTGTTTTAGTCTCCAGGTAAAAGCATATTTTACAAGTAGTTATTGTTATGATATTTCATATTTCAAGATATGGCTTTTGTGAAAGGTTTTGGTGGAGCTTATAGGCCCATACATTCATGTTTAACAACAAAGCTGAGGTGAGACATATCCTTATCAGTAGGCTGCAGATATACACTGAATAACACTAAGCAGGTCTTGGCCTAATCACAATAGCTGAACAGCTCATCAAAACATCATTGATGCCCCATCTGCAGCTGCTGTGATTGGAGACGTTATGGTATTTTATATAACAATAGGATATGCACATAAAAGGCCTAACTTAATTGTTCATATTCTGTCACATCACCTGTAAATCATATATAAACATTTAAAGAAATTTAAAATGTGAACTTAAAAGTGGATTAGTTGCATTTTATATAAAGACCTAGATGATATAATCACATTAATGAGAGAAGTATGCTATACCGCATTATACCCGAGGTATAATTACATATATATTCACGTACCCCATATCATTGACACTAATGAATAACAAGGTAATTACATAGCCTTAATATTTAAAGCTTCATGTGTGTTTATAGCTCTCACATTGTACGGATTTATCACCCTATTACCATCAACAGTTGCTAATTCACTTACATATGGGTGGAAAATAATTATGTTTTGTTTCAAATCCTTGTAAATATTCACATATGTCAAACCAATTTAATTCACATCATTACATGAACACAGTTATATGTACTGTGGGTTTAACAGCTCATTGCCGCTAAGATTCGAGGGTGTGGCCAGAACTCAGATGGAGGGTGTTGAATTAACCTAAAACGTGGAAATAGATCATACCTGTCTTGCGCTGGCGCATCTGTTGTAATTTAATAACTGACCGATAAACCATGCGCTTGCCAATTCATCTTCGTCATCTCTGTCTTAAGCATGCTGAACTCATGACATGGTTCCCATAGTCCTGACATGATTTCCATACTCATGACATAATTTTCATACTCATAACTTGGCTTCCATACTCACGACATGGTTTCCATACTCATGACATTGGTACCCTACCGATTACATGATTGTTGTACTCACGACATCTGTCCCCTACTAATGACATGATTTCTATCCACATGACATGATTCCCATACTCATGACATTGGTCCCCTACCGATGACAAGATTATGCTACTCATGACATGGTTCCCATACCCATGACGACATGGTCCCTTACTCATCATATGGTTCCCATACTCATGACATGATACTGAGGACAGGAATATCCCATTTATGATATGATAATCAATAAATTAAAGCGTGACATGATCCCGTGCTGAGCATATAGATTTGCCATCTCTCAGCCGTCTTATATACTGAGAGGTTGCAAACCTCGCTTGTATTACGCTAATATTGACATTTCATGTTCGCTATTAATAATTGTTCCATTTGCGTCTGTTCTATTTGCAGATTTAAATGTGAGATGTTTTCCTCGGTTAAATTCCTTAACTCCTCCACTTTATTTAAATCATTTCCCTAAGCCTCGTAACCTGCGTTCGCTTCATCGCACTCAGAAATCCACCTTTCTTATTACCCTTAGCGATCTTAGTAACATCTGCAAATACAACATAATAAGATTTAATCTAATTCATGTTAGCATTAAATTTCTCTTTTCTCTCGGGGTTTTAAGACAACATGGCACATTCATTTGATATCTCCGAATTGTAACCCTTCCTCTGCGATACATCATTAGTTTGATAAAGGATGTTTCTGATTTCAAATCCCATTTAATGAAAATCCCATTTTTTAATTATCGGTATAGATCGTGTTTTATAATTAACATATGTATATCGATATAAGTTGCATTCACATCAAGATTTAACTTAAATTTAATACAAGCGATTATATTGTGTAATGTTATTCACCTTTATAAGTAGCCCGATCGTATAAATAAACTCATAGAAATAGAATTTCTACTTGGTATAAAGTTCCCGGTATTGAAACCAAACAATGCCATTGGCTTGTCAAATTTCTATCAGCACCTTTTCAAATGTGCAACATGATATAAACATCTTTAAGAGTCAAATATAATTGTGGTATGATATTTGGAATATTAAAATTATGATGATATCAAATGGTTTAAAAGCAACGATTTCAGGCTGTGTTATGTTCTAGCAATCATGATCATTAGTATTTCTGTGGAATCAGGTGACATTTAAAGCTCACATGATTTCTAGTGACAGATCATCATATAATATTTATGATTTGTCCACACCAGGTTAGAGAAAAGGGATTGCTCTGTTTGACATCACATTCAACATTACAAAAACATCGAATGTAGCTTTCAACACCAATAGTGTGTTAAGCTCACTTTAATCGACACATTAATTTGTAATATCATTTGATTTATTATTTGACAATTTATTTCTGAAATTAAGGAAAAGCGTGAAGCAGCTTTAATACTTTACCGCTGTTAAGAATTTTATTTAATAAGTCCAGAGTAAGATGAAATCTATAAACAATTATTCATTGATAGATTTGGTTAGTAAATCACTTTCTTATAATGATAAATGCAGTGCTATATATAGATATCCAAATGCGTTATTTAAACGGGATTGATATATTAAACATCATAGTATGTCATAAATAGCAGAGCGACTGATATGGATAAGTCATTAGTAAGAATTCATACTGTACTACCTAGAGAGAGAGCGGCCATTGAGTTGCAGCGGTTTGTAGGTTCGCACTCGGTTACCCGTATGTCTACACTGCTTTTTGGCGTTTGACACGCCTTTTATGAACCTCTGAATGACAAGCTTTTAGTATTAACGACAGTTAACACACAAATGTGTTTTAAGCTCGCGGTTTCATATTGGATGAAAAGAGTGACAGTGGCTTGTATTGGGTGAAAAGGTTCGGATTATGGCCATAATAAACCAGAGCAAGACCACAGGGTGGCGACAGGAAAAAGAGGTGGTATTTCCATAATCAATCCTTTTTTAGAATTCTTCGGGGTGGGATACTTACCCTGATAAATATGAGCATACACACTCTGTAGCTGAACTCGATTTTGACACAAGTAACAGGGCTCCAAAATATCAGAGAAAAAAATGGATATATTAAGTAATTTTATGTTTGAAATGATGTGAACGGATATATCATTTTAAAAATCACTGCGGCATGTTAGTGAAAAGTTGTGTTTAATTGGGTGCTGGCGTTTTCGTCCGTTATTCTGTTCGGCCATGGTGTATTCGACCGTACAAAATAATTCTGCCCCCAAGTTCGACCAGGCTTGGAGAAGCAGACCCCACAAGAAGTCGGCCCCAGTCACTCTGCTGGCTCTGTATCGCCTCAAAAGAAATACCATTCGAGAAGGGTATTCGTCCCAGAATGCCAAGCTTATATTGAAAATAAAAAAGTAGAGAATAGATAAAGTTATTGATATTATACGTGCAAACAGGCACAGTCGAACAGGTTATGGTCGAACGGGAGGAGGGTCAAATAGGGGAACGGTCGAAACAGCCATACACCGTTAAACTGTTTGTAAGGAGAGATATGTACTGCCCTCAAAATTCATATTACAAAATGTATTTGAAGGTACAGTAATTGCAATATGATGTGTAGTACAGCAATAACAACTATTCCACGACTTAAGTCATCAACACTTTGTTTTCATGTCCTTTCAAGTAAACGCAATATTTTTTAATAATATATTCTCATATAGTTGGTTAGCGTTTTCTCTGTGATGATACTCTCGGTGGGATGCCAATTGGTTTTGCCGAGTAAACTTATAGATATAGATGTAGATGTAGGATACAAAGGTCGTTAGTTTGATTCCTGGATGTGCCGAGATTGTTTTCATGATACAGTTTCTCATATGAGCTGATCTCTGTATCCGAGGGGTTAGCCCGATGTCGTTAAAAACGTGTGACTGGATGGTGGTTATGCCAGGGACCTGTGGGATGACAATTCAGGGAAGCCACACCATATCTGTAGATCTCATCATGAAATCACTGAAATTATGTTCAATGTGACGTTAAACCCAAAACAAACAAAAAAACAATTATGCAAATATTTTATAGTTGATAAAGAAAATCACACAACTTAGCAGCTAATTGAAGCTCCGAGTTAAAAATAAATAAACATGTCGTGAATATGGCAAGATGAATGCAAGGTTGTGTTTTAAAGAAATGATAAATAGAGAAATCATTTCCATTTTAAATGGATTCAGGATTTATTACATTGCCTTCTTGTGAGATAATTATTCTGTTAAATTTATTAACACGAGAGTTGCTCGCATTGAGCTCATTGGTAAGCACGAGAAGAGCTGTATAGTGGTGTATAGTTAGCTATGGCGGTGTATAGTTAGGTGAGGGTGTATAGTTAGCTGTGGAGGTGTATAGTAAGCTGTGGCGGTGTATAGTTAGCTGTGGGTGTGTATAGTTAGCTGTGGAGGTGTATGGTTAGCTGTGGGTGTGTATAGTTAGCTGTGGTGGTGTATGGTTAGCTATGGAGGTGTATGGTTAGCTGTAGTGGTGTATAGTTAGCTGTGGCGGTGTATGGTTAGCTGTGGGTGTATAGTTAGCTGTGATGGTGTATGGTTAGCTGTGGCGGTGTATAGTTAGTTGTGGAGGTGTATGGTTAGCTGTGGCGGTGTATAGTTAGCTGTGGCCGTGTATGGTCAGCTGTGGCGGTGTATAGTTAGTTGTGGAGGTGTATGGTTAGCTATGGCGGTGTATAGTTAGCTGTGGCCGTGTATGGTTAGCTATGGCGGTGTATAGTTAGCTGTGGCCGTGTATGGTTAGCTATGGCGGTGTATAGTTAGCTGTGGCCGTGTATGGTTAGCTATGGCGGTGTATAGTTAGCTGTGGCCGTGTATGGTTAGCTATGGCGGTGTATAGTTAGCTGTGGCCGTGTATGGTTAGCTATGGCGATGTATAGTTAGCTGTGGCGGTGTATAGTTAGTTGTGGAGGTGTATGGTTAGCTATGGCGGTGTATAATTAGTTGTGGAGGTGTATGGTTAGCTATGGCGGTGTATAGTTAGTTGTGGAGGTGTATGGTTAGCTATGGCGATGTATAGTTAGCTGTGATGGTGTATGGTTAGCTGTGGCGGTGTATAGTTAGTTGTGGAGGTGTATGGTTAGCTGTGGCGGTGTATAGTTAGCTGTGATGGTGAATCGTTAGATGTGGTGGTGTATAGTTAGCACTGGTGGTGTATGGTTAGCTGTGGCTGTGTATAGTTAGCTGTGGTGGTGTATACTTAGATGTGATGGTGTATGGTTAGCTGTGGCGGTGTATAGTTAGCTGTGGCAGTGTATAGGTATCCGTGGCAGTGTATAGTTAGATGTGGCAGTGTATAGTCAGCTGTGATGGTGTATAGTTAGATGTGGCAGTGTATAGTCAGCTGTGATGGTGTATAGTTAGATGTTGCGGTGTATTGTTAGCTGTAGTGGTGTATAGTTAGCTGTGGCGGTGTATAGGTATCCGTGGCAGTGTGTAGTTAGATGTGGCAGTGTATAGTCAGCTGTGGCGGTGTATAGTAAGCTGAGGGTGTATAGTTAGCTGTGATGGTGAATCGTTAGATATGGTGGTGTATAGTTAGCACTGGTGGTGTATGGTTAGCTGTGGCTGTGTATAGTTAGTTGTGGTGGTGGATAGTTATATGTGGCAGTGTATAGTTAGCTGTGGCAGTGTATAGTTAGATGTGGCAGTGTATAGTCAGCTGTGATGGTGTATGGTTAGCTGTAGTGGTGTATGGTTAGCTGTGGCAGTGTATAGTTAGCTGTGGCAGTGTGTAGTTAGATGTGGCAGTGTATAGTTAGCTGTGGCAGTGTATAGTTAGCTGTGGCAGTGTATAGTTAGATGTGGCAGTGTATAGTCAGCTGTGATGGTGTACGGTTAGCTGTAGTGGTGTATAGTTAGCTGTGGCGGTGTATAGTTAGCTGATGGTGTATAGTTAGCTGTGGTGGTGTATACTTAGCTGTGGGTGTATAGTTAGCTGAGGGTGTATAGTTAGCTGTGGTGGTGCATAGTTAGCTGTGGGTGTATAGTTAGCTGTGGGTGTATAGTTAGCTGTGGGTGTATAGTTAGCTGTGGCGGTGTATAGTTAGATGTGGCAGTGTATAGTCAGCTGTGATGGTGTACGGTTAGCTGTAGTGGTGTATAGTTAGCTGTGGCGGTGTATAGTTAGCTGAGGGTGTATAGTTAGCTGTGGTGGTGTATACTTAGCTGTGGGTGTATAGTTAGCTGTAGGTGTATAGTTAGCTGTGGGTGTATAGTTAGCTGTGATGGTGTATAGTTAGCAGTGGCGGTGTATAGTTAGCAGTGGTGGTGTATTTTTAGCTGTGACGTATGGTTAGCTGTGACGGTGTATAGTTAGATGTGGCGCTGTATGGTTAGCTGTGGAGGTGTATACTTAGCTGTGATGGTGTATGGCTAGCTGTGGCGGTGTATAGTTAGCTGTGGTGGTGTATGGTTAGCTGAGGGTGTATAGTTAGCTGTGGTGGTGTATACTTAGCTGTGGCGGTGTATAGTTAGCTGTGGCGGTGTATAGTTAGCTGTGGCAGTGTATCAGCTGTGGTGGTGTATGGTTAGCTGTGGCAGTGTATCAGCTGTGGTGGTGTATAGTTAGCTGTGGCGGTGTATGGTTAGCTGTGGTGGTGTATGGTTAGCTGTGGCAGTGTATGGTTAGCTGTGGTGGTGTATGGTTAGCTGTGGCGGTGTATAGTTAGCTGTGGCGGTGTATGGTTAGCTGTGGTGGTGTATGGTTAGCTGTGGCGGTGTATAGTTAGCTGTGGCGGTGTATGGTTAGCTGTGGCAGTGTATGGTTAGCTGTGGTGGTGTATGGTTAGCTGTGGTGGTGTATGGTTAGCTGTGGCGGTCTATAGTCACTATTGCCCTGAGCAGATCAGTGCGGGTCATAGGTCCAGGCAGGCACACAATGGGATGACAGGGTCACCTGTCACAATACTCTGCCATTGTGAGAAGAACAAACAATGTGTAGCAATACAAAGGATAGAATGCCAGATAGATGCGGCAGTCCAAGCTAAATGTCGTGTCTCAGCTAAGTCAGCTAAGTCTAAAGCCATCAGAGTGGACCATTGAAAAGTTTCTATAGAATATATATCAAAGCTACCTGGGTAATACCCCTAACAAAGCAATATGTGAGGAGACAAAATACGTATCTCAATACATGATCAATTTCTCAATTTATCATGTAATTTATATTACTTTGTGTGTGCACCGCTGCGTTTTTGAAATACATAGGATTGCAAGATGTTCATAACCTGCACATTTCTTAAACAATGCACATGAAATGTTAGATCAACACAACATTGGAACTGCAGTCCTCTTGATGTGATGCATAATGGGCTCGCTGAGTAAACATTTAGATGGGGTATACATTATGTCCTTGATGACTTTAGACACGATATTGTACTGGTCTCATGCAGCTTAAAACACAATGCATGCGTCGTTATGACACATTATGTATGTCATATGATGAAATGCTGTAACATGAGAATAAGAGAAACAAGTCTTGATACTTATGGATAGCAAACTGAACGTGGTACAAAGCCATTGGCAACCTTAATGTTGAGCATCAATTTTCAAAGAAAATGTTTTGCTTTCTCTGATACATAACCTTAGAGGTGAAGCGGCTAGACGAGAGAAGGCGACATGAAATCCTCATATCGATGGATGACAATGGCATGATAACACATGGTAGACAGTGGGGGGGTTACTTATATGTATGTACACTGTACACGAGTCACAGCCCCTGCTGCTCATCCCACCCCCCGCTAACGGCATCCCCATAGCACCCTCCCCCGCTAACGGCATCCCCATAGCACCCTCCACCTGCTAACGGCATCCCCACAGCCCCCTTGCTAACGGCATCCCCACAGCCCCCTTGCTAGCGGCATCCCCACAGCCACCCTTGCTAACGGCATCCCGACAGCCCCTCCCCGTTAACGGCATCCCCACAGCCCCCTTGCTAACGGCATCCCCACAGCCCCCTTGCTAGCGGCATCCCCACAGCCCCCTTGCTAACGGCATCCCCACAGCCCCCTTGCTAACGGCATCCCACAGCCCCCTTGCTAACGGCATCCCCAATGCCCTCTGCTAGCGGCATCCCCACAGCCACCCTTGCTAACGGCATCCCGACAGCCCCTCCCCGTTAACGGCATCCACACAGCCCCCTGCTAACGGCATCCCCACAGTCCCCTGCTAACGGCATCCCCACAGTCCCCCACCTTAAACAGCATCCCCGAAGCCCTCTGCTAATGGCATCCCCACAGCCCCTCCCCTTTAACGGCATTCCCACAGCCCCCCTGCTAATGGCATCCCCACAGCCCCTCCCCTTTAATGGCATCCCCTAAGCCCTTGCTAGCGGCATCCCCACAGACCTCCCGTTAACGGCATCCACACAGCCCCCTGCTAACGGCATCACCACAGTCCCCTGTTAACGGCATTCCCACAACCCCTCCTCTTTAACGGCATCCCCACAGCCCCTGCTAACGGCATTCCCACAACCCCTCCCCTTTAACGGCATCCCCACAGCCCCTGCTAACGGCATCCCCACAGCCCCTGTTAACGGCATCCCCACAGTCCCCCACCTTAAACAGCATCCCCGAAGCCCTCTGCTAACGGCATCCCCACAGTCCCCTGCTAACGGCATCCCCACAGTCCCCCACCTTAAACAGCATCCCCGAAGCCCTCTGCTAATGGCATCCCCACAGCCCCTCCCCTTTAACAGCATTCCCACAGCCCCCCTGCTAATGGCATCCCCACAGCCCCTCCCCTTTAATGGCATCCCCTAAGCCCTTGCTAGCGGCATCCCCACAGACCTCCCGTTAACGGCATCCACACAGCCCCCTGCTAACGGCATCACCACAGTCCCCTGTTAACGGCATTCCCACAACCCCTCCTCTTTAACGGCATCCCCACAGCCCCTGCTAACGGCATCCCCACAGCCCCTGCTAACGGCATCCCCACAGCCCCCTGCTAACGGCATCCCCACAGCCCCTGCTAACGGCATTCCCACAACCCCTCCCCTTTAACGGCATCCCCACAGCCCCTGCTAACGGCATCCCCACAGCCCCTGTTAACGGCATCCCCACAGCCCCTCCCCTTTAACGGCATCCCCACAGCCCCTGCTAACGGCATCCCCACAGCCCCTGCTAACGGCATTCCCACAACCCCTCCCCTTTAACGGCATCCCCACAGCCCCTGCTAACGGCATCCCCACAGCCCCTGTTAACGGCATCCCCACAGCCCCTCCCCTTTAACGGCATCCCCACAGCCCCTGCTAACGGCATCCCCACAGCCCCTGCTAACGGCATCCCCACAGCCCCTGCTAACGGCATCCCCACAGCCCCTGTTAACGGCATTTCCACAACCCCTCCCCTTTAACGGCATCCCCACAGCCCCTGCTAACGGCATCCCCACAGCCCCTGCTAACGGCATCCCCACAGCCCCTTGCCAACGGCATCCCCACAGCCCCTTGCTAACGGCATCCCCACAGCCCCTCCCCTTTAACGGCATTCCCACAGCCCCTTGCTAACGGCATCCCCACAGCCCCTTGCTAACGGCATCCCCACAGCCCCTCCCCTTTAACGGCATCCCCACAGCCCCTGCTAACGGCATCCCCACAGCCCCTTGCTAACGGCATCCCCACAGCCCCTCCCCTTGCTAACGGCATTCCCACAGCCCCTTGCTAACGGCATCCCCACAGCCCCTTGCTAACGGCATCCCCACAGCCTCCTCCCCCAAGTTCACCATACCACATATGCACCAAGGCAATTTGACATGCAAAGAAAGAGTCTTTGACATCTGAGAAGCAGGCGGTGCCACTGGGTATACAGTGTCCCTCAGCACAAACGCTTTAGTTATCTTGTTATTATTACGCATTTGGCTACTACATTCTAAAGTGGCTTAGTATGATGTAAATGTTTTTGAATCACCAATCATATTTTCAGATAGTCACTGCCAGTCAAAACGGTCTTACCTTTACACTTGAAACCAAAGTGCAATACTGTTTTCGAGAAAAAAATGAGGGAATCATATTTCAAGTCGCAATGCTACTTACAATATGGCAATTACTAAAGTATGTTATACGAGGTAAATTAGAATTTGGAGATCAAAATCTAATCAAATATGGGTCTAATGTGTACATATTTAAATGTCGTCATCCTCACATTAAATGGATGATAGCTGGAGAGTGTCCCAATACGAAGGGAAGTGCATATTGATGTACATTTTCACATTTCTAAGTTGCTCCCCAGAATCCTATTTGTTGAAAATGTATTGGAGCCTTGTATTAATATCTATATTTGTATATTTGGGTGGATAACCTAACTGAAAATACCCAAAATTGCAACATCAAGGCTATTCAATTTATTAAAGCTGGCTAAAATAATACAGGTTAAAATATTCAACTGAACATTCCGTGTAAGATATACCAGCTGTGATCTATTCAGTGCTTGAATGCCATCAGTATAATATGGCAGTGATATTCCTAGTCATTATTACAAGAACATGTGAATGCAATGTCTATGGATCTGAGTCAGAGAGTTTAGGTTTAAGGATCTGTGTGCACCCATACAGGTGTAAAGCAGTAGACAATACCGCCAAGTCAGAAAAAATGACATCAGTAGATGGTATTGTTGACAAATAATACCAATCGTTTATCAAGGTAAACTATTTTTGGCAACATCAAGAAAATGATCTATGAATATGTAGATGCCTCAGGTGGGGTTGTAGATGAGTTTTTCGTGACACAAAACATATAATCATATTATATCAATCATAGTAAACATTCAATAAGTACCCTAACTGTAGTAAACAACAAGCTGGTCAGGAATACTCATTTAGTCCACATTTAGTATGATTATTTTCCATAGAGTATGATGGCAGGTATATCATTACGTGTTAGGCCCTTTGATATTTGGAGGCATTTCTTAACCAATTTTAGCCACCATATTTTAATGCTTCATTCTGGCTACAGCTATCAAAAACTTTGCTGCTACCACAATACATGTAAATGCACTGGCAAGAGTACCCAATTCAACTTTGGAATCTCCCACGATGGTTCAATACCACTGAACTTCTTTTCAAAGTAAATTCTCATGAGGGAAAAACACGTCATGAGTTGATAAAATTCTAGGCTACCATCACATGTGCATAACTATACGTAGTACATATCTGCCATTAGCTATTTACCTGAATGGTGTCTTTTTATCTTTAGAGACTCATGTGTGCTTCACTTAGAAGGATCAAAAGGTTTCAAATAATTTACCCAACTAAGATAATACTGCCAATGCATTTAATCAATGCAACAAAAAAGGGTCTGAATTCTAGATAGTAGAGTAAAATTTGAATGATCATTCTTTTATAATATTATACATATGTTCTGATCGCGATGGATATAGACGAAACCAAAAGAGCATTTCCACAAGAGACGTCCGAGTGATATGATAGACCTCCTCCCAAACCTCATGTTAATAGAGTAAGCAATCAATATCAAAATGACACATTCCCAACAATGCATTTGCCTCATTTAATAGATATTTCATCAAACACACATACGCACAAATGTGATGACATATTTATAGAGAACTTTCTCGTTATTATAAATAGGAAAAGAATTGTGACATTTCTTCATTTCTACATTAATGGGCAAATGGCATTTATGTAAACATATTGACAATAGAAGACATCTTTGAACAGTGCTCTTATTAACAGGAAACTTATTCGCCTATAATCTTCGTAATAAGAGGCTTACCAAAGGATGGCGAATTGGTCATAAAAATATCATTCTTTTTATTTCTAAGTAACGAGATAATTATTTACAGCATCAATTTTCAATATATATATATATATATATATATATATATATATATATATATATATATATATATATATATATATATATATATATATATATATATATATATATATATATATATATATATATATATATATATATATATATATATATATATATATATATATATATATATATTTATATATATATATATATATATATATATATATATATATATATATATATATATATATATATCATTGCACTTCCCTATATATATATATATATATATATATATATATATATATATATATATATATATATATATATATATATATATATATATATATATATATATATATATATATATATATATATATATATATGTATATATATATATATATATATATATATATATATATATATATATATATATATATTACACATTTAAGAGAAACGGGACATTTGAACTCCAAGCTATTGTAAGGAACACAAGTTGATAAGTATATGTATATTTGCTACGATTCTTAAAGATCTCAGGTAATCTGTTTTATTTTATTCGGATCAGTATGTGAGCCGTTAAAATAATTATTAGGGGAGTGGTCTTCAGATGCTTCAGTGAAAGGACTCTCCAAATAACTTTGCCAAATATGTATCAATTTGTGAAGCTTTGAGCAATATCTTCCTGTTTGAATGTGCCATAGATGACCTTGAAGGTGATGCTTTCTGGCAGGCAGCTCATCACGACATACTTTCTGGCAGGAGGCTCATCACGACATACTGCCTATATCTTCTCTGTCATGGTGTTTGGTAGAGAGACCATCTATCATTCTTTTTCTATTATATCCTATATTGCCTTTCTGTTCGTGCTGCAGGTGGCCAGATACTGGTACAATTTTATAATTGTACAGGGCGATATTCTACTTATCTTTATGGGGTGTGAATGCGTAGTAGCATATTCATATATTTTAGTTACAGCTAATCTCCTCAGATGAGCAGCGGTGCCTGTCTTTCACAATCACCGTGTGTTTGTGCTCTCCAGTCCTAGAGTGATTGTCTTGCTTCCTTTTTCATCCTTAATGGACTTAGTTGTGTAAATGTCAAAGAAACAAGGAGAGACAATGGAAAAAGTATAAAGCCTTTTGTGTTGTGGTTGTACGACAATTAATTCTTCCAAAGAACGTGACGGCACATATGGTTATTTGCGGTATGTCATGCTGGCAGAAAATTACATGAGATAATCCGACAGTTGGTTTCAGTATTTATGTCCCACCAAAGGTGTAGACATATTGGTATTGTGGCATTGTGTCAGCGGAAGCGGAAATTCTAATGTGTGAACAATGAAATAAACACTATTTGTTCGCATCATATCGTACTTCTCCAAGCAAAATTTCATATCATTCACATACATTTGGCTAATATTGCCTTCAATAATATAAGCTATTAAAATAAAAATCCCAGCTGACGTCCATATGACAACACATCATCATTTTAAAAAAATCCATGTGCATTTATTCCGCTCGTCACTTCTGCTTTTCATAATGGGCAACGTCTTACCTACAGCTGGTATCGCTTTCTTAATTTCTATTTTTCCTCGTCTCATGTGTAATGTACAATTATAAAACTATAGCAAACTATTATGTACACATGGGAGAATTTTGAAATCCACCTGTATATATTCTGCGCACTTCTGCTCGTCACTTCCGGTTTTAATAATGGCCGCAACGTCTGACGTACAGCGTGGTTTTGCTTTCTTAATTTCTAATTTTCTTTGCGTTACAATTAAAAACGGTGGCAGACTGTTATTCAAGCATGAGAGAACATTTGCAGAATAAAGACACTGAAAAACCCTGAGTTCTACTCGTGAACAGTTCTACATGGGTGAGAAATCTTGCAATCTCGTATTGGCTTTTAATTTTATCGGTAATTTCAGCATTCTTTGCAAACATAATATTATCTTAAATAAAGAAAAGCTTCTTCCAAGTGGCGAAGAACAAATGAAGAATTATCATCAGTGTATGCAGTAGATGGATGTCATTACTATTTTCTGTTTGATGCAATGGGGTCAAGCCATTCTGGTATAATAAATACAAGCCATGCTGGATGCCCTAGGGCAGAGGCCGGCGCAGGGGGCAAGTGTGGTGATTTCATTATCTATGTGTTGACCCCTTATCAAGCGCAAATATAAGCAGAGCCATGACACACATTCCGAAAGCATGAGACATGTACTGCAAGAGGGTGTCACATGGACAGAGAGAGCATGAATCATGCACTGCAAGAGTGTCACATGGACAGATAGAGCATGAAACATGCACTGCAAGAGAGTGTCACATGGATAGAGAGAGCATGAAACATGCACTGCAAGAGAGTGTCACATGGACAGAGAGAGCATGAAACATGCACTGCAAGAGAGTGTCACATGGACAGAGAGCATGAAACAGAAATGACTTATTAACTACATGGTCTTTTCGTTAAATATACCTAAAATGAGGTTTTCCCAGTTGTAGTCAGAATGAGTGGCTTGAAAGATGAGTGAAATAGTAGTCGTTCTGACACAGGTGGGGGAGGTGGGCAGTGTTAACTTGATCATGTGGCCACGTGATTCCCTGTCCGTGTCCAGGAAGGGATGGTGAGAGCAGTGTGCGGGTCTCTTGTTAGTGTCTCCGGTGGGAGGAGAGACACAAGCCTCCAGTCTGCCGTCACTTATCACGAGGCGGTCCCGGAGCCGCAGACGGGCGGCACGGCAGAGTTGCTGTCACGCTGGAGGATGGCCACAGGTGGCGTAAGTGCTTCTTCCCCCAAGGAAACAATCTGACAATATTGCCCATCAATCCCACTAGTGTGTAATAACCCTCCCACTGCCACGCTTCCTTATTGATTTTTCTGCCCTGTCATTCTGTAGGCAGGTTCCACAGGAACAAAAGGATGACCCTTTTGTTCAGTGAGTATCACTTCTAAACTAGTGAAACTCACAAAGTTGATTACAAGAAGGTATGTCCTTTGGGAACCTTTTGATGTAGATTTTCTCCTCGGCATATCTCAGCACACAATAGTGTATGTGTGACACATGTAGTCAGTTTGTTTCCCAGAGAACTGTGTTGGTTGAGTGGTTTAATAACTCTTGAGAAGGTGATGCCATCCACAGGGACAAGAAGGTTAATCCCTAATGTCAACACAAGCCACAGGGGGTTAATCAGGTTAAAGGGTTCTATAGATAACAAAGGGTTATTCATTCCTCTATGTTTGGATAGCCAATCAAATACGGTCCAGTGCATTAGGAGTGGCAATATGTTTTGTGTGCCGTCTTTAACCTGGAGACATGGCAATGTTGCCGACAACAATCTCCAGGAGTGGATTCCTCAGAGTTGCCTTTGTGAGGACTGGCATTGCTCTACCCCCCGAGCTACCTTATAATATCCCATGATTGATTAACTAGCCACTAACATTCTGTGGCTTAATGAATAAGATATAAATGAAAAACAGTCTGCACTGATCACAAACTTTTACCAACTCCTCTAACAATGATCAATTAAAGATGTTCGCATGAGATGAACATCACAAATGTTCAAGTTATTTTCATTATTATCCTTAGAACACAATCATTGATATAAAAAAATAAAATGGCATATATTTTTTTCAAAGCTTGTTTACCCTATGCGTTTAAGATTGACAGCAAATTACTCTGATGTTGGGTGATATGTAAATATAGGTTTGAGGAAAGGAGGGTCGATGAAATGAGAAGAGTTTATTGCAAGCAAAGATGTGGCTGTATATATAGACAGGTCTCCGATGGTTAGGGCCAGCAGTGGTGTTTGACATGCAAGGAATACAAACAAAGTCTAATTTCTGCTTGGAGACACCTTGCAGCGGAGCTGGGATTGCGATAACAGACCACATATAGCAAATCTAATGTTAGAACATTCAGTGTCTGCCATTTCTGGTTGTGTATGCTTATTCCACACCAGTCCCAATTCAGACCTTTGCTCAAATGCCTTCTCCTTTGTCTTGTGTTGCCAAAAGGCAGCCATGTTGCTTTAATCTGGGTACTGCTACTGTCTTCGTCTTGTTGGGA
Source organism: Amphiduros pacificus (assembly GCA_949316495.1). NCBI lineage: Eukaryota > Metazoa > Annelida > Polychaeta > Phyllodocida > Hesionidae > Amphiduros > Amphiduros pacificus. Next base: position 44,498,286 of record OX439004.1, read on the forward strand.
CAGTGACATATATATATGTTCCCAACTTGCTTCAGGCTGTACACGTTATTATGAACATTCTCCCAGATGGGGTTGCCTCGGCTTTGGAAATTTGCTGTAATCTTTCATCTATTTACAGCTCTTCGCTTCCTTCTTTGTAAGTTATATTTCAATAATCTTTTCACAAATTGTCCAAAGTCAAATATTCCAAAAGAATAGATATCCCATGTCGTCGTCAGTCCTCCGGTCCATCACACATTGTATATGTGGTCGATATGGCTATGCATATTAGTTATAATTGGTAGTGGTTGGACTACATCTTAGCTATAATAGACTAAATAGTCACTGTGGAAATATTAGAGTTGGATCTACTGGTGTATTGTCTGTTGTCATAATGATAGCGGATTCATAGTATTCTCAGTTGGCATTTTTTATATATACAGTGATAGACAAGTTTTTATACACTCCTTAACATATCAGTCGTGTCATTCCATGCCGTCAATGCTAAAAAGGTGAGGTTAGATCAGCCGCAAATCATGACTTCATAAAAATCATGTTGTGCACAGATTCTATTTTGTCCTGATTGGTTAGCCTCTCGGTCAAACATAATTACATAAAACCTTACACACCTGACAACTATAAAAGGTAATTGTTGTGATGTGTTTTCATTTATCAACATCGTGGCGTCGTATAAAGTACGTTGAGAATGCATTCTGCTGAATTATGTGAAATCACACTATTTATGGCGAATGTGGTGAATTTGGTCTGTGTGTGATTCAGATTACTGTTAGGGCTCACGTGAGACCTATGCCATAGCAGGGTGGGATCAGACCGGTTTCTCCCGACAGTCCTCCCGACATTTCTCTACACCTGTGTAGAAAACACAAACTATAATTGGACATACGTTCTCCATAACACAAATCAAACAAATCAAATGAAAAATTTAATTATTTTCTATTTATTGGACCCCTCTTGTGACATAGTATCTTGTCTGATTAACAAACATAAATAACGCGTTTTTATTCATTCGGAAACTGTAGACTAAAATATTTCAATTTATCCGAAAGCTTAATTTTATCTATCTGCAATATTAGGATTATATAAGGATAGTCCTATTTTACACTGTCTGCTCTTTAAGCCAAGAGTAGGAATGGCCCTGCTCATGTTGGCCATAAATTAGTTTATGCCTGATTCTCCTAATATTATATACTACATGTCGGGGCGTCATATTTTATAGGTCCATACAGTAATGGTCGAATGCTCTTGAACGCGCTGCATGCCTTAATCCCATAGCTTGTGTTGCACCTGACACATGCTGTAAGACCCAGCAAGGTTGTTAGTGCCAACAGAAGACTCCTCCTAGTTGCTTCTTGTCTATTTTCATGATATTAAAGTCTGTATAAGGTAAGATAATGCTCTGCTCCTTGACGGAAGAATGGCACATTTCTCACCAATATTCTAAGCAATATTTCCATCCAAGCTGGGCTGATACACGAAGCGGAGGGCCTGGACCTCTTGGGAAGCAATTTGCAGACCTCATCCCGCAGAAACATGTCATCTTTCTTAATTGACACTTACACACCCAGCAATCGCCCCAAGATGACACTTTCTATTTATAAGACCACTACAGTCATGTGTTTGCGTTACTGATAGATCAAAATAATTATAGAAAATAAAATATTCTTTCCAATAATATTACTGTGCTCATAAGGACAACATATTACAATTTAATAATAATAATAATAATAAAATACTTATTTAGCGCTAAACCAAGCAGGCTTGTTCTAAGCGCTATCAGTTAATTAAATCTCATAAATTTAATCTATTTTGTGTTTGTAATGTTCCCTGCTTACAATTTTTATATTAGTTGATGCTGTAAATGAGATTACTAAGTTAACATTTGATTCAATACAACACTTTAAAGAGGAACGTTCTCACATACACAGTATTTTTAATACTGTAACAATAATATATTGTTTTTTTCAGAAAGAAGGAAAATACAATGAAGCCAATTAAATAAGATATATTTCTTTTTCTTTGAAGCAGCATAATGGCAGGGCTACAAACTAACGACTAGCTAAAGTAGAAAATGATTTACAAAGAAAATGGAACAATTTAAAGTTTGTGAATGATTGTTGTTTATGCCAGTGTGACAAAAGCATTCATACATCATACAACAGGTGGCAATCAAGGTATGAGCGAGAGAGCCATGACAAGCTAGGTCCAAGGTATAGGCGAGAAAGCCATGAGAAGCTCGGTCCAAGGTATGGGCGAGAGAGCCATGAGAAGCTCGGTCCAAGGTATGGGCGAGAAAGCCATGAGAAGCTTGGTCCAAGGTATGGTCGAGAGAGCCATGAGAAGCTCGGTCCAAGGTATAGGCGAGAAAGCCATGAGAAGCTCGGTCCAAGGTATGGGTGAGAGAGCCATGAGAAGCTCGGTCCAAGGTATGGTCGAGAGAGCCATGAGAAGCTCGGTCCAAGGTATAGGCGAGAAAGCCATGAGAAGCTCGGTCCAAGGTATGGGTGAGAGAGCCATGAGAAGCTCGGTCCAAGGTATAGGCGAGAAAGCCATGAGAAGCTCGGTCCAAGGTATGGGCGAGAGAGGTATGGGCGAGAGAGTTATGGGCTAGTGAGCCATGAGAAGCTCGGTCCAAGGTATGCAGCTAAAGATTTGTCGTTATGCAGCTAAAGATTTGTCGTTATATAACGCCATAGTAACTCTTATTGATTAAATACCTTACATGGCAAGGTACATATATGATATTTGTTCCCTATAGAATATTTCAAATCAAAGACATTTTTGAAAAGTTTATATTACTAGTGCAGCACAATACAGTGTTATATGGACAGCGAGTCACTTTTTTATATGTGCTGTGATGCAGCATTATGTGTGCAGCGAGTCACTGTTTTATATGTGCTGTTTTGCAGCGTTATGTGGAGAGTGATTCACTGTTTTATATGTGCTGTTTTGCAGCGTTATATGGGCAATGATTCACTGTTTTATGTGTGCTGTGTTGCAGCGTTATATGGGCAGTGATTCACTGTTTTATGTGTGCTGTGTTGCAGCGTTATATGGGCAATGATTCACTGTTTTATGTGTGCTGTGTTGCAGCGTTATATGGGCAATGATTCACTGTTTTATGTGTGCTGTGTTGCAGCGTTATAAGGGCAGAGGTTACTGTTTTGCAGGTGTGCATCTGGTACACAATCGGAGACACCACGCTTCATTTACAACTCTCAAAGAATACTCCAGATCTCGCATTTCTGCTCTTTTGGCTGTGTGTAACACGTGCATTCTGTGTGCATGTATGTACGGTTGGCTGACATACGAGATTCCGGCTGTGATTTCACAGTTGGCTCATCAGACAAAGCTTACCATTATTTAAAGGTATCATCGCATTCTTTTAGCACGTTGCCTTTGAAGATATGAAACTTGGTTCAAAAGTCGCAAAAAGGGCAAACAGTGTATTTAGGCTTGTATTAGATTTGTATAATGTTTTCTGGTCATGAAGGTTTCTGTAATGGTCCGATTGAACACAGGGCGATCATATCTCCATGGCGTAGTACAGGCGGCCCAGTGGCGACAAACGCCACCAACATATGCTGTTGTTTGAGCTGGCAAAGGCTTGCAGATATGGATAGCATCCACAAGCTACATGTATACACAGTATATTAAACCTGCTTTTGTAGTTGTGATGGCACTTCTGATGATTATCTCTGGTCCACAAAGTTGAGCACGGAGATTATTAATATGTGTCTCAAATTTTAGCTTTATAGAAAAAAATGTACATGGCATACTGGCATGGATAGTATCTGCCTTTACCAAGCATTTATACACATAAATGATCTGAATTCTTTTTAACATTTTAACATGCATTGTTATCAATGTTATTGATAAGTACATAGTCAACTATAAAGTTTTAGTTATTAGGTGAAGTTTAGTATCAAGGAGAGTACTGATACATCATATCTTGCCCTGTGAGTGCAGATTGATCCTAAAATATACAATGGAGGAAGAGCTATGAAAAGTTAGACTTCCTGACATCAGTGTAGATGTGAAGATAGTGGTAGTAATGCATGGCTCCTGTCATATAAGATTGCGGAGATAGACCCGCGCGGTGGACAGCGGACTCACGGGGTAGAGCCGGCCTAAATAAGGTGCATATCTCATATCAAAGCGGACATTATTACAACTCTCCTGTCTTGATAAACACAAGATTATCGCCAGGCCGAGAGGTAATGAAAGCGAGGCAGGTCATGTGACAGGTCATGTGATTGCAGAACACGATATTGCACTTGATTGTTTTTTTTTGACAATGACATTTGGAGAATGATACTTTCATTTATAAAAAAGACTGCGTCTTATTGTAAATGACTTGCTCCACCTCATTCTTTATTTCAATATCGTTTGAATAGATTATGTTACAAAGTCAGGTTTAGATTAAACTACGAGATGGCTAGACTTTCACAGAATACACCAGACAAAGTATTATATATTTCAAAACAAATCTGATGCAACGCACACAAAAAGCCTGAGTTCAGACTGTGTCATCATGAATAAGTTCAAGTTTGATCATGGCACAACATATATACATTTACTTGCATCAGTATCATTAGAGTAACATACAGCTTTGTAAAGATCATGCACAACTGGCACTACATCCTAAAGTACACACAACAAATGCTAGAAATCAAAAGATGTATGCACCATAGGATAGCTTGAGGTTTGCTTGTGATGGCTTGTTGCCCAGTACATGGAGGAGTTTGTGTGATTATCTCAGCGATCTGCCCATATGGCCACAGGGTAGCTACACCAGGGGGCGGCAGCAGGTCTCTGTTGTCAACGCCTTTGTCACAAACCAAAAATAGACAATAATGGTTTCTCCACAAGGCCTGAGCCCCAAGACCTTGTTGTCGCCATTAAAACCACAGGACAAGCTAGTGCATATAATGTGAGTGTGATGAGACAAAAGCCAGTGGATCGACAGTGATGTTGAATATAGTAGGGAAAGAAATATGGTTAAAACTGTTCATAAATATGAAATCATATGAGTTGCTGTTGCACATTCGATAATACCATTCTAAAACTATTTTCTTGTCAACATTTTTCTAAACTTAGACTAAGTCACTTGTTTAATGACGTCTTACCGATCACAAAAATAATTTGGTTTTAGAATCAAGATCATGATGTCAATATGAAAATGACATAAGTAATGTTCCAATGTAATGAGTGAATCATATATTCTTGTAATATTCAATGAGATAAAGAAAGTAAATATCAACATCAAACTCTGTTCCATTAGCAATACTACCAGATTAATTAAAGAGGCTGGGATTTCTATTAAAATATTAAGGTGTATTCATAATAATGGACGATACACAAGACTAATATATAGAAATAAGTCCTGGTTTTGAAAACCTCAAACAGACTGCTCTTGCTGTGCATTCATAGTGTGTCAGTGCTTAAAGGTCTACAAACGGGCCACAGAGCAATCGGCTAACATAATAACAACGTCCCACTCTCGCTTTGATCAAGACTGCATGATTCTGACAGCCTCAAACAAAACCATATTATATACATGTAGTGCTTCACGTGAAAACAATGTGGCTTCTATTTTACCTGCATGTATACATGTAGTTATGTATTCTTATTATATTGATTATTATATTGATTATTATATTGAATAATGGAGCAACTCACATAACTAGGCCAAAACTTATCTGAGAAAACCGCGATAGATATGATCAGGAAAAGTGATCGTAATCTAGCATGAAATAGTAAAACAATTAACAGCCATTTTAGTAGTCCCATAAGTATTGAATATTGCAATGTGAAAGAAATACTCTTTTTAAACTGGCTGTAAGACCGGTTCAGGAAATATGAAATATTGATCAAAATGTGCACGGAGCCCTGAGTTTTGTGTGCGTGGCGCTCCTGCGTGGCTCCAGTGCAAGGCTTAGATATGGCATCCCGGGGACTCATATCTTTATTTGTTTTCCCTGCAAATTGGTCTCAAGGTGGGAAAGCAACATGATATAAAGATGCAAAGTCTTAGTGTCATTGGTGATTGTGTGATCTTTTGTATGGTCTGATCATATTTGAGGAGAATCTTCCCAGCCCTCTGATCTCATAACATGGCCCTCCTATCACGGTGCATACAGCGTCATTATTCTACTTTGGACATGCTTCCCGACATGCAATAAATAGAACAGATCGTAATTTGGCAAATATTTCACAGGTCCTCATTAAATTCAATATGTATAATGTCAGAAACCAGTAGGATATTTGAAATGATATCAAACAACAAATAGACTCAGTACCCAAAGGAAGATATTTATACTGTTTATGCTTCCAAAAGCATTTCACATCAAATGAGCGACTGACCTATTCTCCACGGCAGGATCATGAAAGAATGAAAACGTTTGTTTTATTCTCATGTGATATATAAAAGCAGAGTGAGCAGACATATCTGATCTCAACGCTGAGTCACAACAAGACCAAGTTGATGACATTGATCATTGCAGACCTAAATAGAGGCAGGATGATATGCCAACTTATCTCCTCCTTATTCCCCAGATGCCCTTGTTGGTATAATTGGATCAAAAGAGATCTGAAGGTTCTCTGATAAGACAGACTCATTAAACATCAGCAGTACCTGACATCAGCTTATTAATAATATAGTAATGACATCTATTCAACATTTTGGAACTTCCAATCAACTTTCAGCCAAATTATGCATATTTTTGTATTCATCTGGGTTGAAAACTCAGAGTCACGCCAAATTGAGTGTTTAGCATAAAAATAAACCATATTAATATATATATATATATATATATATATATATATATATATATATATATATATATATATATATATATATATATATATATATATATATATATATATATTTAGAAGCTGTTACAGATATGAGGTACTGGAGGTATTTTTGTCAGACCTCATTATGGGGTTCCATCTCATACCTTATTGTGTGTGACAGGAGAGTGCCATCTGGTGTTAATAATGAAATTGTTTTACATACCTCACAAATCTAACATTCATATCAATGGCGCTAATGCCATTATCCACCACTAGGGCACTTATTACTACATGTGACACTAGATGGCAGTGATTTATATAGTTATTGCCTGGTTGTATAAATATGCTTCTCAGACATGTTTTTTCAAAAAGGCCTTGTACAGGTTACTTATGTAACTGTGACTAAGCAGCTGCACTATGAAGAGTGGGGTATTTTATATGCCTCACAGTACGTCAATGCCCCACAAGACAGGTCTGAGATTGGTAAAAACCCCATATCTGATACAATCTCTTTCTATATATATATATATATATATATATATATATATATATATATATATATATATATATATATATATATATATATATATATATATATATATATATATATATATATATATAGATGTGTGTGTGTGTGTATGTGTGTGTATATATATATATAGATGTTTGTGTGTGTGTATGTGTGTGTATATATATATATATGTGTGTGTATATGTATATATATATGTATATGTACATATGTATAAAAGATTTTAAAGATTTATTTTTATGGATTTATATTCACGGAGAATACTCAGCATAAGACTAGTCTAAGTATTTGGTAGATGTCATTTAGTTGTGAATGATACATGGATTTGCTTGTGGATATATTTGAAGTAGATTGTAAATGTTCATCACTCAAATAAATCGAGGAATATTAGCATTACTTATGAAGGTTACGCTGTATTCTGGATCTGGCTATTTAGAGTAGGAAATTGTTTAATTACTTTGTATGTTACCAATGGATATATATTTAGAGTCATGATATTCATTATAAGAATCGTCTCCTTGCATGAGAGCGACAGTGTCAATATAAGGAATATCACAATGCCTGTGTATACATAGACACTGCAAAACTATGTCAACTCTCCACTGTTTGTCTATTACAATGAGACCGTTGGGGATAGAGACGATTTTCAGAATATGTAAGTCATGAACAAAATGTTAAAACAAACATTTCATTCTATTTATTGGGGCTACCCAGGCAGACACAGTCTCGGCGAGATAATATGCCAACTGTTTTGAGCACCGTTATGCATTCACGTGTTAATATAATTGATGCAAAAATGTGCTGCTTTGAACTTGAATCACTTCATCTAGATCTCATTGCAATGCTTCAACTGGGAATATCGGCTCAATTTACATCCTCAAAGATTTCAAAAGCACAGTGATTCATGTTAGCCGAGTATTGCATTGTTTTGTCCGCTGTATTTGTGAATAATTATTTTCTCAGAGGCTGATATCATTTGGCAAGATTGTTTGTCCAGTCGTGCTTACTCATTAAAAATAACAAGAACACGCATGTAATTATCAAGGATCTGATATATACTTTTATTGGATTGTCATTGATTTGAGAATAGAAACGTTTGTTGTGGTTTTGCTCATAAAATGCAGTCACTATATAATAAGTATTGTCAATTAAATATGAAATGTGCTTGATATGCTTGCAGGGCCTGAGGAGTTTTGTCAGCTCGAGACTTTTGTGGCGTCCTGTGAGTCTGATGAGGTCATCCTGCTGGAGTCTGCGCTGTACGGCCGGATGCACCTAGGACGATGTGTACAGGGTGACCTGGGATACATAGGCTGCTCAGCGAACGTCCTTGAAATTGCGGACCGGAAGTGCTCAGGACGCCATCGTTGTGAAATACGAATACCCAATGAAGAGTTTGAAAAAACTAAACCATGCTACCAGGAGCTCAAGTCTTTCTTTGAGGCGTCGTATGCGTGTGTGAAAGGTGAGCATTATTAGAAAGCTCCATTTCAGGAAATTCAATTATAAAACTGAAAGTTGACACCCTATTAAGCGTTCCTGATCAATCAAATGTATTCAACATCACATCAAGAAAGCGAGAACAAGGACGAGACATTTTCACATTTTTTTGTTAATCTTCGTAGTTTTGTTCTCAGATGTTGTCCATGTTGGTAAACGGGCTCCAAAATATAAAGTTTACTGTTCATAAGAACTAATATCGGGAAAATTCCTTGGTAAAATGACATATATCCTTATAGATCTTGCATGAAAATCAGGCTATCGAACTTACCCTATGGCACCAGCCTTTAGTGATCACCGCTTTTTGGAAGTGCTATTCACACAGTTTGCTTCACACCTGTAAACTTTTAAATGCGAGAGAAGCAGGGGGTGTTAAATGTCCATGAGTGGCAAAATATGTTTTCTTAAACGCAGATTGGAGGCAGTCTTGGTATAGGCCATTTTTACTTCATTTACCTTTCAGCAGAGAACAAGATTGCTTTAATAAAAAGCTCACTGGGTGATAATATGTTTTAAATTGAAATAATAGCACCAGTTCCCTAAGGCTCGTCATGTCGTTTTTGAACGTTCAGAACATTATTTTTGTGGTAAACACTCTTTGCAGACGTTAGCCAGGTACTCGGCTTGCAGGGTCTTATCGATCAGGATAATTGTATTGTGAAAATATGATTGATAACTGCTCTCATTACGTATGCTGGGATTCAATGGGGCATAGTTATTTGAAACGAAGCGAACATTCAACCAAAATTAAAAGAAAATAATAGTTGAATATTCTCCTGCATCTCAAAGATGTGAGGAAGACACGTTTGTTTTCATAAGGCGCACAGCGATTTGAGGTTAACATAACAACATAATTTTTTAGGCCAAATAAGAACCTTGTTTGACCACTTTTTCTCTCGAGAACCAACAATAATATGAATAGTGATTCACCAGGGGTTGTGAGCTGTGAGTACAGAACTCCACAATGTAATATTTACATTTATTTTTTTAGCAATAATCTTTTTCTTGGATTCCACGTAAATCAAAAGGTTATTTTTATGAAGAATTTTCAGGCAAGAATTATAGAGGCAAAGAAATTAACACACAATTTAAAAACACATTTATGCCATCTGAGTCCATTTACTGGTAAAACATGGCTCGTGTGCCTTGTTCACACGTCCCTATAATCCCTCTTTGCCGAGGCTCCCTGTAATGTCACTCTCCTCTTTGAACAACAAAAAAGATTGGAGCACTCAAAATAGAAATTTTGATCTCGCTCTTTTACGTTTACAACGATAGTGCTAATGGCGCACTTAAGTCACCTTATCACCAAAGGGACATCTCGTGACAACATTACATATTCATAACAATTGACCAATTAACAAACTACAAATTGCCTTAGTCCAATAACCTCACATCTTTTATTTACCAACTATGAACATCGTTAGTGTTTTTGATCTGCTTTGCATGTGAGGAAAATTAAATGTTTTGTGAGGGTTTGAGAGAAGGCGGGGCTCAGGGTCAACTTAAGGCGCTCTCATTCTATCGAGGCTATTGATCAAGCATGATGATAGACCTCCGAAGTACAACCCCCACACATGCAAATCCACTGCCTTATGATTTGCAACGATCCTTGTATTAACACCTTAACTCCCATCTTTATAAAAGTAAAGTAAAGAAAACAATTAATTCAACAATAAATTCATATTTATTAAAGAAAGATAAAGAAGAATTAGGAGAAAAAATTGAGGGAAAATCTTAGCATTAAAAAAATATTTTCTTTTTAAAGAATTACTCCACAAAGGTTCTGACCAGCAAACAATAGCGTAGCCATTTCGATTGAAATTGTGCCACATATCTATCCATTCCTTATTGATTTTATACATAATTTTCAGGTGTGTCCCTGAAAAAATATCCAATAGTCATGAAAGATGATTTGTGGCACTCTGACAAATAGAGTTACTTTGTAGAAATCTTTATCTTGTGTGATTGTGGAACTGTACTTAACATTAGCAGTTCTCTGATATGAATGCGTGCTGATGTCAATATGTTTTCTTTTGATCGTGAGTGTCATGGCATCAACAAAAGTGTAAAAACCTTATGAAACACATATACTCTTAATATATTACAGTTGCGACGCTAGATGGCAGTTTGTGTCAGTCATGTGATTCTATCAAACTGACATCCGTTTCCGGTTTTATCGGAAGTGTTATCACAGAGAGGTCTGGATGTGGGGCTGCCAGCTGCCCCTGGATTATAGAGGCTCAGCCAGGTAGGTAATGGTTGTAAAACTAATTGGAGTAGTAAGCTGTAGATATGTTAGATTTAAAGGGGTGTGAGCAATTTGAATAGCTGGTATTAGACCACTAATTATCTGTGAAGAATGGAATGAGAACTTCAAAATGTCCCAACCAACAGTATTGAGTTTTATAGAACTGTCCCAAACACAAATATGCTTATCAATCAATATAAATGGATGTATTGAGAGTTGCATATATTGTGTCACATCTTATTTGTTTTATATAATATGATGGATTGGTCTCAAAAGGTACAATCTGTGGATCATGTGTAATTTGCGTTTTTCCTGATATAATGGAATTTGTTTAAAAGTAAAATAAAAACTGATGCCACTTTGTTTTGCTCTGGGGTTGTAACCTTCCACGATATCATGTCATTATTTGACCTGTTGTTAACAGCCATTGGCCTCTGTTTCCTCAATTTGCATGTTAGTCTACATCTGAACAATGTAGACTTTGGGAAATGGTATTTAGAAACCATAGCCTTTCTTGCTCTTGCTGTAAGCCATTCCGCCAGGGTAACCATTGAGATATGCCGTGTGGGTTTACAACATGAAGTGGTAATATGAAATGCACCACTTCTGTGCTTTGTGCCAGATTAGCCTGAATAATGATCTTCAAACATGACATTTTTCCTTATTTATTTCATTTGACCACTTAAACATACCATATTAGCCGATTTGGTAGGAAAAGCCGGTCAATCACTTGCAAATACATGGACTCTGTATTGTGTATAGGATAATTGTATGCACATATTTATTTATGTTGAAAACACAGGTGGCATGTGTGTGTTACTTTACTTTTAAACGAAAATGAATAATTCATTGAAAGAGAATGGAGCGAATGTGGTAACACTGGAACATGAAAGAAACCAAGACCATGTCACCTTTCTTTATTAAACAAAAGGTCGTAGATCATGATCAATAGTTGTAGCTTGAAGTCTCTTATTAGAATGGTGGAGTAGGAAGCTGGCATGGGCACAATTAGTGGTTTGAGTTCAGGGAGTACAGTTACATGTAGTATATACATTCCATGTGAGCCAGGACATTGGCATGGAATCCTGCCAGACGTTACTGACCTCTCCCAACATATTGATCTTGCATTTATCAAGGAAACAAAAAGCTATTTATTGTTCTTTTGTGTTTACGGTACGATTCCTTTAAAGTATCACCACATCTGAACAAGGTATACGCCTGTCAAAGTAAAATGTTAAAAGTATAATATACATGAATGAATTATATTATTAATTGTGGACAATACGATATCTGATAGAAATTACACAGTTTCCCTCACTTGATCATAGGATATGAATAAAAGATTACTAATGTCGAGAATGATTTGCATTAACCCCATATATGGAGCCAGATAACATTCAAAATTCCAAATAAAAGCTGATAAATTCTGACAAAACATTTTTATTTACCAGAAGATATTGCTTGTAATATGATTATTCACTGCATTTTATAGACGTTATTTTACACATTCATAATGTGTATATATTAATTTTTGAAATATCTAGTATATAAAACCTTTGAGCGCCAAAGCTTTATCCCATTCTGTAGTATTTATTAAATTAAATTGAACAAAAAGACAATATAGAATGGTGTTCCTTTTGACAATTACCCACCGAAAACATTTAAATATTATATTTATTCGAATCATAAGCATGTATTTATATTATTCATATATGTCACAATTGGAATATGGATTTTCCAAAACATTGCGTGATGGAATATAAGAGGATAAAAAGAAAATGCATTTATTATTATGTACAAGGTATTTGTAATAATGTAAAGCACGAGATGAACCTAAGATATAGAAAGTGTACAACAGGTTCATTTCTTCATGAACAAACTTGGATGTCAATCTCAACATGAGACAGGACTGCCAGATAGTTATAGAAGTTTATTGATTCATGATAGATGGGTAATTGTATTTAAATTCCTCAGCATTACTTAGTTATGTTCCTTCCTACACGTTTATAAACCTGTGCTTCATCTGCAACAACCATTATCATTATTGTACCTGTAGATATATGGTCCAGTTTATATGTCAAAGGACTGTTGATATTCTTGTTGCATTGACGACAATAAGAAAAATATTTCTATCTCCATCAGGCGGAGAGTTCGCAATGCAGAGATAAACCTCAACCCAAATTGAGGAGTTTTCCATTTGCGCTGTGTATTATTATTTTGTAATAGAGAATAGTGCACAATAGAAGCGCAGTGATTGTGACCGGAGTGGTGCCCTATTGTATGGAGTGGCTCTCAAAATAATCAAATAGATTGCAGTTATATGATGGCTCGGGGCCTTGCACCATGGATGTACATCAGAGTTGAGGATGGGTGGAATCTAAGGCCACAAGTCGCTCAACTTTCATCCAACCTTCCCAAAGCAATGCATCTGGAGATTTAATTCTAATCCATTAATAAGACATGCCATTAGGTAATGATGTTCTGAATATGTTATATACATATGACAAACTGCAGTCTGGGAACTTGGAACACACTCCTAATGGTATAACTCCCGAGTGGCATTTGCTTTCGCGTCTTATCTGACTTATTCCCTTTCAACCAAATATGTCGTATTGTATTTTATCCTTACACATCTATATTTGTGAGAGCCATTTAATGCTTGATCTCTCTGTGAGCCACTTTGAGGTCAGGTTGCCTTGCCGGAGCATCGTGTTGCTTTCCTCCAAGGAGGCAGAGTAATTTGTTTGATTAATGTCCTCTCAGACGTGGCCCAGATTGCTGCTAACATGTCCTCCGCGCAGACATTGGCGCTGAACACGGCTTGACATGGAAAACACATTCCTGATTTCTTTGTCAACGGTTTTTGTATCAGCCTTTTCTTCATTTGTCAATCCTTCTCTTAGTATATGGCCTGACTTTTATTTTCTCTGTAAATGTTCATGTGGTGTTGTAAGATATCGCTTCTGACCCCAGTTTTTATATCTCGTCGACAAATAGCATTCTTGCGCATGTCATACTAATATTCTTCACGTAATTGCATTTAAATATAGATTTGAACAGGCTTTTATCCATTTATAGTTGAATAACTCTTTGAACAGGCTGTGAATCCGGCTTTCTGTATGAATAAGTTCTCTGTGTAATTGTATAATTACTTGGTTTGGCAGTAGACATCATGGTGAGGTGGGCTATGAAAACACAGTCCTTTCTAATGAATAACATTTATCACGGAACCAATTATTCACAAAAACACGTCCTTTGTCGTTGTCTTTTGGGCCAGGACCCTCCCCAAATGTGACGATTGATCTCTCAATCAACATTCGCTTGAGACTTTGTAAATGGATGGAATTATGTTCTGGAAAATGCCCAACAAGGCCAGGGCCATAAACAGATGCACATTACAGTGGCATTGTTTGTATACTTATTTTTCATGAAACCCGTTTAATCACTCGTCCAAAAGTCTTTTGTGCTTTCGTCCCTTATGAGAAATACCTTACACTTCTCAATCATTCACTAAGAGACACAAGAGTGCTGTTTAACCGATGTTACACGAGACAAATGTTTCCATGCATATCATTAGAAATAAATTGCATAAATGCTAATCTGAAAATTAAAATTAAAAGTTCACAATGAATGTCAATGTTTGATTTATTCAGACTTATGTGATCTATTTTCAGGTCAAATCATCAATATTACAATGTATGATTTCACAAGACAATCCTCGTCCAGCGACCACAAAGGCTCAATATCTCACATAAGCGGCTGTACGCAGTCTGTTGAGTATGTATATATCAAGGAAGAGAAGAGGACCCAAAGTGTTACGGTGTGCGCGGGTATGAAGCGCCAGAAACACATCTACCTCTCCCTGGGGCACAGCGTCCAAATCACTATATCCTCTCAGATCCAGCGTAAGAATAAGGGGCATTTTCTAATCAGATATGATGGTAAGTAAATGTGGAGTTTATTTCCAAAGAAATCACTTTAAAAATCGATGGTTTAAGTAAACAAAACAATCATTTCCATGCCTTGTTTTGACCTTTTTATGGAGGAAATAGATTTGTATCCCGAGTAGTTGGCATACAAGCAGAGTTTAACACTGGTAGTGCGGCTTTAATGGATATCCACCACTAGCTGTTGCCAACACATGCTAGGGAGTGTATTGCACAGATCCGATTCCTTTACTTTATAGGCGAAAATGGGAAATTCTTTGACCAAATCTGTTACAGATCCCGGATTGCGAAACAGCGATAGCCTTCAGCAGAAAAGATTTCAATTCAATTCAGCCCTGGTGCCAAAACGAGAGCTATTTTCTATTTTGCAGCTGAAGTCAATTTTCCTCTGGAATCTATAGAACTGACACGATGAAATAAGCGAAGGCCTGCTCGATATAAGGGTATCAAAAAACGAAATCGACACGAGTAGGGCGTGAATTTACAGAGAAATATGCGCAAATACATAATGGTCAAAGAACCAAAAAGCTTCTCTCTAAAAATGATATTGCACATTTTGTTCCGATCAGCTTGGGGCTATCTAGAACTATCAGTGATATTCAAAACGCAAAACAAATTGGGATTTTCTTTGATGTTACAAATCGAGTGCGAGTGGACTTTTGTCTGTCACAGCCAATTACAATACAAAGAGAAAATGCCCCCAGTTTTGCTGTTGTGAGCGATGCAGCAATAGTAAATAATTGTAAACTACACATATCTTGTCCCTAGTTTCTATTTAACTCTGATGTAATTCTTTTTTAAGATGACACAAATCTGTCTTACCTTAAATGAGATTTGAAATACGCACTTAAACCAATCCCTTCATCGTACTTTTAAATTTATCCTGAACATTATGGAAATTTGACGATAAAATGAGTATTAGAGTTGGATATTAAAGCATCGATACAAAGCTGTGATTTTTTTCAATGAATTTTCCAGCGGTTATCAAGAAACATAGAAACATGGTAGAATGGCATCGGAAGAAATCCCTAGTCTACAGGTCGATACAATATTTCGATCCATTTTAAAGAAACAGTTATTACACAGAAAAATCCACAAACGCGATAGACGGTGTGATACAGGACTCGCTACTTGCCATTTTTATTCTTTGTGGAAGTAATCGAATCACTTTTGACGCATCCTGTATCCCCGGCATTCTGTATAAGCCGCTATCACTATGTTTTCAATACAATGAAATGTAAAATCTGGAAGATACCCACACTGACATATTTGATTGTCTATATCATATGAATAAGTCATGGAGCCTTATCAAAAAGATAACAGCACAGAATATTTAATAATTATATTATGTGCATATTTTGCAACAAATGACATTAATACCCAACTGCATATGGAGGTCATAAGTATTATAATTTCAGAGAAGAAGCTCGCAGAGACAACTGGGCGGGAGGGGGTGTCTCCTGGGAAAATACATAGAAATAAGGTGTAGCATATAGACCAGAGTGTGATCGATACGTTCGTATCAGATATTAAGTAGCAAGATGTATGGTTATCTTTGTCTTACAGTGGTCGGGTGCCCGGACATTGAGGTCCGGACTGACATGTGGTTTCGCCGTGAGGGTGACGGACGGGACGCGGTGGTTGGCTGTACACTCACAGACCGGAAGTGGCGACTCTCCTGTGTCGGACATAACTGGGTGGGAGAAATTGGCAACTGTACCTCACAATGTGAGTATTTTTGTATGAACGTATTTAAAGCTTAACTTTAGAAATATGTATTATCAATAATAATTGCTATGGAACCTTTGACTTAAGATTAATTCCTTACTATAGATTTACAAATCTCTTGAGGCTTCCTTACTCGGATCAGATTAAATCAGAATATGAAGCGATTTGACTATCAGTTACAAATTATGGGTGTATGGTCACATCACGGCCTTCGCTATCAGTTCTGTGCACAGCATAGCTTTAGGCTGGTTATGATAAGAGCACAAACCCTCCTCTTAATTACAGTTCATGCAATTTATTATACTATGGATTAATTCAGAGATATTTGATAGGAGAACAATATGTCAGCGAGACCAAGTCGAAGTGTCTTTTAACAAGGCTGGATGTGGTTGTGACCACACTATGAATTCTTTATTGTGCTTTAGGACCTCATAAATTACAAGGAAATTAATCGCATCGCAGCCATCAGCTTAATCAAGGGAAACTGACAAAATTGGGCACGATGTCAACATATGAGCGTCATGGAATAACAAGTCATTTCATTTAATGAACATGTGCTTTTGATGTGAAGATGAAATCTATCAGAAAGGGATGCCATGATGATTTATGAACTGTCGAAACATCTGCCATTTGTCATTGAGTTGCTAAATTGAAGCGTGTGGCATTACTTCACATAAAAAAAAAGAAAACAAAAACACATAATTATGATTGCTCATTTGAGAAAGCAATGTGTGGTATTTTGTCAGAGATGGCATTATCATGTACAGATCCTCAATGACCTACTTTATATAGGATTAAGACATAAATCACTTCAAGAAAACCACAGTAATAATAATAACAATGACACTTGAAAAAACACAGTTTGTCTTGTTAAGAAACCAGTAATTTTAACATCAAATATCCGACATTTGAACGTCGACCATAGTCTATGACTAGCGATGCTGGCAAAGGTGAAAAGTGGGTTCAATTGTTTTGGCATCCCGAATTACTATCAGCACATTATAAAATCTACATGGCTGTGGTATACTAATTAATCGGTGTAATTCATCACAAAGATTAACGCGGATTAATTGATCTGGGCGTTGTAAATTTATCTGTATGTCTTGTAGAGTGATGTGTTTGTCAAACTGTGCGGCATGGAAGGCAGCACACAACATGAGCGATCACACAGTGGTCGTGAACCGCATACAACACAGGGCTGTCCATCCATCATACACACATTGAACTGTCTTCATCTTATCTTTTGAGGGTTGACTTATATTCTACTGGAGCTTTGAAACTTACCCTGCTAAGATATTTTATTATGTGACTACATTTGCGTATCTAAAATCTTCTTTTAAATACATACTCAAAAGTGATATATTCATATTTGATTCACCAGGATTTAATCAATGAATGTTTATAACATGTAAAGACATTGTTCAATAGTGCCTTTACCATTAAAGTAACATTAATACTAGAATATCAATAGTTTAGGTCTGGATATTGCAGCCATGGTGCTTTAAATTTAAACCGATGACTTACTACTGTCGGAATGTAAATAGAACTGAGGTTATTCAAAGATACCGAGTTCTAACTGAATTGATTGAAATGTCTTAAACTGTGTACAATGTACGTAGATGTTCCAGATATAGAAGGTCTTTTCTTTGACTGGCCATGGGCTGTATTAGGACTTTTTAAAGTGATTAATGTGTTTGATTATAAATGACTATATAAAACACATAGCGTTGTAAATTGATATAATATAGTACCTCCAGGATATCAAAGCACATACTGGTGGGATATAAATATATCTTCTATATGATATATTTTGATGACACATTTGAGAATTGTACACATATATATTCAGGCTGCATTTAATCCAAGAGGATAGAATTAAGCCGCAATTTCGTGTCATTCAATAATGAGCAATACTGTGCACCAGGTAATAGACACGTGTGAAACCTCATTGAAGTTTTGTCTCCACATTTCCAGATTTACTGTTTGATGTTTCAATCATTGAGCACAACATAAACTATTTAATATCACTTCTTTTTCTTGACACTTGCCTCCTAAATATCAAACCTTTTAATTACCTCCTGCCCCTTAAATATCACGTCTTTCTATTCATATCTACCTTCTCAGAATCGCTCTCTTTTCTCACCACCTGCCCCTAAATATTAAACCTTTTTCTTTCCATCTCCCTCCTAAATATTAAACATATTTCATTCCACATGTCTCCTATATATTTAACCTTTTTCTTCCTAGTAAATACCAAACCTTTTAATTATTACCCACCTTCTGAATCAAACATTTTTAACCCGCACACCTCCTAATAATGGCATTACCACGTCTCCCATTCTGCATGTAATTAGTATATCATACAGCCTGACACGGATATACCTTCTCCATGGTAACAAACAGTCTCTCCTATGAATGATGAAAAGCCCGCTCGTCTAGAAATAACCTGCATATGAGAATCATTGTCCTGCAAATGGGTTTGGATATAAATTTCACTTCTATACTTGTCAGATATCGTTGCCTAAAGAAGATGGTATTGAAAAAGCGATGGTGGAGGGGAACTCGCATATCCTGTCCACCCGTACATGTGGTCTACCATAAGATTGCACCTTCACAAGTCTCTTAGTGGTAGCCTTGATTCACGAGAATAGATCTCATGTTGCCTATGTCTTAGGTTTCTCTGTGGATGAAGGATGGGGTATGGCTTTCATCCAAACATCTTCCTAATTTTTACATCAGAGGTCCTTGAACAATGTGGGCCTGACCAACTCTATCGGGTACAAGCTGTGCAAAGCGTGCAAATATTTGCACTCATTTGATGAATCGGAGACCTTTTCTCTCTTTTCATGTTGGGTTAGAGATTTGACCAAGAGCAGAAGCCCGGGGGAGGGGTCTGTGTTTTAATTGAGTATCATTTACTTCACAAACATCACACCTAACCTTACTGCCCCCTCCATCGATTACTTATGACTGGTTCTGCCAGAACCAACAAATCGAACATCTACTCAAATACCAGACTCAGTTTTCCTGTCCTCTTCAGTGGGAAGAAGACCTAAAAGTAAGACAAAAGGTTATTAAGATATTCTATCACAAACAATAAAAATGGGACAATTAAACCGTATTAAACCGATATCTCCCATATTGGTGAGACAGGTTGAATAATCAAAATCTACATGTACACTTCCATATTCTACAAAAAAAATCTTTGACATCGCATTGACATAATAAAATGACTCTGTGCAAAACTTGTTTTAAGATTCTAGAAGAAAACAACATGCGTAGCAATAAATCATACCATGAGGCTATCTCAAGCAACAGCAGATGGCAAGACAGCAAGTCTGGCACAACCAGTCCCTTGATAGAATGCACTATTAATCCCCAGCCCTAATTCTCTATCCTAAGAACCCCCAGAGAGCTAGTGGATGTCTGAGACTTGCCAAACATATCCTGGCTTCAACACGTGCTGGATATTACAAGCGGCTTCCTTGTCAGACCTGGGCGGCAGAAAGACAGCACACTGTTCACAAAGGAGTAGAACCATGCAGCCAGGATCCTGCCCTTCCTGATTGATCCCTGACAAAACACACAAGCTATCCCCCAATGTATGCTCCACACACATACAACCTGGCCCTTGACTGCTGCTTGTTTGGGAGAGGGATAGGCACAACGGCAATGACACACTGTATAGTCTACACTTGGTCTAGTGGGTCTACTGTGGTCTACAATAGTCTAACATGGTCTATTGCCTTAGTCTATTAATATTACCCAAAATTCTTACTGGAATAATACCATTAGAATTATATGAAAGTTTCCACTGTCACTTGATTTTACCAAATTTGATAAAACTTAAAGCATTCATACATGAAATCACACAGGTCACAGGTACTTTTACAGAGGTTTGGGGTATGCTTAAATGATATGTGGACACAAAACTTTGGTACAAGCAAGCTATCTTACTAAAAATCAACCAAAATACACTGACCATGGTTATTGTGTTTTGCTGAAAGTGCAAGGTACTGCCTGTACTCTTTTGACCACCAGGTGGCCACAAGTATACAATCATGTGACCTGTATTGTGGTCTGTCAGGGTGTTAGGCTTGTACCAGTGGTCACACATTAAAGGACAAACATGACTCTGTAAGTCAAATCACCCTGGGGAATAAACATATGCAAGACAAAAGTGCTTGAAAACCTCATTTCATGAATGCTTTAAGACCTGAGAGCCCATATAATGTATCCTTATGATGAATTGATAAGGTATATTAAAGATGGGAGCCGTTAGAGGGGGTAAGTAATATAAGATCAGCGGGGCATTGTTGTTCCCTAGCAACGATGCGGGGTCACGTGGTCGATGCGGGTGTCACGTGGTAGACGCCACCAGTTTGGCGGGCAATCTTCATATCGCCAGTCAGTGCTTGGCAGCCGTTTTCATCGGACGTCCCCGCTACTGCGCAGCTATAAGCCAACGTTTACATAGCCGGGCGCAGTTAGCCAAGAGGATGTCCAGAGAACCAGGTACTGGCTCGAGGGCCGTTTGTGCGCCAAAAGCACAACCCATGTAGGGAGGCCATCCAGAAAATGTCCTGATGTCCAGAAGTGTGTCCTGTGTGTCTTGTGGTGTGTCGTATAGTGCTGGACTGTGAAGTGGTGAAGTCGTGTGACGTCGTAAAGAATAAGTGTTGCAGCCTGTGTGTGTTCCCGTATGTGTTCCAGTGTGTTCCTGTGTTCCAGTGTGTGAGTGTTATTATTTGATTTTTTTGTTTGTTTGTTTGGGGTTTTACATCACTTTCAACATTATTTTAGTTATTTCGTGATGAGACCTACTTGTAGCAGATATAGTTCTGCCTCACTGAATTGTCATGTCGCAGGTCCTTGACATGATAACCCACCCGGTCACAGATTTACAAGGACAACGGGTTAACCCTTTGGCACAGGCCTCAGCTCATGTGTGAAATTGTATCATGAGTTCAATCCCGGCACGGCCGGGGTTCGAACCCACGACCTTTGGATCACCACAGAGGAACTGGTGCTAATAAGCTGGCGCCCAAACCAACTGCGCCACGGCCCGTGGCCCTGTTATTATTTGAACTGTAACAATAGTGCCCTTCCCAAGCGATGGCGGCAAGGGAAAGGACATGCCGGGCCTGCGGCGCGCCAGCCAAAGGTCATAGAGGTCCAATAGGGGTCGGTAACTGCTTGACTAGTATGTCTAACGCCACCCCAGAAAGGTCAGAAGAGGAGGAGGTCAGCCTGATGTCGCCAGAAAATAGCCCGAGCAACCCGTTTCTTAACGCCAGCCAGCTGACCGACGCCGAAGACGGCCCCTACCTTCAGAAGTCTATCAGCCAGGAATCGCCTGCCACCGTTAGCCAAGAAGAAGGTAAAAGTAAGGACCTTTCTACCATCATATCTCAGCTATCCATTATGATGCGTTCGCATGAGGACTTGTGTAAGACAGTAGCGGGTATGCAGCTCAAACTGACTGGGGGCCCCCAGGCAGTGGCAGCTGCACCTATCATGCAGTCAGTGCAGGGTATGGATAGGGGCATCGGATTAGCCAGCCATGGATTAACGGCTAACTATGGACCAGAGTGGCAGTCTAGGGACAGTACCCTGTTACCGGGGCTACCACCGCCACCCACCGTTAACTCACCGCCAATGTTGGGAGGCCCACTACCAGGGCTGACCAGTACCGAGCATATCATGGATTTTGGCAGAGTATGCAGAGTGCAGAGTACACCCGAGAAAACTGTAAAAGCAGCTCTCAATGGTGAGTTTGTTTCTATTGACGATTTCTTGCAAAATATGTATATGCAGAGCGACAATGTGAACAATATTGAATCATATGTAGACTCATCAGGTACAATTGGCTATCGTCAGAAGAGACAACGTAGGAGGGTATACGATGCACAGGTGTGGTCTGAGGCATGGGGGGAGTATGAAAAACTCATGGTACACCACCACGGACTATTCATATATGACCAGATGTCCGACTATAGGAAGCAGATCTTAGAATGGGATAAGAGGTACAAATGGTACAATATAGCAACGTTGGACATGAAACATAGGATAGGTCTTAACAAGAGGTCTGTAGAGTTTTCTAAGATCGACCCCCACCTAGTGTATTCATTGTTAGACGCCACAGCAGTAAAACCTAACGTCCAGACCTGCCCTCGTTGTCAGGCCACCGACCACGTTAGGCAAGTGGATTGCCCATTTCCCAGGATCGCGTCGTCGGGCTACCCCCAGGCGGCGCGTGAACCCGGAAAGGCGCGCCAGGTACAGGGCGAAGTGTGCAACAATTACCAAACCCTTAAGTGCAACTTCAAAGGGTGCAGACGACTGCACGTCTGCAGGCAATGTAAGGGCCCATTGCCCTTCGAAACCTGTCTTAAACAGGGAAAGTGCGCAGCCGGTGGAGTCAAGCACGTTTCTCAACCCTGAGTTCTGGCTCCACTGGTTGCAGGACCATCCTGACAAGGACTTGGCTAACGCCTTATACAGCAGAGCAACAAAGGGAGTTAATATTGGTTACACTGGTAGTGAGGCCAGCATCATCTCACCAAACTGGCAATCCAGCACCCTGCATAGACGTGATGTAGATAAATTTGTACAAAATAACATTGTGCTGGGTAGAGTCGAAGGTCCCCTGCAGGACCTCCCACCCAATTTTCGTGCTTCCCCCTTAGGGGCCTTCCAGAAGAAGGGCACCACAAAGGTTCGAGTTATACATGATTTATCCTACCCGCCGGAGCGGTCAATCAACGCAGGCATTAAGGCCGAGGATTACTCACTACAGTATGCCACAGTGGATGAAGCTGTCCGCCGGATAATGAAGTATCCAGACCCTTGGCTCGCAAAAACGGATTTGGCTAATGCCTTCCAAAGCATTAAGGTAGCACCCGACCAGCGTCATCTATTGGGTTTCGCTTGGCCGGACGCAAAGGGAATCGATCATTTCTATCAAATGGCCTGTTTGCCGTTTGGCTTAAGGAGTGCTCCAAAACTTTTCGATGATTTCGCCTCTGCAATGGAGTATGTGTATAAGAAGCGAGGTGCTTCCATGGATACTATCCATTATTTAGACGACACGATGTGCATAAGTGGAACTAAATTGGACTGTCAAAAATCATTGGACATAGTTTTGGACACCTGCCAGCTTGCCGGATTCGAAATCCAACACAAAAAAACGTTAGGCCCAGCTAAGGTTTTGGAGTTTTTAGGCATAATAATTGACACTGTTAACCAACGTTTAATGATCTCAGAGGACAGGATGACTGATATATTACAAGATATTGAACAATTGTCTAATCGTCGATACGCCACCAAACGGGAGATTTTGTCAATAACAGGCAAACTAACGTTCTGTGCTAAAGTGGTCAAAAATGGTTCAGTGTTCACCAGACGTCTCATACATATCGCAAAGAAAGCAAAAGCTTTATATCATAAAATTCGCCTTTCTCACGAGGCAAGAGCCGATTTGGCTTGGTGGAAACGTTGTTTAAGGTCTCATAACGGTATAGCATTATTTCCTACCCCTTGGTCAATATTGGAGGCAGAGATAATGTTCTCGGATGCCTCAGATGACGGCATAGGAGTAGTGTACGACCAGTCTTGGGTGATGATACCATTCGACAACGCATATGCGTGGGCCAAGGACATGTCAATAGCCTGGCGTGAACTACTGGCAGTAGTGGTAGGCATCGCCACCTTTGGGGAGAGACTGGCATACAAGAAATTAGCTATGAATATAGACAACCAAGCTGTGTGTTACTGTATTAATAGTATGAAATCAAAAGATCCTAATTTGATGAATTTAATCAGGTCTCTATATTATTATACCACCATTTTTCATATCGAGTACAAAGCCTTCCACCTGGGTACCCACTACAATGGACCCGCAGACGCTCTAAGCCGTCTGGATCTACCCAGATTCAGGGAACTCATGCCATCCAGTGATCCTATTGGGACTCAACACATGGATGTTATATATGACTACTGATATGTTCACATATAGTCGCATGCTCTCATGGTTAATTATGTAGTTATTACAATAATGAAGTTTCAATTATCAAATTTTGTGTATGAATTATTATGGTTATATATGTAAGATACCCACTTGATGGTTGATGGGCACATAGCCTAATTTATTGATAATTTTAATTAATCCAAATTTAGCAAGCATCACTTGCAGATCATACAGGCTTCAGCCTCATTAGTAAACGGTACATAGCCGTAGCGTTGGTCCTCACCTTTATAAAACATTTTATATTATTAATATTTACATTGTAAAAAATTGTCTATGATAAATGTACTCACTGATCAATTTGTGTTATCACTGAACAAGTTGTTCACCTCATAAATACTGTTTTCAGATCTGGACAGCCACGTTGATACGTTAGTCAACACTGGTCTCAGGCCTAACACCAGGCGGACATATGGATCAGCCCAGGCACTGTATATTAAGTTTTGCTCTATGTACAACCTATGTATGTTCCCAGCATCAGAACAAACGGTATTACGTTTTATAGCCTTCATGGCCGCCAGGGTAGGTAGCCAAAAAGGCGCAGTATCCATCAGTACCATACATGTTTATCTTGCTGCAGTTAGGGCCTTGCACATAGCTAACGGTTACCCTTCCCCGCCAATTGGCTCTCCTAGGGCACATTTGGTTTTAAAATCCCTAGCATCTAATTCCCCTCCCCCCGTACAAAAGCATCCCATAAAGTTCCAACTATTACGGGCCATGCTGGCTAACCTGCCTAACGGTCTGGATGGCCTGGCCTGGGCTGCAGCCCTGACACTCGGATTCTTTGGATGTCTGAGAGGAGCGGAGTATACAGCAGTAACCCATTACGTGTCAGGTCAGATGTTATCCCCCCCACCCCCAGCTTCATCAGTCAAATTTAGTCAAGCAACCCCTGCTGAATTTATGACGTTCACTGTAAATAGTTCAAAAACATCCATACACGGTTTTTCTAAATATATAGGGTGTTCGAAGCATCAGGTTTGTGCAGTATGCTGCATGTGGTCCTACTTCAAGGCAAGGTCCTATCACTCACCTATACAAGCCATGGACCCACTCCTAATATTAAGTTCTGGTAACGCAGTTACAAAAGCCAATCTAAATCTAACCATAAAAGACCTAGTTAAGTCGTTAGGCAAGGACCCCTCCAACTTTACCACTCACAGCCTAAGAATAGGTTCTGCATCCCAGGCAGGGTCCAACAATTGGTCAGACCTGGATGTCTCTAAACTCGGTCTCTGGCGGTCCCAGGCGTATAAATCATACGTTAGGCAAGACGAGAAGAAACAGATAAATTACTCATATAGACTAGCACACGCCAAATAACCCACTATCCTTCAAAACTATATATATATATACATGGGCTATTAATGTTTAGCCAAACATAAATCTGGGCTTAGCCATGTATCATTCATAAATGTATCTATAAATGCATATTCAATATTAATATATGGTTGTATATTGTCAATTGATCATGTATCAGATCATAATTGTTGCTATATGTAAAATGCATCTGTAAGTAATCACCGGGCTAACGCCCCAGTTACCCGCCAGGTGGCGCTTACCAATTATGATTATGTACGTTATGTGTTATGATATTATATGTGTACGTGTGGGTTGTGGTAGATTTATGGAATAAATCAAATGTGTGCAAACTATTATGATTGTCTCCTTATTTAATGTATCCTTATGATGAATTGATAAGGTATATTAAAGATGGGAGCCGTTAGAGGGGGTAAGTAATATAAGATCAGCGGGGCATTGTTGTTCCCTAGCAACGATGCGGGGTCACGTGGTCGATGCGGGTGTCACGTGGTAGACGCCACCAGTTTGGCGGGCAATCTTCATATCGCCAGTCAGTGCTTGGCAGCCGTTTTCACCCGCCATCCCACCCAAATTCAAATGACTAATAGAGCTAACAAGCTATCTGGTACGGGCTTAGCCATGTATCATTCATAAATGTATCTATAAATGCATATTCAATATTAATATATGGTTGTATATTGTCAATTGATCATGTATCAGATCATAATTGTTGCTATATGTAAAATGCATCTGTAAGTAATCACCGGGCTAACGCCCCAGTTACCCGCCAGGTGGCGCTTACCAATTATGATTATGTACGTTATGTGTTAAGATATTATATGTGTACGTGTGGGTTGTGGTAGATTTATGGAATAAATCAAATGTGTGCAAACTATTATGATTGTCTCCTTATTTAACATACGATTTTTACAATGCGGACGGGTATGGGGAATCTTAAGTTTGAAATTACCCATGATGTCTTGAAATATCTTATTGCGTGATGTACAAAACATGGCAAGATATTAAATCAAACAAATTAGTGTTCCGAGAGACTGGGAACAGTGTAAATATAGAAGACCTTGAGTCATTCATCTGCGACTTCAATACAAACGGTTTCAACCAAAAAGAATTTGATAAGATCTTTATTTATCAGAAACATTGAAATATTATCTGTTTTCCTATTTGGCACCCTAATCAGTTAATTATTTCCCGTTTTTCAGATTATGAGTCGGAGTCAGCGCAGATTGCGGTTGGGGGATTATCGGTAGCGTATGGTGAGTTCCCACCAAAATGTTGTTTTTTCAATGTTTGAAAATAATAAATCACAAACTTGCATATTTAAATAATGTGAGCTCGGAAAATGACAAAACAAGTTTTACAAAATGAAAAATGTTGTGTTCTCATTCCATTTAATGAGATATGAAGAAAATTGGATTGCACGAATAAGCAATGAAATATGCTTATTTTTTATTTTCCCATTGACATCTAAACTAACTATTTTTAAGACAAATCACAGTGAAATGTAAAACATGATTGGATTGTGTTTCATGTATATCATATGACTCATATTGTTTTGAGTGATATATATCTTGCCGATTTTTGTTGGATATTATTAGCACGTTGTGAACTGTGGCTTATTGATATTTCAGGCACTGCTATTGTTATTATAGTATTGGTGGCCATTGCTGTGGGAATCCTTATCCTGGCTCTGGGACTCATTGCCTGGCGCTGGTGAGTACAGCTTTATCACATATCACTCCATTGTTAAAGGGGCTTAATCATTCTCATGTCGTCAAAGACTCTTGACAATAAGACGCCTGTTAATTGGAAAACCAAGATATTTTCAAAATTGATTAGAAATCGAAAGTAGATGGAGATTTTCTCATGGCTCTGTTTTTCTTGGTATTTATGTTTCAGGCATAAACATTATAACAGACGTTTAAGGAATAGAAGACGACAGATGGAAAAGGCCCACGAGCTTGTCAAACAAACAAATTATGATCTGGAGCCGGTTGAAAATCTACAAAATTATATCAAACACGCGAGGAACTGTCCATACGACACGTATGTGCACGTGTGGGACAGACCACTTCCGCAGCCTGAACCCGGAAGTGAAATATGTACGCATGCGTCGGAGGACCCTTGTGCTCATCGAGCTCATTTATTAGCAACGTATGGGGCCACAGAGTTTGTCTGTGGAGATAAGACTTTGCACCCCATACATACTGTAGATTCCTGTACAACGACCTATACATGCAACCCACCAGAAACCCTGGACACGGTGTGCACTACCGCAGAAACTCCCAGATATTTTGAACTTGAACAGCAGTTATGATACTTATGAAACCGTTTTTGTTAAGACTTAAATATAGAATGATATTCATTTGAAAATGGCCAAAGAAGACTTGTTTGTAAATATAAGCATTTGTAGGAAAATAATGATTAAGGGATAACTATTGTTCTCTGTACATGGCGTGATATTGTGTCACTCGTATGCATGTAAATATGTCTGTTAATCGCTTATAGAGGAAGTTTTATGGACGTTTTCTGCGGTGTGAGAGTCAGTGAAGATTCAGTACTTGGTAAAATGTTTGCTACTTGGTCAGGAGAAACATCTTGATAGGACACTGATGCATTTTATGAGTATTTTAAGAGTTTGTTCCTCATTACCACTTTGTCACCCAGCCTTTTGTACTACAATAAAGGAACAAAGTTCGCTTTTATGGTCAGTAATACAACAATGATATGATTATAATATGAGAGGGATTAGCTTCATAAGACCATGATCAGTCACATCAAGGTTATATAATACACCACCAGGTGGCTCAGATGTCCAGCTGTATTTCTAATATTATACCTTCATGTTAATCAATACACTAACAATCGTCCATTTTTCAACGTTGTGTTTGTCAAGAGTGTTCTACAACGTTACATTAATTGAGATTTTGATATGATTACAGACTGCCCCTCCGGAAATATCAAAGACATCTCTTTGGGGATCTAAATATTTCAATTTGAAAGGGATACATAGCATTCATTCATTCATTAAGATTCTCGATTCATTCTTGATTTTGAACACTGTTATCAGGTCAGATTGAAGCCAGTCACTGGGACTCAATGCCCTACCATTTTCGAAGAGTGACTGGAAATCTTTCTTTTGTATGATCACATAGACATAATAACACAAACTACAGCCTTTCATAACCAGTCATGGAGCACTGGCTGGATTGGGAAACACCTCAGTATCCATCTTTCTCGGCCATGCATTATGACCAAAGTATTTGTCCTACCTGGGATTCAAACATGGGAGACAGACATTTTACCAACTAAACCACGCCCCATCCCCGATTCCTGGGAAAACAAGTAAACAAACACGTGATTCGTGGACAGAACAATGCAAACAGTTTCCTACGAAACTAATAACAAGTTTGTTGTAAAAAAAGTTGAAGGTTGAAGAAATAACGATTCTATTGTGTACAAATGAATAAAATGTATTAATGATATCCATTCCTTCGATGTTTTCAAACTGTGCTGTCTTGATCCTTCATATTACTTTTTAAAAATAAAAGATCGATATATACATGTACAGTTATATGAGACATGACTTATGAATCTTGGCACACATGACGTGTTAAACGTCATCAAATTGTGCTGTAATCTTATATCGTCTGATAAACGTAAACAGCACATGATGGACGACATTGCCTATTGCATGACACGATTGTGAGTGTGTATATTAGACCCTTAAGAGATCATGAGGCGATCTATGATTTAATCACAACCGTTGTGCTATTAGTGCTTTCACAGCTTGACTAAGGCTATCACAAAGGATTTTCTCGGTAACACAATAGGTGAGAATGCATTTTCAGCCGTGCCCTATTCAGCTTTAAATCCCCACTATCCTTTTTCCAATGTTTCACCTCCAAAGTCAAGAGTATTCTTTTATGAAAAAAAACCCACATCAAACTGATATTAAATGGTTTTAACAGCACAGCATAATTGCTTTTTAAAGAAATCTTTATTGTTCTTTTAATAAGCTCTCAACTTATAAATGCTATGGGAGCAGCTACAAAAAACGCTTAATTTGGAGGTCTAGGTACCAAATTGAATCCTCTATTTTGGTAAATTAAGGTACATATACATTAAGAGCATCACAGCATGTGGTAAAAAGGCCACGGCCCTTGTGTTGTTGATGAGAGTGCAAACGTATTAGCACCTGTTCCTCTGTGAGGATATAAAGGTCACATGTTCCTTTGAATTCATGTTACAATTTTTCAATCGAGCTGATGTCCATGCAAATCTGTGACCGGGCAGGTTGTAATGTCAACGACCTGAGACATCTCAATTCAGTGAAACAGCACAATATCTGCTACAAGTAGGTCTCGTCGTGATATAACTGAAATGTCAAAAGTGGCTTCAAATCGTATAAAACAAAAATGTGATATATTTACATGGGGTTATAAGAAAAGTTGTAATAAGAATAAGAAGGTGGGTTGGATAAAGGTGGGATGGGTGAACTCTTTGTGACCCCAGAGGGGTTCCTTTGAATAACACTAGAAAGACATTAAACCGCTCTAACCACGTCAAACCATGGTCAAAAGCTTATTATCATTATCACTCGACGTTATTTTACCTTTCAGTTCCTCTATTATAACACTCCATCTACAAATGACGCCAACCAAGGAGTGTGCTTAAAAAATGAGCTATTGATTAGGGCCTTGTTCAAATAAATTTACAGACACTTATTAGGTTGCATCAGTCAAAACAATAGCTAGACATGAAAGGTAAATACATTAATCACTCATTTGTCATTTTTTCCTTTTTTCAAATTTGATGCATTAATCCTTTAAGATTATCATACATATCTGAATTACATGTAAAACGTATAGTAATATAATCACTTTTGAAGTGTACAACCATGTACAACGATATCATTCTTCAACCATGTACAACGATATCAGTCTTCACCCATGTACAACGATATCAGTCTTCAACCATGTACAACGATATCATTCTTCAACCATGTACAACGATATCATTCTTCAACCATGTACAACGATATCATTCTTCAACCATGTACAACGATATCAGTCTTCAACCATGTACAACGATATCAGTCTTCAACCATGTACAACGATATCAGTCTTCAACCATGTACAACGATATCATTCTTCAACCATGTACAACGATATCATTCTTCAACCATGTACAACGATATCATTCTTCAACCATGTACAACGATATCAGTCTTCAACCATGTACAACGATATCAGTCTTCAACCATGTACAACGATATCAGTCTTCAACCATGTACAACGATATCATTCTTCAACCATGTACAACGATATCAGTCTTCAACCATGTACAACGATATCAGTCTTCAACCATGTACAACGATATCAGTCTTCAACCATGTACAACGAGATCAGTCTCCAATCATGTACAACGATATCAGTCTTCAACCATGTACAACGATATCAGTCTTCAACCATGTACAACGATATCATTCTTCAACCATGTACAACGATATCAGTCTTCAACCATGTACAACGATATCAGTCTTCAACCATGTACAACGATATCAGTCTTCAACCATGTACAACGATATCAGTCTTCAACCATGTACAACGATATCATTCTTCAACCATGTACAACGATATCATTCTTCAACCATGTACAACGATATCATTCTTCAACCATGTACAACGATATCAGTCTTCAACCATGTACAACGATATCATTCTTCAACCATGTACAACGATATCAGTCTTCAACCATGTACAACGATATCATTCTTCAACCATGTACAACGATATCATTCTTCAACCATGTACAACGATATCATTCTTCAACCATGTACAACGATATCATTCTTCAACCATGTACAACGATATCAGTCTTCAACCATGCACAACGATATCAGTCTTCAACCATGTACAACGATATCAGTCTTCAACCATGTACAACGATATCAGTCTTCAACCATGTACAACGATATCAGTCTTCAACCATGTACAACGATATCAGTCTTCAACCATGTACAACGATATCATTCTTCAACCATGTACAACGATATCATTCTTCAACCATGTACAACGATATCAGTCTTCAACCATGTACAACGATATCATTCTTCAACCATGTACAACGATATCAGTCTTCAACCATGTACAACGATATCAGTCTTCAACCATGTACAACGATATCAGTCTTCAACCATGTACAACGATATCAGTCTTCAACCATGTACAACGATATCAGTCTTCAACCATGTACAACGATATCAGTCTTCAACCATGTACAACGATATCAGTCTTCAACCATGTACAACGATATCAGTCTTCAACCATGTACAACGATATCAGTCTTCAACCATGTACAACGATATCAGTCTTCAACCATGTACAACGATATCAGTCTTCAACCATGTACAACGATACCAGTCTTCAACCATGTACAACGATATCAGTCTTCAACCATGTACAACGATATCAGTCTTCAACCATGTACAACGATATCAGTCTTCAATCATGTACAACGATATCAGTCTTCAATCATGTACAACGATATCAGTCTTCAACCATGTACAACGATATCAATCTTCAACCATGTACAACGATATCAGTCTTCAACCATGTACAAGGATATCAGTCTTTGATCCATCAGAACTTGAGTTAATCCCATATAGATGTTTTAATAGAGGCAGTTGAGGTGGAGAAGGCAGATTTAAGTCACACGTTTTAAATCCTTTTATCCTTTAATATGACGTGGATACAACCTTTCTGCTTCACGGTGATTTCATGTTTCCCTTTAAAACTGAGCAAAACAGTAGGTGAGTAATTGACATTTTAACCCTAGCTCAGCAGTGATGGGTAATTTGTCAAGTGGCGCACATCTCTTACTATGCAAATATTAAGGGAAGGCGATGTTCGTTGAAAAGGGGGTCTCTTTTGAAGTGCCTTTTATAAAGGTGATACAGCCTTTGTGATTCTGTGGGTTGGATGCAGATGTAAATGCCGATAAAAGGAAAGATTGTCGAGAACCAATATCTCCACCAGAGGGCACTCTCTCTCTGCTGCATACAAACCATAAATGTGCACATCTATTTGTTATTCATAGACTTCTCTTTTCTCAAATGCACCAGCTTTGTCACGAGAATTGATTTATGATGCTGAAACAATCTTATTTATTCTGATGATAGAATGCTCCGGGCTAACTCGTTACTCCTTGTCCGTGTCCCTTCAAAACACCACTGGAAAGTGGCTTATGTATCTGAAGGGTTCTCATGAGATTATATCCCAGCAAGGTGATAGTCTTGAAGAACCCATCCCATTAAAAAATCCCTTCTCACGTGGGAAAAACAGTTGTATTAATGATTGCCTGCATTATTTTACACTTACTCGGAAATACATGTTTTGGAGATTTTACAATTATAATGAAAAAATGAAGGTTAATTCATATATATCCCTATAAATTGTATTATGAATAATAAAATAGACTAACAATTGTTTTTTAAAGCGCTATGAGAAAGCTTTGCTAGGTGTAAGCGCTATAGAAATATTTTATCATTATTATTATTATTATTTTTATTATTATTATTATTATTATTATTATCATTATCATTATTATTATTATTGTATATGGCTATAGACGATGACAAACAGAACTCAACACCTCCAAAGTCCTAAAAAATAAAACTCAGTAAATCATATAACACGAAACTAATAGATGATAACAAACTTTTTATATATTTTTCAACATGAAACTCCCAAAATTTCAACATACAAACAATTCTATAATTAAAAAAAAATGCATACAAATATTTAGTATTTTACGAAAGGGATATTCATAATAACAATGCCCAAATACTGTAAAATGCTTCAATATAAAGTTTTTTCTAGTTTTTTTCTCAAAGCTTATTATTTTGTAAATATATTGCCAAACAGTATTTAAACACAATATTAGGCTTTGTACACTGCATTAAAATGAACATCCTAACACAGCTGCGCCTTTAAAGAATTGATAACAACAAAGATTATAAATACTCCTAATTTCAAAATACGTACCTTAAACCCTGACCTAGGAACAGTTGAATTAATGATTGCTTGCATTTTTTTACTTTTACGCAGAAGATTAATTCAATGAGAAATATATATATATGGCTATAAATTTTGTTATGAATAAAAAATAGACACTTGTTGTATTCAAAATGTATTGTATGCAACTATAGACGTTGACAAACAAAAGAGCTCAACACCTCCAAAGTCCTCAGAAATAAAACTCCGGAAATCATATAATATGAAACTTAATATAGAATAGTTTTGCAATGGAATAAATAGATTGGATGATAAGAAACTTTTTATTTAAATTTCTTCTTAACCAATGTAAAAAGTACATTAAACCCTGACCTAAATGTTATCACAATCTGACCAAAACTGATTATTCACAGAAGTCAAAACTGGCCAAAACTAAAGTTAGAATTGAATGAATGAATTAATGAATGGTTTCTTTACGGCACATCGACGCAATGAGGTCATTCAGTGCCAAAATAGTAAAAACAAAAATGTTATATTGACTAGAAACAAAATGTAAATATTAATACAATATGTAGATAACACAAGAATTTAACAACAGCATTTATATAACACCAATCAAATATAATAAATATGTATAATTTGTTTAAAAGACTTTATCAGTATGATGTTTTGCAGTTCTTGATAAATAAGTCAATGACATATTAAATAAACAAAAGCTCTGCCCTTATAACTGATTATAAAGTCCTATGTGAGTTAAAAACGATACTATCACAGAAGTATCTACAGTATCAAATAACGTATGTAAATCTTGTACATTAAAATATTGAGTTCGTATAATATCAAAATCGATACACTCAATTAAAATATGTTTAATAGTCAAAGCCCTTTGACAACCAATACATTCCGGTTGATCTTCACCTTTAAGCAGATAACAGTGCGTCAAATGACTATGTCCTATTTTTATACTGGTTAAAACAGACTCTTCTCTACGGTTAATTCTAATAGCACCTTTAGTTTTGCCTAGAATGGGCTAAATTTCATGTAATTTATTAAAAACAGCTTCGTTCCAGCGCAACTGCCATTTAGAACGTAAAAAAACAGTAATATATTTCTTAAACTCTGTATATATGGAATAAGTAAATCTATTGGGCATTTGTCCAATGC
Source organism: Amphiduros pacificus (assembly GCA_949316495.1). NCBI lineage: Eukaryota > Metazoa > Annelida > Polychaeta > Phyllodocida > Hesionidae > Amphiduros > Amphiduros pacificus. Next base: position 44,533,567 of record OX439004.1, read on the forward strand.
TGCTTTGGCAGCTTGGTCAGCGGCCTCATTTCCATGGATTCCAATGTGACTGGGGATCCAATAAAAACGTATTTCTTTATTTTCATCTGTACAGAGTCTATGATACCGTTCGAGAATTTTGTAAATAAAGGGATTTTTCCAATCCTTTGCTTTCAATGCTTGTAAACAAGACAAAGAATCAGAAAAAATTTAAAATGTTTGATGTGGAGAAGTCTCCACATGATCCAAAGCAAGGTACAAAGCATGTAGTTCTGCAGAAAAAATCAATGATTTATTTGGCAGACGTTCTGAATAAATATGATTGCCCTTAACAGCAGCTGCAGCAGCCTTTTCATCGTCAAATGATCCATCAGTGTATATACACTGATAGCCAGTGAAAATAGATTTAATTTCTTTATATCTATTTATATAAAGGGATGGATCGGTTGAGTATTTCTTTAATTCTGACATAGCTACATTAATATTTAAAGTTTCATAGGTCCATGGAGGTGTTTCAGGATATTGAAATTTAGCTACATGATTCGGATTTAAATTTAAAGATTGTAAAGATTCTTTAATGCGAATGCCAAAAGTCGGTATTGTATTTGGTTTATTTTCAAAAAGATCAACATAATTTGGATTGAATATAGCGTCATGTGCAGGATTGTCTGGGCAAGCAGCAATTTTTGCAGCATACTGAAGGGCAAGCCTTTCTCTTCTTAAATCAAGAGGCAGTTCATCTGCCTCAACTGCCAAGCTATCTGCAGGCGAGGTACGAAATGCACCAAGGCATAGTCTTAACCCTTGATTTTGTACAGGATCGAGCATTTTAATATACGATGGACGTGCTGATCCATATCCCATACACCCATAATCAAGTTTGGAACGTACCAGTGCTCTATATAATTGTAATAAAACATTACGGTCCCCTCCCCAATCGGTATGGGCGAGAACCCGTAATAAATCTAATGCCTTCTGGCATTTCTTTTTTACATATTTAATATGAGGGATAAAAGATAGTTTTCTATAAAAAATAAGTCCAAGAAACTTGGTTTCTTCGACAACAGGGATTCGAGTTTGGCCAAGGTGTAGATCAGGATCTGGGTGAGCCTTCCACTTTTTACAAAAGTGCATACATACTGTCTTTTTCAAAGAAAACTTAAATCCATTGTTATCAGCCCATTCTTGTAATCTATTTAGGTGTTGTTGGAGCTGCCGTTCTATTGTATGCATGCTTGAAATTATCAACAAAAAGTGAGCAATCTGCTCCAGGCCTCATACAATCAACAATGCTGTTAATTTTAATAATAAAAAGGGTGACTGATAATATACTATGCTGTGGAACACCCATTTCCTGATCAAAAACATCAGAAAGTGATGCACCCACTCGAACTTTAAAATGTGTTTGATAGAAAATTTTGAATAAAAAGGGGTAAACGACCCCTTAATCCCATATCATATAAATCACTCATTATTCCATATTTCCATGTGGTGTCGTAAGCTTTCTCTAAATCAAAAAATATACTAACCACATGTTCGCCTTTTATAAAACCCTCTCGTATAAACGTTTCTAAACGTACCAGATGGTCAATAGTACTTCGCGTTTTTCTAAAGCCACTCTGTGCAACATAAATATAAGCCGCAGTTTCTAAAAACCAAACTAAACGCTCGTTAATCATTTGTTCCATTGATTTACAAATACAACTTGTTAACGCAATGGGACGATAATTATTTGAATCTGACGAGTCTTTGCCAGGTTTGGTAATAGGAATGATAGTGGCTTCACTCCATGAAGGAGGAAAATTACCACTTTCCCAAATATTATTAAAAATATCCAAAAGATACCCAAGTGTTTGGTCAGGGAGGTGTTTGAGAATTTGATAGTGTATATGATCAGGTCCAGGAGCGGTATCATGGGATTTATCTAAAGCAAGTTTTAAATCTGATATTGTGAATGGCTTATTATACTGTTCCAAGTTATTAGATATGAAATTTAGTTGGTTTCTTTCTTTTCTATTTTTTATTTGTTGGAATTTTATAGAATAATTATCAGATGAGGAATTCTTGGAAATGGTTTGACCTATTGTATTACCTATTTCAGTGGGATTTGTAATTAGTTGGCCATTATGATTTAGATGTTTGATCCTTGCTCCACCTCCCTTCCAAGTGATTTTACGCACCATATCCCAGCATTTTTGTATTTAATTTAGAAACGTAATCTTTCCAACTTTTTCTTTTGCTTATTTTAATAATATAACGGGCTTTAGCTCTTTTTATACAAAATTGGTGCAAATTATATTGAGTTGGCTGTCGATTAAATATTTTCAGAGTTTTTTTGCGCTCCTTGACAGCTTTTTTGCACTCATCATTAAACCAGGGTTTTTCTTTAATTTTAGAATTTGGCTTTGATTTGGGAATACACCCATCAGCAATATTATACAATGTATCCGTAAAAACTTGAAGAGGATCATCTACATTGTTAAAAATTTCTGGCGTTATTTTGTTAAAACAGGATGTTTGAAATTTTGACCAATCGGCTTTATGAAATTTCCACTTGGGGATTCGTTCATCTGGTGGAGGAAAATGGTTATTTAAAATAATAGGGTAATGATCACTACCCCATTGATCTTCCTCTACTTCCCAGGAATAGTCTAAAAATAAATTTGGAGTGCACATGGAGAGATCTATTGATGTTAAAGAGCCTGTAGCAGGATGTAAATATGGCGGAGAATCGTTATTCCAAATGCACAAACTATTATTATTTAAGAAATCTTCTATTATACGTCCTTTGGCATCAGTATTATTTCTGCCACCCCAAAGATAGTTGTGAGCATTAAAGTCACCAACTAGCATATATGGTTCTGGCAGCTGAGTTATTAGGTTATTTAAACCTGTAATATTAATTGGTTCACTTGGTGGTAAATATACTGAACATATTGTCAATGTATTGTGCAAGATAACCCTAACAGCAGAAGCTTGTAAATTAGTATTTAATATTACTTTACTTTGGGGTATACAGGATTTAACAAAAATAGAAACTCCGCCATGTGCTCGGTCCATAATGTCAATTGAACCGACTTTATTATACAGTACATATCCCTTAAATGTTGTGGAATTATCTTTAAATTTAGTTTCTTGTAAACAAATTACCGATGCATTATATTTTTGGGCTAATAACTCCAGTTCTGGTCTGTTTGCCTCAAATCCTCTACAATTTCATTGAATAATATTGCTAATAGCCATATTTAAAATAATGAGTAATAATACAATGTGGTCAAACATAATCATTTAATTCTACTACGATTATGCTTGGAGTGCACCTGAATGCTATTTATATCAGGAGGATCATTTGTATCCATCCTTTCTAATGATTTTGTTCTTTGTATTTTATTTTTCCTTGATCTCTAGTTTCTTTTTTGTCAGACTTATTAACAGGTTTATTCTGCTGTGAAGAATTGGAATTTGCACCTTTGGTGCTTGATGTTGATTGAATCTGTGAAGGTTTTATGGAAGATTGTGTAGGTTTTATTGAAGATTGAGTAAGTAAAGGGGTAGAAGATACAGGAGTCTGTGTTGATATTGCTGTTATTGATTTGCTCATATAGGAATAGTTCTTTTCACCAATTGGCCATGTTAAATCTGTTTGAACTAAAATGGATTTAGTATCTTTTGATTTTGTGACAATAGCATAGGAATTTCTTTGAGGGGTATTGTTGCTTTCTACTCGTTTTCTGGCTTCTGGAAAGGAAATGTTTTCTGTGTACTTTATTCTCTGAATTTCTTTTTCTCTTACAAAAGAGGGGCAATTCCGAGAATATGACGGGTGTTCACCTTCACAATTATTGCATTTGAAAGACTGAGATTCACAATTTTCACTTCTGTGCTGGCCATATTTCTGACATTTGAAACAACGCAGTGGGCTTGGAATATATATATTAACTCTTACGTTTAAATATCCAATTTTGATTGATTGATTTGTTTGTTTGTTTGGGGTTTTACATCACTTTCAACATTATTTCAGTCATTTCGTGATGGGACCTACTTGTAGCAGATATAGTGCTGCCTCACTGAATTGTCATGTCACAGGTCCTTGACATGACAACCCACCCGGTCACAGATTTACAAGGACAACGGATTAACCCTTTTGGCACGGCCCTCAGCTCATATGGGAAATTGAATCATGAGTTCAATCTCGACATGGCCGGGATTCGAACCCACGACCTTTGGATCACCACAGAGGAACTGGTGCTAGTAAGCTAGCGCTCTAACCAACTGGGCCACGGGCCGTGGCCCTTGATTGATTGAGGTAGCTGCGTTGTTTCAAAAGTGATAATATAGGTATTGATGGGAGTTCTGACGCCATCTTTATTGATGCTAATGCGACGGCAAGCGACAACATTCTGATCAGATAGCTCCTCAACAATATCGGTCTCTGGTATACCAGAAAGTTCTGGACACCTGATAACTCCCTTTCTGGTGTTTAGGGTCTTATGAGGAGTTATTTTTACAGGGATATTGGCCAATAAAGAGCATTTCAATAAATTATTGGAATGACTCTTTCTGTCCACTTCTATTAATAATTTGTCATGCATCTTTTTAACGTTTTTCACTTTTCCAGCTTCTTCTTGAATACCTTTTTCAATTGCAAAAGGAGACATTTTATCTATGGTGCGTAGTGGATCCGTGCTTTCAACTATTAAAAATCTTGGCCATCTTGTTTCATTTGTGTTTAAATCGTTATCCAAGTCCGTTTCCATATCAGCCCTTTGTCTTTTTTGTTTGTTTGATGCCATATGTGTTGTGTTTATTGTTCATTGTCCATGTTCCTAAGCCTTACTCTGACTCCTATTTTAAAAAATAGGGAGTTATAGATATGGAGCAGAGCCATCAGCACACCTATAAACATCAGCTACATTAGACAATATACTCGAGAAAATATAAAAATGCACCCCAGATTGACCCGTTTGAGCAATCAAGCTCCACACATCTGTTATGTTAAAACTTGTAGACAATGCCAATAATTGTTTTGAAAAAATTGTTTATATTACCATACATTTTATCTTAAGAACATGTAGAATTTATCATTGATAATGTATCTAAAATAAAACAACCTAAACCTTATAATACCTGAACTTTAGATATGGAAAAATGTGTGGAGCTATATTCCACAAGCCGGTTGGACAATATCGGGCCCTTAAGTCCTCCATGTCTAGGGTGAATATTTGGGTTCAAACAGGTGTGTTGCATCTGGACCGGTATAACTGCCAAACCAGTCCAGTGTTCAACCTGCAGAACTCAATATCCTCCCCTTACAGGTCGCACCTCACGGCAAACAAGGCGCCATGGTTATTTTTTTCGTTCGCCTTTTACGAACTGACAAAAAAACCAGGGAGTAAAAAAATCAGAGGACCATTCTAACCCCAGGCCCACATGGGGACCCCTTTAGTCGCCTTTTACGACATGCTGGGGGGCAGTGGGGCTATTCTTTAATCCCCACACCCACAGGGGAGACTAAAGTTAGAAAGACATTTTGAAATGGGAGTTTGAATCACATAACATTTTAAAGGCTGGTACACTATTGGCTGTCCAAAATATATTATAGGCAAATCTAAAGATTTAAAATACAGAAACTTGAAAATATCTGCAATTAAACAGATATTGCATTTATTTCAAGATGGATACAAACATCATGAAGAATTTTTGCTTTATTTCAATCGATAATTATTCCTTTAAATAAAATAGATTTGGTGTATTGCGTATTATGGTTTCATAAATACCCCATTTTGACAAGTCACTGTACACAAACAAAATTATGGAAAAGAGGAAAGCAAACTATCCTCCAAAACAAAGCTTCTCTCTCATATTAGACTCTGCTGTCAATGGTGCATTTAGGATTGATCAAAAGTTATGTCCATTCACAAAATTCAAGCTCTGCACTGCTTGGTGAAAGATTAAATGACTGTTCACACAGATTCTACTTTGTCCTGCTTGGTCTGCATTTCGGATAGGCAAATGATCACAAGTCATGTCTTGAGGTTATTTAATTCTGATTGGATGATATTTTGGTGAACATGACTAATATACATGACTGGATGTCGAATTCCAAATTCCAAATGTTACAAATATTGGGCAACGATGGCAGAGGCAGTGAGAAGATTGAATGACTAGCATTACTCCCATCTTAATGCAGTGTAAAAGAAAGCTCCCTCGTCGAATAAAGGAAATTGTGAATAAAGACTACGAAATTGAAATACGAGATAAGCTGGCAGTGTTGTTCTGTGCTAAAATGATTCACTCTGTGGAGTTATTTGCAAAGAGGTAGCACATGACTTGCTATTTTCGTCATGGCTGACATAGTCATATGTGGATTTTTCTGCACACTAAATGCCAATCTGATAGGCTTTGTGATGTTTACTTTGTGAGGTAGGTATGTTTTAAAGTTTGATGAATTGTCATAACATTTGGATTTGTAGTGTTGAGTGGCCATCTAGGTGTGAGTTGAAGATAGATGGATGTAATCAAACCCATGAAACAAAACACTTTGAGATATTCGTATACATACATCAAATCAAATCATATCAAAGCCACCAAATATGGAATTAATTACATTTTAGCAATTACAAAATTCATAAATAGGCAAAGGGATTATAAGTTTTATGGTTTTCTATTTTGTTAACTCTTTTGTAAACCAGGACATTAATATCAGCCACTGATAATAACATGAGATTTGACATTATGAGATGTTTGATGCAGTGGCGAGAAAGGCAACTGGAACACTTCCTCAAGGAGTAAGATCGATTAAGTGACACACACAAATTTTGTAGCAATATCAACCCTAAAATTAACACAATATGAGGTTGGAGCAGTCATATTTCAGTGACTGGATCTGACTCTCTTACATCAAAGTCTGATGCATCAATATTCCAGTCTTTACCGGTCGCGGTCCTTTCAAGAGTGGTAACTTTTGTATCCGAATTGTGAGTACTACATTTAAATGAACCCTTAAATGTTGGCAAAAAGGGAACATATTTTGTCCAGTTCCATTTCCTGAGTTGATGCATACCTAAGGGGAAGTCATAGCCAGACAACCTGCCACCACCAGATGGCATGTCGGTCTGTCCACCAGAGGTCTGCTTCCTCCACGCCGTTATCCCTCTCTCCTCCTCTGTCCCTGAAGAAATCATCAAAGACATACAAAAAGTCTGTTTTAATGTGTCATGACACAGCAATGGTACTCAGAAACTCGCATATAATTCCTGCAGAAATCTTTTTAAAACCTAACTTAATTGAAACAATAGACACGTGGAGTAGAGTGTTCATACCAGGTATAGTATTATCCAGTATTAGTCCGAGAAATCCTCCCACAAACATGCTGGTGCCGAGCAGCACAGTGATTATCTGATCTAATAAAATCACACCTGAAATGAATGTCACAAATGCTTCAGTAGCAAATAACCACAGCTCTACATGCTGGCCACTTGTTGCATTACATGTCGTCTGGTACCCTTAGTTATGGTAATAGAATATCATCTTATCACTATAAAATGCTGGTTAACATATATTTAACATTTTGGTTCGCTTGTATTTAGAAATATCTTATATTGCATAAGAATAGTAAGTATTTTAAACATGCTGGGCAGATTGCATTTTGCTGTTATTTTATTACACTGGTGGATTATCTCATAGTGATATAGTCCTATTTTACCTGTACTGATAACCCCTGGGTTTTTATTGACTCAGTGAGGAAATGACAGCCCAAAAAATGTGGAGAAACCAAAGACAAAGAGATTCCTAGAAGAGTTGAGATCCACAAATTGCAAGTTGGATATTCCGACTGCACTGATCATGCCTAAAATAGGAAAGGCATGTCTTAGTTAGATGATGGTGGAGTCACATCATGCCTTAGTTACATCATGAAAGAGGTACATCATGAAGGAGTTACAACATGGAGTTACATCATGACATTGCATGACATTGCGCCATAACATTTACTTCATATTATCACAAGGAGGTCAATGAAAACTATATTGAACTTGGAACTGTCTCATCATTTCCAAGAGCCACAAGAGAAGAACCCATATGCTCAAGGTCTGTACATTCTTAGCATATGTTCCCTGAAAGTTGTATTCTCATTACCTTACATATATTTGTACTTTTCATCATCTTTGATGCACCACTTACCAAACATAACCATAAAAATGCCACCGATAACAGGATCTGGTATGGTCACAAACAGGGCCCCAAATTTGCCCATCATTCCAAAGAACATCATGATACCCCCTCCAACCTGGATGACGCGCCGCGAAGCCACCTGGCGAAATATAAATACATCAGAATATTGATCTGTGATGTTTCAATGTTTTTTAAAGCAATCTTTGACATCAGATCATCATACTAAGTGATTATGTGAACATTTCCAACAAATGACTAAAAATATATAATAATGAAACAAGATAATGATTCATGAATACTATGGAATATAAAATTATTACCTTTGTGATACCTATAGCACCAATATTTTCACTATAGGATGTGGTACCACTGCCTGTACCCCATAAGCCGGCAAGTACACAGCCAAGCCCTTCAAACAGTATGCCTGCAATTATATATTTTTTATATTTAATATTTCTTGCAACACGGATGGTTCCTTTTTAATATATCAAAAAGGGAATATCTGTGTTATCCTGTGATCGGTACAATTATGGGGAATGTGTATTGATTTTCTGTGGTCATTATGGTAAAAACAACTGATGCCACTGTGGAGTGTTTGTCAGTGTGCATGTAACAGATTCTAATTTGAGCATGGGCATGGGCATGAATACATTCCTCTAAATCATTACAAAATGTATGGAAATTTGAGACTAATGGAAAATAGATAAAATTGGTCCCTTGGAAATGCATCTTTCCTACCAATTGCTGAGAACTCTGACCAGGAGTTTCAGAGAAAATCAAAGTTGACGGACCAAAAAAAGGTTCCCCCATCACTGCAGAAGCTATGCTGACATAGTCAGAATAGGTAAAAATCACAATTTAAATGACATGAAAAACACCTCTGTTGATGGCATGTGTTGGGGGAGGTGGAGCGCCTGCCAGTCGTGCGCATGCGTAGTAGTCACCCACAGACTCCAACATCCCGGCCAGGACACCAGCTAACATTCCAAACACACCTGCCACGCTAATCGTGGGGGCTCCCCATTGACCTGCAATGTGAATATATTTATTCTCCAAAGTATAAAGGAGGATATTAAATTTGGATTTTTATTTAAATGAAGGCAACACCACTTTTGTCTCATGAGTACTCATGGCCTGTGAATTGTGGCCGGAATTATGAGCTAATTATCTATTCAATCATTGTTTAACTTGTATATCAGGGTTATCAAAATGTAATGGTGTCATTGGTGACAAGAATATATACAGAGTCAGTATTTGACATAAGAATTTAACTGTATACCTGGGTATGGGAAGCGGAACCACTTGGCTTCGCTGAGCACCCCAATCTTGGTGTCTGTTCTCCCTCCATATCCTGCCGCAGAAGGATCAGAAGGAAAGGCCCCAGCAGATGTCAGTATGATACAAAACAACCATGACACACATATGCCAAGAATCACCTAAAATATGTCACAACTTGAAGATGATGATAAAGATTAAGCAATACTTGCTGCGCAGTGAATATCTTGATCACATGCAAATAATCTTTCATTTCTGGTTCACATAGAATTTTCGGCAATCTCAATAATCTCTGTTTGAGTCATATATATATATATTTATATAAAATACTATACACTTATACATGAGATGAGTGGATTTAGTAATCAACAACAATTAGTCAGAAAGCACATGTCAAGTGCATAAAAATGTCATAAAAATGTCCCAAGGATCTTTAAGATACATTTAATTTACCCAAAGAAGGCAAAGGGACTTTCAATTCTGTGAACAAAAGCACACACCAGAGGTAAATAGCTTGAAATCACTCGGCATTAAAGCTCTTGGTGGTTGGAACACTTATTCCTTTCATTTAGTATTCATAATTTGGAGTTTTTCAGACATTTTGACTTATAAAAAAGAATGATCTTCGAAATTTAAAAATTGAATTTACCGGAAATAGTTTGAATACAGGGTATCCACTTCTCTTGCATTTCTTATCCTTTGATAAAGAAAATATTGGGACTTCCACATTTCTGAGATACTGAGAGAACAATGTGATGAGTGCTATTGTCCTGAAATAGAAATACATGATACATCCATATCATCAACATTCATGAATATAACATACTCTTTATGCTCTTCACAATCCTACCCATCACGAGTGAGTTGTAACGATGAAATATCTATAGATTTGCAGTAAAATAGGTCAATTTGTGAGCTAACAACGTATAATATTGATGTTATAGTTATGTTGATGTAAGCTTAGAAATACTAATCAATTATATATTTCTCGATCAAATGAGACAAAATTGTCAGGCATCCCAAATTTAAGTTCGCCACTGTTACATGTCGAAATAATATTTTATATACCTAACTAAAAATAACATCCACACAATACAAATATAAATCTTTTCAGCCTTTGATATCAGATGAGAGGACATATACTCACAGGATAGCAATGGCCCAATTCTTCTCACAGAAAGTTGTAGCAGCTTCAAACAGGGAGAGTCCAATGAGGCAAAGAGTGGGGGCAATAGCTAAGGGACCGATGAACCTCAGCAGGAGCCCAACCAGTCCACTCATGCCTATCACAATTTGGAACAGAGAGGCCATAATGATGGCGCCCTGAATCTGGAAACAAAATGCAAGTAGGGAAGTAACTGATTAGACCAAATATTAGTTTGAGGACATCTTGAGATAAATGATCCTGAGAACATCCCATGCATTACCCTCCATTGCAGGAATGCTCGCTCATATCAATCTCTGATTTGTTTGGTATTGATAGTTGTAATTATTTTTCAGCGTCTCGATCAGACATCTGATCACAGACCATGATCTAATGTTGGTCAATTCTGATTGGATGATTTGTTAAATGGTCAAGATGATTATGACTCAGGGAATTCTTAATTTTGATTGATGTCAAATACAGGATGATGGCGGAAGAGGTAGTGAGATTTGTTTGGGGTTTTACACCACTTTCAACATAATTTCAGTCATTTCATGATGAGACCTACTTGTAGCAGATATAGTGCTGCCTCACTGGATTGTCATGTCGCATGTCCTTGACATGACAACCCTGCCTGTCACAGATTTACAAGAACAACAGGTTAACCCTTTAGGCACAGGCCTCAGCTCATGTGTGAAATTGTGTCAGGAATTCAATCTTGGCACGGCCGGGGATCGAACCCACAACCTTTGGATCACTACAAAGGAACTGGTGGTAATAAGCTGACGCTCTTAACATATTTAATGAAGATGAAATCTATGTCACGAGAAATGAGCTATCATCTATGATTCACCCTCTACTTTATTACCATGGTGAACCTCGCAGCATGTACCAAGTTGACATGGTGAGCCATGCAGCATGTACCAAGCTGACATGGTGAGCCATGCAGCAGCTTGTACCAAGTTGACATGGTGAGCCATGCAGCATGTACCAAGTTGACATGGTGAGCCATGCAGCATGTACCAAGCTGACATGGTGAGCCATGCAGCAAGTACCTAGTTGACATGGTGAGCCATGCAGCATGTACCAAGTTGACATGGTGAGCCATGCAGCTTGTACCAAGTTGACATGGTGAGCCATGCAGCTTGTACCAAGTTGACATGGTGAGGTATGCAGCTTGTACCAAGTTGACATGGTGAGCCATGCAGCATGTACCAAGCTGACATGGTGAGCCATGCAGCAAGTACCTAGTTGACATGGTGAGCCATGCAGCTTGTACCAAGTTGACATGGTGAGCCATGCAGCAGCTTGTACCAAGTTGACATGGTGAGTTATGCAGCTTGTACCAAGTTGACATGGTGAGCCATGTAGCTTGCATATAGTTGACATGGTGAGCCATGCAGCATGTACCAAGTTGACATGGTGAGCCATGTAGCTTGCATATAGTTGACATGGTGAGCCATGCAGCTTGTACCAAGTTGACATGGTGAGCCATGCAGCTTGTACCAAGTTGACATGGTGAGCCATGCAGCTTGTACCAAGTTGACATGGTGAGCCATGTAGCTTGCATATAGTTGACATGGTGAGCCATGCAGCTTGCATATAGTTGACATGGTGAGCCTTGCAGCTTGTACCATGTTGACATGGTGAGTTTGTTTGAGGTTTTACATCACTTGGGGTTTTACATCAACATTATTTCAATCATTTCGTGATGAGACTTACTTGTAGCAGATATAGTGCTGCCTCACTGAATTATCATGTCGCAGGTCCTTGACATGACAACCCACCTGGTCACAGATTTACAAGGACAACGGGTTAACCCTTTAGGCACGGGCCTCAGCTCATATGGGAAATCGTATCATCAATCTTGGCACGGCTGGGTTTCGAACCCACGACCTTTGGATCACCATAGAGGAAGTGGAGCTAATAAGCTGGCGCTTTAACCGACTGTGCCTCAGCCCGTGGCCTGACATGGTGAGCCATGCAGCTTGTACCTAGTTGACATGGTGACCCATGCAGCTTGTACCTAGTTGAAATGGTGAGCCATGCAGCAGCTTGTACCTAGTTGACATGGTGACCCATGCAGCTTGTACTTACCTCACACATTCTGCTCTTCCACGCAAGTCTACTGTCTCCACTCACTCCACTCTCTGTGCTTGTCAAATTATAAGCTATTGTTGTCACTGTCGATACGTTGTGTGATTCTACTGCCTCTGTAGAAAAGATCAAAAGAAATATGATATTACAAAATTCAATTGAACCTTTCAAATTGCCTAGACCAGATAATGACTTCTTTAGGTTGTTGGGTTTGAAATTGTTATATGAAAGTAAATTGAAATGGTATTTCGTTTAGAAATGGAATAATGATTTTCCCTTTATAAACATCATTCAAAGAATATCTTTTAAATATTACTGGCCAATTTCCCCCAAATGACGTCACATACCACCAGGGGTCCCCCAGGGGCATATATAAACGGTGGCACGGGATTGGCGCCCTATTCTACCCTTAACGCCGTGCAGGGATAAATTTTGTAAATTCAGTATAAGGGTGAAATAAGGCGAGAACATAATATATATTCCAGCTCAAGTGTTGACATTTAAACAAAGAAAAAAACTCTTGTTGAAGCAAAATCTATAATATTGGAGTAATAATTTTTTTATGAAATTTTATGCACATAAAACTGCACATCATTGGGGGCAACCTTTACAACAGATATGATTTCTTGACAAAACGATGGCAAATATAATTTCAACTAACCACTATCTATGCTACTGTTTTATGCTTATGTTGTTATGTTACTTCTCTATTTTCCGGTTCTATGTCACTGTTTTATGTTACTGTTCAAATTAGATTCGAATCCAATCCATATATCAGTTTAATTAATACACAGGAGCGATTTCTTCAAATGAAATCAGCCACATTTTCAACCGCTACCCTTCCATTTAAGTACAGTGACACCATGAGGAAATACTTGAAAACGATAATCCCCCCAAGTGAATTAAACGAAGCTCTGAGTAGGGTTGTTTGTCATCTGTAAAAGCATAATCCAATGTTGATCATTGCTTGTTTGTAATGTTTGTGAATATTTTCTGGAAAATGCTTCACAAATGATCATTGAAATCCTGTCTCAGAACAGACTTGAGAGGACGATAATTCTGCAAATCAGATTGCATGCTACGTATTGAATTTGGCCCAAACTTGTTATCTCGTCTCTCATTGGCTAATATTTGTAATATTTATAAATGGCAGCCTCCTTGACAACATGGGAATAGTTATTGGATCTTTGAAAAAATCATAACAAAGTGGAAAAGATTCGGAGCCGAATGGAAAATAGATAGAATTCCTCTCCCGGAAATACATCTTCCCTGTTTGAAGCTAACAACTCTGACGAGTAGTTTCAGAGAAGGTCAAAGTTGATGGACAGAATAACGTGATGTTGAGTGTGCATGTTTATATTTAGGTTTTTTACGGTAACGTGAGCAAAGCTCATCTTACCTGGACATTTCCACTCCGGTAAAGACATGATGGCAAAAATAGGGCTGATAAACGAAAAGGTTCCGCCTTGCACAATGGGCAGTCTGGAACAAACAAACAACTGACTGTAGCTCATATCCCTTCCCACATTAAATATAGTTTGATAAATCTTATCATCTCTCAAAGTGAATAAACAATAACATGTGCAGCTAGTAAAACAACTTCAATACATATATGATATTAGTTCTATTTTAAAAATATAATGGAAATTCGTGTTGCCTGAAACAAAGACATTTTCATAAATCATTTTTAAACAATGCAAATTTTAATCTAATTGTCTCATGTCGTCCATTCCCTTCGCTTCACATTGAACACATTTAGGAATTCTTTTCTATTGTTTTATTGATATTACTTTGTTTCATTACTTCACGTCACTTCACCCTTATGAGTGGGCCCTGATGCATAAAAAGGTTCATAAAGGATTGAATCAGTCAAATAGTTTACCAAGTTAAAAAAACACTGTATTAATTACCGTATACCGAATGTGGCTTGGAGAATGGTGACCATTCCAGAAACAAAGAAGATAGTTCCAATTATCTCACTTTTGCTGACATCATCATCACCGATGCACATTGCAGGAGTTATGATAAGTGGAATGGCAACAGTTGACCCAAACATGGTCAAATAATGCTGAATAAATACAATGATGTTTATTATGATTTAAAATGATGAAACATTGCATTCTGCAAACATAAATAAAAAATAAAAATGTGTTATACAAACATCTAAGATCATTGTAAGTTGAAACGAATTCAAAATATCATCATCCAACTCACCTGCCATCCCAAAATTATACACAGGTACCATGGGGGGTTATCATCTATCCCATATTGCACCTCAACCTTTCTCTGTCCTATTTCCGGTCTTGGTTCCAAAAGATCACCCTATTTATAAACATCATTTAGGCAATAATTAACTTTTTTGTTGATAATCAACGGACCAATATGCACATGAACTACATGGTAATAAATAGTATACATGAATGTATTAGTGACAAAAAAGATGAGAATAGGGAAACACATTGCCATAGCGCTACATCAAAACATTTAAAATCAATAATTAAATGACATAAATGACAGTTATACATGCTCATAATAGAGGATATCAGAGTAAATCTGGTAATTAGTCCTGACCGACAACACACACAGTTATATATGTCAAGGGAGAAACAAGTGCAGTCTCTCTAAATATATAGATAATCATATAAATTATTGTTATTAAAAGTTCACGATGCCAGTAATCTGTCTGTATGCCTATGTAAAATGTTTGATATTATAAATTATGTAGATGACTATTATTATCTGAGACTAAGTGATACCAGGAACCTGTGGCGTGGACTGCTCATCATTGTCCTCAGCATTTATCATCTTGGATATGTCACGTGACTGTTTCAAGTAGAAATCAAATCTCCTGGTATCGATTTCCTGAGCACTTCCTGAATAACTACTAGGCTTGAATTACACATGTGCCAAACAATGTCGTGAAGTTCGCTGGAATTGGCAATGACCTATGACATTAAACGAACTTTGTCCTGATAAAAACACGGAACTTATATAAGGCTCAACTAACCATCTAGTTAATGATGTTTAACTTTATTTTCCAGAGAAAAAATATCATTTAAACTATCGCTTGTTTATCATAATGATTTTAGTTTAGTAGCAGCGTGATAGAATCTAAAATTATGTACATTAAGTAGAATATGGAATTATATACATTATAGATATATTATTAGATATATCTTATGTAGGCTGGTATCAATCTTTTATCTTATCTGCACTGCTTGATGTTTGTTTATTATTGTGGTAACGTGCCATATAATGTGTAATCTTTGTCTATATTTAGGTCATTATTGCGGTCACGTGGGATTAGGTGGCTCTATTTGTCTGCCACACATCGCCATGTTTAACACATGCGTACTGAGAAGGTCAAGCAAGAATGGGTCCAGATACATCGACTAATTCAATTTTGTGAGCTGTTCTTAATGATAATAACATCATATTGTCTTATCTAAAATTTAAATTAATAAATGTGTGGGGTGATTACATTTTAGACTTTAATTTTTAGGTATATAGTTTGTGTATGTATACATATGTATATATATATATGTGTGTGTGTGTGCGCATGTGTGTGTGTGTGTGTGTAACTAGGAAAGTAGGCTTCTACCCTGAGGCTAAGTACCTAGTTGTCTTGCTGTAATAATGATGATAATAATAATGATTATTATTTCACTTTCAACATTATAAGTCATTTCATGATGAGAAGACCTACTTGTAGCAGATATAGTGCTGCCTCACTGAATTGTCATGTCGTAGGTCATTGACATGACAACCCACCCAGTCACAGATTTACAAGGACAATGGGTTAACCCTTTAGGCACGGGCCTCAGTTCATGTGTGTCTGTGAGTTGGATGCAGCTGAAAATACTGATAAAAAGGAAAGAACCAATATCTCTGCCAGAGGGCACTCTCTCTCTCTCTCTCTGCTGCATACAAACCATAAATGTGCACATCTATTTGTATTCTTAGACTTATCTTTTCTCAAATGCACCAGCTTTGTCACAAGAATTGCTTTATGATGCTGAAACAATCTTACTTATTTTAATGATAACATGCTCCGGGCTAGCTCGTCTGTATCCCTTCAGATCACCACTCAAAAGTGGCGTATGCGTCTGAAGGGTTCACATGAGAATAGATCCCAGCAAGGTAATAGTAAAGAACCCATCCCATGAAACGTCCCTTTTCACTAGGAAGGAACAGTTGAATTAACAATTGCATGCATTATTTTACATTTATGCAGAAATAGGCAATTTTAGAATGCATTTTGAAAAAATGAAGATAAATTCAATGACAAATATATATGGCTATAAATTTTGTTATGAATAAAAAATAGACACTCGAAATGTATTGTATGCAACTATAGACGATGACAAACAAAAGAACTCAACACCTCCAAAGTCCTCAGAAATTAAACCCAGGAAATCATATAACATGAAACTTAATATAGAATAGTTTTGCAATGGAATAAATAGATTGGAATGAATGAATGAATGAATGAATGAATGGTTTCTTTACGGCACATCGACACAATGAGGTCATTCAGTGCCAAAATAGTAAAAACAAAAACGTTATATTGACAAGAAAAAAAATTGTGAAATGGTGTTTTAACGACCCTTTCAGCAACTATGGCCATATCAGGTCGACTTTCAAGACTTTTAACCAGTGTGAAAGTTACACTGCCGGCAGTGGGAATCGAACCCACCACCTCCCGCCCTCCACTTATATAACCATTATAGGCACAGATCCTACACTCTACCAACTGTGCTAGTGGGGCCGGTTATATTGACAAGAAACAAAATGTAAATATTAATACAATATGTAGATAACACAAGAATTTAACAACAGCATTTATATAACATCAATCAAATATAATAAATATGTATAATTTGTTTAAAAGACTTTAACAGTATGATGTTTTGCAGTTCTTGATAAATAAGTCAATGACATAAATAAACAAAAGCTCTGCCCTTAAAACTGATTATAAAGTCCTATGTGAGTTAAAAACGACACTATCACAGAAGTATCTACAATATCAAATAACGTATGTAAATCTTGTACATTAAAATATTGAGTTCGTATAATATCAAAATAGATACACTCAATTAAAATATGTTTAATAGTCAAAGCCCTTTGACAACCAATACATTCCGGTTGATCTTCACCTTTAAGCAGATAACAGTGCGTCAAATGACTATGTCCAATTCTTATATGGGTTAAAACAGACTCTTCTCTACGGTTAATTCTAATAGCACCTTTAGTTTTGCCTAGAACGGGCTTAATTTCATGTAATTTATTAAAAATAGCTTCGTTCCAGCACAACTGCCATTTAGAACGTAAAAAAACAGTAATATATTTTTTAAACTCTGTATATGGAATAAGTAAATCTATTGGGCGTTTGTCCAATGCTGCTTTGGCAGCTTGGTCAGCGGCCTCATTTCCATGGATTCCAATGTGACTGGGGATCCAATAAAAACAAATTTCTTTATTTTCATCTGTACAGAGTCTATGATACCGTTCGGGAATTTTGTAAATAAAGGGATTTTTCCAATCCTTTGCTTTCAATGCTTGTAAACAAGACAAAGAATCAGAAAAAATTAAAAATGTTTGATGTGGAGAAGTCTCCACATGATCCAAAGCAAGGTACAAAGCATGTAGTTCTGCAGAAAAAATTGATGATTTATTTGGCAGACGTTCTTAATAAATATGGTTGCCCTTAACAGCAGCTGCAGCAGCCTTCTCATCGTCAAATGATCCATCAGTGTATATACACTGATATCCAGTGAAAATAGATTTAATTTCTTTATATCTATTTATATAAAGGGATGGATCGGTTGAGTAATTCTTTAATTCTGACACGGCTACATTAATATTTAAAGTTTCATAGGTCCATGGAGGTGTTTCAGGATATTGAAATTTAACTACGTGATTCGGATTTAAATTTAAAGATTGTAAAGATTCTTTAATGCGAATACCAAAAGTCGGTATTGTATTTGGTTTATTTTCAAAAATATCAACATAATTTGGATTGAATATAGCGTCATGTGCAGGATTGTCTGGGCAAGCAGCAATTTTTGCAGCATACTGAAGGGCAAGCTTTTCTCTTCTCAAATCAAGAGGCAGTTCATCTGCCTCAACTGCCAAGCTATCTGCAGGCGAGGTACGAAATGCACCAAGGCATAGTCTTAACCCTTGATTTTGTACAGGATCGAGCATTTTAATATACGATGGACGTGCTGATCCATATACCATACACCCATAATCAAGTTTGGAACGTACCAGTGCTCTATATAATTGAAATAAAACATTACGGTCCCCTCCCCAATCGGTATGGGCGAGAACCCGTAATAAATCTAATGCCTTCTGGCATTTCTTTTTTACATATTTAATATGAGGGATAAAAGATAGTTTTCTATCAAATATAAGTCCAAGAAACTTGGTTTCTTCGACAACAGGGATTCGAGTTTGGCCAAGGTGTAGATCAGGATCTGGGTGAGCCTTCCACTTTTTACAGAAGTGCATACATACTGTCTTTTTCAAAGAAAACTTAAATCCATTGTTATCAGCCCATTCTTGTAATCTATTTAGGTGTTGTTGGAGCTGTCGTTCTATTGTATGCATGCTTGTTGACCTGTAGCTTAAGTTGAAATCATCAACAAAAAGTGAGCAATCTGCTCCAGGCCTCACACAATCAACAATGCTGTTAATTTTAATAATAAAAAGGGTGACTGATAATATGCTACCCTGTGGAACACCCATTTCCTGATCAAAAACATCAGAAAGTGATGCACCCAATCGAACTTTAAAATGTCTGTTTGATAGAAAATTTTGAATAAAAAGGGGTAAACGACCCCTTAATCCCATATCATATAAATCACTTATTATTCCATATTTCCATGTGGTGTCGTAAGCTTTCTCTAAATCAAAAAATATACTAACCACATGTTCGCCTTTTATAAAACCCTCTCGTATAAACATTTCTAAACGTACCAGATGGTCAATAGTACTTCGCGTTTTTCTAAAGCCACTCTGTGCAACATAAATATAAGCCGCAGTTTCTAAAAACCAAACTAAACACTCGTTAATCATTCATTCCATTGATTTACAAATACAACTTGTTATCGCAATGGGACGGTAATTATTTGAATCTGACGAGTCTTTGCCAGGTTTGGGAATAGGAATGATAGTGGCTTCACTCCATGAAGGAGGAAAATTACCACTTTCCCAAATAATATTATAAATATCCAAAAGATGCCCAAGTGTTTGGTCAGGGAGGTGTTTGAGGATTTGATAGTGTATATGATCAGGTCCAGGAGCGGTATCATGGGATTTATCTGAAGCAAGTTTTAAATCTGATATTGTGAATGGCTTATTATACTGTTCCAAGTTATTAGATATTAAATTCAGTTGGTTTCTTTCTTTTCTATTTTTTGTTTGTTGGAATTTTGTAGAATAATTATCAGATGAGGAATTCTTGGAAATAGTTTGACCTATTGTGTTACCTATTTCAGTGGGATTTGTAATTAGTTGGCCATTATGATTTAGATGTTTGATCCTTGCTCCATCTCCCTTCCCAGTAATTTTACGCACCATATCCCAGCATTTTTTAATTGGTGAACGTGTATTTAATTTAGAAACTTAATCTTTCCAACTTTTTCTTTTGCTTATTTTAATAATATAATGGGCTTTAGCTCTTTTTATATGAAATTGGTGCAAATTATATTGAGTTGGCTGTCGATTAAATTTTTTCAGAGCTTTTTTGCACTCATCATTAAACCAGGGTTTTTCTTTAATTTTAGAATTTGGCTTTGATTTGGGAATACATCCATCAGCAATATCATACAATGTATCTGTAAAAACTTGAAGAGGATCATCTACATTGTTAAAAAGTTCTGGAGTTATTCTATTGAAACAGGATGTTTGAAATTTTGCCCAATCGGCTTTATGAAATTTCCACTTGGGGATTCTTTCATCTGGTGGAGGAAAATGGTTATTTAAAATAATGGGGTAATGATCACTACCCCATTGATCTTCCTCTACTTCCCAGGAATAGTCTAAAAATAAACTTGGAGTGCACATGGAGAGATCTATTGATGTTAAAGAGCCTGTAGCAGGATATAAATAGGTTGGAGAATCGTCATTCCAAAGGCACAAACTATTGTTATTTAAAAAATCTTCTATAATACGTCCTTTGGCATCAGTATTGTTTCTGCCACCCCAAAGATAGTTGTGAGCATTAAAGTCATCAACTAGCATATACGGTTGTGGCAGCTGAGTTATTAAGTTATTTAAATCTGTAATATTTATTGGTTCACTTGGTGGCAAATATACTGAACATATTGTTAATGTATTGTGCAGGGTAATCCTGACTGCAGAAGCTTGTAAATTAGTATTTAATGTCACTTTACTTTGGGGTATACAGGATTTAACAAAAATAGAATCTCCGCCATATGCTCGGTCCATTGCATCTATTGAACCAACTTTATTATAAGGTACATATCCCTTAAATGTTGTTGAGTTATCTTTAAAATTAGTTTCCTGTAAACAAATAACAGATGCATTATATTTTTGGGCTAATAACTCCAGTTCTGGTCTGTTTCCCTCAAATCCTCTACAATTCCATTGTATGATATTGCCGATAGCCATATTAAGAATAATGAGAAAAAATATATGATTCAGCATAATCACTTATTAAGTTTACGATTATGCTTTGAGTGCACAGGAGTAAAATTCATATCCGGAGGATCACCTGTGTCCATCCTTTCTAAGGATTTAGTTCTATTAATTTTACTTTTAACTTGATCTTTGATTTCTTTTTTGTCTGATTTGTGTCTACTGCTATTGATACTTGTATTACTGGATGATGTGGAGGGAGTTTGTGAAGAGGGTTTAGTGGATGTTGCTGTTGGTGGAGTTATAACTGGGATAGTGGATGTTGTAGTCTGAGTTGCTGAAGATTTAGAGGTTTTTGTAAAAAAGGAATAATTTTTGTCATTGATTGGCCATGTTATTTCGGTTTGAATTGCTATTGATTTGGTTTCTTTCGTTTTTACAGTGCTAGCATAGGATGTTTTTGTATTGTTCAAACTTTCTACACGTTTACCTGCCTCAGGAAAAGAAATGTTTTCAGTGTGGCGTATTCGCTGAATTTCCTTTTCTTTTAAAAAGGAAGGACAATTCTGTGAATACGATGCGTGATTGCCTTGGCAATTCACACATTTCATGACTTCCGAAGAACACTCTTCTCCACTATGCTGGGCTGTACATTTTGGGCAAGTTACATTTCCTTTGCATCGATCAGATCCATGTCCATACCTCTGACACTTGAAGCAGCGCAGAGGGTTTGGAATAAAAACATCAACTCGGATGTTTAAATAGCCAACTTTAATAGATGTTGGAAGCTGCGATGCTTCAAATGTCAGAATGAACGTATTGATTGGGACTTTGATTCCATCCTTCTTAATAAAAATTCGTTTGCATTGGACTACATCTTGATCTTTTAGTTCATGCACTATTTCCTCTTCAGAAACTCCCGCCAGATCTGGGCATCTAATCACTCCTTTTTTATTATCAAGGGTCCTATGAGCCGTTATAAAAACTGGAACTGTGGCCAACATTCGGCATCTTAAAAGATTGTCCGCATGGCTTTTCCACTCAACTTCAATTAATAAACGTGTTCCCATTTTTTAAACTGTTTTCGGCACCCCGGCAATGCCTTGAATCCCCTTTGCAATTGCAAAGGGGGACATTTTTGCCAGGGTATGTTCAGCATCGGAACTTTCCGCAATTAAAAATCTCGGCCATTTTTCTGTTTTATTTGAATCGTCATAACTGTCTATGTCATTCCTAGGTCGTTTTTGTTTGTTTTGTGCCATGTGTGTTATTTTATATTTCATCAGTTAGGTCCCCTACCCACTAAGGAGCCAAACAAGGGGAAGCCTTTCTGGGCCGGTAACTCCAAGCCCTGACGCCATGAGGATACCCAACATGACATACTCTTAGAATAAAAACTCCACCCTTTTGGATTTTATTTATATCCCTCGATTGACCCAATCAGCAGTAATCTCCTTTCAAGAAATATTTATCAAAAAATTTATCAATTGTTCCTAAATTTTAAACATTAAAATTGTCATTAATAAAAATCAAATAGCCAGAATATATTAAAGGAAATATACCACAAGCCGGTTAAATCAGATCCAGGCCTAATCTGATCTGCCTGCCTGGTGAACATTTGGATCCAAGACAGGCGTGTTGCAACTGGACCGGTATTACTGCCAAACCAGCCCAGTGCTCAGCCCGTCAGGATTCCATATCCTCCCCGACACAGGTCGCATCCCACGGCAAACAGGACGCCCCTTTAGTCGCCTTTTACAACATGCTGGGGGGCAGTTGGGCTATTCTTTAATCCCCGCACCCACAGGGGAGTAAATAGATTGGATGAAAACAAACTTTTTATTTAAATTTCTTTTTAACCAATGTAAAAAGTACATTAAACCCTGACCTAAATGTTATCACAATCTGAAGAAAACTGATTATTTCTGAGGGTAAAGCTGGCCAAAAGTAAAGTTAGAAAGACAATTTAAAATGGGTGTTTGAATCGCATAACATTTTAACGGCTGGTACACCATTGGCTGTCCAAAATATATTACAGGCAAATTTAACGTTTACGAATACAGAAACTTGAAAATATCTGCTATATAGATATTGTATTTATATTGCATGTAAACAAACATCATCTTTATTCCTATTCATAATTTTACCATAACAAGGCTTCTTTCTTATATTAATCCTGAGGTTGTTCAATTTTGATTGGATATTTTATAGAACATGACTAATATACATCACTGGATGTCAAATTCCAAATTCTGAATGCTACAAATATTGGGCAACGACGGCAAAGGTAGTGAGAAGATTGAATGACTAGCATTACTCCCAACTTAATGCAGTGTTAAAGAAAGCTCCGGAATAAAGGCAACTGTGAATAAAACCTGACTTGAGCCTTTCTGTTAATTGAAATACCGAGATTAGCTGGCAGTGCTGCTCTGAGCTATCAAAATGATTCACTCTGGAGTTATTTGCATAGAGGTGCCACATGACTTGCTGGTTCTCGTCATGGCTGATATCGTCATATATGGACTTTTCTGCACATTAAATGCCATTCTGCTAGACTTAGTGATGTTTCCTTTGTGAGGTAGGTATATTTTGAAGTTTGACGAATTGTCATAACATTTCGGATTAATAGAGTGTTGAGTGGCCATCTTGGCATGAGTTGAAGTTAGATGCATATAATCAGACCAATGACACAACACACCTTTTATATTATAAAAGTAAACACCTTGAGATATTGCATTGCACTGGACAAATACAAACATCATATCAAATCATTTCAAGCCACCAAAAATGGAATTAATCATGGAATTAATATGGAATTAATTTTATCAATTGCAAAATTTACAAATAGGAAAATGGGATTATAATTTTTATAGTTTTTTAACTGGAACACTTGCTCAGGGAATAAGATTGATTAAGTAACATACACATATTTTGTGTCATATATACCCTAAAATTATAAAAACACAATGAAGTTGGAGCAGTCATATTTTAGTGACCGGATCTGACCCTCTTACTCCAAAGTTTGACGCATCAATATTCCAATCTTTACCAGTGGTGGTCCTTTCAAGAATGGTAACTTCTGAATCCAAGATGTGAGTTTTACGTTTGAATGAACCCTCAAACGTCGGCAAAAAGGGAACATATTTTGTCCAATTCCATTTCCTGAGTTGACGCATGCCTAAGGGGAAGTCATAGCCAGACAACCGGCCATCACCAGATGGCACGTCAGTCTGTCCACCAGAGGTCTGCTTCCTCCATGCTGCTATCCCTCTCTCCTCCTCTGTCCCTAAAGAAATCATCGTTGACATACAAAATGCACATTAAATGAAGACAGTTATTTTCCATTAGTTTATACAATTAAACTTGCACAAATGACACTTTAGCTTTACCTTTTGGCCAGATACAACATCACAAATGAGTAATGTGGCATTACAAAGCAATGACTCTAAGAACTCACATATAATTCCTGCAGAAACTTATTTTCAGCCCAACTTAATTTAACCAATAGACACATGGAGTAGAGTGTATATACCAGGTATAGTATTATCCAGTATTAGTCCTAGAAATCCTCCCACAAACATGTTGGTGCCGAGCAGCACAGTGATTATCTGATCTAATAAATGCACACCTGGAATGAATGTAACAAAAGCTTCAGTAGCAAATAACCATAGCTCTACATACTGGCTACTTGTTGCATTACATGTCGTCTGGTACCCTTAGTTATGGTAATGGAATATTATCTTATCACTATAAAATGTTCACAATTGTTTAACATTTTAGTCTCATTTGTATTTAGAAATATCTTATATTGCATAAGAATAGTAAGCACTTTAAACACACTGGACAGATTGCATTTTTCTATTATTATACTAAATTGGTAGATTATCTCTGATATAGTCTTCTTTTACCTGTACTGATAACCCCTGGGTTTTTATTGACCCAGTGAGGAAACGACATCCCAAAAAATGTGGAGAAACCAAAGACAAAGAGATTCCTAGAAGAGTTGAGATCCACAAATTGCAAGTTGGATATTCCGACAGCACTGATCATGCCTAAAATAGGAAAGGCATGCCTTAGTTACATCATGCCTTAGTAACATCTTTAGTTACATCATGAAAGAGCTACATCATGGCATTTAAACATAGCATTTATCACTCCATCCTGCCATGACATTTACTTCACATTACTACAAGGTCAATGAAAACTATATTGAACTTGTAACTGTCTCATCATTTCCAAGATCCACAAGAGAAGAACCTATATGCTCAAGGTCTGTAAATTCTTAGCATATGTTTTCTGAAAGTTGTATTCTAATTTTGGTTCTGCGCATGCGTTGAGAGTGAATGGCGGCTTTCATTTGAGCTCCAATAAAAATGTCCTTCTTGATCGATTTTCCAAGGTCTATTGCCAGTCTATCACCACACTTTCTCGCAGTGAACCCTGTCTACATCGAGGTCTTTCTGATAACAGACTTTGGCAAGCTCTGATGGCAGTTTTGATTAGAATATCACTCGCGAGGGCGGGATCATACTGTGTTATCTTTGTGAGGCACCATAAATCCTGCATTCTACCTCAACGGTGGCATCCTTAACCACCTTGAACCCCGTGATAGTTCTCTATCCAAGTACTATGGCCACAAGCCAACGAGTACAAAACCTGAAGATATTATACAGCGTGGCAGTTTCTAACTGTTGTGTATATATTTTCATTAAATCTTAATATTAATCAAACAAAACACCATAATTGTACTGTGGATCCAAATCCCTCGAGTACTAAACTGAAGAAATTATACAATGTCGCAGTTTCACTGTGTGTATACTTTCCTACTACTGCGATCTATCTATCGATCGCCAAAACTCTCCACTGTCAATTAATGCTGGGCAAATGTGCAAATAGAATAAAATAAGAACATCATTGTAATATTCAACTTACCTTGAGTGCGCATGCGCGAGGAATAGCGGATGTCTTTCTTACCGGCTCCCGATAGTTTTGGTTTTGTACTGAAATTGGGGCCAGAATTATGCCTTTCTCATCGCTAAATTGTAAATTGTGCGCAGCGGGTACCCTTACTGTCTCATTCTACCCAGAAAATTAGTAATCACGAATCCTTGTTGGCGGTTGCTGACCGTTTTTCTTGGCCGTGAGGACTGGATTTAAAAGTGTGACTCGATGCGAGGCTCGGTGCTCCCGGCTCACTCTTGGTGATCGCCACTGATCAGTATTACACAGTTTGGGTACAAAATCCTCAATCAAAACCTTTCCACCTTGGTGGATTCAATTGTGTCTACCCTGGTAAGATACACTCGCTTACAGGACACAGAAATCCTGTATGTATCAGCGGTGGCATATTCAACCCCATTGTTAACCCTTCTAGCATCAGTGTGAGGCATATTCAACCCCACTTCTAGCATCAGTGTGAAGCATATTTAACCCCACTGAAACAAACCTATCTCCACAGATAGACCTAACTTATCAGGACACTAAATCCTGTTCGCAAACTTCAACGGTGGCATTAAACCCAGCTGTAACCAACCTATCTCCAGAGATAGACCTAACCCATCAGGACGCTATATCCTGTACGCAAACCTCAACGGTGGCATTAAACCCCGATACAATGAAACAATATCAAACAAAATTGATCTTGAGCTGCCTTGTTTGCATTTGGGTGGCAAGCATATCCCACCCAGGAAATCCTGGCAATACTTCCAACAGACCTGGAAGTACTGCATTCTTCCTGAATAATGGCTCAATCCAGAAGCAAAGTATGATCCAGAGAAACCCAATACTGAGCATTGCTATACATAAAGCCAGTATCACATATAGGAAACAAAATCTCTGCTACTGGGATAAATCAAATCAAAATATTATGTGGTGATGTTCACCCACATCCAGGGCCTGTCCAATTTCCCTGTGGAGTGTGTGAACGACCAGTTGCTAACAATCAGAGCCATGCAGTGCGATGAATGTGACACATACATACACATCAAATGTGATGGGCTCACAAATAGAGATTATGAGTTATTCAATAAACAAAGATGGCTGTCATGGGAATGCTGGAATTGTCGCCTTCCTAATATTTCTGATGCTTTGTTTGAAAATGAATTTGAAACAAATAATCTCTTTGAAACACTTAGTGATGAAAGTGTCACAAGTGTAAGAACAGAAGATCAATCTGTAGGGAAATTCTGCACCACAAGACCAAAGCAAGGTAGAAAAAAGCAAAAAATTCAAAAGCTTAAGATTATGACAGTGAACTGTAGAGGCCTAAACTCAATCAAAAAGCAATTGGAGCTACAGGAACTAATAACTGAACATAATTACCCTGATATATTATGTATCACTGAATCCCACATTGACCACACCATTGCAGACAGTGTCATCCACCCTGATTATGATATAGGGAGAGAAGACAGATGCAAGGGTGGTGGTAGGGTACTGATTGGTATCCATAAAAGGTGGTGGAGAGTTTGAAAACTGACTGTGAACTTGTATGGAGAAAACTGAACATAACTGGAACAAAACCACTGTTCATAGGATGTTACTATAGGCCAACAGACAGAAATATATCCAACGTCCATGAACTGAATGCATCTCTTGGAAAGATTCCCCAGTCTGACACAAATATCCCTAATATATTACTAACAGGGGATTTCAATGTACCAGATATCACATGGGAGAATATGTCCTATAAGCCAAGCCCTGCATATGGGATCGACCTAAATACAGCAATGGTTGATACTTTTAATGAACATTGTCTCACACAAGTAAATCCTCATCCAACCAGGGGAGGCAATAGGTTAGATTTGGTCGGCACAACAAACCCTAGCCTAGTAAATAAAGTACCTGTCCATCCAGGCATGAGTGACCATGATGTGGTGATAACAGAAATCAATGCAAAAGCCACACTGGCCAAGAAAAAGCCAAGAAACGTACTGCTGTACAAAAAGGAGACATGAATGCAATAAAACAAGACATGCATGTCTTTTATGAAGATGAAGTTAGGAATTCAAGTCTCCCAGTTGAAACTCTGAACAATAAGTTCACAGCCAAGCTTATGGATCCCATCAATAAACACATTCCTATTAAGAAAATAACTGGTAGATGGGATGTGCCATGGATGACAAAGGAAATCAAGAGGCAAATTAAAAGGAAACAAAGACTATACAACAAGGCTGAAAAAACTAAAAAGGATTCTGATCATAGAAAATTCAGAAACCTTAGGAAACACATAAAACATAAGTTGAGAGAATCCCACAATGAATATGTCCTTGGGCTACTAGATTTACCTGACATTGAATTCAGTAGACCATCAATGGGAAAAAGCATCTGGAACTATATTAGATCCAGGCGCAAAGATACTGTTGGTGTACCAACACTAACAGAAAATGGCATTGAAGTGAAAGACAGTGAAGGCAAGGCAGAAGTTCTTTCACGTCAGTATAAATCTGTTTTTTCTACTGAAAACATGGAAAATATTCCTGACAAAGGTGATCCAACTTCTCCGCAAATAGAGCCAATTACCATCACAGTTGCTGGTGTGGAAAAATTGCTCTCTAACCTAAACTGCATAAAAGCCAATGGCCGTGACCAAATACCCACAAGAGTCTTGAAAGAATGTTCACATGAAATAGCTCCAATCCTCCAAAAAATATTCCAAGACTCATTCGACAAAGGAGAAGTTCCAAAAGCATGGCGCACAGCAAACATAGTTGCAGTCTTTAAAAAAGGAGATAAAAGTTGTGCCGCAAACTACAGGCCAGTTTCCTTGACATCTGTCCCCTGTAAGATCTTGTCAGACATATGTTGAATCAATGCGAACTTTACAATATCCTGGTAAATTTTCAGCATGGATTCAGGACAGGCCACTCGTGTGAAACTCAGTTAATCACAACCTTACAGGACATACTCAAGGCTAGAAATGATGGGAAAATGTTGACATGCTCATTCTCGATTTTAGTAAAGCCTTTGACACAGTCTGCCATGAGCGGCTAAATCACAAGCTTGGGCATTACGGAATCTCAGGACAGGTCGGTTCATGGATAAAAAACTGGCTTACAAACCGTGAACAGAGGGTGGTTATTGACGGTGATGAATCTGACCCTGTCCATGTTAAATCTGGAGTGCCTCAGGGTACAGTACTTGGACCAATACTATTTCTACTCTATACTAATGACATTGGAGAGAAGCTAAAATATTCAAACATAAGGCTCTTTGCTGATGACAGCCTCCTATATACAATAGTCAAAGATGACGATGATGCAGTAAAACTGCAAGAGGACCTAAATATGCAGGAGGAATGGTCAAGTGAGTGGCAAATGGACTTCAATGCTCAGAAATGCTACACCCTGAGCAGCAAGAAAAAAGGCCAAGCTCTTGATTCAAGAAAATATACATGTTGAACATCATCCCTACCTTGGAGTTGAGCTCCAAACAGATATGAAATGGGATGAACATATTAACAACATTGTTTGCAAAGCAAACCAAGTACTGGGATTTGTAAGAAGGAATTTCAATATGTGCCCAGGAAATATCAAAGAGGCTGCCTATAATACACTTGTGCGCCCTCACTTAGAATATGCATCAAGTGTGTGGGACCCATACCTCAAAAAAGATATAGACCGCATAGAATCAGTTCAAAGACGAGCTGCTAGATTTGTGGCTGGCAACTGGAAGAGAGAAACAGGCACTGTAACAAAAATCTTGGAAGATCTAAAATGGGATTCACTAGCAGGGAGAAGAAGGACCCAGAGCCGGTTTTTATTGTACAAGGCTATAAATGGTGAAATAGCTTTGAAACTTCCAGATCATGTCAAAATGAAATCAGCTCCTACAAGGAAAAACCATGGAAATCGCTATATCGAAATGGCAACAAGCTATGACCCTTATAAATACAGCTATTTTCCGAGGACAGTGACGGACTGGAACAACCTTCCCCCTCATTCAACTACATTGGAAACAGGTAGCTCGGCATCCTTCAGAAACTCCCTTGCCAGAGTATAAAGGTTGGCAACAATCAGCTGGTGTGTACCAGCTGCACCCCTTAGTGCAATCTTGCACTCTCGGCGGGATGCCAATTGGTTTTGCCGAGTAAACTTATAGATGTAGATGTAGATGTTATTATTGAGTCGTTCATTCAAGCCCACAACCCTACTGTCAGCTACACTGCATATCAATACTCTGTTAAGCTGACTGGAACACTGATTTGCGTGATAGAAACAACGTGATAGAAACAACACCCTTATTGACGATCTGACGACGTCGAAGTTGTTGGCGGATAAAGAAGAGGTCCTGAAGTCATATCTCCCTACTGCTAAGGGAGTTGTTGATTCAATCAAAGAAGTAAAGAAGCAAGAAGAGGAGCGAAATAAGAAGAGAGTGATGATTGTTGCCCCTGATAACGGCCAGCTGAATGAGCTGGCAGGCAGGATAGTCAAAAAAGACTGCATTGTTGATCGCCTCGGATTCGTGGCACGTGAATGTGCAAAGACTGCGACGGCTGATCTGGTAATCGTCATACCTGACTCGTCTGCTCTGAATACCGAATCCTCTTCAGATGTATACCTGATAAGATCTAAGGGTCCCGCTATCGTGGGATTGACCCCACTCCTCCATCCCTCAAAATGCACTAACACCTATGGTACGCGCTGGAGAATTGCTTGGTCACCACAGCAAATCAACTGCAAGGCTATTCGTATGTGAGAATGAACTCTTTCTTTGCCTCTCTGTGCGATGGTGACAACCTACTGAAGTCGCACACGATGGAGACATTAATTGACACGATCACCTCTCTCGTCATCCCTGATAAGGAGGATCCAGTGGATGTACCTGATGACATATCCCTTCTCTACGAAGATGACGAACCCGCACCAACCAAGCAGGTGAAAGTTGTCTCGGCGAAGGCATCGACTGTCTTGAGACCGGGATCACCCAGAAATGTTCTGGATCGAGATGCCTCTACCGATCAACCTGAAAGAAAAATGAACTGAAGAAATGCTTATTTTGCCCCAAAATGCCAGTGGCAAGATTATTGGAAAGGATGGTGCTATCATTCAGAGAATAGAGCGCCAAACTTGCACTAAAATATCTCTCAAGAACACATTTCATGACGGCAAGCAGGTGAAGTTAACATACATACGAGGCACCAAGGATGCTATTACCAAAGCGAAGGCCGCAATAAATAAATGTATGAAAAAATGATGGATCTGGCCAGAGACACTGTTTATGCCTTTATGACTTAGAAAAATATATATTAACATTTGATTGTTTGAGTGATGTATTATGGACTGAAAATAAAATAAATGAAACAAATGAAATACACAAACCTCATTGCAATGAAGTCACAAACAATACTCTTTCACTGTATTGAACTAAAACCCTAGCTTTATGTAAATGGCATTTACAAGAGGGTCATTCGTGAGCTAGGAGAGGGCTCCCTCTCCGTAGAGGGTGCTTTGGGGGAGGTTTAGGTTTATTACATAGTGTTGAACTTCCTTTCGAGACCAGCACACTGAACCTACCCATTGTAAAAACAATGGAGCTCTATGAAGCATTGCTCCTTATAAAAGGAAAAAAGTTCACCTTTATGACCATTTACAGACCGGAACCATCAGACAGGAATAGGTACACTATTCTATGATGAAATCACTCAACTAGAGGCGCACTATGGGTCTTACAGCCATGATGTCATCTTCCTTGGTGACTACAATTTTTATGTACTAAATAAGCCCATTGAGCCCGATGTCATAAAGATCAATGACATTATATCCACCTTTGATATGAACCAATGGGCACAGAAATCAATCCATAAGTTAGGCAACACCCTTGACTTAATCATCACTTTCAAGGGGAACAGACATCTAAAGAGCTTCCTTGTGGATGAGTACATATCTGATTATAAAATGATTAAAATATACTTGGATATCGCACCCCCCAAAGCCCCCAAAAAATCAATCAAGTATCGGAACTTTAGGGGCATGGATCTCCAATCACTAAGAAATGATATCAAATCCCTAACTGACACAAGCGCAATTTGGGAACACTTATCCCTACACCACATGATAAATCACTATGACCAACGAGACTAGAAGAGAGAGGTCCAGCTCCCACAAGTACCCCTGTCCCGATGTTCTTTTCGCTGTGTAATTATTAGATAACACTTTCACACTCTCTGATTGTATCTGCCCTCCTGCTTGCCACACATGTGAGTGTATGCAGATGAGGTCCCGGGAACTTTACCCCTGAAGTCTGGACTGCACTAAACACATTTTACTAAATGGGAAATTCTAATCCCACAATTATAAACTGTATTTAAAAAAAAGATGACTTTGAGCCTATTTCCTGTGTGAATAAACAAATATTCATTGGTCCCCATTTTTTTCCTATGCAGTTAGCTATCTCAATCTCCCTGTCTGGGGTCAGTCATTGACACACTATTTCATTTCTGCTAAACTATGTTACAGAGCAAAACATATTTATAGTTAAACAGTATACTATATTGCTGATTTTCACCAATTTTTTTCCGGTCACTCTGTCCTGGCCACTAAACCAGCAAGGATCTCTACTGTATCCTGATGCCATGGCTGAAAAGGTGTGTGACTTGGTTAAAATTGGGCATTATATATTTGAAAATCAAATAAGAGTGTATACTAAGACAATTGTCATTTATAAAAATGTTGAAAAATATCAATTTTTTTTCCAATGAATGAATATATATATATATATAATCCAAAGTAAAAAGGTAGTTGTATGCAGTGTATATGAATGGATACATATATCCATTCACTTAGTGTATTTATACATAGCACACTCACAAAAGACTTCACACATGTTTCATGCATGTGCACATAGAAGCCAGTTTTAAGAAATGATCCGGTCAGTTGACACCTAAAACAAACATACATGCTAGTAAATAATACTCCCCTCTGCCCATCTGCTGAATGGTTTAGGGGTCAAGTGATTGTAGCACAGTCGAAATTGATGTTATTTATTGATAAAAGTATTTGCTAATTACCTTATTCTCACTTTAGAATGGTCCAGAAGGAAGAATATCACTTGCAGATTGAAGTAACTGACATATTATGTCAAAGCACATGTGCTGAATGCAGTTATCTAGAGTGCGCATGTATGTGACCTTCAGGGACAAAGATATGTGTTGCGCAGGTTGGATATTTATCCAGTATAATCCTAGAAATTTGTTAAGTTTACTGAGGGACTGATGGGAAATCATGGAAAATAAAGTAAACAGCAAAAAGAACATCGGCCACAGACCCAGGAGTCAGATTCTTATCAACAGTGAGTTAGATAATCAGTTTCAGAAGTTGGCCGCTTGCTCCACCTTCATGTGAGGCATCTTGCCCAGTGATGGCAGGGGGTAAATTAGAATTATGTTACATAATGCCATAAATCCAGAGCTGGACCTCTTCTCTTCTAGTCTCGTTGCTATGACAAAGACCTAACATCACTCATGGACAAACATGCTCCTCTCAAGCACTCTAATGTTACTCAACGCAAACCCATACCCGGGATGAATGACCAATTAAAACTAGAAAGGTCTCTCAAGAGAAAAATGAATGAAACTGGATTCCACATTGATAAAGAACTATACAACATCCAGCAAAATAAGTATAACTCCATGCTGAAATAACAATCCAACTATTTTTCTAATCTAGTTGAGCCTAAAAGGCTTTTCAGGGTCAGTGCTACAGTCATGCAGAAGCACATGCAAAAGGACATATCCATGCCCAATCTGACTGTGAAGTTACTCAAGCTGAGAAGTTTTATACTTTCTTTCTTCAAAAAATAGAAAAAATTCGCCTGGACATTGATAATGCTCCTCCCTGCTCAGCTACGTCACCAGGTGACACTGCGAATAAAAGCGGCCATCCCAGTCCAAACTTGAATCTTGAGAGGTTTATACCTATGACCACAAATGATGTCCATAAGCTAGTGAGGAAGTCAGCAAAACAGTTGTGTGAGCTAGATCCGATCCCCACCTGGCTTCTACTTGACCTCTTAGAGGATCTCCTCCCAATGATCACTTCCATCATAAATAAATCACTGATGGATTCAACAGTTTCAGAAAACATGAAAATAGCCAACATCACACCCTTGTTGAAAAAACTGGAACTGGAACTTAAGAAGAACTAGACATTTTTCCAATCTAAATTACATCTCTTAACTCACAGAGCGGGCAGTAGACAACCAACTAATCCCCCATCTGATAAGGAACGGCCTCACAGATAAGTTTACAATCAGCTTACAAGGAGTCAGAGACAGAGACTGCCCTGCTGAAGGTACAAAATGATATCCTGTGTGATCTGGATAATAAGAAGTCATTAATCCTGCTGTTACTTGACCTTTCTGCAGATTTCGACACCATTGACCACAAGATACTATTTGATAGACTGGAGGCAAGGTGTGATGTTAAAGGCCAACCCCTTTCATGGATACAGTCATATCTCTGTAACAGGAAAACAGTGTGTGAAGGTCAGGACGCACAGGTCCAGCCCCCAAGCCCATAAAATATGGTGTCCCTAAAGGCTCAGTACTGGGTCCTATACTCTTCACCATATATATGACACCACTTGCTGATATCCTAGCCAAATACGGCCTCAGCTATCACATTTATGCGGATAATACTCAGATCTACATACCAATGGATCACAACTCAGTCCATCAAGCGTATATAAGCATACATAAACTAGAAGAATGTGCAAGTAAGGTCAGAAATTTCCTTATATCAAACAAGATGAAGATAAATGATGGAAAGACTGAAATGCTGATATGTACTGACAGACACAATACTGCCACTTGCAGCAGTACACCGGACTCTGTCGGAGTGGGAACTTCAGATATCACTCCCAGTGAGTCAGTGGTTGACCTTGGCATCACCTTCGACTCCAATATGGACATGAAGGCACAGATCAGGAAAATGTGCAAAAAGGGCTATTACCACATTAGGAACCTTGCAGCTATCAGACAATGTCTAGATGAGAAGACAGCTGTAACATGAACCCATGCTTGACTATGGTAACGGCCTTCTTGCTGGCCTTCCAGAATCTGACATCATGAAGCTGCAATACATTCAAAACTCAGCAGCCGGGGTGGTAGGAAAGATAAAGAAATTTGATCACATCTCAGGAAAACTGAGGGAGCTTCACTGGCTCCCTGTTCATGCAAGGATTGATTTCAAAATCCTACTCATGACTTGGAAGGCCCTGAACGGTAAGGCTCCGCCTTACCTGCGTGACCTACTCCAAGTGAAACAAGGCGAAAGATCCTGAGATCCAATGATGGAACCTGCTTACTACTCCCCAAGACTCGGCTGAAGACAGTTGGTGATAGGGCCTTTTCATCGATTGGCCCCAGACTTTGGAACTCTCTTCCTGGTGACATCAGGACTAGTACTTCGGTCACCTCCTTCAAAAGTAGACTTAAAACCCATCTTTTCAGGAGGCATGTCTTGAACAGCACTATGAACAGACTTGTCTGGTATAAGCGCCTTATAAATCTTTTTATTATTATTATTATTACCTTACATACGTTTGTAATTGTCATCGTCTTTGATGCACCACTTACCAAACATAACCATAAAAATGCCACCGATAACAGGATCTGGTATGGTCACAAACAGAGCCCCAAATTTGCCCATCATTCCAAAGAACATCATGATTCCCCCTCCAACCTGGATGACACGCCGTGAAGCCACCTACAGGAATATAAATACATCAGGATATTGTTCTTTGATGTTTCAATGCTTTTTTAAAGTAACCTTCGACATTAGATTATCATTATAGGTGATTCTGTGAATGACTAAAAAATATATGATAATGAAACAAGATTTTGATTCATCTATTTATGCTGAGAGGCACTTTGTATGCATCTCTTTTGAATTATAATTAATGGCCATATGGTTCTGATGACAATATTTTGGTTTCAACACGATTAGTAAATAAAAACTGGTAGACCTTTGGTATCGCACAAGATTCATAGCTGAGAAGAGTGATATGATGTTAAACCATTGTTCTTTATAATTCAGTTCCAATTCATCATATACTAATATGTAACTGAAACGTGTTAATTTTTGAGAATTTGGATTTAATAGGTGATTGATAATGTTACCGTTCAATGCTCTCCCATCCTAAAGACTGTGGTGATGAAAATGTATGAAATGGTAAGGTTATATTTTCACTGAATGTTTGAAAACTATGGAAAATGAAATTATTACCTTTGTAATACCTATAGCACCAATATTTTCACTATAGGATGTGGTACCACTCCCTGTGCCCCATAACCCAGCTAGCACACAGCCGAGACCTTCAAACAGTATGCCTGCAATATTTTTTATATTTAATATTTCTTGCAACATAGATGGCCCCTTTTTGACACATCAGAAAGGGAATATCTATGTTGTCCTGTGATCGGTACAATTATGGGGAATGTGTATTCATTTTCTGTGGTCATTAAGGTAAAAGTAACCGATGCCACAGTGGAGTGTTCATCGGTGTGCATGTAATACATTCCAATTGGTCCCCTGGAAATACATCTTTCCTCCCAATTGCTGAGAACTCTGACCAGTAGTTTCCAAGAAGATCAAAGTTGATGGACAGAAAGGTTCCCCACATCACTGCAGAAGCTATGCTGACATAGCCAGCGTAGGTAAAAATCACATTTCAAATGACATGAAAAACACCTCTGTTGATGGCATGTGTTGGGGGAGGTGGAGCGCCTGCCATCCGTGCGCATGCATAGTAGTCACCCACAGACTCCAGAATCCCAGACAGGACACCAGCTAACATTCCAAACACACCTGCCACGCTAATTGTGGGGGCTCCCCATTGACCTGCAATGTGTATATATTTATTCACCAAAATATTAAAGTATAAAGGAGGATAGAAAGTTTTGATCTTTTTTATGTGGGCAACACCACTTTTGTCTCATGAGTACTCATGGCCTGTGAAGTGTGGATACCCTTAAAACCTTTATTGACATAGATCAGAACTATGAACTAATTATCTATTCAATCATTATTTAACTTGCATATCAGGGTAATCACAATGTAATGATGTCATAGATGACAAGAATATATACAGCGTCAGTATTTGACATAAGGATTTAACTGTATACCTGGGTATGGGAAGCGGAACCACTTAGCTTCGCTGAGCACCCCAATCTTGGTGTCTGTTCTCCCTCCATATCCTGCTGCAGAAGGATCAGAAGGAAAGGCCCCAGCAGATGTCAGTATGATACAAAACAGCCATGAAACACATATGCCAAGAATCACCTGAAATATGTCACATCTTTAGGATTATGATGAAGATTAAGCATTACTTGCGGCCCAGTGACAACCTTGATCTCAAGCAAATAATCATCTGTTTCTGGTTCGCATAGAATTTTCTACAGATCATAATCTTAATTTAGATAAAACTCGGTTTCAGCCATATATATATGTTGAGTGGATTCAGTAATCAACAACAATTAGTCAGAAAGCACATTTCAATGTGTAAATTTAAAACACACTTTCTTTTATGAGTACTAGGATAAAAAAATCTCCCAAATGTCTTGGTGGTTGGAATACTTATTCCTTTCATTTTGTGTTCATCATTTGTTTTTCTGACAATTATTTTTCTGAAAACTGAAAAGAATGGTCTCCAAAATTTAAAATTTTCTTACCGGAAATAGTTTGAATACAGGGTATCCACTTCTCTTGCATTTCTTATCCTTTGATAAAGAAAATATTGGGACTTCCACATTCCTGAGATACTGAGAGAACAATGTCATGAGTGCTATTGTCCTGAAATAGAAATACATGATACATGACATGATGCATCCAAGTCATTAACATTCATGAATATTACATACTCTTTATGCTCTTCACAGTCCTGCTCTTTACATCACAAGCAAGTTGACATGATGAAATATATCTCAGATTTGCAGTAAATTCTGGTCAATTTGTGAACTAAACAGGTATTATATTGATATAACCATGGAAATAAGTCGATGTAAGGTTTGAAATACTGATCAATTATATATTTCTAGATCAAATGAGACAAAATTGTCAGGGATCCCAAATTTAACTTCACCACTGCTTTATGTCGAGGTAATATATTATTTACCAAACTAAATATCACATCCACACAATCCAAGTATCAATCTTTTCAGCCTTTGATTTCAGATGAGAGTATGTATACTCACAGGAAAGCAATGGCCCAATTCTTCTCACAGAAGGTTGTAGCAGGTTCAAACAGGGAGAGTCCAACGAGGCAGAGAGTGGGGGCGATAGCTAGTGGACCGATGAACCTCAACAGGAGCCCGACCAGTCCACTCATGCCTATCACGATTTGGAACAGAGAGGCCATAATGATGGCACCCTGGATCTGCAAAATGGAAGGGGGGAGATGAATAATCCTGAGAATGTATTACCTTCCATTACAGAAATACGCTGTCATATAAATCTCTGATTTGTTTGGAACTGATAGTTGTACCTATTTGTCAGTGTTTTGATCAGACACTTGATCATAGTCTATGATCTAGGGTTGGTCAATTCTAATTGGATGATTTGTTAAATGGGCAAGTTGATTATTTATGACTCAGGGAATTCTTAATTTTGATTGATGTTAAAGAAAAGGTAGTGAGAGGATTGAACGATTTATAATGCTACAGATCTATTGCTAGGTCTTCAATGACATATTTCGGCATCTTAACATATTTTTAATGAAGTTGAAATCTATGTCACAATGGAAATGAGTTATCGTCTATGATTCACCCTCTACTTTGTTACCAAGGTTAACCTCTCATTATGTACCAAGTTGACATGGTGAACTTCACAGCATGTAGACTGGCCCCACAAGTACCGTTGGCAGAGCATGGAATCTGTGCATTTGATGGTTGAATAAATGGAGGACAAGAGGTGGTGGGTTCCAGTACCACTGTCAGCAGTGTTACTTTCACACTGGTTAAAAAGCTCAAAAGTCAACTTGATATGGCCATAGTTGCTGAAAGGGTGGTAAACACCCCATTTCACAATTTTTTGCAGCATGTATAGCTGACATGTTGAGCCATGTAGCATGTACCTAGTTGACATGGTGAGCCATGCAGCTTGTTCCTAGTTAACATTTTGAGCCATGCAGCATCTACCAAGTTGACATGGTCATTTATGCAGCTTGTACCTACTTCACACATTCTGCTCTTCCACGCAAGTCTGCCATCTCCACTCTCTCCACTCTCTGTGCTTGTCAAATTATAACCTATTGTTGTGACTGTCGATATGTTTTGCGATCCAACTGCATCTGTAAAAAGGATCAAGGGGGAATTGAGAAAACAAGATTAAATATCTGGACAGTGTTAAACAAACTTCGTGAGCAGCCTTACAAATTGTCCAGGCCAGGACATGACTTTTTTTTATCGTCAATTTTGAAAGTGTTATATCACTAGTAAGTTGAAATGATGTTTGCTCATCATTTTGTCGTGAAATGGAATGATTTTCAATTTATACATATTGTTCAAAGGAATATCTCTCAAATACTATTGGCTTTGTGGTAATATTTCTGGTTTTGTGGCAATACTACTGGTTTTGTGGAAATACTACTGGTTTGACAACTCAGTAATTGTTATTAGATTTTTGAAAATATCATTATGATAACAAAATGGAAAAGATTCAGAGCCAAATGGAAAATAGATTGATTTGTACTCCTGAAAATACTTCTTCCCTGCTTGTAGATAATAACTCTGACCAGTAGTTTCAGTGGAGAAGGTCAACTTTGATGGAGAAGAATGACAGAAAACCCCCCCTATCACTGAAGAAGCGATGCTACACATAGCTTATAAGTGTCATGTTGGGTGTGCATGTCAATACGTGAACATAGATTATCATACCAGGACAATACGGTATCATACTAGGACATTACAGGAATGTGAGCAAAGCTTATCAAACAAAGAAAACAGGACATTATGGTAATTTGAGCAAAGACTATCATACCTGGACATTTCCACTTCGGTAAAGACATGATGGCAAAAAGAGGGCTGATAAAAGAAAATGTCCCACCTTGCACAATGGGCAGTCTGGAACAAACAAATGACTGAATGAATTTTTTTTTTTTTTTTTGGGGGGGGGGAGGGGTTTAAATCACTTTCAACATTATTTCAGTCATTTCGTGATGAGATGACTGAATGTAGCTGAAATACATATTCATTCCCACATTAAATATAGTTTGGTAAATCTTATCTCTCAAAATGAATAAACAATAACATGTGCAGCTAGTTGAACAATTTCAATCAAGGGATCACTTTTTGAAAATATCTGATTGGTACCCATCCAAGCTGTATTTGATACATATTTGATGTTTTCCCCTGTGGGTGCGGGGATTAAAGAATAGCCCCACTGCCCCCCAGCATGTCGTAAAAGGCGACTAAAGGGGCGTCCTGTTTGCCGTGGGATGCGACCCGTGTCGGGAGGATATGGAATCCTGACGGGCTGAGCACTGGGCTGGTTTGGCAGTAATACCGGTCCAGTTGCAACACGCCTGTCTTGGATCCAGATGTTCACCAGACGAGCAGATCAGATTAGGCCTGGGTCTGATTTAACCGGCTTGTGGTATATTTCCTTTAATATATTCTGGCTATTTTACCTTTATTAGTGACAATTTCAATGTTTAAAATTTAGGAATAATTGATAAACTTTTGATTGATATTTGCTGAAAGGAGATTACTGCTGATTGGGTCAATCGAGGGATATAAATAAGATCCGAAAGATTGGAGTTTTTATTCTTAGAGTATGTCATGTTGGGTATCCTCATGGCGTCAGGGCTTGAAGTTACCGGCCCAGAAAAGCGTCCCCTTGTTGGGCTCCGTGGTGGGTAGGGGACCTAACTGATGAAATATAAAATAACACACATGGCACAAAACAAACAAAAACGACCTAGGAATGACATAGACAGTGATGACGATTCAAATAAAACAGAAAAATGGCCGAGATTTTTAATTGCGGAAAGTTCCGATGCTGAACATACCCTGGCAAAAATGTCCCCCTTTGCAATTATAAAGGGGATTCAAGGCATTGCCGGGGTGCCGAAAACAGTTTAAAAAATGGGAACACGTTTATTAATTGAAGTTGAGCGGAAAAGCCATGCGGACAATCTGTTAAGATGCCGAATGTTGGCCACAGTTTCAGTTTTGATAACGGCTCATAAGACCCTCAGTAATAAAAAAGGAGTGATAAGATGCCCAGATCTGGCGGGAGTTT
This sequence comes from Amphiduros pacificus, assembly GCA_949316495.1. NCBI lineage: Eukaryota > Metazoa > Annelida > Polychaeta > Phyllodocida > Hesionidae > Amphiduros > Amphiduros pacificus. The sequence goes on from OX439004.1 coordinate 44,575,077, forward strand.
CTGAAGAGGAAATAGTGGATGCACTAAAAGATCAAGATGTAGTCCAATGCAAATAAATTTTTATTAAGAAGGATGGAACCAAATTTGCAATCAATACATTCATTCTGACATTTGAAGCAGCGCAGCTTCCAACATCTATTAAAGTTGGCTATTTAAACGTCCGAGTTGATGTTTTTATTCCAAACCCTCTGCGCTGATTCAAGTGTCAGAGTTTTGGACATGGATCTGATCGATGCAAAGGAAATGTAACTTGCCCAAAATGTACAGCCACACTGAAAACATTTCTTTTCCTGAGGCACGTAAACGTGTAGAAAGTAGAAACAATACTAAAACATCCTATGCTAGCACTGTAAAAACGAAAGAAACCAAATCAATAGCGATTCAAACCGAAATAACATGGCCAATCAATGACAAAAATTATTCCTTTTTTACAAAAACCTCTAAATCTTCAGCAATGTCTACTCAGACTACAACATCCACTATCCCAGTTATAACTCCACCAACAGCAACATCCACTATACCTTCTTCACAAACTCCCTCCACATCATCCAGTAATACAAGTATCAATAGCAATAGACATAAATCAGACAAAAAAGAAATCAAAGATCAAGTTAAAAGTAAAATTAAAAGAACTAAATCCTCAGAAAGGATGGACACAGGTGATCCTCCGGATATGAATTTTACTCCTGTACACTCAAAGCATAATCATAAACTTAATAAATGATTATGCTAAACCATATATTTTTTCTCATTATTCTTAATATGGCTATCAGCAATATCATACAATGGGATTGTAGAGGATTTGAGGCAAACAGACCAGAACTGGAGTTATTAGCCAAAAAATATAATGCATCTGTTATTTGTTTACAGGAAACTAATTTCAAAAATAACTCAACAACATTTAAGGGATATGTACCTTATAATAAAGTTGGTTCAATAGATGCAATGGACCGAGCACATGGCGGAGTTTCTATTTTTGTTAAATCCTGTATACCCCAAAGTAAAATGACATTAAATACTAATTTACAAGCTTCTGCAGTCAGGATTACCCTGCACAATACATTAACAATATGTTCAGTATATAGTGAACCAATAAATATTACAGATTTAAATAACTTAATAACTCAGCTGCCACAACCATATATGCTTGATGGTGACTTTAATGCTCACAACTATCTTTGGGGTGGCAGAAACAATACTGATGCCAAAGGACGTATAATAGAAGATTTTTTAAATAACAATAGTTTGTGCCTTTGGAATGACGATTCTCCGACCTATTTACATCCTGCTACAGGCTCTTTAACCTCAATAGATCTCTCCATGTGCACTCCAAATTTATTTTTAGACTATTCCTGGGAAGTAGAGGAAGATCAATAGGGTAGTGATCATTACCACATTATTTTAAATAACCATTTTCCTCCACAAGATGAAAGAATCCCTAAGTGGAAATTTCATAAAGCCGATTGGGCTAAATTTCAAACATCCTGTTTCAATAGAATAACTCCAGAACTTTTTAACAATGTAGATGAACCTCTTCAAGTTTTTACAGATACATTGTATGATATTGCTGATGGGTGTATTCCCTAATCAAAGCCAAATTCTAAAATTAAAGAAAAACCCTGGTTTAATGATGAGTGCAAAAAAAGCTGTCAAGGAGCCCAAAAAAGCTCTGAATAAATTAAAATCGACAGCCAGCTCAATATAATTTGCACCAATTTCGTATAAAAAGAGCTAAAGCCCGTTATATTATTAAAATAAGCAAAAGAAAAAGTTGGAAGGATTACGTTTCCAAATTAAATACGTGTACACCGATTAAAAAATGCTGGGATATGGTGCGTAAAATAACTGGGAAGGGAGGTGGAGCAAGGATCAAACATCTAACTCATAATGGCCAATTAAAAAAAAATCCCACTGAAATAGGTAACACAATAGGTCAAACAATTTCCAAGAATTCCTCATCCAATAGTTATTCTGCAAAATTTCAACAAATAAAAAATAGAAAAGAAAGAAACCAACTAAATTTTATATCCCATAACTTGGAAGAATATAATAAATCATTTCCAATAGAAGATTTGAAACTTGCTTTAGATAAATCTCATGATACCGCTCCTGGGCCTGATCAAATTCACTACCAAATCCTTAAACACCTCCCCGATCAATCACTTGGGCATCTTTTAGATATTTTTAATAACATTTGGGAAAATGGTGATTTTCCTCCTTCATGGAGTGAAGCCACTATTATTCCTTTTCCCAAACCTGGCAAAGACTTCTCAGATTCAAATAATTATCGCCCCGTTGCTTTAACCAGTTGTATCTGTAAAACATTGGAGCGAATGATTAATGAGCGTTTAGTTTGGTTTTTAGAAACTGCAGCTTATATTTCTGTTGCACAGAGTGGCTTTAGAAAAACTCGAAGTACCATTGAATGAATGAATGAATGAATGGTTGCTTAGAGGCACATCAACCACTAAGGTTATTCAGTGCCTAAAAGTGGTAAAAACATAAACGTTTATAAAATCAATATATGTAAATAATCTTAACATAAAATATCAACAAAATCCTTTCAATATATCAGTTATAGACAACAAAATTGTATGAATGAATTCAATTTAAAAGACTTTAAATACCATCTGATGTTTCGCGGTTCTTGATAAATAGGCCAATGACCTAAGTAAACAAGAGCTCCACACTTAAAATTGGTTATAAAGTCCTATTTGGTTTAAATACGATACTATCACAGAAGTATCTACAGTATCAAATAACGAATGTAAATCTTGCACATTAAAATATTGAGTCCTAATTATATCAAAATCAATACATTCAATTAAAATATGTTTAATAGTCATAGCCCTTTGACATCCAACACACTGAGGCTGATCTTCACCTTTAAGAAGATACACTGCCCGAAAAATAAGATTTACAAAAATTAACATGTATTGTTTTTCCATTGTAAAGACCAATGAAGATCTTTCAGCTAATAAACAATTTTGTAAATACCATTTACTTATTTACAATGCTTAAATATGTTGTATTTTACCAAATATATCAAATTGCACGTTTCAGTTCATAAACAATGTTGTAAAGATTGTTGAATGTCTTTACAATATTGTATTTATGTTGTTAATATCAGTATATATTCATATCACCTTTAATCAATATTATGGTTAATTGTATTTTTCAACTTGGACATTTTGATCATATATTCGTATATGTTAATGAGAATAGGGATTTTTTTTATACATGTTACATAAAGAGCTTCACATGAAAGGACAAACAAATATGTAAAATTACTTCTATGATTAGTAGCTCTTGGAATTGCATATATGCACATATGCATACAACATTGGAAAATGTGCATTTGAGGACTTAAAAATTGATAAATTACTACATCAGGATATGATATATTGCATTGTAAGTGACAAGATATCTCTATTTGCATGTTCCCCAGGTTGTTCAGATACTGTTAGGACTTTTCAGAGTGAAAATATGTTCACTACAAGCCAAGATATTAGCAAATCTTGGATGGGAAGTGACAAGAAATGTATAAAACATTTAAATCGCGCCTGCCGTTTTTTACACCTTTATGGTACTATTCAACATTCAGATCTCTTAGATATCTCTATATCCATGATGCTGAGGTTGTTTAGATACTGTTAGGACTTTTCAGAGTGAAAATATGTTCACTGCAAACTAAGATATAAGCAAATCTTGGATTGTAAGTGATATGAGAGGGTATAAAATGTCAAAAAATTGTGTAAATCGCGCCTGCCGTTTTTTATACTTTTATGGAACTAGTCAACATTCAGATCTCTTAGATATCTATATTACCATGATCCTGACATTGTTTAGATACTGTTAGGGCCTTTCAAAGTGAAAATATGCTCACTACAAGCCAAGATATTAGCAAATCTTGGATGGGAAGTGAAAAGAATGGTATAAAACATTAAAATTGCGCCTGCCGTTTTTGACACCTTTATGGTACTATTTATCATACAGATCTCTTAGATATCTCTATTTCCATGATCCTGAGGTTGTTTAGATACTGTTTGGTCTTTTCAGAGTGAAAATATGTTCACTACAAGCCAAGATATTAGCAAATCTTGCATGGGAAGTGACAAGAAAGGTATAAAACATTAAAATCGCGCCTGCCGTTTTTTACACCTTTATGGTACTATTTATCATACAGATCTCTTAGATATCTCTATTACCATGATCCTGAGGTTGTTTAGATACTGTTAGGACTTTTCAGAGTGAAAATATGTTCATTACAAGCCAAAATATTAGCAAATCTTGGATGGGAAGTAACAAGAAATGAATAAAACATTAAAATTGCGCCTGCCGTTTTTTACACCTTTATGGTACTATTCAATATTTAGATCCCTTAGATATATATATTTCAATGATCCTGAGGTTGTTTAGATACTGTTAGGACTTTTCAGAGTGTAAATATATTCACTACAAGCCAAGATATTAGCAAATCTTGGATTTGAAGTGACAAGAAAGATATAAAACATTAAAATCGCGCCTGCCGTTTTTTACACCTTTATGGTACTATTTACCATACAGATCTCTTAGATATCTCTATATCCTTGATCCTGAGGCTGTTTAGATACTGTTTGGTCTTTGACACCTTTATGGTACTATTTATCATACAGATCTCTTAGATATCTCTATTTCCATGATCCTGAGGTTGTTTAGATACTGTTAGGACTTTCAGAGTGAAAATATGTTCATTACAAGCCAAAATATTAGCAAATCTTGGATGGGAAGTGACAAGAAATGAATAAAACATTAAAATTGCGCCTGCCGTTTTTTACACCTTTATGGTACTATTCAATATTTAGATCTCTTAGATATCTATATTTCCATGATCCTAAGGTTGTTTAGATACTGTTAGGACTTTTCAGAGTGAAAATATGTTCACTACAAGCCAAGATATTAGCAAATCTTGCATGGGAAGTGACAAGAAAGGTATAAAACATTAAAATCGCGCCTGCCGTTTTTTACATCTTTATAGTACTATTCAACATTCAGATCTCTTCGATATCTCTATTTCCATGATCCTGAGGTTGTTTAGATACTGTTTGGTCTTTTCAGAGTGAAAATATGTTCACTACAAGCCAAGATATTAGCAAATCTTGGATTTGAAGTGACAAGAAAGATATAAAACATTAAAATCGCGCCTGCCGTTTTTGACACCTTTATGGTACTATTTAACATTCAGATCTCTAATTTATCTATATTTCCATGATCCTGAAGTTGTTTAGATACTGTTAGGACTGAATCTTGCAGGGGAAGTGACAAGAAATGTATAAAACATTAAAATCGCGCCTGCCGTTTTTTACACCTTTATGGTACTATTTAACATTCAGATCTCTAATTTATCTATATTTCCATGATCCTGAGGTTGTTTAGATACTGTTAGGACTTTTCAGAGTGAAAATATGTTCACTAAAAGCCAAGATATTAGCAAATTTTGCATGGGAAGTGACAAGAAAGGTATAAAACATTAAAATCGCGCCTGCGGTTTTTTACACCTTTATGGTACTATTCAACATTCAGATGTCTTAGATATCTTTATTTCCATGATCCTGAGGTTGTTTAGATACTGTTTGGTCTTTTCAGAGTGAAAATATATTCACTACAAGCCAAGATATCAGCAAATCTTGGATTTGAAGTGACAAGAATGGTATAAAACATTAAAATCGCGCCTGCCGTTTTTTACACCTTTATGGTACTATTTAACATTCAGATCTCTAATTTATCTATATTTCCATGATCCTGAGGTTGTTTAGATACTGTTAGGACTGAATCTTGCAGGGGAAGTGACAAGAAATGTATAAAACATTAAAATCGCGCCTGCCGTTTTTTACACCTTTATGGTACTATTTAACATTCAGATCTCTAATTTATCTATATTTCCATGATCCTGAGGTTGTTTAGATACTGTTAGGACTTTTCAGAGTGAAAATATGTTCACTAAAAGCCAAGATATTAGCAAATTTTGCATGGGAAGTGACAAGAAAGGTATAAAACATTAAAATCGCGCCTGCGGTTTTTTACACCTTTATGGTACTATTCAACATTCAGATGTCTTAGATATCTTTATTTCCATGATCCTGAGGTTGTTTAGATACTGTTTGGTCTTTTCAGAGTGAAAATATATTCACTACAAGCCAAGATATCAGCAAATCTTGGATTTGAAGTGACAAGAATGGTATAAAACATTAAAATCGCGCCTGCCGTTTTTTACACCTTTATGGTACTATTTACCATACAGATCTCTTAGATATCTCTATTTCCATGATCCTGAGGTTGTTTAGATACTGTTTGGTCTTTTCAGAGTGAAAATATGTTCACTACAAGCCAAGATATTAGCAAATCTTGGATGGGAAGTGACAAGAATGGTATAAAACATTAAAATTGCGCCTGCCGGTTTTTACACCTTTATTGTACTATTCAACATTCAGATGTCTTAGATATCTTTATTTCCATGATCCTGAGGTTGTTCAGATACTGTTAGGTCTTTTCAGAGTGAAAATATATTCACTACAAGCCAAGATATCAGCAAATCTTGGATTTGAAGTGACAAGAAAGATATAAAACATTAAAATCGCGCCTGCCGTTTTTTACACCTTTATGGTACTATTTACCATACAGATGTCTTAGATATCTCTATTACCATGATCCTGTGGTTGTTTAGATACTGTTTGGTCTTTTCAGAGTATATGTTCACTACAAGCCAAGATATTAGCAAATCTTGGATGGGAAGTGACAAGAATGGTATAAAACATTAAAATTGCGCCTGCCGTTTTTTACACCTTTATGGTACTATTCAACATCAGATCTCTTAGATATCTATATTTCCATGATCCTGAGGTTGTTTAGATACTGTTAGGACTTTTCAGAGTGAAAATATGTTCATTACAAGCCAAGATATTAGCAAATCTTGCATGGGAAGTGACAAGAAATGTATAAAACATTAAACTCGCGCCTGCCATTTTTTACACCTTTATGGTACTATTTAACATTCAGATCTCTTAGATATCTATATTTCCATGATCCTGAGGTTGGTTAGATACTGTTAGGACTTTTCAGAGTGAAAATATGTTCACTACAAGCCAAGATATCAGCCAATGTTGGTTTGTAAGTTACATTGGGGAAGAGATCCATTTCTTGACAATTCTTGACAAATTCTGGTTGACATTTTTATTTGCTGAGTTATAAATTAGATAATGATAGAAATTCAGTTGGTGTTTGGTTTTACACTACAGCATGTGAGACATGAACACATTATCCTTGTCAATAGTTTTCCCTTTTTTCCCACTCTTGCAAATGTCCAGATGATTTGGGGTTAATCAGTCTGGGTCATCCGGTCATATAATTTATCTTCTTTCATCTGGGACAAGGGGCATTCATTCGCCCCCTCATTACATCAATGGTGACCAATAAATCTTGTCTAACTTCCTGGAAAGTTACCATTTGGCAGAAAACACTCACACAGCAGATGAGCGGGCAGGACTAGGATACTTGTGTGCCTCACTAAACATTATTTCAACACACTTGTAACACATTGAATGTCCATTTCCATACAGGAGCAGTGACAGGCTGAAACCTCCACATGCCATTTACATATCATAGTTCATTTAATGCTTCCTTATATTAAGATAAGGTGGGTTAAACCTGGAACACTAGGTGTCGCCGCTAATCCGCCCAGCAGGGCATTGTTGCTCCCTAGCAACCGGTCAACGGTCACGTGGGGGACGCCAGTCTTGGCGCCAAGGTGGTTAAGGACGCCATTCGGCTCCAGTGCAGCGCAGCTACAAGACGTCCCTCCATCTTCGCCAGGCGTAAGCACGCAGCCTTAACAGACAACGAGTCTGAACGATAGTCAAGGGACGTCGACGCCTGCACGTTCCAGCCTAGGTAGGGGAGCCGAATCATACTGTAATACTATAATCACAGTGTCCGCAGCCCGTGTCCATTCTGAAGCCATGTCGGCCAAAGAAAGGACATGTAGGGCGTGTGGGGAGCCCGCCAAGGGCCATAAGGGCCCGATTGGCCCAGGTAACTGCAGGAAGGTAGTCTCGTTGGAAGCCTTCAGCCAAACTCCCGGTCCATCCACGAGCCAAGAAGCCACAGTGGAAGCCATGGAAGCCGCAGCAGAAGCCGCAGCCGAACCCACAGCTAATCCAGCCTCGCCAGCATTGAGCCTCGGAAACCCATTCCTGGGCCTACAGAATGAGGTGGAAACCCCGAGCCCCTCCAACGACGTTAGCCAGGGTAATGAACTTTCCTTTCTTATAAGTCAGGTATCCTCGTTAATGAAGTCTCATGAGGAACTCTCCAGGGCAGTCGCCACCATGCAAGTTAACAATCACATTGGGCAGGCAGGTGCCCCCACAGCCAACATGGATAGGTGGACCAGCCAGGAACCCCACAGGGGGTCCCCCTGGCCAGCTCAGGGTAATAGCTCACTTCTACCCGGCTTGCCGCCACCACCTCCTGCTATAAAGACCCCACCATGCTTGGGGGGCTCCATTCCAGGCCTGGCCAGCACCGAAGGTATAGCAGACTACGCCGGCCTTTGCAGAATCCAGAGCGCACCGGAGAAGTCGGTTAAGGCTGCACTAAATGGTGAGTTTGTGCATTTGGACGATTTCCTTCAAAATCTTTATATGCCAGCCGACAGTGTGAATAGCATCGAATCTTACATAGACTCTGCAGGTTCAATTTCTTACCGTCAGAAAAGGCAACGCAGGAGGGTGTACGATAGCCAAACGTGGTCAGAGGCCTGGGCAGAGTATGAGAGGTTAATGGTGTTTCAACACGGTTTATATATATATGACCAAATGTCAGACTATAAGAAACAGATATTAGATTGGGATAAACGGTATAAGTGGTAAAACGTAGCTACGTTAGACATGAAGCACAGAATGGCCATTCATAAAAGGTCAGTAGAGTTCAAATCTGTAGATGCTCACCTTGTATACTCAATTCTTGACGCCACAGCTGTAAAATCTAATGTTCAATGTTGTCCGAGATGTATGTCCATGGACCACGTTAGGCAAGCGGATTGTCCGTTTCCGAGGATCGCGTCGTCGGCAAGTACCCCGACGACGCGTGAACCCTTTAAGGCGCGCCAGACTTCGGGCGAGATATGTAATAACTACCAAACGCTCAAATGCACTTTCAAAAACTGCCGCCGAATGCACGTTTGCAGACAGTGCAAAGGGCCTTTGCCCTTTGACACCTGCGTCAAACAGGGTAAATGTGCAACAGGTGGAGTCAAACTCATTCCTTAATCATGAATTTTGGCAGTTCTGGCTTAAAGATCATCCCGACCCATCGTTAGCCAACGCGCTGTCCTCGAGGGCACGCAACGGCGCTTCTATCGGCTATAAAGGCGACCAATTCAAGTGTATCTCACCCAATTGGCAGTCAAGCGTGACTCACAGCGCCAACGTTGATAAATTCTTAAAGGACAACTTAAACCTAGGACGCGTAGAAGGTCCTCTCTTGGACCTCCCTCCTAATTTCCGTGCCTCGCCGTTAGGTGCATTTCAGAAGAAAGGCAAATCAAAAGTTAGGGTAATCCATGATCTCTCTTGGCCGCCAGGTCGGTCCGTAAACGACGGAATTAACCCGGACGAATTTACACTCAAATACGCAACCATCGACGAAGCGATCGAAAGGATACGGAAACACAGCGATCCGTGGCTGGCCAAGACGGACTTGGCCAACGCCTTTCAGAGCATTAAGGTCAGAAGCGATCAGCGACACCTATTAGGTTTTTCTTGGCCCGATAACACTGGGCATGTAAAATACTATCAGATGGCCTGCCTTCCTTTTGGCTTACGTAGCGCTCCAAAGATATTTGATGATTTTGCCTCGGCCACAGAGTTTGTATATAAAAAGCGTGGCGCTTCAAACGATACGATCCATTACCTGGACGATACGCTCTGTATTAGTGGCGATAAAAAATCGTGCCAAAGGTCCTTGGACATTATCATAGACACATGCAAGGAAGCAGGTTTTAAAATCCAAGATAAGAAAACAGTAGGCCCATCTAAGTCTATTGAATTCTTAGGCATAATATTAGACACAGAATTGCAACAATTAAGAATTTCAGAAGAAAGGCTATTAGATATATTGTTAGAATTAGAAGTTTACTCCGGCCGCAGGTACGCCACCAAGCGGGAGCTATTGTCTATAACTGGAAAATTGTCATTTTGTTCAAAAGTGGTGACTAACGGCCGCCTTTTCACTCGGAGACTTATTCACACAGCTAAGAAGGCAAGAGCCTTGCACCACAAAATAAGGTTGTCTGGGGAGGCAAAGGCGGACCTTGCCTGGTGGCGGAGATGTATCCGCTCACACAATGGAATCTCTTTCTTCCCCACCACATGGAACATGGCTAACGCACACATCATATTTACTGACGCCTCTGACCAAGGGATAGGCATTGTATATGAACAATCATGGATCATTATACCATTTGTGGGGAACCATGCCTGGTACAGTACCATGACCATTGCATGGCGGGAACTATTGGCAGTAGTAATTGCCATAGCAACGTTTGGGGACAGGCTGGTTAACAAAAAGTTAGCCATGAACATTGATAACAGTGCTGTGTGTTATTGCATCAATGACAGTAGGTCCAAGGACCCAAACCTCATGAACCTGGTCAGATCCCTATATTACTACACATCTATATATAACATAGATTACAGGGCCTTCCACCTGGGAACTTTCTACAATGGCCCTGCTGACGCGCTCAGCAGGCTGGACATTAGCAGGTTTAAGGAACTTATCCCTCTCAGCGAGCCACACAGTACCCCCCCAAGGGAGGTCATGTACGATTATATAATGTAAATCTCCTGTATCCTGTAATTTTAAACTTTCTAGATTAGCCATCAGTTGGCTCAGCATAAGTCATATAAGCTGCATAAGCAGCGATATAAATTGTGTAAGTAACCCCGCGCCAAGTCACCTGTGACGCGGCTGGGTATATGTCATTTCGCCCATAGTGGCTTAGTATAAGTCGTATAAGCTGCATAAGCAGCGGTATAAGCATGTATAAGCATATTGCAACTATTACCTGGTATGATAATTTTACTCATGCCTTCGTTTATCCGCCGAGGATTATAGTAAACTGTATAAGCCTATAAGCTAAGCGGCATAAGCCAAGCACTCTTCTTATCGAAAGCAATACCTTTGTCATCATTGTTATTTATTTTGTTACTTATTCTTGTTTTATAATATGTTGTTTAAATGTACTCACTCACTGTACACTGTGTTCACAGTCTTTATGTTATTGTAGCCTTGGACCTCAAAGTGGGGACATAAGTCAACTCCGGGTTTAAACCAAACACCAGGCGCACGTACCACTCAGCTCAGGCATCCTATACCAAGTTCTGCCAGCTTCTCCATCTAGCTCCGATCCCAGCAGACGAGCAGACAATTTTAAGGTACATAGCGCATGTGTCCGGGGTACCCGGTACCAGCACTAGCCTCTCACCCAACACACTGCACGTTTACTTGGCGGCCATCCGTGCTCTACACGTGGCTAACGGCTACCCACCACCCCCCATCGCTACCCCTAGGGTCCATCTAGCACTTCGCTCCATCAACAATAACTCCCCCCCCCTGCCCAAAAACATGCCATAACATTCCGCCTCCTCTCTAGCATGTTAGCCAAGCTGCCCAACGACCAGGACAGTCCAGCCTTTGCAGCAGCCCTCTGCCTAGGGTTCTTCGGCTGCCTCAGGGGGGCAGAGTACACCCAAGTGACCCATCACATTTCTGGTAAAATTATCAGTCACCCACCTCCAGCCAACAGCCTCTCCTTTGCCCAACGCTCAAATTCCTTATCCCTCTCCTTGTCAGTCAAGGACTCAAAAACCAACCCCCATGGCTTTACCAAGTACATCGGTTGCTCCCACCATCCCACCTGCTTTCCTTGTACACTATGGTCTTATCTAAGAGCCCGCGCTCGTAAAGCGCCCATAGACCCTAGCGCCCCTCTGTTCACTCTGAGCTCTGGAGCGCCCCTGACAAAACAAGCCCTCAACCAAAAAATAAAGTCTTTAGTAACAGCCCTCCATCTAGCTCCCTCCCACTACACCACTCACAGCCTGCGTATTGGGGCAGCCACGCAGGCAGGTTCCAACAATTGGAATGACCTAGACATATCCAAACTAGGTAGGTGGCGCTCTCAGTGCTTTAAATCTTACGTTAGGCAGGACCCTGCTAAAGAACTCAACTACGCTCACAGACTTGCACACAACAACTAAAAATTTATAACCCTTAACCCTCCTAACGTGGCATTTATTATCAACAATAAGCTGGCATTTATTATCAATAATAATTTGGGACTATCCACGTTAGTCAAATACTCATATCTGCATGTTTCGAAGGTATCTACCACTGTCCAATACATACTGCAGCTATTAGTTATTAATATGTACGCTCATTTCACATTTAATGGTATAAGCCATAGGTATGTAAATGGCACGGTAATCGCGTACACACGATAATATCATAATTATATTATGTTATGAATATGTATTGATGTTTTTATATGTATGTAGCTAGGTAAGACGGTGGAAGCAGATTTATAGGAAATAAATCAATGTGTGCAAATATTATATTAATAACAGCGTTTGTTCCAATTGTTTAATGCTTCCTTATATTAAGATAAGGTGGGTTAAACCTGGAACACTAGGTGTCGCCGCTAATCCGCCCAGCAGGGCATTGTTGCTCCCTAGCAACGGGTCAACGGTCACGTGGGGGACGCCAGTCTTGGCGCCAAGGTGGTTAAGGACGCCATTCGGCTCCAGTGCAGCACAGCTACCCACCTTCCCACCCTTTTCTCATAAGTCCTCAAGTATTACCTGAATTCCTGGGTGCTAGGACTATCCACGTTAGTCAAATACTCATATCTGCATGTTTCGAAGGTATCTACCACTGTCCAATACATACTGCAGCTATTAGTTATTAATATGTACGCTCATTTCACATTTAATGGTATAAGCCATAGGTATGTAAATGGCACGGTAATCGCGTACACACGATAATATCATAATTATATTATGTTATGAATATGTATTGATGTTTTTATATGTATGTAGCTAGGTAAGACGGTGGAAGCAGATTTATAGGAAATAAATCAATGTGTGCAAATATTATATTAATAACGGCGTTTGTTCCAATTGTTTAACAGTATGAATTTAGGTGGTAGAAAAAGGAAATATTGTTTTGCAGGGCAGTTTCCTCCAGAAACACTACCTCTAAGGATATACTTTTTACTGTAACAATATAATTTGATTTTACTCTGTTTCAGGACTGCATATCTCCAGGCAAGGTCAATGAGCTTTTACGAGTTTATGCACTGTTTTGACAAGGGAGATGATTGAAAAGATCAAACCATCAAGGTCAAATATAATATATAACATACATTGTCTTTTGTTTTGTTTCAGAGGTGCTAGTTTTCAGACAGGGTCAATGACAAGTCCACATACTGCTCTCACAAGGACCTTGATTTGAATGGTTACATATTATTCAATGACAACCATACATTACACAACCTTTCCTTTTTTTTTGTTTCATATCTACTTATTTTGGTGCAAGGTCATTGACAAGAAACATACTTTGATGTACAGTTTGTTTTGTTTCAGGATTGCTGGTTTCAAATAAAGGTCAATGACCTTCCAACAGTTTATGCAATGTTCATACAAGGACTCAGATTAAAAGGTTCACATATATCAAGGATTGATATACATTGCATTTTATTTTCTTCCAGGACTGCTTGTTTTGATGCAAGGTCAATGACCTTTTTCTGTTTTGTGCACTGTTCTATCAAGGGCCTTAATCGAGAGTCACAAATTATTCAATATCTTATAAACTGTCATTTTGTTTCACCTTTTTTATTTTATTTTTTTTTACATGAAAGGTCAATGACCTATCACTATTCTTTGCACTAACAAAGACCTTGATTGATAAGGTCTTATAAAATTCAATGATACCAACTACTGAAAAAGGTCATTGATTGAAAAGATGACACACAATTCAATAATATGATGTGCCTTGTCCTGTTTCACTATTGATTATTCCCATGTTAGGGCATTGACCTTTTTTATGTAAATAAACTTTTGCTGTTTGTGCATTATTATAATAAGGGCCCTGGTTGAAAAGGTCACAACCTATCCAAGGATAAATATCTTGATTTTTATTATGTTTCAGGGCTGCTTATTTTCAGGCAAGGTCATTGACCTTTTACAAGTATGGATACAGCTCTTATAATAAGGGCCTTGGTTGAAAAGGTCACAACCTATCCAAGGATAAATATCTTGATTTTTATTATGTTTCAGGGCTGCTTATTTTCAGGCAAGGTCATTGACCTTTTACAAGTGTGGATACAGTTCTTATAATAAGGGCCTTGGTTGAAAAGGTCACAACCTATCCAAGGATAAATATCTTGATTTTAATTATGTTTCAGGGCTGCTTATTTTCAGGCAAGGTCATTGATCTTTTACAAGTATGGATACAGTTCTTATAATAAGGGCCTTGGTTGAAAAGGTCACAACCTATCCAAGGATAAATATCTTGATTTTAATTATGTTTCAGGGCTGCTTATTTTCAGGCAAGGTCATTGACCTTTTACAAGTATGGATACAGCTCTTATAATAAGGACCTTGGTTGAAAAGGTCACAACCTATCCAAGGATAAATATCTTGATTTTTATTATGTTTCAGGGCTGCTTATTTTCAGGCAAGGTCATTGACCTTTTACAAGTATGGATACAGTTCTTATAATAAGGGCCTTGGTTGAAAAGGTCACAACCTATCCAAGGATAAATATCTTGATTTTAATTATGTTTCAGGGCTGCTTATTTTCAGGCAAGGTCATTGATCTTTTACAAGTAATGATACAGCTCTAACAAGGGACTTGATTGAGAAGGTCACATATAGTTTCAGGATATTTATGTTTTGTAGTAAGGCTCCTTTTTTCCTTTCAAGAACAATGAACCTGTATTTTAGAAAACTTTTGTGCAGAAATGGTCAATGACCTTTTGCGATTTTTTGAAATGTCTTTCAAATGTGTATGTTATTCTTATTTCTATAAATTATTTTCATTTCAGACAGATTGTTTCAGCAATTTTATTTCAATGACCTTTTTAATTGTTATTTTCCTAACAATGGCCATCAGTGCAAAAATCCAAATGCCCTTTATTATCAATTATCCAAATGCCCTGAGGTATAACCTTCAAATAAAGATCTCTCTTGTAAATATGCTGTCTTTATATATAAGCATCTTAGCTAAATATTGTAAATGTCAAAATAATACATTTAAGCATATTTTGTGTCCAAGTAAAGATCATATTTGACAAGCTTTTCACATGCATCTTGTTCATCTTTACATGCATATAGTATCTTGTATTTGTCTTGTTTATTTGAAATTTAACATCTTTTCTGATTTTGTAAAGATCAAGTAAAGATCATATTTGACAAGCTTTTCACATGCATCTTGTTCATCTTTACAAGCATATAGTATCTTGTATTTGTCTTGTTTATTTGAAATTTAACATCTTTTCTGATTTTGTAAAGGCTTGCAAATTCCGGTCTTTACTGTCTTTGATGCATACATTAAAGGTCTTGTAAATTGCCAATTTACAGTTTGTAAATATGTCTGAAAGGTCATGTTAATTTCAAATTTACTTCAACAATATATACATATTGGCCTCTTGTAAATCTAATTTTTCACGCAGTGATAGCAATGTGTTAAATGACTATGTCCTATTCTTATTCGACTTAAAACAGACTCTTCTCTTCGGTTAATTATACAAGCACCTTTTGTTTTACCCAGAACGGGTTTAATTTCGTGTAATTTATTAAAAACTGCTTCATTCCAGCGCAATTGCCATTTAGAACGTAAAAAAACAGTAATATATTTCTTAAACTCTATATAAGGTATAAGCATATTTATTGGGCGCTTATCCAATGCTGCTTTGGCAGCTTGGTCAGCAGCCTCATTTCCAAGGATTCCAATATGACTTGGTATCCAATAAAAACAAATTTCTTTATTTTCCTCAGTACAGAGTTTGTGATGCCGCTCAAGGATATTGTAAATAAAAGGATTTTTCCAATCCTTTGCTTTCATTGCTTGTAAAGAAGACAATGAATCACAAAATATTAAAAATTTTCGATGTGGAGAAGTCTCCACATGATCTAAAGCTAGGTATAAAGCATGAAGTTCTGCAGAATAAATAGAAGATTTATTTGGCAGACGTTCTGAATAAATATGATTGCCCTTAACAGCAGCTGCAGCAGCCTTGTCATCATCAAATGATCCATCAGTGTAAATACACTGATATCCAGTGAAAACAGATTTTATTTCATTATATCTATTTATATACAGGGATGGATCGGTTGAGTATTTCTTTAATTCTGACATGGCTACATTAATATTTAAAGATTCGTAGGTCCATGGAGGTGTTTCTGGATATTGAAATTTAGCTATTTGATTTGGATTTAAATTTAAAGATTGTAAAGATTCTTTGATGCGAATGCCAAAAGTTGGTATTGTATTAGATTTACTTTCAAAAAGGTCAACATAGTTTGGATTAAATATAGTATCATGGGCAGGATTGTCTGGACAAGCTGCAATTTTTGCAGCATACTGAAGGGCAAGCTTTTCTCTTCTTAAATCAAGAGGCAGCTCATCTGCCTCAACTGCCAAGCTATCTGCAGGCGATGTACAAAATGCACCTAGGCAAAGTCGTAAACCTTGATTTTGTATAGGATCAAGCATTTTAATATAAGATGGACGTGCTGATCCATATACCATACACCCATAATCAAGCTTAGAACGTACCAATGCTCTATACAATTGTAATAAAATACTACGGTCCCCTCCCCAATCGGTATGGGCAAGAACCCATAATAAATCTAATGCCTTCTGGCATTTCTTCTTAACGTATTTAATGTGGGGGATAAAAGATAATTTTCTGTCAAAAATAAGTCCAAGAAACTTGGTTTCTTCGACAACAGGTATCCGGGTTTGGCCTAAATAAAGATCAGGATCTGGGTGAACCTTCCATTTTTTACAAAAGTGCATACACATTGTTTTCTTTAAAGAAAATTTAAATCCGTTATGATCAGCCCATTCTTGTAATCTATTTAAGTGTTGTTGGAGCTGTCGTTCTATTGTATGCATGCTTGTGGACCTGTAGCTTAAGTTGAAATCATCAACAAAAAGTGAGCAATCTGCTCCAGGCCTCATACAATCAACAATGCTGTTAATTTTAATAATAAAAAGGGTCACTGATAATATACTTCCCTGTGGAACACCCATTTCCTGATCAAAAGCATCAGAAAGTGATGAACCAACTCGGACCCTGAATTGTCTATTCGACAACAAATTTTGAATAAAAAGGGGTAAACGACCCCTTAATCCCATATCATATAAATCGCTCATTATTCCAAATTTCCATGTGGTGTCATATGCCTTTTCTAAATCAAAGAAAATACTCACCACATGCTCACCTTTTATAAAACCCTCCCTTATAAATGTTTCTAAACGTACCAGGTGGTCAATGGTACTTCGAGTTTTTCTAAAGCCACTTTGTGCAACAGAAATATAAGCTGCAGTTTCCAAAACCAAACTAAACGCTCATTAATCATTCGTTCCATTGATTTACAAATACAACTTGTTAAAGCAATGGGACGATAATTATTTGAATCCGATGAATCTTTGCCAGGTTTGGGAATGGGAATGATAGTGGCTTCCCTCCATGAAGGAGGAAAATCACCACTTTCCCAAATTGTATTAAAAATATCTAAAAGATGCCCAAGTGATTGGTCAGGGAGATGTTTAAGGATTTGGTAGTGAATTTGATCAGGTCCAGGAGCAGTATCATGAGATTTATCCAAAGCAAGTTTCAAATCTTCAACTGTAAATGATTTATTATATACTTCCAAGATATGGGATATAAAATTTAGTTGGTTTCTTTCTTTTCTATTTTTTATTTGTTGAAATTTGGCAGAATAATTATTGGATGAGGAATTTTTGAAAATGGTTTGACCTATTGTGTTGCCTATTTCGGTGGGATTTGTAATTAATTGGCCATTATGATTTAGATGTTTGATCCTTGCTCCACCTCCCTTCCCAGTAATTTTACGCACCATATCCCAGCATTTCTTAATTGGTGAACGTGTATTTAATTTAGAAACATATTCTTTCCAGCTTTTTCTTTTACTTATTTTAATAATGTAACGGGCTTTAGCTCTCTTTATACGAAACTGGTGCAAATTATATTGAATTGGCTGTCGATTAAATTTTTTCAGAGCTTTTTTCCGCTCCTTGACAGCTTTTTTGCACTCATCATTAAACCAGGGTTTTTCTTTAATTTTAGAATTTGGCTTTGATTTGGGAATACACCCATCAGCAATATCATACAATGTATCTGTAAAAACTTGAAGAGGATCATCTACATTGATAAAAATTTCTGGAGTTATTTTATTAAAACAGGATGTTTGAAATTTTGCCCAATCGGCTTTATGAAATTTCCACTTGGGGATTCGTTCGTCTGGTGGAGGAAAATGGTTATTTAAAATAATGGGATAATGATCACTACCCCATTGATCTTCCTCTACTTCCCAGGAATAGTCTAAAAATAAATTTGGAGTGCACATGGAGAGATCTATTGATGTTAAAGAGCCTGTAGCAGGATGTAAATATGTCGGGGAATCGTCATTCCAAAGACACAAACTATTATTATTTAAAAAATCTTCTATTATACGTCCTTTGGCATCAGTATTATTTCTGCCACCCCAAAGATAGTTGTGTGCATTAAAGTCACCAACTAACATATATGGCTGTGGCAGCTGGGTTATCAAATTATTTAAATCTGTAATATTAACTGGCTCACTAGGCGGTAAATATATTGAACATATAGTTAATGTATTATGCAGGGTAACCCTGACTGCAGAAGCTTGTAAATTAGTATTTAATGTTACTTTACTTTGTGGTATACAGGATTTAACAAAAACAGAAACTCCGCCATGTGCTCGGTCCATTGCATCTATTGAACCAACTTTATTATAAGGTACATACCCCTTAAATGTTGTGGAATTATCTTTGAATTTAGTTTCTTGTAAACAAATTACAGATGCGTTATATTTTTGGGCTAATAACTCCAGTTCTGGCCTGTTTGCCTCGAATCCTCTACAGTTCCATTGTATGATACTGCTGATAGCCATATTAAAAATAATGAGGATAAATATAGGATTTAACATAATCATTTAAGTTTATGATTATGTTTTGAGTGAACAGGTGTAAAATCTTTGATTTCTTTTTTGTCTGATTTCTTAACTGGTCTGTTGCTATTGACATTTTTACTGGATGATGTGGAGGGAGTTTGTGAAGAGGTTTTAGTGGATTGAACTGTTGGTACATTTATTGCTGGGGTAGTGGGTGTTTGGGTTTGAGTGGATGTTCCTGAAGATTTGGAGGTATTTGAAAAATAAGAATAATTCTTTTCATCGATTGGCCAGGTTATTTCTGTCTGTATTGCTATTGTTTTTGTCTCTTTGGTTTTTAAGGCGGTAGCATAGGATGTTTTGGAATTATTAAAACTTTCTACACGTTTACGTGCCTCAGGAAAAGAAATGTTTTCGGTGTGGCGTATTCGCTGAATTTCCTTCTCTTTTAAAAAGGAAGGACAATTCCGCGAATACGATGGGTGATTGCCTTGACAATTCACACATTTCATGGTTTCCGAAGAACACTCTTCTCCACTATGCTGGGCTGTACATTTCGGGCAAGTTATGTTTCCTTTGCATCGATCAGATCCATGTCCATACCTCTGACACTTGAAGCAGCGCAGAGGGTTTGGAATGAAAACATCAACTCGGACGTTTAAATATCCAACTTTAATAGATGTTGGAAGCTGCGCTGCTTCAAATGTCAGAATGAATGTGTTAATTGGAATTTTGGCTCCATCCTTCTTAATAAAAATTCGTTTGCATTGGACAACATCTTGATCTTTTAGTTCATCCACTATTTCCTCTTCAGAAACTCCCGCCAGATCTGGGCATCTTATCACTCCTTTTTTACTATTGAGGGTCTTATGAGCCGTTATCAAAACTGGAACTGTGGCCAACATTCGGCATCTTAAAAGATTGTCCGCATGGCTCTTCCGCTCAACTTCAATTAATAATTTATTTCCCATCTTTTTAACGGTTTTTGGTACCCCGGCAATGCCTTGTATCCCCTATCTAGGCCATTTTTCTCTTTTGTTTGAATCATCGTCGCTGTCTATGTCATTCCTTGGTCGTTTTTGTTTGTTTTGCGCCATGTGTGTTTTTTTATATTTCATCAGTTAGGTCCCCTACCCACCACGGAGCCCAACAAGGGGACGCCTTTCTGGGCTGGTAACTCCAAGCCCTGACGCCGTGAGGATACCCAACATGACATACTCTAAGAATAAAAACTACACCCTTTCTGATTTTATTTATATCCCTCGATTGACCCAATCAGCAGCAATCTCCTTTCAGCAAATATTTATCAAAAATTTAGAATTATTCCTAAGTTTCAAACACTGAAATTATCTTTAATAAAAATCAAATAGCCAGAATATATTAAAGGAAATATACCACAAGCCGGTTAAATCAGATCCAGGCCTAATCTGATCTGCCTGTCTGGTGAACATTTGGATCCAAGACAGGCGTGTTGCAACTGGACTGGTATTACTGCCAAACCAGCCCAGTGCTCAGCCCGTCAGGATTCCATATCCTCCCCGACACAGGTCGCATCCCACGGCAAACAGGACGCCCCTTTAGTCGCCTTTTACGACATGCTGGGGGGCAGTGGGGCTATTCTTTAATCCCCGCCCCCACAGGGGAACCTTTTGAGTGGACCCTCGGACATAATAAAAAGCTTCATGAAGGATCCTATCAGTCAGGTAGTTTACCAAGTTGAAAAAAAACCTGTATTACCGTATACCGAATGTGGCTTGGAGAATGGTGACCATTCCAGATACAAAGAAGATTGTTCCAATTATCTCACTTTTGCTGACATCATCATCACCGATGCACATTGCAGGTGTTATGATAAGCGGAATAGCAACAGTTGCCCCAAACATGGTCAAATAATGCTGAATAAATGCAATGATGTTTATTATGATTCAAAATGATGAAACATTGCATTCTGCAAACATAAATAAAAAATTAAAATGTGGTATACAAACATCTAAGATCATTGTCAGATGAAACAAATCCAAAATATCATCATCCAACTCACCTGCCATCCCAAAATTATACACAGGTACCATGGGGGGTTATCATCTATCCCATATTGCACCTCAATCTTTCTCTGTACTATTTCCGGTCTTGGCTCCAAAAGATTACTCTATGTATAAACATCATTTACACAATATTTGACTTTTTTGATGATCAACGGACCAATATACACATGAACTATATGGTAATAAATAGTGTACTTGAATGTATTAGTGACAAAATAGATGCAAATAGGGTACATATTGTCATAGAGGATATCAGAGTAAATGTGGTAATTAGTCTTAACCGACAAAACACACAGTGATTTGTTATATGTCAAAGGAGAAACAAGTGTAGTCTCTTTTAATACCTAATCATATAAATTATTGTTGTTATTGTTATTATAAGTTCGTGATGCCAGTGATATTTCTGTATGCCTATGTAATGTTTTTGATATGATAATGTATATGAATATTATTATCGGAGACTAAGTAATACCAGGAACCTGTGGCATGGACTGCTCATCATTGTCCTCAGCATTTATCATCTTGGATATGTCACGTGACTGTTTCAAGTTGAAATCAAATCTCCTGGTATTGATTTCCTGAGCACTTCCTGAATAACTTCTATCCTTGAATTCCACAATGTTGTGTGTTTCGCTGGAAATGGTCTATAACATTAAATGAACTTTTTCCTGATAAAAACACAGAACTGGTATAAGCCTCCTATCTAACCATCTAGCCATCTATCTAACCATCTTTTTAAGAGGAATTTATCCATATAAAGATGTTTAAAGGTGAGTGAGGTCATGGGGACATATGTCAAGTGTCAAGCCAACCACCCAGTTAATTGCAATTTCCAAGTGGTATATAAGTGGTGATATGTATATTTATTTGTATGTGTAGGATTGCAGATAAATCATTTTGGAGCAACTCCAAGTCGTCATACTTTAATGATATATCAATTTATTTTCCAGAGAAAAAATATCATTTAAACTATGGCTTGTTTATCATAATACTTTTAGTTTGGTAGCAACGTAATAGAATTTAAAATGATGTACATTGAGTAGAATATGGAATTATATACATTATAGATATATTAATAGATATATCTTATGTAGGTTAGTATCAATCTTTTATCTTATCTGCACTGCTTGATGTTTGTTTATTATCGAGATAACGTGCCACATTATGTATAATCTTTGTCATTATCGATGTAATGTAGGATTAGGTGCTTAATCACCACCATAATGTGGTGATGTTCACCCTTACCTACTCTCCTTTGCATCGGGCTCAGTATAACGCCCAACAATCAGAGAGATGAATGTGACACATATGTAACCATTAAACATGATGGGCTCACAAATAAAGATTATGAGTTATTCAATAATCAAAGATGGCTGTCATGGGAGTGCTGGAAATGTCGCCTATCAAATATTTCCAATGCTTTCTTTGAAAATTAACTTGAAACATGTAATCTCTTCAAAACACTAAGTGATGAAAGTGTCACAAGTGAAAGAACAAATTATCAATCTGTAATCTACACGACAAGACCAAAGTAAGGTAGAAAAAAGCAAAAAATTCAAAAGGTTAAGGTTATGACAGTGAACTGTAGATCCGTAACTAAACCAAAAAGCAATTGTAGCTACTAGGAACTTATAACTTAATGCATAATAACCTAATATTTTATGCATAATGGAATCCCACATTGACCACATTATTAAGGACAGTGTCATCCACCCTGATTATATGAGGCCCCGGCCATGGCGCAGTTGGTTAGAGCGCCAGCTTATTAGCATCAGTTCCTCTGTGGTGATCCAAAGGTCGTGGGTTTGATCCCCAGCCATGCCGAGACTGAACTCATGATTCAATTTCCCATATGAGCTGAGGCCCGTGCATAAAGGGCAAAACCGTTGTCCTTGTAAATCTGTGACTGGGTGGATTGTCATGTCAAGGACCTGCGACATGACAATTCATCTGCTTCAAGTAGGTTTCATAATGAAATGACTGGAATAATGTTGAAAGTGATGTAAAACCCCAAACAAACAAACCACCCTGATTATGATAAAGGGAGAGAAGACAGATGCAAGGGTGGTAGTGGGGTACTGATCGGTATTCATGATAGATTGGTGTCAAACCCAAAGGAGGAGAGTCTAAAAAGTGACTGTGAACTTGTATGGAGAAAACTGAAACAAAACCACTGTTCATGGGATGTTACTATAGGCCAACAGACAGAAATATATCCAACGTCCATGAACTGAATGCATCTCTTGGAAAGATTCCCCAGATTCCCAAATACACCTAATATAACACTACCAGCAGATTTCAATGTACCAGATATCACACGGGAGAATATGTCCTATAAACCAAGCCCTGCATATGGGATCGACCTAAATACAGCAATGGTTGATACTTTTAATGAACATTGTCTCACATAACTAAATCCGCACCTAACCAGGGGAGGAAATAGGTTAGATTTGGTTGGTACAACAAACCCTATCCATGAGTGACCATGATGTGGTGATAACAGAAATCAATACAAAAGCCACATTGGTCAAGAAAAAGCCGAGAAATGTATTGCTGTGCAATAGAGGAGACATGAAAGCAATAAAACAAGATATGCATGTCTTTTGGAGATGAAGTTAAGGATTCAAGTCTCCCAGAAAAATAAGTTTACAACTAAGCTAAAGGAGTTCATCAATAAACATATTCCTATTAAGAAAAAAACTGGTAGATGGGATGTGCTATGGATGACAAAGGAAATCAAGAGACAAATTAGAAGAAAACAAAGTCTATACAACAAGGCTGAAAAAACTAAAAAGGATTCTGACCTTTGAAAATTCAGAAACTTTAGGAAACACATAAAACATAAGTTGAGAGAATCCCACATTGAATATGTCCTTGGGCTACTCGATTTACCTTTTTGTTTTGTTTATTTACATGTAACACTGATGTATGGTCATTATTCATCATAACAACGATGAAGATATTTGCCATTCTATGAGACAGGGTACTGACTGCTATGGTTACATTACACCATGTGTACTCTGCATGCCATTATGATAATACTTAAAAATGTCATTTGTTCTGCTATCACACTTTCTTGTGTTTTTACATGCTCATATTTGCTCTCACTGTTATATTCAGTGTTGGTCAACCCATGTAGAAATGATTTCAGGAATCTGGTAGGAATTATGGTTGCTCAGGTTTATAGGGTATTGACCCAATCCCAGATATACATCATTATTCTTATATATTGTATGACAATGTGTATAGTGTGCATCATATTTGGTCTAGAATTACAGTTTTGCACTATAGTAGGAGGCACAGAAAATAATAGTCTTTTGAACATCATAAATTCTGAAAATGACTCTGAAGAAGAAATTCAGATCATAAAACACTCACGTTATTATGATAATAACATGTTAAACTCATTGTTGCAAACTAAGAAAAATGTATTTACTGTCTCTAGTACAAACATACAATCAATTAGAAGCAAATTCAGTGAACTTAAATTTTTTACAGAAAATCTGTGAGACATTGGCTTTGAATTTAGTATTATTTGTCTTCAAGAAACATGGCTTTCAGATAAAGATGATACAATATTATTTAAATTAGATAATTATGAATTGATTCCACAAGCCTACTCGTGCACAACAAAAGGTGGACTCTTTACCTATATTCACAAAAACTTTGACTTTATATCGAAAATGAAATTAACTAGATACCAAACTTGGGAAGGAGAAGTAATACAAGTAAAGAAGGGAAAATATCTGTCATAACAATTGGTAATTTTTATAGACCACCACGTGAATTAGTAGAAAACTATAGAGAGTTTATAAATGAATTTGGTACTTCCATATCAAAAGTAGGTTTGAAAACCAATGAAATTCTTTTAACTGAGGATTTCAATATTGACCTTCTAAAAATAAATGATAACTCTGTAATAGCTGACTATTTTGATTTGCTAACAAATCAAAGTTTTTATCCTAAAATCACATTCCCTACAAGATTTTCTATTAAGCATGGCACACTAATCGATAATCTGTTTTGTAAATTATCTTCAGGAACACTAAATACTACATCAGGCATATTACTTAAAAGATTATCTGATCATCAACCTTATTATGTATCTCAGGATAACATTTATGTGAAAGAAACTCCAATAAAGTACATCACAATCACTAAAAATGAACCAACCTCTATAGAAAATTTCCAATCAGAAGTAGACAAGTCTCTAGAGGAAATAGCTTTAAACACATACCCCGCTCATGATCCAAATATCAATTATAACATCCTTTCTGATATAATACAAAAAGCTAGAAATAAACATATATCGAAAATGAAATTAACTAGATACCAAACTTGGGAAGGAGAAGTAATACAAGTAAAGAAGGGAAAATATCTGTCATAACAATTGGTAATTTTTATAGACCACCACGTGAATTAGTAGAAAACTATAGAGAGTTTATAAATGAATTTGGTACTTCCATATCAAAAGTAGGTTTGAAAACCAATGAAATTCTTTTAACTGAGGATTTCAATATTGACCTTCTAAAAATAAATGATAACTCTGTAATAGCTGACTATTTTGATTTGCTAACAAATCAAAGTTTTTATCCTAAAATCACATTCCCTACAAGATTTTCTATTAAGCATGGCACACTAATCGATAATCTGTTTTGTAAATTATCTTCAGGAACACTAAATACTACATCAGGCATATTACTTAAAAGATTATCTGATCATCAACCTTATTATGTATCTCAGGATAACATTTATGTGAAAGAAACTCCAATAAAGTACATCACAATCACTAAAAATGAACCAACCTCTATAGAAAATTTCCAATCAGAAGTAGACAAGTCTCTAGAGGAAATAGCTTTAAACACATACCCCGCTCATGATCCAAATATCAATTATAACATCCTTTCTGATATAATACAAAAAGCTAGAAATAAACATATGCCAACAAAACAGTTGAATTTTAAAAAGTCTAAGCATAACAAATCTCCATGGATTACATTTGGCATCATAAACTCAATAAACTATAAGGATAACTTTTACAAAAAATTGAAATTGACTGATCCAGAATCTCCATGAAGATAATTTTAAAGTCTATCATAAAATTTTGAAGAGCATACATCTGGCTCAGATTCTACATTATGAAAAGATTTTTCAAAATATCAGTCTGACATTAAAAGTACCTGGAAAGTAATAAACAACTTACTGGACAGGACCAAAAAGAAAAAGTCATTTCCAAGTATTTTCATGGATGGTAAAAGAATAATTGTAGATAAACTTGATATAGCAAATAGATTCAACAATTTTTATGCAGAAATTGGCCCAAATTTGGCCCAGAATATCAATATGCCAGCTAACAAACACTACATATCATATCTTAAGAAACAATATAATTTAAAATTCCAAAGAAATCATAAATGAGTTAAAGTCTAAAACTAAAGTCTAAAACTTTGGGTTCGACAAAATCTCTACTAAGTTATTGAAAACCATACAAAATGTGTTACTAAAACCTTTAACTCTTATTATTAATCAAATGTTATGCACTGGAAAATTTCCAGACAAATTGAAATTAGCTAAAGTTAATTCTGTATATAAGAAAGATGATGATACAAAATTTACAAATTACAGACCTATTTCATTACTACCAGCCATATCCAAGGTATTTGAAAAAGTAATTTATAAGCAATTGTATCAATTTTTTCAAAATAACAAACTATTTTATAGCAGTCAATATGATTTTAGAAAAAAACATTCTACAGAGTTTGCAGCTTTAGAGGTCATTGATCACATTATGATGTCAATGGATAAAAATGACATCCCCATAAATGTTTATATTGACTTATCTAAAGCATTTGATGCACTTAACCACAATATCCTTCAAGAAAAACTTAACCATTATGGAATAACGGGTACTGTATTTGACCTCATGAAAAGTTACTTACTCGACAGGAAGCAATATGTCGAATTTGATGGTGTTACTTCTGAAACTATATCCCTGGAAACAGGTGTCCCTCAAGGTTCGATTCTAGGACCACTTCTTTTTATAATTTATATCAATGACATTGCCAACTCAAGTGAAATTTTGGAATTTATTAAATATGCAGATGATACTACTTTATCAAGAACATTGAAAATAATTTCAAATAATTCATCACAAACTAACTCTAGTCAAGCTATTAATGATGAACTAAACAAAGTAAGTGAATGGCTTAAATTAAACAAACTATCACTAAACATATCCAAACCCAAATTTATTATATTCCACAAATAATATTTCTAGAAATATAGGTATCCTTAATAATTTTAAAACATTTCTACCAGAAAAGACCAATTCACTTATTTATAATTCTCTAATACTATCACATTAAAATCTTGGCATACTTCTGTGGGGTCACAAATGTGATTGTATACTTAAATTACAAAAGAAAGCTGTCAGAATTATCAAACTGAAGAAGCATAACGCGCATACTGAACCAATATTTAAAGAATTGAAACTTGTGAGACTTGACCACATTTTAAAGTTACAAGAACTTAAATTTTATTTCAAATTTTAAAAAAAGCTGTTACCATCTTATTTATTGAATCTTCCAATACTTCACACAAATGAGATACATTTTCATGGTACAAGAGCTGGATACAACATGAGAAATCCTCTGGTAAAACATGAATATGCTAGAAAATGGATAAGTTTGTTTGTTTGTTTGGGGCTTTAAATCACTTTCAACATTATTTTGGTCATATCGTGATGAGACCTACTTGTAGCAGATATAGTGCTGTCTCACTGAATTGTCATGTCGCAGGTCCTTGACGTGACAACCCACCCGGTCACAGATTTACAAGGACAACGGGTTAACCCTTCGCGCACGGGCCTCAGCTCATGTGTAAAATTGTATCATGAATTCAACCTTGCCACGGCCAGAGATTGAACCCACGACCTTTGGATCACCAGAGGAACTGATGCTAATAAGCTGGCACTCTAACCAACTGCGCCACGGCCCGTGGCATTTAGAAAATGGATAAGATACACAATTCCTGAAACAGTTAATAATACCCCTGGGTGCATTTTAGACAAAATAGACACTCATAGTTTAGAGGGATTTTCTAAATACATTAAGAAATTCTATATTGATTCTTATAAAGACAAATGTACTATAGATCAATGTTATGTATGTACTATAAACAACTAGTTGTCAATACATGTTGTTAATGTTCCTCCATGTAAAAACTAGGTCTTTAGTTGGATGTTTCAAAAACACTCTCAATTATATGTAAACATATGGAACTAAATTTATATTATATTATTATATTGTTATATATATTTTGTTATTCAAACTGTACTTTTATTTTGGCCGAATAAATGACATTGAGTTCTGAGTTCTGAGTTCAACTGTTGGTATTTTCCCTTGAATTATAATAATAAAAATATATGGCTTCTTGTTCATTTAAATGGTAAAATTATGGCTATACTTCAAAAGAGATATGATAGCTCATCTTATTGTCCAGCACTTGAAGGTAAAAGGGTGACAGGGCTTCCTTGATCAAAAGTGTATTTGTTTATATTTGTAATCTATTAATGTGTGCAATGGTCATGGAGGATGCTCTAGTGTTATCTTGAGCTTGTAGTGTACACTTTGGGCTCCACTGTGTCTACTTCATTGTTTATTATTGTTGAGTTATGAAGAACAAGCCCCTATAAGGATTTATGCTTTCTGTGTTATATACTTCATGAATACAGAACAAGCCCCTATTTATGCTTCACACATTATTCTATTCATAGAATAGAAAAATAGATAGAAAAAACAAAATACCAATAAATTTCATAACAAAACAAATCTGTGGTCAGTACAAATAGGGGTTATTTTACATCCAATATGAAATCTTTTGTTCAAACAAATATGCTCTATAAATAATGCTAATTAGAACCATGAAAGGATTTTTGTACACCACTCAGATTAGTTTTCCTTAATCCCACCTTGATACATTCACACAAAACAAACTAAAGATTTCATGTTAATATATGTTGCAGTCTTTGGAGTGTGAAATTTATTGAAATCATTTAACATGTCTTTAAAAATTTTGACAGCATTAATCAACAGAGGCGGAGACAGCGAAGACAGTGTCCTGGCTCCAAAATAGCATACTCATCACGCTTCTTTTTGGCCCACAAGAATGACAACTATGACTATGGATCAAGAAAATGGATGTTTTGCCCTGAACACAATGAATCAAAGACTTCTCCCAATCCAAATTCCATTATGGACACAACACAAAAAGATGCTCCAATTACCATCCAACCATGCTTTTGGTAGGTAATTATTATTACTCATTAATACCTAACACCATCAGAAGGGCAGGATACAAAAATCATTCTTTGTCTTGTAATCACTATCAGAAGGCAGGCTCAGAATAGAGGTAAAAATATGTTGGGTAGTTGATGACATCACCATGATATATTATCAGTACATAGACGTCTGATCATTTTAAGCTTGATATCATTCAAAGGCCAAAACATTGTTTCCAGAGGTAATGCTTGTGATGTGTATTAAGCAGATGTTCAATATATTGACAATGAACAGTTGAACATGAACAATTGATAATGTGTATATTATAGAGAGCAGTATAAAAGAGCAGTTACAAAAGGCAATAAGTTATTTTACAAAATGACTATTGTAGTCTGTGTCATATTATTGAGCATTCATTCAAATTCTTGGCACAGTGACTTTAACTACTTGACTTTCGATTTTTCAAACATCAGCTGTCTAAATTGTAAGAATTTAGAAGCATGGGAACAAGGAGAAAAATTAACTTCATTATTTCATTTATTCTCCAACAGTTAAACAAAAGTATCTATCATATTTCTCTCCAGATCAGAAGATCTTTAGCTTGCAGATTTGCAACAATTTCATTTCTATATGTCTCAGAAACTTCAGGTTTATACCATTAAAAAGCCAAGAAAACACTTTATCAGCTGTTTAAATTGCAAGAATTTACAGCACTGAAATAAGGAGAAAAATGAACTTCATTATTTCATTTACGCTCCAAAGTTTAAACAAAATATTTTTCTGTCCGGATCAGAAAATCTTTGGCTTGCAGATTTGCGATAATTTCATTTCTAAATATTGTAGAAACATCAGGTTTATACCATTGAAAAGCCAAGAATACACTCCATAGGTGATATATTTTCACCACATTATATATGATAGCTGAAGAAAAATTGAGAAAAAAAGTTAATTTTCACAACTGTGGCTAGTGATGGTGTAACAGAACTGAAATTATTACAACTGCAATTGTAGTTGCAGTTGTTATGCAACCAGTGCTTTTTGTTTGTTTGTTTGTTTGTGGTTTTACATCACTTTCAACATTATTTCAGTCATTTCATGATGAGACCTACTTGTCGCAGATATAGTGCTGCCTCACTAAATTGTCATGTCGCAGGTCCTTGACATGACAACCCACCCGGTCACAGATTTACAAGGACAACGGTTTAACCCTTTAGGCTCGGGCCTCAGCTCATATGGAAAATTGTATCATGAGTTCAATCTCGGCACGGCCGGGGTTCGAACCCACAACCTTTGGATCACCACAGAGGAACTGGTGCTAATAAGCTGGCGCTCTAACCAACTGCGCCTCGGCCTGTGGCCCTTGCAACCAGTGCAACTCTACATGTTATATGTTGCAAAATATATATCGTCACAATACTCTGGTGTTGTGTTCTTTGCTCAATAAATTGTAAGAAATCATTCTGCCAAAATCAATGACAGAGAGGACTATTGTACATTTGTTTATTGAAGATTAACATCCAAAGAAAAAAATATTAGAACAGTAAGTTTGTTCAGATTATCAACATAAATATTAATCGCATATTATGTGTTTTCATGACATTGGGAATTATATTGAATCAATACTACCAGATCAATACTACCAGATGTAACCGAGATGATCATAACCAAGATGTGTAGGACTGTTATGGGTGCTGTCAGTTCACTTTGGTGCCTGACGACATAAATAGCTTGGTCCACCCTCAGCCCAGTGGGTGGTGATGGACAAATTGTATGACCACAGTGTCATAGTAGTCCATTCACATGCCCCATATCAAGTATTCCTCCACCCAGGCTGACACTGTAAAACTTCATACATTGAAATTCAGTTTCAGCTTCTGTTTAAAAATAAACACATTTGACCGACATATATTCAAAAGTTAATTCCTTGCATATTTTAATTTGTCAAGCCATTATTATTAATATGACAGTTGTTAAGTGTTTTTTCACTTTAGATTTAATGTGGTCAGTTTTCACTTCATCTCTAAGATTTTTATTTTATCTTGAAATGTTTTACTGTTTTTGATATCAAGTAAATCAGCAGATGCCATGTTGCACTTATGAATGTGATGTTGGTTTATTTTTTCCACTTTCCCATTCAAGATATCCGTAAAAATTAAATTAACTTTTCTTTAGTATCTTTTGAGGACTATTTTTTTCTGAAATATGTACCAGGTTTGGGTCAGGACAAGGTTGTGACATGTGCAGATGGATCAGTATAGATATACCTGTTTGTTGAAAATAGCACATGCCCATTCATATAAATATTGGTAGCAGATCCAGGATTTTACTTTGAAAAGGGGGCATTAACTAATGACTCCTTAGTTGAATTTAGTTTAATTTAAAATTTACACAAAAGGAAATTAGACATACATGTGACTAATAAGCTCTACATTTTCCTATTAATAGCAGCTCCATGAGAAGATCAAAATGTTTCAATAGGGGTGGACATCGTCAAAAATAGATATCCTTTAAATTTGGAAAAGTGATTCTATTCAAGGTCATTCAAAGGTCATCTGGTTTAAAAAACTACATTTTCATCACATTTTGACGTATTGAACCCCCATAATCTCAGAGCAAAAAAACGAAAATGCACAGGCTAATTAGTGTATTTTGTTCAATATAACCTGCTCTTCAATGTCTGATTCCTAAATCATTTACTATTAACTCTGTAACCAGGTTACCATAGCAACAAAGTTGAAAAAAAACGATTTAGGAATCAGACATTGAAGAGCAGGTTATATTGAATATTATACATTAATTAGCTAGAAAATCTAGCACATTTCCTTTGTATCAATTTATTCTTTTTGGCAGTAATACCGGTCCAGTTACAACACGCCTGTCTTGGATCCAGAAGTTCACCAGACGGGCAGATCAGATTAGGCCTGGGTCTGATTTAACCGGCTTGTGGTATATTTCCTTTAATGTAATCTGGATGTTTAATTTTTATTAATGATAATTTCAATGTTTGAAATTTAGGAATAATTGTAAAATTTTTGATAAATATTTGCTGAAAGGAGATTACTGCTGATTGGGTCAATCGAGGGATATAAATAAAATCCGAAAGGGTGGAGTTTTTATTCTAAGAGTATGTCATGTTGGGTATCCTCATGGCGTCAGGGCTTGGAGTAACCGGCCCAGAAAGGCGTACCCTTGTTGGGCTCCGTGATGGGTAGGGGGCCTAACTGATGAAATATAAAATAACACACATGGCGCAAAACAAACAAAAACGACCGAGGAATGACATAGACAGTGATGATGATTTTAATAAAACAGAAAAATGGCCTAGATTTTTAATTGCGGAAAGTTCCGATGCTGAACATACCCTGGCATTGCCGGGGTGCCAAAAACAGTTTAAAAAATGGGAACTCGTTTATTAATTGAAGTTGAGCGGAAAAGCCATGCGACAATCTTTTAAGATGCGGAATGTTGGCCACAGTTCCAGTTTTGATAACGGCTCATAAGACCCTCAATAATAAAAAAGGAGTGATAAGATGTCCAGATCTGGCAGGAGTTTCTGAAGAGGAAATAGTGGATGAACTAAAAGATCAAGATGTAGTCCAATGCAAACAAATTTTGATTAAGACTGATGGAACCAAAGTTCCAATCAATACATTTATTCTGACATTTGAAGCAGCGCAGCTTCCAACATCTATTAAAGTTGGCTATTTAAACATCCGAGTTGATGTTTTTATTCCAAACCTTCTGCGCTGCTTCAAGTGTCAGAGGTATGGACATGGATCTGATCGATGCAAATGAAATGTAACTTGCCTGAAATGTACAGCCCAGCATAGTGGAGAAGAATGTTCTTGGGAAATCATGAAATGTGTGAATTGCCAAGGCAATCACCCATCGTATTCGCGGTATTGTCCTTCCTTTTTAAAAGAGAAGGAAATTCAGCGGATACGCCACACCAAAAACATATCTCTTCCAGAGGCACGTAAACGTGTAGAAAGTTTTAACAATACTAAAACGTACTGTAAAAACTAAAGA
Source organism: Amphiduros pacificus (assembly GCA_949316495.1). Taxonomy (NCBI): domain Eukaryota; kingdom Metazoa; phylum Annelida; class Polychaeta; order Phyllodocida; family Hesionidae; genus Amphiduros; species Amphiduros pacificus. The sequence continues at coordinate 44,608,692 of OX439004.1, forward strand.
AACAAAATCAATAGCAATTTAAACTGAAATCACATGACCAATCAATGAAAACAATTATTCCTTTTTTACAAACACCTCAAAACACCAACTACCCCAGTAATAACTGTACCAACAGTTCCATCCACTAAAACCTCTTCACAGACTCCCTCCACATCATCCAGTAATAAAAGTGTAAACAGCAATAGACCAATTAAGAAAACAGACAAAAAAGAAATCAAAGGTCAAATCAAAAGTAAAATAAATAGAACTAAATCCTTAGAAATGATGGATACAGGTCATCCTTCCGATATACATTTTACACCTGTTCACTCAAAACATAATCATCAACTTAAATGATTATGTTAAATTCTATATTTATCCTCATTATTGTTAATATGGCTATAGACAGTATCATACAATGGAACTGTAAAAGATTTGAGGCAAACAGGCCAGAACTGGAGTTATTAACCCCAAAATACAATGCATCTGTTATCTGTTTACAGGAAACTAATCTTAAAGATAACTTAACATTTAAGGGGTATGTACCTTATAATGAAATTGGTTCAATAGATGCAATGGACCGAGCACATGGCAGAGATTCTATTTTTGTTAAATCCTGTATACCCCAGAGTAAAATAACTTTAAATACTAAAATAAAAGCTTCTGCAGTCAGGGTTACCCTGCACAATACATTAACTATATGTTCAATATATCTACCACCTACTGAGCCAGTAAATATTGCAGATTTAAATAATTTGATAACCCAGCTGCTACAGCCTCATATGTAAGTTGGTGACTTTAATGCTCACAACTATCTTTGGGGTGGCAGAAATAAGACTGATGCCAAAGGACGTAAAATAATAATGATAATAGTTTGTGCCTTTGGAATGACGATTCTCCGACATATTTACACCCTGCTACAGGCTCTTTAACATCAATAGATCTTTCCATGTGCACTCCAAATTTATTTTTAGATTATTCCTGGGAAGTAGAGGAAGATCAATGGGGTAGTGATCATTACCCCATTATTCTAAATAACCATTTTCCTCCACCAGACGAACGAATCCCCAAATGGAAGTTTCATAAAGCCGATTGGGCAAAATTTCAAACATCCTGTTATAATAAAATAACTCCAGAAATGTTTAACAATGTAGATGATCCTCTTAAAGTTTTTACAGATACATTGTATGATATTGCTGATGGGTGTATTCCCAAATCAAAGTCAAATTCTAAAATTAAAAAAAAAACGTGGTTTAATGATGAGTGCAAAAATGCTGTCAAGGAGCGGAAAAAAGCTTTAAAAATATTTAATCAACAGCCAACTCAATATAATTTGCACCAATTTCTTATTAAAAGAGCTAAAGCCCGTTATATTATTAAAATAAGCAAAATAAAAAGTTGGAAAGATTACGTTTCTAAATTAAATACACGTTCACCATTTAAAAACTGCTGGGATATGGTGCGTAAAATTACTGGGAATGAAGGTGGAGCAAGGATCAAACATCTTAATCATAATGGCCAATTAATTACAAATCCCACCGAAATAGGTAACACAATAGGTCAAACCATTTCCAAGAATTCCTCATCTGATAATTATTCTACAAAATTCCAACAAATAAAAAATAGAAATGAAAGAAACCAACTAAATTTCATATCTAATAACTTTGAACATTATATTAAATCATTTACAATAGATGATTTAAAACTTGCTTTGGATAAATCTCATGATATCGCTCCTGGGCCTGATCAAATCCACTACCAAATCCTCAAACACCTCCCTGACCAATCACTTGGGCATCTTTTAGATATTTTTAATAAACTTTGGGAAAGTGGTGATTTTCCTCCTTCATGGAGTGAAGCCACTTTTATTACCATTCCTAAGCCTGGCAAAGACTCATGAGATTCAAATAATTATCGTCCCATTGCTTTAATCAGTTGTATCTGTAAAACAAAGGAACAAATGATTAACGAGTTTGGTTCTTATAAACTGAAGCTAATATTTCTGTTGCACAAAGTGGCTTTAGAAAAACTCGAAGTACCATTGACCACCTGGTACGTTTAGAGACATTTATAAGAGAGGGTTTTATAAAAGGTGAGCATGTGGTTAGTATTTTCTTTGATTTAGAGAAGGCATACGACACCACATGGAAATATGGGATAATGAGTGATTTATATGATATGGGATTAAGGGGTCGTTTAACCCTTTTTTTTCAAAATTGTTTGTCCAATAGACAATTCAGGGTCCGAGTTGGTTCATCACTTTCTGATGCATTGATCAGGAAATGGGTGTTCCACAGGGTAGTATATTATCTGTAACCCTATTTATTATAAAAATCAACAGCATAGTAAATTGTGTAAGACCTGGAACAGATTGTTCATTATTTGTTGATGATTTTATTTTATGTTACAGGTCCACAAGCATGCATACTATAGAAAGACAGCTCCAACAACATCTTACTAGAATTCAAGAATGGGCTGATCATAACAGATTTAAATTTTCTTTAAAGAAAACTGTGTGTATGCACTTTTGTAAAAAAATGGAAGGTTCACCCAAATCCTGATCTTTATTTAGGCCAAACTCGGATACCTGTTGTCGAAGAAACCAAGTTTCTTGGACTTATTTTTGACAGAAAATTATCTTTTATTCCCCACATTAAATACGTTAAGAAGAAATGCCAGAAGGCATTGGATTTATTACGGGTTCTTGCCCATACCGATTGAGGAGGGGACTGTAATATTTTATTGCAATTGTACAGAGCATTGGTACGTTCTAAGCTTGATTATGGGTGTATGGTATATGGATCAGCATGTCCATCTTATATTAAAATGCTTGATCCTATACAAAATCAAGGTCTAAGATTATGCCTTGGTGCATTTCATACATCGCCTGCAAATAGCTTGGCAGTTGAGGCAGATGAACTGCCTCTTGATTTAAGAAGAGAAAAGCTTGCCCTTCAGTATGCTGCAAAAATTGCTGCATGCCCATACAATCCTGCACATGATATTATATTCAATCCAAATTATGTTGATCTTTTTGAAAATAAGCCAAATACAATACCAACTTTTGGCATTCGCATCAAAGAATCTTTACAATCTTTAAATATAAATCCAAATCAAATAGCTAAATTTCAATACCCAGAAACACCTCCATGGACCTACAAAACTTTAAATATTAATTTAGCCATGTCAGAATTAAAGAAATACTCAACCGATCCATCCCTTTATATAAATAGATACAAAGAAATAAAATCTGTTTTCACTGGATATCAGTGTATATACACTGATGGATCATTTGATGATGACAAGGCTGCTGCAGCTGCTGTTAAGGGCAATCATATTTATTCAGAACGTCTGCCAAATAAATCATCTATTTATTCTGCAGAACATCATGCTTTATACCTTGCTTTAGATCATTTGGAGACTTCTCCACATCGGACATTTTTAATTTTTTCTGATTCTTTGTCTTTTTTACAAGCATTGAAAGCAAAGGACTGGAAAAATCCTTTTATTTACAAAATCTTTGAGCGCTATCATAGACACTGTACTGAGGAAAATAAAGACATTCATTTTAACTGGATTCCCAGTCTTATTAGAATCCTTGGAAATGAGGCTGCTGACCAAGCTACCAAAGCAGCATTGGATAAGCGCCCAATAAATATGCTTATACCTTATACAGAGTTTAAGAAATATATTACGGTTTTTTTACGTTCTAAATGGCAATTGCGCTGCAACAAAGCTATTTTTAATAAACTTCACGAAATTAAGCCTGTTTTAGGTAAAACGAAAGGTGCTTGTAGAATTAACCAAAGAGAAGAGTCTGTTTTAACACGTATAAGAATTGGACAGTCATTTGACTCACTGCTATCATCTCAAAGGCGAAGATCAGCCTCAGTGTATTGGATGTCAAAGGGCTTTGACTATCAAACATGTTTTAATTGAATGTATTGATTTTGATATAATTAGGACTCAATATTTTAATGTGCAAGATTTACATTCGTTATTTGATACTGTAGATACTTCTGTGATAGTATCGTTTTTTAAACCAAATAGGACTTTATAACCAATTTTAAGTGTGGAGCTCTTGTTTACTTAGGTCATTGGCCTATTTATCAAGAACCGTGAAACATCACATGGTATTTAAAGTCTTTTAAATTGAATTTATTTATACAAATTTGTTTTTTCTATAACTGATATATTGAAAGGATTTTGTTGATATTTTGTGTTGTTAAGATTATTTACATATCATATTGATTTTATAAACGTTTATGTTTTTACCACTTTTAGGCACTGAATAACCTTAGTGGTTGATGTGCAACCATTCAATCATTCATTGTACCACCAATATTAAGTCATAGTAAAGGATTACCTGGTGCTTGTGGAAATCAAGAGACAGCATCACAGTGTCCAAAAATGAACATTTCCTGTCTTCAAAGATTGAATCTGGAGAAGGACAATTTTAAACAATATGATGTGAGTCCTAGAAGCTACACGATGCATGATCCACAGAAATATATAGAAACCAGAGGTCTGTCTGAAAGCAAACTTTGTGACAATAGGCTTTTCCCAAAACATAAATAAAAACAAAACGTGAAAAAACATGTGGGGAAATCCTGAGGAAAAAAGTGTTTTTGACTAATGGTAATGTACAATTTGAACCTAAGTATGTATATTGTATGAACCCATTAGCTGAATCACTACAAGACCTCATGAATCAAAACCCTGATCTACTATAATTATGTGAGCAATGGCAAAATGATGTACCCTCCACTGACTCTCCAACAGATATCCATCATGGAAAAGTGTGAAAAGGTTTTAGCAATTTGGACTAGAAAGAGAGAATGGAATTCTAGGAAATGTGCCAACAAATAATAGAAACATTGACAGAACAATGATTTGGAAAATGCTACATCACAGTGAGGTGATGGCTAGTCCACTTCCAAGTCTCATGTCAGAATATATGTTGCCAGGGGTCAATATGGTATCTGGAGAAAAATGTGGGCGTGGTAGTCTAGCTGAAGCCTCAACTTGTACATCTGACATAATACTCCTTGTGCAGCAATCCAACTCTTGTGGCAATCGATTGCAATGTTCAGACTATAACCCATCTACATCTGAAAGTTTACTTGGCAAAACCAATTGGCATCCCGCCGAGAGTACAAGGTTGCACTAAGGGGTGCAGCTGGTACACATCATCTGCTTGTCGCCAACCTTTATACTCTAGCTAGAGAGTTTTTGAAGGATGCAGAGCTACCTGGTTCCAATGCAGTTAATTGAGGGGGAAGATTATTCCAGTCAGTCACTGTCCTTGGAAAATAGCTGTATTTATAAGGGTCGCAGCTTGTCACCATTTCAATATAGCGATTTTCATGGTTTTTCTGTGTAGGAGCTGATTTAATTTTGACATGTTCCAGAAGTTTCAAAGCTATTTCACCATTTATAGCCTTGTAAAATAAAACCAGCCTCTGGGTCCTTCTCCCTGCTAGTGAATCCCAGTTTAGGTCTTTCAAGATTTTTGTTTAAGTGCCTGTTTCTCTCTTCCAGTTGCCAGCCACAAATCTAGCAGCTGATTCTATGCGGTCTATATCTTTTTTGAGGTAAGGGTCCCACACGCTTGATGCATATTCTAAATGAGGGCGCACAAGTGAATTGTAGGCAGCCTCTTTGATATTTCTTGGGCACATGTTGAAATTCCTTCTTACAAATTCCAGTACTTGATATGCTTTGCAGATGATGTTGTTAATATGCTCATCCCATTTCATATCTATTTGGAGTTTGACTCCTAGGTAGGGATGATATGTTGCAAGATGTGACCATTTAATGTATATTTTCTTGTGTCAAGCGCTTGGCTTTTTTCTTGCCACTCAGGGTGTAGCATTTCTGAGCATTGAAGTCCATTTGCCACTCATTTGACCATTCCTCCAGCATGTTTAGGTCCTCTTGCAGTTTCACTGGATCATCGTCATCTTCAACTATTGTATATAGGAGGCTGTCATCAGCAAAGAGCCTTATGATTGAATGTTTTAGCTTCTCTTCAATGTCATTAATATAGAGTAGAAATAGTATATAGATCAATGTTATGTATGTACTATAAACAACTAGTTGTCAATACATGTTGTTAATGTTCCTCCATGTAAAAACTAGGTCTTTAGTTGGATGTTTCAAAAACACTCTCAATTATATGTAAACATATGGAACTAAATTTATATTATATTATTATATTGTTATATATATTTTGTTATTCAAACTGTACTTTTATTTTGGCCGAATAAATGACATTGAGTTCTGAGTTCTGAGTTCAACTGTTGGTATTTTCCCTTGAATTATAATAATAAAAATATATGGCTTCTTGTTCATTTAAATGGTAAAATTATGGCTATACTTCAAAAGAGATATGATAGCTCATCTTATTGTCCAGCACTTGAAGGTAAAAGGGTGACAGGGCTTCCTTGATCAAAAGTGTATTTGTTTATATTTGTAATCTATTAATGTGTGCAATGGTCATGGAGGATGCTCTAGTGTTATCTTGAGCTTGTAGTGTACACTTTGGGCTCCACTGTGTCTACTTCATTGTTTATTATTGTTGAGTTATGAAGAACAAGCCCCTATAAGGATTTATGCTTTCTGTGTTATATACTTCATGAATACAGAACAAGCCCCTATTTATGCTTCACACATTATTCTATTCATAGAATAGAAAAATAGATAGAAAAAACAAAATACCAATAAATTTCATAACAAAACAAATCTGTGGTCAGTACAAATAGGGGTTATTTTACATCCAATATGAAATCTTTTGTTCAAACAAATATGCTCTATAAATAATGCTAATTAGAACCATGAAAGGATTTTTGTACACCACTCAGATTAGTTTTCCTTAATCCCACCTTGATACATTCACACAAAACAAACTAAAGATTTCATGTTAATATATGTTGCAGTCTTTGGAGTGTGAAATTTATTGAAATCATTTAACATGTCTTTAAAAATTTTGACAGCATTAATCAACAGAGGCGGAGACAGCGAAGACAGTGTCCTGGCTCCAAAATAGCATACTCATCACGCTTCTTTTTGGCCCACAAGAATGACAACTATGACTATGGATCAAGAAAATGGATGTTTTGCCCTGAACACAATGAATCAAAGACTTCTCCCAATCCAAATTCCATTATGGACACAACACAAAAAGATGCTCCAATTACCATCCAACCATGCTTTTGGTAGGTAATTATTATTACTCATTAATACCTAACACCATCAGAAGGGCAGGATACAAAAATCATTCTTTGTCTTGTAATCACTATCAGAAGGCAGGCTCAGAATAGAGGTAAAAATATGTTGGGTAGTTGATGACATCACCATGATATATTATCAGTACATAGACGTCTGATCATTTTAAGCTTGATATCATTCAAAGGCCAAAACATTGTTTCCAGAGGTAATGCTTGTGATGTGTATTAAGCAGATGTTCAATATATTGACAATGAACAGTTGAACATGAACAATTGATAATGTGTATATTATAGAGAGCAGTATAAAAGAGCAGTTACAAAAGGCAATAAGTTATTTTACAAAATGACTATTGTAGTCTGTGTCATATTATTGAGCATTCATTCAAATTCTTGGCACAGTGACTTTAACTACTTGACTTTCGATTTTTCAAACATCAGCTGTCTAAATTGTAAGAATTTAGAAGCATGGGAACAAGGAGAAAAATTAACTTCATTATTTCATTTATTCTCCAACAGTTAAACAAAAGTATCTATCATATTTCTCTCCAGATCAGAAGATCTTTAGCTTGCAGATTTGCAACAATTTCATTTCTATATGTCTCAGAAACTTCAGGTTTATACCATTAAAAAGCCAAGAAAACACTTTATCAGCTGTTTAAATTGCAAGAATTTACAGCACTGAAATAAGGAGAAAAATGAACTTCATTATTTCATTTACGCTCCAAAGTTTAAACAAAATATTTTTCTGTCCGGATCAGAAAATCTTTGGCTTGCAGATTTGCGATAATTTCATTTCTAAATATTGTAGAAACATCAGGTTTATACCATTGAAAAGCCAAGAATACACTCCATAGGTGATATATTTTCACCACATTATATATGATAGCTGAAGAAAAATTGAGAAAAAAAGTTAATTTTCACAACTGTGGCTAGTGATGGTGTAACAGAACTGAAATTATTACAACTGCAATTGTAGTTGCAGTTGTTATGCAACCAGTGCTTTTTGTTTGTTTGTTTGTTTGTGGTTTTACATCACTTTCAACATTATTTCAGTCATTTCATGATGAGACCTACTTGTCGCAGATATAGTGCTGCCTCACTAAATTGTCATGTCGCAGGTCCTTGACATGACAACCCACCCGGTCACAGATTTACAAGGACAACGGTTTAACCCTTTAGGCTCGGGCCTCAGCTCATATGGAAAATTGTATCATGAGTTCAATCTCGGCACGGCCGGGGTTCGAACCCACAACCTTTGGATCACCACAGAGGAACTGGTGCTAATAAGCTGGCGCTCTAACCAACTGCGCCTCGGCCTGTGGCCCTTGCAACCAGTGCAACTCTACATGTTATATGTTGCAAAATATATATCGTCACAATACTCTGGTGTTGTGTTCTTTGCTCAATAAATTGTAAGAAATCATTCTGCCAAAATCAATGACAGAGAGGACTATTGTACATTTGTTTATTGAAGATTAACATCCAAAGAAAAAAATATTAGAACAGTAAGTTTGTTCAGATTATCAACATAAATATTAATCGCATATTATGTGTTTTCATGACATTGGGAATTATATTGAATCAATACTACCAGATCAATACTACCAGATGTAACCGAGATGATCATAACCAAGATGTGTAGGACTGTTATGGGTGCTGTCAGTTCACTTTGGTGCCTGACGACATAAATAGCTTGGTCCACCCTCAGCCCAGTGGGTGGTGATGGACAAATTGTATGACCACAGTGTCATAGTAGTCCATTCACATGCCCCATATCAAGTATTCCTCCACCCAGGCTGACACTGTAAAACTTCATACATTGAAATTCAGTTTCAGCTTCTGTTTAAAAATAAACACATTTGACCGACATATATTCAAAAGTTAATTCCTTGCATATTTTAATTTGTCAAGCCATTATTATTAATATGACAGTTGTTAAGTGTTTTTTCACTTTAGATTTAATGTGGTCAGTTTTCACTTCATCTCTAAGATTTTTATTTTATCTTGAAATGTTTTACTGTTTTTGATATCAAGTAAATCAGCAGATGCCATGTTGCACTTATGAATGTGATGTTGGTTTATTTTTTCCACTTTCCCATTCAAGATATCCGTAAAAATTAAATTAACTTTTCTTTAGTATCTTTTGAGGACTATTTTTTTCTGAAATATGTACCAGGTTTGGGTCAGGACAAGGTTGTGACATGTGCAGATGGATCAGTATAGATATACCTGTTTGTTGAAAATAGCACATGCCCATTCATATAAATATTGGTAGCAGATCCAGGATTTTACTTTGAAAAGGGGGCATTAACTAATGACTCCTTAGTTGAATTTAGTTTAATTTAAAATTTACACAAAAGGAAATTAGACATACATGTGACTAATAAGCTCTACATTTTCCTATTAATAGCAGCTCCATGAGAAGATCAAAATGTTTCAATAGGGGTGGACATCGTCAAAAATAGATATCCTTTAAATTTGGAAAAGTGATTCTATTCAAGGTCATTCAAAGGTCATCTGGTTTAAAAAACTACATTTTCATCACATTTTGACGTATTGAACCCCCATAATCTCAGAGCAAAAAAACGAAAATGCACAGGCTAATTAGTGTATTTTGTTCAATATAACCTGCTCTTCAATGTCTGATTCCTAAATCATTTACTATTAACTCTGTAACCAGGTTACCATAGCAACAAAGTTGAAAAAAAAACGATTTAGGAATCAGACATTGAAGAGCAGGTTATATTGAATATTATACATTAATTAGCTAGAAAATCTAGCACATTTCCTTTGTATCAATTTATTCTTTTTGGCAGTAATACCGGTCCAGTTACAACACGCCTGTCTTGGATCCAGAAGTTCACCAGACGGGCAGATCAGATTAGGCCTGGGTCTGATTTAACCGGCTTGTGGTATATTTCCTTTAATGTAATCTGGATGTTTAATTTTTATTAATGATAATTTCAATGTTTGAAATTTAGGAATAATTGTAAAATTTTTGATAAATATTTGCTGAAAGGAGATTACTGCTGATTGGGTCAATCGAGGGATATAAATAAAATCCGAAAGGGTGGAGTTTTTATTCTAAGAGTATGTCATGTTGGGTATCCTCATGGCGTCAGGGCTTGGAGTAACCGGCCCAGAAAGGCGTACCCTTGTTGGGCTCCGTGATGGGTAGGGGGCCTAACTGATGAAATATAAAATAACACACATGGCGCAAAACAAACAAAAACGACCGAGGAATGACATAGACAGTGATGATGATTTTAATAAAACAGAAAAATGGCCTAGATTTTTAATTGCGGAAAGTTCCGATGCTGAACATACCCTGGCATTGCCGGGGTGCCAAAAACAGTTTAAAAAATGGGAACTCGTTTATTAATTGAAGTTGAGCGGAAAAGCCATGCGACAATCTTTTAAGATGCGGAATGTTGGCCACAGTTCCAGTTTTGATAACGGCTCATAAGACCCTCAATAATAAAAAAGGAGTGATAAGATGTCCAGATCTGGCAGGAGTTTCTGAAGAGGAAATAGTGGATGAACTAAAAGATCAAGATGTAGTCCAATGCAAACAAATTTTGATTAAGACTGATGGAACCAAAGTTCCAATCAATACATTTATTCTGACATTTGAAGCAGCGCAGCTTCCAACATCTATTAAAGTTGGCTATTTAAACATCCGAGTTGATGTTTTTATTCCAAACCTTCTGCGCTGCTTCAAGTGTCAGAGGTATGGACATGGATCTGATCGATGCAAATGAAATGTAACTTGCCTGAAATGTACAGCCCAGCATAGTGGAGAAGAATGTTCTTGGGAAATCATGAAATGTGTGAATTGCCAAGGCAATCACCCATCGTATTCGCGGTATTGTCCTTCCTTTTTAAAAGAGAAGGAAATTCAGCGGATACGCCACACCAAAAACATATCTCTTCCAGAGGCACGTAAACGTGTAGAAAGTTTTAACAATACTAAAACGTACTGTAAAAACTAAAGAAACAAAATCAATAGCAATTTAAACTGAAATCACATGACCAATCAATGAAAACAATTATTCCTTTTTTACAAACACCTCAAAACACCAACTACCCCAGTAATAACTGTACCAACAGTTCCATCCACTAAAACCTCTTCACAGACTCCCTCCACATCATCCAGTAATAAAAGTGTAAACAGCAATAGACCAATTAAGAAAACAGACAAAAAAGAAATCAAAGGTCAAATCAAAAGTAAAATAAATAGAACTAAATCCTTAGAAATGATGGATACAGGTCATCCTTCCGATATACATTTTACACCTGTTCACTCAAAACATAATCATCAACTTAAATGATTATGTTAAATTCTATATTTATCCTCATTATTGTTAATATGGCTATAGACAGTATCATACAATGGAACTGTAAAAGATTTGAGGCAAACAGGCCAGAACTGGAGTTATTAACCCCAAAATACAATGCATCTGTTATCTGTTTACAGGAAACTAATCTTAAAGATAACTTAACATTTAAGGGGTATGTACCTTATAATGAAATTGGTTCAATAGATGCAATGGACCGAGCACATGGCAGAGATTCTATTTTTGTTAAATCCTGTATACCCCAGAGTAAAATAACTTTAAATACTAAAATAAAAGCTTCTGCAGTCAGGGTTACCCTGCACAATACATTAACTATATGTTCAATATATCTACCACCTACTGAGCCAGTAAATATTGCAGATTTAAATAATTTGATAACCCAGCTGCTACAGCCTCATATGTAAGTTGGTGACTTTAATGCTCACAACTATCTTTGGGGTGGCAGAAATAAGACTGATGCCAAAGGACGTAAAATAATAATGATAATAGTTTGTGCCTTTGGAATGACGATTCTCCGACATATTTACACCCTGCTACAGGCTCTTTAACATCAATAGATCTTTCCATGTGCACTCCAAATTTATTTTTAGATTATTCCTGGGAAGTAGAGGAAGATCAATGGGGTAGTGATCATTACCCCATTATTCTAAATAACCATTTTCCTCCACCAGACGAACGAATCCCCAAATGGAAGTTTCATAAAGCCGATTGGGCAAAATTTCAAACATCCTGTTATAATAAAATAACTCCAGAAATGTTTAACAATGTAGATGATCCTCTTAAAGTTTTTACAGATACATTGTATGATATTGCTGATGGGTGTATTCCCAAATCAAAGTCAAATTCTAAAATTAAAAAAAAAACGTGGTTTAATGATGAGTGCAAAAATGCTGTCAAGGAGCGGAAAAAAGCTTTAAAAATATTTAATCAACAGCCAACTCAATATAATTTGCACCAATTTCTTATTAAAAGAGCTAAAGCCCGTTATATTATTAAAATAAGCAAAATAAAAAGTTGGAAAGATTACGTTTCTAAATTAAATACACGTTCACCATTTAAAAACTGCTGGGATATGGTGCGTAAAATTACTGGGAATGAAGGTGGAGCAAGGATCAAACATCTTAATCATAATGGCCAATTAATTACAAATCCCACCGAAATAGGTAACACAATAGGTCAAACCATTTCCAAGAATTCCTCATCTGATAATTATTCTACAAAATTCCAACAAATAAAAAATAGAAATGAAAGAAACCAACTAAATTTCATATCTAATAACTTTGAACATTATATTAAATCATTTACAATAGATGATTTAAAACTTGCTTTGGATAAATCTCATGATATCGCTCCTGGGCCTGATCAAATCCACTACCAAATCCTCAAACACCTCCCTGACCAATCACTTGGGCATCTTTTAGATATTTTTAATAAACTTTGGGAAAGTGGTGATTTTCCTCCTTCATGGAGTGAAGCCACTTTTATTACCATTCCTAAGCCTGGCAAAGACTCATGAGATTCAAATAATTATCGTCCCATTGCTTTAATCAGTTGTATCTGTAAAACAAAGGAACAAATGATTAACGAGTTTGGTTCTTATAAACTGAAGCTAATATTTCTGTTGCACAAAGTGGCTTTAGAAAAACTCGAAGTACCATTGACCACCTGGTACGTTTAGAGACATTTATAAGAGAGGGTTTTATAAAAGGTGAGCATGTGGTTAGTATTTTCTTTGATTTAGAGAAGGCATACGACACCACATGGAAATATGGGATAATGAGTGATTTATATGATATGGGATTAAGGGGTCGTTTAACCCTTTTTTTTCAAAATTGTTTGTCCAATAGACAATTCAGGGTCCGAGTTGGTTCATCACTTTCTGATGCATTGATCAGGAAATGGGTGTTCCACAGGGTAGTATATTATCTGTAACCCTATTTATTATAAAAATCAACAGCATAGTAAATTGTGTAAGACCTGGAACAGATTGTTCATTATTTGTTGATGATTTTATTTTATGTTACAGGTCCACAAGCATGCATACTATAGAAAGACAGCTCCAACAACATCTTACTAGAATTCAAGAATGGGCTGATCATAACAGATTTAAATTTTCTTTAAAGAAAACTGTGTGTATGCACTTTTGTAAAAAAATGGAAGGTTCACCCAAATCCTGATCTTTATTTAGGCCAAACTCGGATACCTGTTGTCGAAGAAACCAAGTTTCTTGGACTTATTTTTGACAGAAAATTATCTTTTATTCCCCACATTAAATACGTTAAGAAGAAATGCCAGAAGGCATTGGATTTATTACGGGTTCTTGCCCATACCGATTGAGGAGGGGACTGTAATATTTTATTGCAATTGTACAGAGCATTGGTACGTTCTAAGCTTGATTATGGGTGTATGGTATATGGATCAGCATGTCCATCTTATATTAAAATGCTTGATCCTATACAAAATCAAGGTCTAAGATTATGCCTTGGTGCATTTCATACATCGCCTGCAAATAGCTTGGCAGTTGAGGCAGATGAACTGCCTCTTGATTTAAGAAGAGAAAAGCTTGCCCTTCAGTATGCTGCAAAAATTGCTGCATGCCCATACAATCCTGCACATGATATTATATTCAATCCAAATTATGTTGATCTTTTTGAAAATAAGCCAAATACAATACCAACTTTTGGCATTCGCATCAAAGAATCTTTACAATCTTTAAATATAAATCCAAATCAAATAGCTAAATTTCAATACCCAGAAACACCTCCATGGACCTACAAAACTTTAAATATTAATTTAGCCATGTCAGAATTAAAGAAATACTCAACCGATCCATCCCTTTATATAAATAGATACAAAGAAATAAAATCTGTTTTCACTGGATATCAGTGTATATACACTGATGGATCATTTGATGATGACAAGGCTGCTGCAGCTGCTGTTAAGGGCAATCATATTTATTCAGAACGTCTGCCAAATAAATCATCTATTTATTCTGCAGAACATCATGCTTTATACCTTGCTTTAGATCATTTGGAGACTTCTCCACATCGGACATTTTTAATTTTTTCTGATTCTTTGTCTTTTTTACAAGCATTGAAAGCAAAGGACTGGAAAAATCCTTTTATTTACAAAATCTTTGAGCGCTATCATAGACACTGTACTGAGGAAAATAAAGACATTCATTTTAACTGGATTCCCAGTCTTATTAGAATCCTTGGAAATGAGGCTGCTGACCAAGCTACCAAAGCAGCATTGGATAAGCGCCCAATAAATATGCTTATACCTTATACAGAGTTTAAGAAATATATTACGGTTTTTTTACGTTCTAAATGGCAATTGCGCTGCAACAAAGCTATTTTTAATAAACTTCACGAAATTAAGCCTGTTTTAGGTAAAACGAAAGGTGCTTGTAGAATTAACCAAAGAGAAGAGTCTGTTTTAACACGTATAAGAATTGGACAGTCATTTGACTCACTGCTATCATCTCAAAGGCGAAGATCAGCCTCAGTGTATTGGATGTCAAAGGGCTTTGACTATCAAACATGTTTTAATTGAATGTATTGATTTTGATATAATTAGGACTCAATATTTTAATGTGCAAGATTTACATTCGTTATTTGATACTGTAGATACTTCTGTGATAGTATCGTTTTTTAAACCAAATAGGACTTTATAACCAATTTTAAGTGTGGAGCTCTTGTTTACTTAGGTCATTGGCCTATTTATCAAGAACCGTGAAACATCACATGGTATTTAAAGTCTTTTAAATTGAATTTATTTATACAAATTTGTTTTTTCTATAACTGATATATTGAAAGGATTTTGTTGATATTTTGTGTTGTTAAGATTATTTACATATCATATTGATTTTATAAACGTTTATGTTTTTACCACTTTTAGGCACTGAATAACCTTAGAGGTTGATGTGCAACCATTCAATCATTCATTGTACCACCAATATTAAGTCATAGTAAAGGATTACCTGGTGCTTGTGGAAATCAAGAGACAGCATCACAGTGTCCAAAAATGAACATTTCCTGTCTTCAAAGATTGAATCTGGAGAAGGACAATTTTAAACAATATGATGTGAGTCCTAGAAGCTACACGATGCATGATCCACAGAAATATATAGAAACCAGAGGTCTGTCTGAAAGCAAACTTTGTGACAATAGGCTTTTCCCAAAACATAAATAAAAACAAAACGTGAAAAAACATGTGGGGAAATCCTGAGGAAAAAAGTGTTTTTGACTAATGGTAATGTACAATTTGAACCTAAGTATGTATATTGTATGAACCCATTAGCTGAATCACTACAAGACCTCATGAATCAAAACCCTGATCTACTATAATTATGTGAGCAATGGCAAAATGATGTACCCTCCACTGACTCTCCAACAGATATCCATCATGGAAAAGTGTGAAAAGGTTTTAGCAATTTGGACTAGAAAGAGAGAATGGAATTCTAGGAAATGTGCCAACAAATAATAGAAACATTGACAGAACAATGATTTGGAAAATGCTACATCACAGTGAGGTGATGGCTAGTCCACTTCCAAGTCTCATGTCAGAATATATGTTGCCAGGGGTCAATATGGTATCTGGAGAAAAATGTGGGCGTGGTAGTCTAGCTGAAGCCTCAACTTGTACATCTGACATAATACTCCTTGTGCAGCAATCCAACTCTTGTGGCAATCGATTGCAATGTTCAGACTATAACCCATCTACATCTGAAAGTTTACTTGGCAAAACCAATTGGCATCCCGCCGAGAGTACAAGGTTGCACTAAGGGGTGCAGCTGGTACACATCATCTGCTTGTCGCCAACCTTTATACTCTAGCTAGAGAGTTTTTGAAGGATGCAGAGCTACCTGGTTCCAATGCAGTTAATTGAGGGGGAAGATTATTCCAGTCAGTCACTGTCCTTGGAAAATAGCTGTATTTATAAGGGTCGCAGCTTGTCACCATTTCAATATAGCGATTTTCATGGTTTTTCTGTGTAGGAGCTGATTTAATTTTGACATGTTCCAGAAGTTTCAAAGCTATTTCACCATTTATAGCCTTGTAAAATAAAACCAGCCTCTGGGTCCTTCTCCCTGCTAGTGAATCCCAGTTTAGGTCTTTCAAGATTTTTGTTTAAGTGCCTGTTTCTCTCTTCCAGTTGCCAGCCACAAATCTAGCAGCTGATTCTATGCGGTCTATATCTTTTTTGAGGTAAGGGTCCCACACGCTTGATGCATATTCTAAATGAGGGCGCACAAGTGAATTGTAGGCAGCCTCTTTGATATTTCTTGGGCACATGTTGAAATTCCTTCTTACAAATTCCAGTACTTGATATGCTTTGCAGATGATGTTGTTAATATGCTCATCCCATTTCATATCTATTTGGAGTTTGACTCCTAGGTAGGGATGATATGTTGCAAGATGTGACCATTTAATGTATATTTTCTTGTGTCAAGCGCTTGGCTTTTTTCTTGCCACTCAGGGTGTAGCATTTCTGAGCATTGAAGTCCATTTGCCACTCATTTGACCATTCCTCCAGCATGTTTAGGTCCTCTTGCAGTTTCACTGGATCATCGTCATCTTCAACTATTGTATATAGGAGGCTGTCATCAGCAAAGAGCCTTATGATTGAATGTTTTAGCTTCTCTTCAATGTCATTAATATAGAGTAGAAATAGTATTGGTCAAATACTGTACCCTGAGGTACTGCAGATTTAACATGGACAGGGTCAGATTCATAACTGGTAAGGAACCGGTGCTAATAAGCTGGTGATCTAACCAACTGTGCCACAGACCGTGGCCTCCATGATATTAGCAAATGTTGGATTGTTTGTAAATATAAACGGTATAAAATATCTAAATCGCGCCTGCCGTTTTTTACACTATAATGGTACTATATAACATTCAGATCTCTTAGATATCTCTCATTTCATAATCCTGATGTTGTTTAGATACTGATAGGACTTTTCATAATGAAAAAATGTTCACTACAAGCCAAGATATTAGCAAATCTGATAGTAAGTGAAAGTGAAAATAAAGAGTATAAAATGTCTAAATTTTAGTTATGAGATTACATAATGTGTTGCCATCTATCATTGATATGGACCAAACAGATTATACAAGTTTAAAAAATGAGCCAGGTATTATTCTCTAATTAGATTTTGAAAAAACATTTGATACTCCTAAATGGTCATTCATTTTTAGAAGCTTAAAACTACTTGTAAGGCCACGGGCCGTGGCGCAGTTGGTTAGAGCGCCAGCTTATTAGCACCAGTTCCTCTGTGGTGATCCAAAGGTCGTGGGTTCGAATTGGTTAACCCTATGGCCTCAGCTCATGTGTGAGGTTATCAAGGTTATCTTTACCAACATAGAATGTACTGTCATTAATATATTTGATATTTGACTTTATATGGATTCAATGAAAGTCAAAAATTAAAATAGATGTCATTATACAATCGTCAGAAAAGGGAGGTACAAGGTCCCAAACTGGTTGAGGCTAACAGTGTCATGTGGCTGTTGAATGATACACAAAGTAAATCAAAATGTATTTTGGGGTCATTGATGAAATCCCTTAGTTTAAAATATTTTATTGAAAGTAACCAAAATAATATAACCATTGAAACAGTGACTATTCTTGTTAAATGAATAAGTCTTTTGGGTGAGGAATTATTTAAAAGAAAAACCTGAAACAGCAAATGGGATTAAAGATCAGATAGTATGGAATAATAAATATATCTCTTTACCAGAAAATCCAAAGACCAAAACCTTAAAACCTCTCATGTGGAAGGAGTTATATATTGCAGGTATTGTTAAATTGATGAACTTATTTACTGATAGCGGAGTAAGTTGTCCATGAGGCCAACTTGAGCATGCATGAATATATCCAGTGTTATGCAATAGTTCCAGATGTTTCAGCATTAGCATGTGTTTTACAGGTTTGATGATATGATCCAAATTTCAATTCAAACATGGACTGTACCTATGCAAGGTGTCATAACAATTCACCAACCCTTTACCTATGCCTGCAATCAATGCACATTCTTAAATGCATCAGATTGGTACCTTATCTATTATAAAGCAATATTCAATATCTTTAAAGTGTGGAGTTGTCAATATTTGACCATATCAGTCACGATGGAAATTAACAGGTCACATGTGTGTATATTTCTCTGTTTTCCAGTGAGATCAGCCAAAGATGCAAGTGCTCACATGTGCAAAGATCACCTCTTGGAAATGTTAATGCCTCCAAAATAATTCTCTAGTTTAACAGTTGTTTAAACACTATTAACAATATAGAATTAGACTTTCCATATTTTATAAAAAATATCAAATATTGCAATCATTATTCTAATTGTCAAATAAAACCACATTTTTAATGTAATGAAGTGACGCGTGTAGTAATAATGCTCAGCTGCATGTATGGTGATTTTGTTACCCACGAATGGAGAGTATCCGTCGTTGGGGGACGTGGACGGGGGATCAATACTCTACCAATTAGATAGATACTCTTATCTGTCCTACTCTATCGTACTGTACTGTACTTGTTAACCATAGCTCGCTGACTCGCTGGCTGTGAGTTTGGGCACGGATCCTAGCTATAGTGTCGAACCCTCATATAAATGACGGGAAGTAAGGACTGCAGACACAGGATATACACAGTGTAATAGTTACCTTTATTCAGTGCTGTGATCCCTGCTTGTCTGGCTAGGCCGGCATGGCAATGAGCGAGGCATATGAATTACCAATTTTGCATGATAATTATGAAACCCTGACTATATGCTAAACACCCGAGTCTATGTGGTCATGATACTGAGAGTCATGGATCTTCTGTGGCAAGTGGTCGTTGACCTCCTTCTTGGCTCCTGGACTGGGTCTGTAGGAACTACTGGGCTGGGCAAACTGCGAGAGCTTCTAGGAACTAAGAACCCGGATCCACGGTTGCGCGTCTCTTTTAAGGGGCCACTCCGCGTCATCTGTGGGGGCTTGCCTACGTGGCTTCCTCACGCGTCATCAGATGGACTCGTCCTGCCTGCGTATCTAACTTCGGCTCGTCCGTCTTACACGTGACTTTCACGGAGTGGTGGTTATGGTGACTCATCAACCATCAGTATCGTGTTATTGTCTATGAATGTCTATATATTTCCAAGAGTCTCTGGGTGTGTATTCTATATCCTACAATTTGCCTACTATTTCCTAACATGTGAAAGTGGCCACACATCTCACTAATCTGAGTACTAATCTCAACAAGCAAGTATTCTTAGCATGAAACCAACTTAAGTGTAAACACCAAGCAGAGGGCTAATAAGAATTTTCAATATTAACTTTATCATAATATTTTTGAAATACAAATGTTTTCAAAGAGTTCTTGAATGAATTAGTGTTCTCCAATCACCCATCGGCAAAGCCCAGATAGGTGATCTGGAGAGGTCTGATATTTTTGCTTTTTGGTCATAATCTCGTTCAGATGTGATTTTTTAAATACCCAACTGTTTAAGTGATAATTCATATTTTATGTATTATTATGTCTAAAATCTCACAAAAAAACTTGATTATTTTTTGGATAACATTAAATAAAGAAAATATAAATACTTGATAATAATCGCCAGCTGCAAAAATTGAATCAAACCCGTTTTAACGGCAGTTGAAACGGGTTCAATTTTGACGTTTTAACGGGTTTACCAAAGTTTTTGCAGCTGGCGAGTTTTTACTTCACTAGAGCTCAATCAACTCCACCAAACCTTTCTTTGGTTGGAGTTGGTAGAGACCATGGACGTTCGACAAACCCCTCCAGATCACCTATCTGGGCTTTGCTGATGGCTGATTGGAGAACACTATGAATGAATTACTATTATCAGATTCCCTAATATTCACAGGTATTTTATTCCATATTGTTGGAGCCGCATATTTAAATGATCCCCATACCATTTGGAATGACCACTGGGATTAATTAATTCATATTTGGCATTAGATCTCAGGGTCCTATTATTAAAAATAGGTACAATTAAGTCTATTAAATACCTTGTAGCCATACCATTTAATCCCTCCCCTGTGGGTGCGGGGATTAAAGAATAGCCCCACTGCCCCCCAGCATGTCGTAAAAGGCGACTAAAGGGGCGTCCTGTTTGCCGTGGGATGCGACCTGTGTCGGGGAGGATATGGAATCCTGACGGGCTGAGCACTGGGCTGGTTTGGCAGTAATACCGGTCCAGTTGCAACACGCCTGTCTTGGATCCAAATGTTCACCAGACAGGCAGATCAGATTAGGCCTTGATCTGATTTAACCGGCTTGTGGTATATTTCCTTTAATATATTCTGGCTATTTGATTTTTATTAATGACAATTTTAATGTTTGAAATTTAGGAACAATTGATAAATTTTTGATAAATATTTCTTGAAAGGAGATTACTGCTGATTGGGTCAATCGAGGGATATAAATAAAATCCGAAAGGGTGGAGTTTTTATTCTTAGAGTATGTCATGTTGGGTATCCTCATGGCGTCAGGGCTTGGAGTTACCGGCCCAGAAAGGCGTCCCCATGTTGGGCTCCGTGGTGGGTAGGGGACCTAACTGATGAAATATAAAATAACACACATGGCGCAAAACAAACAAAAACGACCTAGGAATGACATAGACAGTGATGACGATTCAAACAAAACAGAAAAATGGCCGAGATTTTTAATTGCGGAAAGTTCCGATGCTGAACATACCCTGGCAAAAATGTCCCCCTTTGCAATTGCAAAGGGGATTCAAGGCATTGCCGGGGTGCCGAAAACAGTTAAAAAAATGGGAACACGTTTATTAATTGAAGTTGAGCGGAAAAGCCATGCGGACAATCTTTTAAGATGCCGAATGTTGGCCACAGTTCCAGTTTTGATAACGGCTCATAAGACCCTCAATAATAAAAAAGGAGTGATAAGATGCCCAGATCTGGCGGGAGTTTCTGAAGAGGAAATAGTGGATGAACTAAAAGATCAAAATGTGGTCCAATGCAAGCGAATTTATATTAAAAAGGATGGAACCAAAGTTCCAATCAATACATTTATTCTGACATTTGAAGCAGCGCAGCTTCCAACATCTATTGAAGTTGGCTATTTAAACGTCCGAGTTGATGTTTTCATTCCAAATCCTCTGCGTTGCTTCAAGTGTCAGAGGTATGGACATGGATCTGATCGATGCAAAGGAAACCCAACTTGCCCGAAATGTACAGCCCAGCATAGTGGAGAAGAGTGTTCTTCGGAAACCATGAAATGTGTGAATTGTCAAGGCAATCACCCATCATATTCGCGGAATTGTCCTTCCTTTTTAAAAGAGAAGGAAATTCAGCGAATACGCCACACCGAAAACATTTCTTTTCCTGAGGCACGTAAACGTGTAGAAAGTTTTAATAATTCCAAAACATCCTATGCTACCACCTTAAAAACCAAAGAGACAAAAACAATAGCAATACAGACAGAAATAACCTGGCCAATCGATGAAAAGAATTATTCCTATTTTTCAATTACCTCCAAATCTTCAGGAACATCCACTCAAACCCAAACACCCACTACCCCAGTAATAACTATACCAACAGTTTCATCCAATAAAACCTCTTCACAGACTCCCTCCACATCATCCAGTAATAAAAATGTAAATAGCAATAGACCAGTTAAGAAATCAGACAAAAAAGAAATCAAAGATCAAAGCAAAACTAAAATAAATAGAACTAAATCCTTAGAAAGGATGGACACAGGTGATCCTTCCGATATACATTTTACACCTGTTCACTCAAAACATAATCATAAACTTAAATGATTATGTTAAATCCTATATTTATCCTCATTATTTTTAATATAGCTATCAGCAGTATCATACAATGGAGCCCACGGGCCGTGGCGCAGTTGGTTAGAGCGCCAGCTTATTAGCACCAGTTCCTCTGTGGTGATCCAAAGGTCGTGGGTTCGATCCCCGGCTGTGGCGAGGTTGAATTCATAATACAATTTCACACATGAGCTGAGGCCTGTGCGCGAAGGGTTAACCCGTTGTCCTTGTAAATCTGTGACCGGGAGGGTTGTCATGTCAAGGACCTGTGACATGACAATTCAGTGAGGCAGCACAATATCTGCTACAAGTAGGTCTCATCACGAAATGACCGAAATAATGTTGAAAGTGATGTAAAGCCCCAAACAAACAAACAAACAAACATACAATGGAACTGTAGAGGATTCGAGGCAAACAGGCCAGAACTGGAGTTATTAGCCCAAAAATATAACGCATCGGTAATTTGTTTACAAGAAACTAAATCCAAAGATAATTCCACAACATTTAAGGGGTATGTACCTTATAATAAAGTTGGTTCAATAGATGCAATGGACCGAGCACATGGCGGAGTTTCTGTTTTTGTTAAATCCTGTATACCACAAAGTAAAGTAACATTAAATACTAATTTACAAGCTTCTGCAGTCAGGGTTACCCTGCATAATACATTAACTATATGTTCAATATATTTACCGCCTAGTGAGCCAGTTAATATTACAGATTTAAATAATTTGATAACCCAGCTGCCACAGCCATATATGTTAGTTGGTGACTTTAATGCACACAACTATCTTTGGGGTGGCAGAAATAATACTGATGCCAAAGGACGTATAATAGAAGATTTTTTAAATAATATTAGTTTGTGCCTTTGGAATGACGATTCTCCAACCTATTTACATCCTGCTACAGGCTCTTTAACATCAATAGATCTCTCCATGTGCACTCCAAATTTATTTTTAGACTATTCCTGGGAAGTAGAGGAAGATCAATGGGGTAGTGATCATTACCCCATTATTTTAAATAACCATTTTCCTCCACCAGATGAAAGAATCCCCAAGTGGAAATTTCATAAAGCCGATTGGGCAAAATTTCAAACATCCTGTTTCAATAGAATAACTCCAGAACTTTTTAACAATGTAGATGATCCTCTTAAAGTTTTTACAGATACATTGTATGATATTGCTGATGGGTGTATTCCCAAATCAAAGTCAAATTTTAAAATTAAAGAAAAACCCTGGTTTAATGATGAGTGCAAAAAAGCTGTCAAGGAGCGCAAAAAAGCTCTGAAAAAATTTAATCGACAGCCAACTCAATATAATTTGCACCAATTTCGAGTAAAAAGAGCTAAAGCCCGTTATATTATTAAAATAAGCAAAAGAAAAAGTTGGAAGGATTATGTTTTCAAATTAAATACGCGTACACCGATTAAAAAATGCTGGGATATGGTGCGTAAAATTTCGGGGAAGGGAGGTGGAGCAAGGATCAAACATCTAACTCATAATGGCCAATTAATTACAAATCCCACTGAAATAGGTAACACAATAGGTCAAACAATTTCCAAGAATTCCTCATCCAATAATTATTCTGCAAAATTTCAACAAATAAAAAATAGAAAAGAAAGAAACCAACTAAATTTTATATCTCATAACTTGGAACAATATAATAAATCATTTACAATAGAAGATTTGAAACTTGCTTTGGATAAATCTCATGATACCGCTCCTGGGCCTGATCAAATTCACTACCAAATCCTTAAACACCTCCCTGATCAATCACTTGGGCATCTTTTAAATATTTTTAATAACATTTGGGAAAGTGGTGATTTTCCTCCTTCATGGAGTGAAGCCACTATTATTCCCATTCCTAAGCCTGGCAAAGACTCCTCAGATTCAAATAATTATCGCCCCATTGCTTTAACCAGTTGTATGTGTAAAACAATGGAGCGAATGATTAATGAGCATTTAGTTTGGTTTTTAGAAACTGCAGCTTATATTTCTGTTGCACAGAGTGGCTTTAGAAAACTCGAAGTACCATTGACCACTAGGTACGTTTAGAGACATTTATAAGAGAGGGTTTTTTAAAAGGTGAGCATGTGGTTAGCATTTTCTTTGATTTAGAGAAAGCGTACGATACTACATGGAAATTTGGAATAATGAGCGATTTATATGATATGGGATTAAGGGGTCGTTTACCCCTTTTTATTCAAATTTTTTTGTCAAATAGACATTTCAGGGTCCGAGTTGGTTCATCACTTTCTGATGCTTTTGATCAGGAAATGGGTGTTCCACAGGGAATTATATTATCAGTCACCCTTTTTATTATTAAAATTAACAGCATTGTTGATTGTATGAGGCCTGGAGCAGATTGCTCACTTTTTGTTGATGATTTCAACTTAAGCTACAGGTCAACAAGCATGCATACAATAGAACGACAGCTACAACAACACTTAAATAGATTACAAGAATGGGCTGATCATAACGGATTTAAGTTTTCTTTAAAGAAAACTGTGTGTATGCACTTTTGTAAAAAATGGAAGGTTCACCCAGATCCTGATCTTTATCTAGGCCAAACTCGGATACCTGTTGTCGAAGAAACCAAGTTTCTTGGACTTATTTTTGACAGGAAATTATCTTTTATTCCTCACATTAAATACGTTAAAAAGAAATGCCAGAAGGCATTGGATTTATTACGGGTTCTTGCCCATACCGATTGGGGAGGGGACCGTAATATTTTATTGCAATTTTACAGAGCGCTTGTACGTTCTAAGCTTGATTATGGATGTATGATATATGGATCAGCACGTCCATCTTATATTAAAATGCTTGATCCTGTACAAAATCAAGGTTTACGACTTTGCCTTGGTGCATTTCGTACATGGCCTGCAGATAGCTTGGCAGTTGAGGCAGATGAGCTGCCTCTTGATTTAAGAAGAGAAAAGCTTGCCCTTCAGTATGCTGCAAAAATTGCAGCTTGTCCAGACAATCCTGCCCATGATACTGTATTTAATCCAAACTATGTTGATCTTTTTGAAAGTAAATCTAATACAATACCAACTTTTGGCATTCGCATAAAAGAATCTTTACAATCTCTAAATTTAAATCCAAATCAAATAGCTAAATTTCAATATCCAGAAACACCTCCATGGACCTATGCAACTTTAAATATTAATGTAGCCATGTCAGAATTAAAGAAATACTCAACTGATCCATCCCTGTATATAAATAGATATAATGAAATAAAATCTGTTTTCACTGGATATCAGTGTATTTACACTGATGGATCATTTGATGATGACAAAGCTGCTGCAGCTGCTGTTAAGGGCAATCATATTTATTCAGAACGTCTGCCAAATAAATCTTCTATTTATTCTGCAGAACTTCATGCTTTATACCTAGCTTAAGATCATGTGGAGACTTCTCCACATCGGAAATTTTTAATATTTTCTGATTCTTTGTCTTGTTTACAAGCATCGAAAGCCAAGGATTGGAAAAATCCTTTTATTTTAAATATCCTTGAACGGTATCATAAACTCTGTACTGAGGAAAATAAAGAGATTCGTTTTTACTGGATTCCCAGTCATATTGGAATCCTTGGAAATGAGGCTGCTGACCAAGCTGCCAAAGCAGCATTGGATAAGCGCCCAATAGATATGCTTTTACCTTATACAGAGTTTAGGAAATATATTACTGTTTTTTACGTTCTAAATGGCAATTGCGATGGAACGAAGCTATTTTTAATAAACTACACGAAATTAAGCCTGTTTTAGGTAAAACCAAAGGTGCTATTAGAATTAACCGAAGAGAAGAGTCTGTTTTATCACGTATAAGAATTGGACATAGTCATTTGACTCACGGCTATCTTCTTAAAGGCGAAGATCAACCGGAATGTATTGGTTGTCAAAGGGCTTTGACTATTAAACATATTTTAATTGAGTGTATCGATTTTGATATTATAAGAACTCAATATTTTAATGTACAAGATTTACATACGTTATTTGATACTGTAGATACTTCTGTGATAGTATCGTTTTTAACTCACATAGGACTTTATAATCAGTTTTAAGGGCAGAGCTTTTGTTTATTTATGTCATTGACTTATTTATCAAGAACTGCGAAACATCATACTGATAAAGTCTTGTAAACAAATCATCCATATTTATTATATTTGATTGATATTATATAAATGCTGTTCACAGTTGATAAATTCTTGTGTTATCTACATATTGTATTAACATTTACATTTTGTTTCTAGTCAATATTACGTTTCTATTTTTACTGTTTTGGCACTTTATTGTGTTAATGTGAAACCATTCATTCATTCATTTTTACCATTTTTAGGCACTAAAAAACCTTAGTGGTTGATGTGCCTCTAAGCAACCATTCATTCATTCATTCATTACCATTTAATCCTTCCATGTTATTAGCAATATTTTAAACTCAATTCTGACAAGAATACTATGTTTTATTACAAAAATACATCAGTACAATGCCAACTAACGATGTCGTTTATCCTATGTTGGTTTTGAACAGGTCTTTACTACAATTCTTTTTATCTATTTTCAATGTAAATGTTTCTGTTTAATGTGAAAGACCCTTGTAATTCCATAGAATTAATATCAGAATTCATACATCCGCATATCATATTTGAATAATACAGCCATTTTATTTCCTTTGACAGCTAAGGATGTCATCAAACCTGCAAATAGGACATTCAAAAAGTATGTCTATTAGAGTTTATTACACAATGATGAATACAAAAACTTCTTATGGTTTGATTTTTTTTTGGCACCATCTAGGCATCAAAACATTTAAAAGCATGATATATGATATCAACATATAGAGAAAAAATAAATATTACAGTTACCTGCTTTTCCTTCGAATCTCAATTCCAAAATATATTTTTCTTTTTCTTTGATGTGGTATATGCATGCATATTCATTGCAGACTAAGACATCAGCTTTATTTCCATTGTCCAGACCATAGAGAGGAGTCTCCTTTAGGGGCATAACCTGTAAGTTGATATCATAAAATAATTAAAGTATAATCGCTACTTATAAATATATATTTAACAGTCCTAATGTACCACGTCTTTACTCACTTTTTTTGTTTCTCCGTCTGGTGACATGTACACCAGATTCTTGCGATCTGCGATGACGATTGTGTCATCAGACAACACTGTGATGTAATCAACACGATTGAATTTTGCTTTGTCCTTGTCAGGCAGTCCATACTCTGTGAATTGTTTGATTCTCTCTCCATCCCGGTCATAGATGTTCACAGTGTTTGGAGAATTTGCAGTCACTACAAAGTTACCATTAGAAAGTACACCTAAAACAAGACAAGGAGAATGTTAAATGCACCAGGTTTACATCCCCTGCGGATAGCTTTAGATAAAGTGCACCAGCTGATGAGGTTTACATCCCCTGCAGATAGCTTTAGATAAAGTGCATCAGCTGATGAGGTTTACATTCCTTGCGGATCGCTTTAGATAAAGTGCACCAGCTGATGAGGTTTACATCCCCTGCGGATCACTTTAGATAAAGTGCACCAACTCATCAGGTTTACATCCCATGCGGATAGCTTTAGATAAGGTGCACCAACTTATCAGGTTTACATCCCCTGCGGATCACTTTAGATAAGGTGCACCAACTCATCAGGTTTACATTCCCTGCGGATCACTTTAGATAAGGTGCACCAGCTGATGAGGTTTACATCCCCTGCGGATCACTTTAGATAAGGTGCACCAATTCATCAGGTTTACATCCCATGCAGATAGCTTTAGATAAAGTGCACCAGCTGATGAGGTTTACATCCCCTGCGGATCACTTTAGATAAGGTGCACCGACTTATCAGGTTTACATCCCCTGCGGATCACTTTAGATAAGGTGCACCAACTCATCAGGTTTACATCCCCTGCGGATCACTTTAGATAAGGTGCACCAGCTGATGAGGTTTACATCCCCTGCGGATCACTTTAGATAAGGTGCACCGACTTATCAGGTTTACATCCCCTGCGGATCACTTTAGATAAGGTGCACCAACTCATCAGGTTTACATCCCCTGCGGATCACTTTAGATAAGGTGCACCCACTTATCAGGTTTACATCCCATGCGGATAGCTTTAGATAAAGTGCATCAGCTGATGAGGTTTACATCCCCTGAGGATTAGATAAAGTGCACCAGCTGATGAGGTTTACATCCCCTGAGGATTAGATAAGGTGCACCAGCTGATGATCCTCCTTAATCTAACATTACGTTATATTATCTACAAGACAGGCTGTATTTCATTCACCGATTGGTTGATGCATACTCGTGTATAAATGATAATCCAATTATTAGTACGTACCAACTGCTCGTGCCTCTTCATCTTCCAGCCAGATCTTGTTCTTGGCTTCTAAAGTCTTGTCATCTAATAAAATTAAGCCATTCCCTGCAAATGTAATTTGAAATTAAGACATATCATCGATGATATGAAATATGTGATTCGTCTCTATAAAGAAGAATCTTCTCAGTGAAAAATTGATGATTTTTTAATTCTTCCAGTGAAAATTTTAATTTTCTCAATAAAAAGGAATCATCTCAGTAAAAATTAATCTGTTTAAATTATAAAAAGAGTTGTATTAATTATCGTGAATGTATAACCTTGGAGAGCAATGATGGCAGATTCTTGTGGATCGTGAATAACCGACCAGGGTCCGTCCTCGAACTCGACGCCTTGTTTCTTGCTGCTAGCGATCACCTTGCCCTCTCCGTCCAACAGCAACACCTGGCTGTTGGGGTTCTTGCCGCCTACAAACATCAAGAATTTGCTTATATTTTATTTACACAAAATGCGAAGTATATTTCATATGCCATACGATTGTTTTTACCTTTACCATCCCTCATGAACCTTTTTAGTCCTGTGAAGGTAGTAATATAATAAAGGAACTTATAAAGCGCTGATACCAGACAAGTCTGTTCATAGCGCTAGACAGTGAAACACCTTCTGAATAAGTATGTCTTCAGTTTTGTCTTGAAGGAACACTTCCTTATGTCAGAGAGTATGGAGTTCCAGAGTTTTGGGGCAATCGCATTGAATGCCCTGCCACCTATGGTCTTGAGGTGAGTCTCGGGGACCAATAGGTAGATGCATGAGGTCGTAAGGAGTAGGTCGCATATGTAAGGAGCTGCCTTACCATTTAATGCTTTCCATGTGATGACAAGATTTTTAAATTGAATTCTTGCTCTGACTGTTAGCCAGTGTAATTCTTTCAAATTTTCTTAAATATGATTTTCCCAAAACACGCGCTCTGCAGTGTTCTGCAGGTATTGCAGTTTCTTAATTTCAGTGTTGGGTAGACCTGCAAGTAGACTAATTCCGTAGTCTAATGTTGAAGTAATAAAGGCATGTGTCAGGGTTAATGTAGTTTTCTCGTCCAGATAGTGTCATTTTTTACACATGATTTTTACTTGGGCTTCCATGTCCATCTTTGCGTTTAGGATGACACTTAGATCAGTTTCCGAAAGTCAGGTAAGTAAGGACATCAACTTCCGAAGACAAAGTTTGTGTCCAACATGAAAGGGGTTAGGACTTGGCTCAGTTGGTAAGACATCTCATGATAAAGGTCCGGGGTTCGAATCCCGGTTGGTACAAGTACTTTACTCATGTTGCATGGTCGAGAAAAGGGAATTTCTATTACTGAGTTGTTCATTATGCTAGCCAGTGCTCCATGACTGGTTATCAAATGCCCTGGTTTGTGTTATCATGTCTATGTGATAATGCAAAAGAAAAATCTCCTGTCTTAAAAATGACAGGACATGGAGTCACAGTGCCAGGCTTTTATCTGACTTGCTATAGCCCAAACAGTGACCTGGCATAGCCTAAGCAGTGACCTGGTATAGCCCAAACAGTGCTGAAAGGT
Source organism: Amphiduros pacificus (assembly GCA_949316495.1). Lineage (NCBI taxonomy): Eukaryota > Metazoa > Annelida > Polychaeta > Phyllodocida > Hesionidae > Amphiduros > Amphiduros pacificus. The sequence goes on from OX439004.1 coordinate 44,638,949, forward strand.
CGTTAATACAAATACGATGCTGATTAACTAATTTACAGTCCAAATTACCCCTATAATGAACTCATCCTTGCAGGTGGGTCTCATTTGATAAAAGCAATTGGCTGATATTTACCTAGTTTGGAGCCGTGGTCGGCCACGGCGATGTTGCCGTCGGGGGTGAAGGTCACGTCCCAGCCGTTGCCCATGTCCTTGGCGCTGTTCTCCCAGGTCCACTTGAGGGACGGCTTGTGAGCATAGTGGACCTTCCCTGATGCCATCCTGTATACAATCACCAGCAAGTGCTGTGATCAGCCCCTGGATAATCCTCACTTTATATATGAGATTTGTTTCCTGGTTTACAGGCTTGTGATTTGTGAAAGTAGACAGTAAACACTCCAACATCCTTGATATCAAGAACTCTGTTTAACTTTAATGTTTATATGTTTGTGACGTTTGTATATGTTTCGCGAGAATTAAGGAAAGTTAATATTGCAACAGGAATTAATCATTATTTAAAACTTAAAACACTTACATTTAAAATGTACGTGTGTACTATCACAAATGAAAGTGCAACAGAATACAATCAATCATTCAATTTACACTATCCAATGATGTCGTAGTATCATATGTCATTACCACTTATTCATTTAAGCGTTATTTTCATTTTTTCAGTCTGACCTTGTGACTGCTTTGCATACAAGATAGTAATACATAAATATTAACTGAAGCTTCTGTTTGCGTGCACATTCATATCAATACTCAGTAAAATTCACTTGACTACAAATATGTGGTAAAATGCAATCACAGAATCGAAAACATCATGAGAAATTTATGAATACAGAATTTTCAGTGGTTGCCTTTGTAATGATATATGCTCATGGTTACTGAACTTAGTTTAAAATTGTTAAAATTGTTGGTAACAAGTATGTAAACTTTAATTTTGAAAATGTAGATCTTTTCTAAGAAAGGGGAAGATGTAATGATATATGCTCATGGTCAATGATCCATACAAACAAACTTGACCTAGTTTATCAATGAGCATGCTCAGTACCCAGGGTCATGACCTGAGGTCACCCCTTCCTGTAATGGCTGAGTAGCTACAATACACATGGTACAACACAAGATTAAGAATCTGTTATCTTTACATGCTTGACTAAGCATCCATCATAACACAGCCTTTCTCTGCATTGGTGAGGTAGAATGCCATGAGGTAGAATGCCATGAGGTAGAATGCCATGAGGTAGAATGCCATGAGGTAGAATGCCATGAGGTAGAATGCCATGAGGTAGAATGCCATTAGGTAGAATGCCATGAGGTAGAATGCCATGAGGTAGAATGCCATGAGGTAGAATGCCATGAGGTAGAATGCCATGAGGTAGAATGCCATGAGGTAGAATGCCATGAGGTAGAATGCCATGAGGTAGAATGCCATATATAATTATATTAAGAATACTTGCCATGTTGATTCCTGGGTCACACTAATATGGCTGTGCAGTTAAAATGACTCATTTATCACATAAATAAAACATAAACATTTCAATTTTACGATACCGTGGCGGCGATACAAACATTAGATATAAAAGTTGTAGGGTTGGGGTTAACCCTCACCAGACAATGTCTGATCTTACTGAAATACAGTAGTATGAACTTCACTATATTACCTAAGCCATGAACTTTGCTGTATTTCCTAATGAATGAAAATAACTTGCCTTTCAGAAGGTATATTATCCTGATGATAAAAGCGCAAATTATGTTGTAAAAAGTAAAAATACCAAATATCGAGAGGAAAGTCTTTGGTATGGAAGCAATGTCATCGGTTTGTGTGTACATGGGAGCCTAATTGTGTTACCAAATTGAGTTTCACAGGCACAATTTCATTTGATTTAATATTTGTCTCCTGTGGTGGTGACTGGTTTGGTTCCTGACTGGGGCCCGAACTGAGAAAGATGGAAATCCAGTGAAATGTTTTGCTCTCAGACACTCTTCCCGTGATCCCTAAGTAATAAAGTGTTAAATGATAATTGTCGGAGATGAGGAATTATCTCAGTCCCAACACTTTGCATGTGATTAAAATCAGTTGCGTCCGGTTAGCTTTAGTTTTTGACATAATATGTCAAGTTGACATTTGACATAAAGTATGCAATTGAATAAGTATGTTTTAAATTGCATATTTACCAGTAAACTACATTATATTTACCATAAAACGTTGTCAAATGTTAATTTGTTGCTTTGCTCGGTAACATTTGAAAATAAGTTTTGATATTATTTTACTTTGATATTAAATACATCTATTACGCATTTGAGGGTTACACAAATTGTTTTGTTATTACAACGAAAGTGAAATAATCTTCATTAACTCATACAGATCATTGCCACAACATAGAAGTGACACGTGGAAGGGACGTTTTAAGTGAAAGTGACCTCATTTATAAAGGTGACAGATGTGAAATTTACAATATATGTCACTCCTTCCTGCCGATTATAAGACGTAATAGGTTTCCTTGACCTCTGACACTTGACACTTGCCGGCCACTAACTCATACACCAGTTGTTCAATTTCAAGAATGTGATTTTGTACAGGCACTCTTTTGTTAAAGTGGAAGATGGATATTTTAATTTGCTTGCAGACCACTTGCCCAGAGAGGTTAACATAACAAAAATGTTCTTTATAAATAGATATTTTTTTGAGAAATAACAATATCATTCATCACTATTTAAAATGAAAGACATTTTCCAGTATTTATATTAGTGCTATTATAATTGCAAGTTCAACCTCAGAGGCCACGGGCTGTGGTGCAGTTGGTTAGAGCGCCAGCTTATTAGCACCAGTTCCTCTGTGGTGATCCAAAGGTCGTGGGTTCGAACCCCGGCCGTGTCGAGATTGAATTCATGATACAATTTCCCACATGAGCTGAGGCCTGTGCCAAAGGGTTAACCCGTTGTCCTTGTAAATCTGTGACTGGGTGGGTTGTCATGTCAAGTACCTGCGACATGACAATTCAGTGAGGCAGCACTATATCTGCTATAAGTAGGTCTCATCACGAAATGACTGAAATAATGATGAAAGTGATGTAAAACTCCAAACAAACAAACAAACAATTCAACCTCAGATCCTCAATTGTCCTTGTTAACTGCTTGGTCTATATCAGGCTCTGGAAGTATAGACCAGGATCGACATTTTTAGGAGACCACACCCAGTATAAGCTTCTTTTTAGCAGCCAACCAGCACAGAGTCGTATATTTTGCACATGTTTTTATATGGCCAATTGATGTCCTTGTTATGTCTGGAAAGTGAGCTCAACAATTAATGAGTTAAGATGTAAGCGACACATGTACCAAAATAGTCAGACAAAAACAATCAGGGGATCGAGCATTACTTTTCAAGGTGGGGTGGGAGTTTGGGCAAACAAAAAATCCTGATATTTTTAAAGTGAAAGCTGATAAATTGTGTCTCCTCATGCATTGACTGAAATAATCTTGTAAGTGATGTCAAAATCGCAAATAAACTCATATATCGATGATATACTTTTCAAACCAGATATTTCCAATATATCCCCTCCCCCGAATTTTTAAATGAACCACTCTTAATAGCTTATGAACATTGGAAATGGACATGTACACGTGTACAGTTCTGTTGCTGTACATGACATGTATAAGAGCCAACCAATTGCAGAGCTCTATGGTAATTGTATGCTAATGTGAAGAAAACGTTTACCGCATTTCATGCCATTTACGTCAGAGTATCCCGTGGCTTGCGGATGCTTTTTTACTGAACAATATACCAGACTATATACATTATACACATAATGCAGGATTCACATCTTCAAGCTTCTAATAATTCATTTGAGGAAAAATGGATATTTGCAATTGGAATACAACATACTTTAGATATTTCATGGATTTGTTTTTCTTTTATCTTCATGTGACATGCTTGATTGATGGCCTACCTATCCAGGATATTCACCAAAGATGTCTACCGGGATATTTAATTATTCCATGACATCAAAGTCTATCCAACATGCCTCTCCTCACGTCTTCCCAAGTCATACGGATACCCGTCACAATAAACACGGCCCACTGAATCCTGTTTCCAAGGTCAGCAGAGGCGATACTGTGACCATGACACTTATTTTGCTCATGATTGCATTGAGTCCTTTAGGGATGCTATATCTATTAGGATCTATGTTCAAACTGTTCAACACTCCCAGGTTTAATTCCGGACTTGACTTCCAAAATGATGACTTCGGTTATGCTGCATGACTAAAGGAACGAAGTTATCATTTAAATCCTTTCCCATAGAATACTTGAGTAGGTGATAATTTTGATCAATCAAAATGCATGTTACCACACTGTCCACCAGAGGCACACGCAAACTATTACCTCTGGCCAACCCAGATTAGTATTCATACGGTCCTACTTTTTCTGGCCATGTGCTCAAGAACTGTCAGTGTGTTGTAAATGTGATTGACATGTTAACATCTCTTAATATCAACTATGAAGTTGCCTTGGGTGTATTTGAGTTCATTTGTTAATATTTGAACATTTTTGTTGGTTAGATTAACCAAAAGTATAAAAGATTAAAAGACTTCAAATTATAAACAAAGCGGCCATCTTTGTTGTGGTTCCGCCTTATCACTACCCCAGAAAATGGCTCCTCCGGTTGAGAAAGTAGTTCCAAGTTTTATTTCTCTTAATAGTTGTTTCTATATGCACAGACTTTTGTATCAAGGGTGAAATATATCATAATTTACCAATCTGAGTACAATTTAAGAAAAAAAATAAGTAAGACGGACAGTTACATGAAATTAGGTGGATGTGCTGAGCCAGCACCAAAAGGCACCTTGTACAGAGGTGATAGGTTCACCATGTCGCCCTCTGGTGGAGTTTGGCATGTTACCTATTGAAATGGGCCCAACTTGTTTTCTCGATTCTCATTGGCTAATATTTTTAATGATATTCAAAATGGCAGCCTGTTTGATTTTTGAAAAAATGAAAAAAGATCTGAGCCTAATCTAAGAAAATAATTAACTAGTTCCTCCCCTGATAATTCTGACTGGTGGATTCAGAGGAGAAGATTTAAGTTGACGGACAGAATGACAAAGTCTTTCCTCATCACTCCAGAGGTTATGCTTTGCACAGATAAAAAGTTATTGAATGTGGCTTGCTCCCATTTTACGCCACAAGGCACAGTGCAACAGTGTGCACCCAGAACACTGGTACAAAATAAAAGATTTGGTCAATTTAGGGTCAGGTCAAGGTCTTCAGGGTCAAATGTCCTTCTCGATCAAACATCTGTGAGCTTGTAAAATAACAAACACCTAAATGCATGTCTAAGTGATGTTTATGTTGCACGTGGTGTATATGTGGCACCATCGTGCTGTGATGCCATCGTGCTGTGATGCCATCGTGCTGTGATGCCATCGTGCTGTGATGCCATTGTGCTGTGATGCCATCGTGCTGTGATGCCATTGTGCTGTGATGCCATTGCGCTGTGATGCCATTGCGCTGTGATGCCATCGTGCTGTGATGCCATCGTGCTGTGGTGCCATCGTGCTGTGATGCCATCGTGCTGTGATGCCATCGTGCTGTGATGCCATCGTGCTGTGGTGCCATCATGCTGTGGTGCCATCGTGCTGTAATGCCATTGTGCTGTGGCGCCATCGTGCTGTGGCACCATCGTGCTGTGATGCCATCGTGCTGTGATGCCATTGTGCAGTGGTGCCATCGTGCTGTGGTGCCATCGTGCTGTGGTGCCATCATGCTGTGGTGTCATCGTACTGTGATGTCATTGTGCTGTGATGCTGTGGCATGTTGAATAGAATTTGAGTAAGCCAAACTATACCACTGAATTCTTTCCTATTCCAACCATTGTTCCCCAATTGGTTGTTGAATGGTAAAGTTTATGTTGTGTTCACGCAGAAGAAAATCCATTGTCACTCTTTAAAGGCATTGTGCACCGGTTACAGGCTCATATCTATCCTATTCTTTACTCAGCTGTATTTTCTTACCACAATCTTTGCCCTATATGATTTTTAGTATTGTTTTAGATGCCCTAGATGAATCCCTTTTGTCTGAAATCTACCTAACAGAGGTTTCATGTTTCAGTTATCATTTTAATATCTCAGTTTTACCATAAAATGGAAGTAAAATAAAGGAAAACAAGATGCTTATTCGGGTTTGTTGGGAATAAAACGAAATACCAGCAAGGTCAGATGACAGCTTGAGTTGCAGCTAGTTGCCATCTAAGGCAGTGCCGAAATTGTGTGATCAAAGGGATTGTCAATTTGCCCTGTTGTCATTTACAACTAAAGGGATGGAAGATGAAATCACAAATTTGGATTAGAACATTTTAACCCATGTCTATACCTTGTTATGAGCTTAAAGAGGATATCATATGGGTAAATTGATTTAGATAGGTTTTATGGTATATGCTTTATAGCATTTTTGATTCGATCCCATATCATGCCTCCACAGAAAGGCTTTTACCTCAAAATTCCAACTCTCCAGAATTTTGTAATATATTGTTTGTAACAAACTTTGAGGTTGGAGATAAGATTGACCTAGTACAATGAAACAGAAACATTTGAGAGGTAAAATACCTGCATGATATTGTATACCCTCCATAGCAGGACTTTTCTATCATATCAGTCCCTGCCACCAAAGCAATAATGTGCGCACGGAATTGAGCGCGAGTCATCAGTAATCAGAAAAATATGCCTGTCAACTCTTTGGAGAAAGAGTACAAATAGATTTGTTTTGTACTGGCGGTTGTACTGATTGGTTAGTATATTTGCTAGACACCTGGTTACAGTTTATGACCTAATTGTCGTCAATACAGATCTGATGATATTTTTGTGAGCAAGGCGAGTATTTATGACTCGGAGATTTCTAAACTTTGAATGAGATCAAAAAGAGGACAATGACTGCAGAGGTTGTAATTGAATACTGTCTGTAATGCAGAGTAGATATTTTAAAGCACAGCCAAATAGTTCACAAATATGTAACCAAAAATAAAATTTTATGAGAACCACTTCCCATGATCCCTATTTTGTAGATTTTTCAGTTGATAAAATGTGATTCATTGAAATGATAAGATGATTTCTGAGTCTGGACAGTGAAAAACAATATTTCCAGGAATTTTATCAGAAATCTGGCGTCCCACAGGCCTAATTATACCTATCTTCACTAGATTGCTCACACATTATTCTTGTGAAATCCACATTTCAGCACAAAAATGGACTGCATGTTCTTGTAAGGAGAGTTCATTAATCGTGAATACATACCTGTATATAACCATGAGCTGTCAGCAAACCAAATGATAAGAATAGGTTTGATCTAAGCCATGTGTCTATATATACTTGCACAACATTTCTATGAAGTTTATGTATTAAATCAGATTTAAAATATTTAGGTACATCCTAAAATTCTAAGGACATGAACCATACAATATTAAGATAGCAAAGCATTTTTAGAAACTGTTGTATACTTTATGCTTCCTTGAAATATTTATTTCATGGAGTTGAAATTTGTGTTCCAAGAGAAATAAGAAAAAAACCGGTGATTAGGTGGTGGAACACCCTGTAAATAATATTATTCTCCAGTAGACTATGCTAGTCCAAATCTATTCCAATATTAGGACTATCAAGGACCTCTCGTTGTGCAGCAATATATTGTCACTATTTTGGAGGGGATTGCTTTGATTGATTGACATAGATATAGAACAGGGAAACCCTAAACAACAACCCATATTTCCAGTGACGTATGACCGGAATTCCGGGGACGGCATACGGGCACCTGCGAGGTGGTTTACTGTCCATATATGGACATGTTATTAGTGTCTAATTCTCCAGGAAATTTACAAATTTGGCGCCCCCTGTTGTTTAATTCATCATAATATTTGCAAAGAACTACAAGGCATGGTCACACCCAACTGAGCACAGGATTATAGAATTCTGTATGGGACACTGTAGACTATGCTAGTCCAAATCTATATTAGGACTATCAAGGACCTCTCGTTGTGCAGCGGGCGAATAATGTCACTATTTTGGAGGGGATTGCTCTGATTGATTGACATAAATATAGAAGGGGATTGCTCTGATTGATTGACATAAATATAGAAGGGGATTGCTCTGATTTGGAGGGGATTGCTCTGATTGATTGACATAAATATAGAACAGGGTAACCCCAAACAACAACCACAAGTTCCAGTGACGTGTGACCGGAGTTTCGGGCACGGCATACTGGCACCTGCGTGGTTTACTGTCCATATATGGACAGTTTATAGTGTCTAATTGATTTCCACATTGAAGTGATCCCAGATTTGGGTAGAAATATTAATCAATGCAAGGCTAGGTTAAGTTCTGAAACATTAAATTGAGGATTGGATGGCACAGATCAGAAATAAACACATTTCAAGGTCATAAACGTAAAATTAATTACTTCATACATGGAATAAATTTGATCTCATCCAAAAATGTGATTTAATCTTTCATTCCTTTAGTTGTTTATGAGAGAAAGGAGAATTGACATTGCATTGATCACACAATTTCGACACTATCTTAGCTTATCAGATGTACATAACACTATGGGTCAAATATACAGTCCATCAGATCAGCATCTTATTATTCCAAAATAATATTAGACAACATATTCACTGACAACATACTCACAACAAATATTAAAAGTGTTTTTATAAAAAAAATGGGTTCACAACAAATATAAAAGTTATCTTATATAAAGATATACTGATTACTGGCATTAAGTACTATAAGAATGGTCTACAATAGTCACAACACATTCTAAAACAGTGAAAATGAATTGCGCTTATGAATAAGGTGTCCTCCAGGTAGCAGGGTTTCTGGAAGCTTTGATGTTCCACACGCTTACCAAGCTCACCGAGGCTATACTATCAGGTGTTTCCTAAATTGTTTTTGATGAATTGGAATACTGTAATATCTTCCGTATGTTTTCATACAAACGCCAGGCACATCTGAAAAATATCAAACAATAATATGATGGTTCATTAATATTGTAGTCACATAGGTCACATAATATAAATTGCAGTGGATAATAATGTACCCTTATATGTCTGTGACCCTTTCCGCATAAATGGCCATATCAGGTTTACTTTTGAGCCTTGAAAGTTAAACTGCCAGCAATGGGAATCGAACCCCCCAAATTCTCACCTCCAATTGTAAAACTAGTAAAGCACAGATTCATTGCTCAACCACTGTGTTATTGAGACCGCTTAAAGGCACCCTTAGAGGTTTATGAAGGTCATTAGAATTCCGTGCTAGAAGGTCATGAAGGAAGCATATGTGACATGAATTAGCTTCTTACTTCTTATAAGGAGATTCCAAGCCCTTTGCATGTGGGAAATGAAGAACAAAATGGCCAGGTAATCCGATGAATTCCAACCTACAAATAAAAGCAGCACATGTGACATGAACAGCAATCTACCCATCCTCCTCCATCCCCTATACCCCATCTCCTCTACCCCACCCCCCTCCTCCACCCCTCCCCCATCCCCCATCCCCCTCCTCCACCCCCCTACGCCGAAATTATCCAAATTGAACAACTGCATTTCCGTGATTAACATATACATGTTTTATATTTGCAACACGTCATAAAGGGAGTTAACTCATCTGATCTCATTATGGGTTGGTTGTATACCTACCCTCTACCAGCCACCATTAATAAATGGCTGCATTTATCAGCATGACCATGAAGAAATCTCTCATTATACTTTGGCATACGATCCTTCCTTGCTACTATAAAAGGTTCATATCCGTTTTTGTAGGTAATCTGAGACATAATCAAAAGAAGAATATTTTAGTCAATTGTTACTGCTTCGTGAATGTTTTCAGGACAGTTGCATAAAACATTAAAATGGGAGAAATATAATTAGCTATCCAGTTTTCAATGTTCAGCAGGTTTTATTCCAGAGATCAGTAAGTTGATTTACTAGATTTACCTTGTATGTTTTGTTGGTCAGTTTCCATTCATTGAAATTTGTAGGGCCATGACCATTTGGAAATACTTTGCTATAAATTCAAGAACTAGGACACTGAGTAAGATGTATTACTGTAACAGCAAGTAGGTTTTTCAGCATTATAAACCTCCATACGTGTTTAGAATAATATTTGCTCATTAATCTTTATCAGCACAACAACATTTTACAATATTATTATGTTTATGCAACACCCTTTTTCAGGCTAACATCAAGGATGACATTTATCCCTGTCCGATTGTCTCCATTCACAGGGACCTTCAGGCATGAGTCACGATACCTTGTGATGGCATAAAACCTTTGAGGTTTTCACCTCCGGCATTTTGCATTTTTATTAACAGCTGATTATGGAATATGATGGGTTATTTGAGTTAAATTTGTAGATAATCATATAATCGTTTTTGGGTATCATTATAAATCAAGAATGTATGCCCTAAAGGATCGAGAAATCGCAGGCCAGCCCGACGCTTCCACACCGGCTATAACTAGATACTGCCTCTATTCACACAAGTCTCCCAGTCTCTTCAATCTATCCATATATTCAAATGTATAATTTATGCTATATTTGCGATGTACATACGACTCTAGTGTTGAGATGATTCCTAATCTCCATTGTGTTAGCAGTTCAGACTTAGTTCGTGGGAACTCACTTCCGACTTGTGTATTGTATTGAAATCCCGGAACAACAAAAACCTGAAAATATATGTTTAAATCAAATGATATTGGATAATGGGTACAGGGTCACAAAGTGGGGAGATGGGGCAAATCACGTATTTTACCCCTTAAATAATAATAATAATACACAATACGATTACATGATTATCTAGAAATATGACTCAAATACCCCTTTAGAGAAACTTCCTGACGAGGGAAGGGCCTAACTATAAGGAAAACACTAATGTTCTTGGTAAACATTTGAATATTGTTATGTCCATTATTTTTCTTATATGTTTGAACATTATCATGTTTTGTTTGGAAACAAATTTAATAGTGATTATGGTAGCCAAGCCGTGAAAGCACAGAAACCGAGATGGATGGAATCAGGTCGAAAGTTGTTAGGTATATCTTAAGGGTCCATAGCACTGTTTCGTGCTGCCCCTATAAATCTATTTACTGCAACCACAAACTGGTAAAAAAGCATCTGTCCTTAGGTAAGTTAACACACTTGTATTGTTGCCATGGCAGCAACTGTTACTAACTTAGTGCATATCATCAACTTTTATGACAATGATATGGATTTGTACAACGACAAGCACGAAAATGGGTTCACAAATCAGGTAATTGCACACAATGCGTCAGGATCTATTATTTAACCAAAAATGCTTGCCATTAGATATAGAATTTATTTGTCTTGAAGTATATCTATATTCTGGCTATATCTGATTTTCTTTAAAATTTGCTGATCCGATGGAGTCTAGACTAGGATAGCTGTTGTTTGCAGGTATGTTTTTAGGATTGATGAATTGTCCTAACATCTGGGTAAAGTACAGTCCATGTTTATATTGCCATGGGTGAAGGTAATTCCATATGATAAGACACAAGCAATAGGATCAAACCTTAGGATCTATTGAATTGTACTGGACATTTTCATAACTCATCTCAGATCATTTCAGTCACACAGATGAGCAAAGGGAATTTGTTTTTTATGGTTTCTTTTTGCTTTCCTTTGTGTTGGCTACATCTATCTGCTTTGGTTTAGCATGGACATGTATTTTAGCTGTGAATTTTGTATGATTTTCTTTAAAAAGTCAATCTTCATTTCTTTCTGGAATATGAATGACTATACTTGGCGAAACAAAAAGATTCAGCATGTTGCTGAATCTTTGAGGTGAAAGCTTTTCTGTGGAGGCATAAATTTTGGTGGAATTTGCCAGCTTCATTCTTATGCTCCCTGTTTCTTTTGGATAAGTGCCCCCAAGTGGCAGATGTAGAAAATACAAATGGGCAATACAGAATATGGTACATATAGAAGGCGATAATATAGTCGCCGGTATGAATAAATTACCTTGCAAGACGATATCTCATTTACAAGACATGACAATGAATACATATTTTGCACAGTACTTTTTTTTCAAAATAGTTTTTGCCGAAGCAGACTTGTTCTTCAGATTACTCGATAGGGAAAGGATTATTTTTATATATACGTGTATTGATACATATGCAGACATATATTTGGATCAAACTTATGGAATATGAATACCCACATTGTCATGCAGATAATTCCACTTAGGGATGGCATCTAGCAGGTATTCTCTCAGTCCAGTGCTCGGCATGAAGTCCAGATCCAGTAAGAAAACATATTCAGTGTTCACATATTGCAGTGCCACGTTCCGCAGAGTATTTATCGGATACCACGTCTAAAGATATTGCACAAATAGAAAAAAAATGTAAAAAGAAATAATATTTTATAGGTGTAAATTATTTGTAGTTATCAATAAACACAAGAGAATGAACCCTCTTTTATTTATTGCGAATTGAGACTATTTTTTTCTCTAATGGGGACCACATATATCACCACGATAATGTCACAGATAATAAGAAAACGATTGAAATGGAATGTGAAAAGAACAGGATTAAAGTGGCAAAACGATACTGACAGCTGCGACTATCCCACTGAAAGTGTTGTAATGGTTATATTGTTTGCAGATTTGTGGTGATACGGAGTAACATTTCATTTCAAATTAATATTTTGGATTTCTGTGGTATTCCTGACACTTGATTGAGGTGTGTCAATCATGTCCATTATTTTTCTTATATGTTTGAAGCCAGCCACCAATCGTGGCAAACATGAAAGATTTAACTTGCCTGTCGTAACCATACCTGTCAACAATTGATTTTTTCATATTTTAACAAAAGGTATTTATCTGCCTCGTACCCATACAGTGTTGTCTTTATTATATGAAGTAACTTAAAACTGCACCATTAAGAAATTTAAAACTGCGCCATAAAGGATTTTGACCAGCCACGATTAAGTGCTTTTGCTTCTTGGCTCCAGACGCAAAAGCACACCATTAGCCATTAGCCAAGTTAAAACTCTCTTAACCGAAAATATTGATAATGTAACTATTGAATGTGCGTCATTTATTGTGTTTTTATTAGTTATTTATTAGTCTATTTTTAAGTTTATGTAAATACTGCAAGCAGAACATTTTTAACCCAATTTTATTCTTCCATGTGAAAAGGGACGTTTTTTATGATGGGCACTTCAGGTTAAAAACACCAAAAACCCAAGGAAAATTTACGACCACCATGGAGTAAATATACAAATATTTGTTCAATGTTAACGTTGATCTGTGCTAAATACCAGCCCTGAAAGACACATCGATGTATGGTTCTGGGTAAGAATCATCTTCAACTTGTTTGTTATTCTCATGAGAACACTTCAGACAAACACGCCACTCTTTAGTTGAGTCAAACGACTATTTTCTTACGGGATGAACCTCACAAGAAGATTGGTTATAAATAAGATTTTTTTGGTGATATCTCAGCAGTCAATACACTTTCAGAAGCAAATCTAGACAGTTCTGGGTTGTTTGAATTGCAGACACAATACCTTTTGGCTCTGGGCATGGGGTAGTTGCGGCCAAGCTGCCCTCATGACTGAATACCCTCCTCAGAAACACTGTCCACTCTGGATGCTGCTTAGTATTGTATGGATCATATCCTTTAAAGTTTAGGATATACCTTACTATTTGTAATCTAATTTGAAACATCAGATTGACATCAGAAATGTGGTGCAATAGTTTTCATGCCCTTAATTTATACATAGTAATAATAATAATAATATATATATATATATATATATATATATATATATATATATATATATATATATATATATATATATATATATATATATAAACATATAGCTGAGATCAAACCTATTCTCATCATTTAGTTTGCAGACAGCCCATGCTGAAAACTTTACGACCAGGCCTTTCCACCGGGTATCTGGTATTGATATCCCGGTAGCAAGACGAGAATGCTTGCCTTTCCCTACTACTTGGATTGATAATCCGACATTTGACATTAACCCATTACATCTAGTCGCAAGTACATAAGATAACACCACCTTAAACCAATTGTAAAAATCATTATATACGTCTACAAACCCCATTTCTCGTGACAATATGTAAATCAAGATTCTCCCGTGACAAAATGGCTGGATATTTGTCCATCAGGGCTACAGAAAGAGTTGCTACTCTGGAATCGACATACATGGTTATGGATAAGGGGCCATTCCAGTGGTGAAGCATGGCATCCAGCACTCCCAGCTTCTCCACCGACAACTGTGACACTAATGTCACTTCCGGTTCCTGCGACGTCTTGCTGATGCCCCTCGTTGGCCATATCTGTGGATACACCTTCCGATATACTGTCGAATCCTGTTGAAAGAGCACACATACATTTCTCTTGTTCACCTTGTAAGATCTTATAACGTTTCTAAATAATGATATATTGTGTATTTCCATCATACACTCTTCAAATAATTTTAGTCTATTTGTTGTCATATCTGGTATTGTATCCTTTATGTGTTCATTAACTATCCTTTGTTGAGGTGGCGTTTGGTGATCTGCTATTATTTGAAATAATATGAAATGTGAAAAAGTGAAAATAATCACAAAGATTGTGACAGTCTTAGTTATCTTTGAGAGAAGCATTGTTCAGTTCCCATACAAATCATAATCAACTTTGAATTGTTCAGTAGAGTGAGAAGGACATCGGTTTGTTCTTATCAAAATTGCTATCTGAAAATGGATTATGTTTGTTCAAATAAAAAGAACATTAATAAACACAAAGTCCTTGTATATATCAAGATTATGTCAGTATTTGTCTATTATGACTACTTATGCAGATTAAATAGCACGCTTGTGGCTACTTAGGTAGATTAAACAGGAAATTGTTAACAGAATCTTACAAAGTACAGAGTTTGTTGTTATTAGAAATAATTTAAATTTGTTGTTTCAGAATTATTCATACATTTAGTCAGTGGTTAGCTCTGCATTGACAACTCTAACCCCTGGTATTTTCAAGAGTGGAACTAGAACCACAAAATGTCAGAGTATGCCATTCTATTTACTATGGGTGTGTTTGACACGCACGAATGTGACACGAGGTCAGATCGTATAAATTCGATAGGATCACAGTTTCCTCATGTAATAATCACGTCTGTTCTGGATACTGTCCTTAAAACATATTTCTTGAAACAGACTATTATGTGTTTGTTTTGAAATAAAATAATATATTCTATTTATTCTAAATATCCTATACATAATATATTTTTGCAATGTTCAAATGGTTCAGTGTCAACAAACTGATAGGCATACATGTTATACTATATTAATATCATTTATATATTTTCATATCATAGTTTTCATATATTATTATCACAGACCCGTGTTTACCACTACAAAAATAGTATTTTTTAAATGACCTATCACAAGACAAGAAAATGTGGAAATGGGATGAAAATATTCATTCATGTTGAATATTTTTAAAAGGAATAAGGTAAAGCTTTTGTTTTTAAAAAGTGCTTTCTCTTATCATTGAATGGATAATATCCTTTAAATTTTAGGATGTACATAAGTATTTTTAATCTGATTTTAAACATCAGATTGATATAAATGTGGTGCAAGAGCTTTCATGCCCTTAGTTTATATATATAGTTATGCTCTATATAGACACATGGCTGAGATCAAAGCTATTTTTATCATTTGGTTTGCAGACATCTGAGCTTGATAGACCAGATAGACACAGACAACGGTGGCGGACAATGGACACGGACAATGGACACCGTGAAAGACTAGTGATAAATTTTTCCAAGATTTACTGATGGATTTTTTTTCTACTTTGAGTATATTGACCACGAAGCCAACATTAACTAGAGTTCTGATTGTTGAGAGATATTTGGCAGATATTGGACATGGGCATACATATCAAGATCAAAGAAGTAACTCCCAGCCTGATTCAGGCTTTCAGATCACAATTAAGTGTATATTTGTTTTCGGATAACTCGGGTATATTGCTTTAGATCGATATGTGCAGCAAAGGTTTGAACTATTTTTATGTTGAGATCAATGTAAAACTCATCTGGGTGCTTGACGTTATCAGTACTCATGAACATTTTTGGTTAATCTTCCCGAATTAGTGCTTTATGCATGATAAATGGCAAGCAACTTCCCTCCAGCCAAATAAAGGTTAAAGGTATTAATCATTTTCAAATATCACAGAGGAGTGGGTATCAGATGGACACATAGATAAACATTAATGTTATCTTTTTCATAATTTCATAAACAAACTTCCTCCTATAATATGATTTATGTAAAAAAAATCCATCTGTATATTTACTACTGTGAAAACTCAAGACAGAGAGTAAAAACATTTTCCATCAATAAATCCCAAGAGTCGACAGAAAAATTGTCAAGAAGGGCATTTCATACACTACATTATGTTACCGACATCACCAACTTTCGTTTTCTTGTTTCTTGCACCATTTTCATTTATATTTTATTGTTTTTGTTTGGATTTACTTTGAAAACCAGTTTTGCACAAAACAAGAAGAGAATACAAAACAATATAATTATAGTAGTAATAATACAAAATTATACATCCAGATCTTGTTAATATCTCAGCTTCATTTTAGCAACAGTGTATTCCATATATCTAGAACTGATTCCTATAGTGGAAACATCATTGTCAAATAATCTATGAATGAGTAGTACTAAACTTGGAAGTATCCATTAATCGAGATTCTCTTCTCTCTTAATTAGCTTGGAAAATAGTACTACCATATACATGTACTTCAGGTGGAATTATGTGCAAAATAATTAACAAATGTGAAAATGAATTAGAGCTTTGCTATTGACAACATTTAGTAAGATTAAAAAAGAACACTTACATTAACCATACGTTTATAAGATGGTTGACAAAGGTCAACGTTCAATTATTGCTCATTTTCGATCTGGTATTTTTAAGAAATTATTCTTCAATATGAAGAACACAAAATCATATTATTCGTAAAATCATATTTGATTAAATTGATATTATTATTTTTTGCAATAATCGACAAAAATTATTTTTTTATTAGAGGTCAAAAGGCATATGGATGCACGAAATAGTTTAAGTCCTCTGAAATTATTTTGAATCATGAAAGGGTTTGTACATTTATTGCACTGTATTTGCAATTGCCAAAAGATGGTTACATTTCATATTCATTTTGTGCAGAAACAGAATGTAAAGATATGTATATGTAAGGAAAGCAATATACATATTATCATAACACACTGAATTAAACTTCGGATATTGCCATCATCATTTTTAAACATAATTGAACACTGCATGATATCTTATTCAGAAAATATTAAATACTATATTTGTGATGGTGTTTTGCTTGGTGTGGCGAAATAAATAAAAGGTTGGATAGTTTAGAAGCGAGATGCTTTCACATTTGGTTCACAAATGCAAAACCATTTGCAACAAATGGTAGCCCAGGTTGTGAAAGCTTGAAAACATGGTGACTCTAAGTTTGTCAAGAAATGTCTCAAAATTCCTTAAATGGTTTTAATACTTAATGGAATTTATGATAACCAAATCCGTATAAAAACAAATCTTTCTCCTATCGCTCGTACCTTTTTAGCAGCATATGTTCAAAGTGAAGCCCATCATGATCACTGAAACTTAGTGCTCGATTCCTTTCAAAATAACCTGGAATTACTTTTGAACTATGATAATCACATAGACATATTGACACAAATTCCAACCTTTGGTATCCATTTATCAATGACTTGTTCATTTGGATTCAGAAAAGATGTTATAGATAATATTGAGCTTTCTCAATCATGCTTGCATGGCCGGTTACGGATAATGGGAAAGGGAGTTAATATGATATCAATGACAGTACACTTTCCCCAATCATTGGGTCTGCAATGTCAGGGTTTAAATTAGCAACATCTTTCATTACATCTGTATATTCGCTTTATTTTCGTTGACAAAATACATATCTGTTTTATTGTAAGATGGATTTTGATTTAATATTTTTCAAACATACAAATAACCCTCATCATACTTACTGTAATTATTTTTAAAATGAGTATCATGTATTGTCATAAAAATGTATACTGCAATCAAAAGGACACCGATAAATATTGCACATAATGCAAAAATATATTTACATTGAAATTGCACCCACTGAAGATCAGC
Source organism: Amphiduros pacificus (assembly GCA_949316495.1). NCBI lineage: Eukaryota > Metazoa > Annelida > Polychaeta > Phyllodocida > Hesionidae > Amphiduros > Amphiduros pacificus. Next base: position 44,657,136 of record OX439004.1, read on the forward strand.
AGCTTTGATAGAGACTTTTGTTTGTTGTAAGTATCAGTATATTGTCTGAATCATGTTATAGTATCTTATTTACTAGCAGTCATATGATACATAAAAAGGAATAATTGCTAGAATAAGGTATTTTTTTTAATAATAATCGATATGATTATTATGCTGTTGAATTAATGATTTCATCTGATGATCCTGGATTTCTCAGTGAACATGTGTTACTGTTGCTGCTGCTATTGCTACTGCTGATGTTGCTGTTGCTGCTGTTGCTGTTGTTGCTGTTGCTGCTAGAAGTAGAACTGACGCTGGATATTGACACACTGTCACTCCTTTCCATTGCTTGTTCTACATTGATCACATTATTTGTTCTTTCCTCTGTTGTTTCTGAGACACCGTACTCACTCTCCTCTATCTGCGGTAAGGTGTCATCACCTAACTGTTGTTCAATGTTTATATGATCTCTGATTGGGATAGATGTATTGTCTTGTGAATTTTCAACTTCTATACTCTGCTCATGCATTACATTGCTTTGAATATGTGAGATGGATATATCTGATGTGAGCGATTCCACATTTAGAGATTGATAGGTGGCGCTGCTGTTGGTTGGTACGATGCCTCCTTGTACGACACTATCGTAGCTGGGAGGGGGAGGTTCATCTCCATCCATTACTGTCACTCCATCCGGGACAAATGCTGGGTTAGACATGGCCATCTCATAGGATGGTGGAGGTAGCATAGTCAGTAAGTCTGGTGTGCCATTGTCAACCGTTGGTGACGTCATTTCCGTCCGTCTTATGGATCTATCACGCGAAGGTTGTCTGCTTGAAGAAGAACGTCTGATTAAGGCGTCCTTACATTTACAGATTAATGTTAGCGCTATGATGACCAGTAGAACAGATCCAAACATCACCAAAAAGTAGCCAAAGTCTGGCAGGTCATACGAGTTGTCTGCAATGATAAAATTAATATAAAAATAATATATATTTTTTATACTCATCATATTTGATATTTCATTAGAGTAGATTCGTCTTAGCAATACAATGCGTTTATCATGAAGTATGTACTCCTCATTCAAAGCATAAAATAACAAGAAATGGCTCAAAAATCATCTCTCAGAATAATTAACTTTGTACTCATTAATTGTTCACACCGTGACCATCATGAATATAATTTAATGTATGTACTGACCCTAACTGTTCAGATTTGGTGATTTGTGTCTTATATTTCTCTTTCAAACTCTGTTGCAGCCCAACAGAGGTGAAACTCAACAAATATTTAATCAAGACAGTGGGTCACATTTGTAACACATAGCATAAATGCACTAAAAGTATTCATGAAATGAGGTTTCAAGCACTCTTCCTTACATAATAGTAATGTTTATACCCTACACCTTGTGATCAAATGTTATTACCCATCATATTTCCCCTACATCAATTTATGTGCCATTTGAAAGTAGACGAGTCTTTGCTAATATCCAAATCATCCATTTGACACTTTGTCAACAAATACTGTTAAGCTGACCAGTGATCAGTAAAGTGTTGCTAACAATGGGACACCTTCAGATTGGGACAATAGAGTGATTTGACTCACATAGGCCTGTTTGTTAACGTTTGTACAGGCTTAACAATAGAGGTCACATGATGGTATACATGTAGCTACCTGGTGGTCAACAGCAAGTACCTGGCACTTTCAGCAACGCACAATAACCATGGTCAGTGTAGTTTGGATGATTGTAGTGAGATAGCTTGCTTGTATCACAGTTTCATGGCCACAAATCATTTAAGCATACACCAAACTTCTGTAATATTGTCTTTGGTCTCTGTTATTTTAGGAGTTCTTTAATTTGAGAGAAACCTTCTTGAAGTGGACAACAAATCATACCGATTTATTATATGAAAACATTGGTATATAGCAATACAGCATTGAAGTATTGATGATGTCGTAAGTGTTGATGACTAGTTTGTGACATGAGAGGAGATAATGGACTAGAACACACTTCCACACTACACAGGAGGAGGTGCTCGATTGACACACACTTCACACCCGACACAAGAGGAATTGCTGGACTGACACACACTTCCCACCCTACACGGGAGGAATTGCTGGACTGACACACACTTCCCACCCTACACAACAGGAGATGCTGGACTGACACACACTTCCCACCCTACACAAGAGGAGATGCTGGACTGACACACACTTCCCATCCTACACAGGAGGAGATGCTGGACTGACACACACTTCCCACCCTACACGAGAGGAGTTGCTGGACTGACACACACTTCCCACCCTACACGAGAGGAGTTGCTGGAATGACACACACTTCCCACACTACACAGGAGGAGGTGCTCGACTGACACACACTTCCCACCCTATACAGGAGGAGATGCTGGACTGACACACACTTCCCACCCTACACAACAGGAGATGCTGGACTGACACATACTTCCCACCCAACACAAGAGGAGATGCTGGACTGACACACACTTCCCATCCTACACAAGAGGAGATGCTGGACTGACACACACTTCCCATCCTACACAAGAGGAGATGCTGGACTGACACACAATTCCCATCCTACACAGGAGGAGATGCTGGACTGACACACACTTCCCATCCTACACAGGAGGAGATGCTGGACTGACACACACTTCCCATCCTACACAAGAGGAATTGCTGGACTGGAACAGACTTCCCACCCTACACAAGAGGAGATGCTGGACTGACACACACTTCCCATCCTACACAGGAGAAGATGCTGGACTGACACACACTTCCCACCCTACACAAGAGGAATTGCTGGACTGACACACACTTCCCACCCTACACGAGAGGAATTGCTGGACTGACACACACTTCCCACCCTACACAAGAGGAGATGCTGGACTGACACACACTTCCAATCCTACACAAGAGGAGATGCTGGACTGACACACACTTCACACCCTACACAAGAGAAGATGCTGGACTGACACACAATTCCCATCCTACACAAGAGGAGATGCTGGACTGACACACACTTCCCACCCAGGAGAAGATGCTGGACTGACACACACTTCCCATCCTACACAAGAGGGGATGCTGGACTGACACACAATTCCCATCCTACACAAGAGGAGATGCTGGACTGACACACAATTCCCCTCCTACACAAGAGGAGATGCTGGACTGACACACAATTCCCACCCAGGAGAAGATGCTGGACTGACACACACTTCCCATCCTACATAGGAGGAGATGCTGGACTGACACACTTCCCACCCTACACAGGGGGGGATGCTGGACTGACACACACTTCCCACCCTACACAACAGGAGATGCTGGACTGACACACAATTCCCACCCTACTTGAGAGGAATTGCTGGACTGACACACACTTCCCATCCTACACAGGAGGAATTGCTGGACTGATTCAGAAGGAATCTAAAAATTATGTCTTGATAAGTTCAAAACAAACAATGGTTCCTGTAAGTTAAAATGCAATTCTAACTGCCGTATGTAAGAGTAAATATAATTTTAAGCCTGGTAAGATGTAAATGGAAGACATGTAAATGGCCCACAGGTAGGATACATACAAGATATGCCATTAATATCAAGACAAACTAGTTTTGATGCATGACTATGGTGAAAACTGATATGAAGCACAAAAGCCTGGGGGTTGTACGTCCTAAGAGCATTACCTTCATGATCCTGGATCACTATGTGCCCAGTGCGCATGTCTACGCCTAATATAGATACTCTGGATGAGACAAGCAAGGATCAAAAATCCAATACACACTCCCATATGAACATATCTTGAGAATACTTTAAGCAACTTGATTTAAACTTTGAATAACAACACCGACATGTTTTTTTTTGTAAATAAGGACAACATTGAATCACATATCAGCTGATAATGCAGTAGAAATGCCACTATTAGAACTTTGCAGGATTTCTACCAGGTCCAGGTATCGAAGGGTCTGCGGAGGAATTAAAATGACTTAATCTGGTAGCACATGTTAACATTTGAATTTTGCCATCATTGGGCCCCGGGCGTCCTCATTGCAGATCTCTAGAGAAAAAGATCTGAGAGCCATCAGCACAGATGTGGATGGAAGTTATTCCAATGATCTCAGCAATATGAGAAATGTAGTGTGTATATAGTCCCCATGGGACCCCATATCTAATAGATTTAGTGGAAGACCCGTGCACGTGTCAACACATTGTTTCCTGACCGATAAAGATGATAATATAGGTGATAAAGGGAGTATTAAATGCTGCTGAAAGGTCCAGCAGAATTAATACTACACGACTTCTGTTGTTACCAATAATTTGTGCAGATTTCCACCTTTTTCAATGAGACAATGAGCACAGTGGATTCCTTAAAAGTATCATGTTCATCAAGCAAGTTTCCATGTACACTGTTTTTGTGATGGAAAACGTCAGAATGAGGGAGATAATCCATTTTTTAGATCTATCATTTGGGCTTCTCTCTGTTACATCTTGACTCTTCTTTATTGAATTTATTTCTTGTAAGGGAGATTGTAGTTTTTATTCGAATCAAGTTTGTTCACTAAAATTATAGTCCCAAAGAAATTTACCTCATGGTGATGAAGCAGATATGCAATTGTATGCACACAATGGCATATTGGGCAGAATATGTGTTTTCCATGAATAGGATTCCCACTCTGTGATTTGTTTTGCTAAAGAGATGCATATTCCTTATTCATTTTACTGCTATTGAAATTTTGACTTGACATCTTGGAATATCAATCATTTGAAGTCTATGACCTGATAATGATCTTATGTCTGTTCTTCCTGCTCATGGGTTTTAAAGTGGTGGCCAGATATCGAAGTGTTCTATTAACCTGGTAAATAAAGTACGATATCCTCCTTGCCGTGACAAACATAGCGCTCCTGGTTGTTACATGATCAACCTGTCGGGGTTTACAGTCCATCAAATCAGCCTTTTATCAGTCAAAATATACACAGGGCATGTGTTCCAGTGCACAAATCTTCAACCTTTAACTATCGCACCATGCTGTATTGCTATGATTTTACCTTTTTACTCTTAAGTGAATACCTTAATTTCTCCTCCAGATTAAGGCAGACGTATTACCTGGATATCCAGATGGGCAGTTCTCTTCATCTCTCTTATCTTGGCAGTCATATATACCATCACACACGTACTGGGGGATTATACACCGAGGCTGATCTCTACCACAGTAAAACATTCCTTCATCACAAACTAAAACCCAAAAATGATATCTATTAGCAATATTAGAAAATATATGTATGTATATGATGTGTCATTCATTCAACGTCAAATGTGTGTCATTATTTATCATTAGCACTATGATGGCTCTCAGAAAATAGAATTGTTATGAAGAGGGAAAAAGAGGGAGCGATATAGAGAGAGACAGAGAGAGGGAGAGAGAGAGAGAGAGAGAGAGAGAGGGGGGGGAGAAAGAAAGAGAGAAAAGGAGAGAAGTAGAAAGCCCACCGTTGTCATTACCATAAAGTAGGAAGCTTACCGTTGTCATTACCATAAAGTAATAAGCCTACCATTGTCGTAACCATAAAGTAGTAGGCCTACTTTTGTTGTTACCATAAAGTAGTAAGCCTACCATTGTCGTTACCGTAAAGAAGTAAGCCTACCATTGTCGTTACCGTAAAGAAGTAAGCCTACCGTTGTCGTTATCATAAAGTAATAAGCCATACCATCATCGTTACAGCTTCTCTCATCGCTCCAATCCCCACAATCATCGTCTTCATCACAAACTTTGTCCCCATCCACACATTCTCCATTACTACACCAAAACTCATCGGAACACTCTGAAATGAACCAAGTGAATTCTGAATCATCGTCACTGCCTGAAGGTTAAGTGTAGTTCTTATTTACCAAATCTCGAATTGTCACCAAGACTTAAATAGGCCAATAAAATATGTCTGAAATCTGCTATCAAATCTCGAATTTACCAAATCTCGAATTGTTACCAAGAAACATGGTTAATAACACACACACACACACACACACACACACACACACACACACACACACACACACACACATATATATATATATATATAATGTAATTTTAAACAAAATACGTTGCATAAGAAATTATGCAAAAATTAACAAATAAGTATTTTGTATGAATTGCAATAATTAGTTCGAAATTTTAAAAGCATAATTAAAGAGTATAACTGAACATAAAGTAAAAAGATTACATAATCGGGAAAATTTACATAATCGGGAAAAGACACTTTCGCATGATATGATATTTTCTTTACAAGTTATAGCTACATAGACTCAATGTGAAAAAAAAGACAGAACAGAAATATTGCCACTGAGATTTGTGGATTTAGATACAGTAAAGGAAGTTTGCTCTTGAAATATATGTTCTAGACCATCTCGTTTGCAACACTGGATAACAGTCTATTTCAAAAGTATGTTAAGCTAGATAAATTCTTGATTTTGACATTGCCAATCGGTGTTTTAGACATATTCCTCTGAATCGGAACTGATTAGTAGATTTACATGGTCATGTCTTTAAAAATAGATCATTCACAACCACTTCAATAACTCTTTTGAAAAGATATCCATAAAGCTATATAAAATATCAAATATAAAATTGTGAAAAAGGATCCATAAAGATATATATGATATCAAATATCAAATTTTGAAAAAAGATATCCATAACGCTATATATGATATCAAGAATGTCTCTTATGTCAAGCTTATGCTAAGCTTATGTCAAGCTATATATAGATATAAAATAGAAATAGCTAGTCATGCACTCTATTGCAAGTCAACTCAACTTGTACAACTTCTATGAGATGTATTTCCAGGCAGGAATGTAGGTGTTCGTGCTTTTAGACAGGATCTTTGCTGTAAACAACACGGACTGTCCAAAGAACGAACGTGTAGTTGCGATATATTACTAGGTTTAATATCGACCTAAAACGTCATTTTTCCCCATAACGTACCTCTCCATTTCGGCGAAAAGTTTCCATGCGTACCGGTAAAACATATTTGCAAAAATCCCAATAAAAGGCCAATAATTTGTGATTTAAGAAGAAGGATTGTTGTCATTCTGGTGATATAGAGTCTGTTTTTGCCGACCGTCAGCAGGTGTTATCTTATCAGCCTTATCAAATATGTCTCTTATGTCAAATCTGACGTTACAACATTCATGATAGCAACATGTTGTCAGAGTCTGTGACATCACATTAATGGAGCCTTATTTGGTACATGGCAAAACAAAGAGATTTGTTAAGACGTGTGTAATATTGGTTATATTTGTCCTAATGCGCAGAGAATATAGTATAGTATAATATAGTATAGTTATATATATAACTTGAAACGGAGTTTAAATAAGAGGAATAATGAGACTGCCTGATAGGAGCATGGACTAGACGGTGAAGAATTAGCCTTCAGTGACTGTGCTGTACCTTATCCACACTTGATAACAGTACTGTCACATACTGGCACACACTGATCCGCCTGCGCTTATCTATACTGTGTACATACTTAAATAGGCCAATGAAATATGTCTGAAATCTGCTATCAATGTGAGTACTCGACATGTCATGCAATAAAATTAGTTTAGGAGTTCTTATCTAGCTCATGGTATTTTAAACACCGAAACAGAAGAAAGTGTGAGGTATGATATTGGCTGTAAAAGACCAAACCTTTTTTCTGTTTCCCAGTCATTATGTGTGGACATGATAGATTCATAGCAGTTTTGAACAAACACAAATTAAGATCCTCAAAAAAGGTTAAACCTGAGCATTTATGCAGTATTTAGAGTTTAATTGAAACCTTTTTATTGTTATCTACTTGGGCTTCCGCTATTTAATCTTGTTGAAATTAATAGCAGATGTTTACATTTATGGGAATATTATTTAACACCACTTCCTTTGTTAACTAAAGCCATATTGGTTCACCAATATTGCAAATCCACCACTAACATTATTCTGATGCAGTTTTTATTTGTATTGTATTGTTGTTAGTTTTATTCCTGTTGGTTTTAATCAAATCATAGCTGGTTGGGTTTTTCTGTTGTGTATCACAAATAATATTCAGCTGTCCCACAACTTGATATTACATGTCTAGCTACTGCATGCCAATAGTATTTTGAAAATTGTCCGGTCATGTTGAGGTTTTTTCCACAACCATCTGATGAATACATGCACACAGTCTGGTTCATGCCACCGTGTCCAAATATCAAAATGTTGCCAATAAAATGGGTAATCATATGACTCTATAAGTAGGCCTAGTTACTCTGTACCTTTTCTCCAGTCTGAAAAACAATATTTGACGATCGGTGTAATTAACCGCTGCTGAAAGGTCAAGTAAAATAGTGATTGGTGTATCACTGTCGGCTTAAGGTCAAGGTCACAGATTATGATTCTGTCCCGTGTGAAGAAGGAGTATGAAGGAGATCTGGTTCAAGAATATAATAACTGGGCCTTAAGGATATCTGGATCGAGAATATAATAACTGAGTTTGATAGCTTGTTACCGCAAGCTTATCAGCACCATTTCCTCGTGGTGTTCCAAAGGTTGTGGGTTCGAGTCCAGGCAATTCGTTATTGAGTTAATGCTACAATTTCTCACTTGAACTGATGCCCGTACTTGTAGATATGTGACCAGTTGGATTATCATGAGAAGAGCCTGAGCTAGCACTATATCTTCTACGAGTTGCTCTTGTCATGATATATCAAAAATATTAATGAAAGTGACGGCAAACCTTAAAAATTAAAACCCAAAACTTGTTTCTCACAAAAAGCCAATGTGTCTCTCCCAAATCCAGCAATCCGGGGGACTACATCAAAGAAGAAATAAGCTCAAAAGACGGTTTGAGTAAATGATTTAAAGAATATAATTTTAAAATTGATAAGGTATTACACAAGAAATAAATATAATATATTGCTGAAAACTACCCGATTTAATTATTTCTCTCAACTAATGTAGGAAAACAAGAAAGACCTTCGAGTTCCGTAGACGTTTTTTTGGGGTTATTGGTACCCTCCTACATGAATCAAACCGATCCCAGTGCCGAATCAGATGGTCACTCTTCCCTGGTAAACAATTTCAATGTTTCTTTTCTTTGCGCTGGCAAATGGAAAATCGGCAATGCATAGTACCACTACACCGCCTGTCCCATTGATGGTGTGGTGAACAATTAAAACTTTTTCTACTGCAAAGATGTTGAAACTCATTAAAAAGGCAGCAATTGACGTGTATATAATCTTAGCTCTCTTCAATTCCAATATGGCTTCTCCGAGATTTCGTCGCAGACCAGGTACCCTTCATCACTCCCCTTATAATTAGGTCATTAGCAGATGTCATATTGTGCACGAAAATGAGAATTGCCCTAATTGCCCCTTATAAAGAAACTGGGCCTTGAGTTAAATGAGAAAAAAATAAAGGCCAGGCTAAAACCTAACCCGAATATATGACAGACGGGCGGGGCAGAGGCCCCTAAGCTGTGGTCCTAACCTGCAGATAAATGGCCTCACTGACAAATTGCAAAATCCAGACCTTTCATTTGCATTTTATAGATGTGACCATGACAAGTGATAATATTACTGTAAATTGTATATATATATATATATATATATGATGGAAATATATAGCTCATACCACATCATAGGAGATAACTATCGATATAAGTATGAGATGAATGTGAATAATATTGATAAAAATGGCGTGTGCTATGTTTTGAAATACCCAGCATATGATTAGAGTGTGTGCACAGGTGAAAGAGTTTGTACAAATGTGAGACAGATGTGTGAATGGCATTTTGATCAGAAATCAAAATTGTGTCATTATTGAAGTGCATTGAAGGGAAAAGAAAAATAATGATTATTATTTAAATGCGTTGAATATTTTTCAGTGAATAAAGAATTACAAATAAATTGATAGCAAATGAGTTATGTTTTAAGGGTTAGGTTTGAGGATATGCGGTTAAATTATGATTTTGAGACGCTAAAATTGACAAAGAAATCCTTGCTTCTGTAGGTGGAAACAAGGATCACTTTTTGATAGTCCGACGTCGTGCCTGCTTATATAGGAATTAAATAGGGTGTGTCATTACTTATCGATATAAATCAAGAATGTTCACTAAGAAAACATCAACCAGAGCATTATAAAACATAACAAGGTTTTTAAAATGTGTCTTTATTCTCATAATGCTTAGTTGTATACATATAATAGTAATGCTTCGTACCTTGAAATTTTATAATTGCAACGTTTCATTGAATGCTTGTAGTCTTCATCAGAGACATGACAATATCGATCAAATGGACGGACCTGTTTCACAATATTAATACGTTTATAAAAAGAATACCCATAACTATCTTCGGCAAAAGGTGATATCAAGCATGTAAACTCCTCTCATATTTCATTGGCTGAAATTCTTGTCAAATCTGTTCATAAGATCTGAACAACTGCTTGCTCTGGTATATTTATAAACCTTGGCAAATAGAACAATGGACGGATTCTACCTGGACAACATATAAGCAGAGGTATGGGCAAGATTCACAGATATCATCATAGACTTGAGTTTGATCTTAACAAACCTTAATAGAGGCAATATGACAAAACAATTTATCTGAGACAGACCGAATAGTATTACCATCTGAGAATAATACAGCAGTAGATGTACTTACAAGAGGGAATAATTTAGTAATTAACTTCTTGCTTTTTTCAATATTATTTTTCAGTTCCTAGAAAAATATATCAACATTTTTAATGCTATAAATATATATATCGATATAGTTTTTTATATGGTTATGTGTGTGTATGCATTGACGCTAGTAAACAATTCTTACAGCTGTCAAAATGCAACTTTGGTCAAGGTCCTGTGCCAATCAGACCCACCTGTCTGTCAGTCTCCAGTGTCTTCAGTGCTTAAAAGCCCCCCTCCCACCCAATTATCATCTGCATTTGTTTTAAGATTATATCTTATGACCTGACTGACTGGATGTTTAGTTACTATAATGCTACTTGGCATAAAAGTCCTTCATTTGTTCCTTTCCTCTCTGTCATTTCTGAAAAAGAAAATCTAGAAAACGTTTCCATATGTTAAAATCATGTGTCACCATAAGGTTACATGCTTGGAATATGGGATTAATGTATGCTTGTTGGACATATCTTAAGCTCTTATTATTGAATAATGCAAGCAGCAATGAACACCTCAAGCTTTACAAAACTAAAGCATTTAAATAAATGAATAAACATATATTTGCTGACATTGCAGGTTTTGATCTGAGATTCTTACAAGGGCCACCTGTTATTCATGCGAAATCTGAGAGTCATACCAGGACCACGTGTTAGTCATGTGATATCTGAGTTTTTTGCAAGGGCCACCTGTTGTTCATGTGAGATCTGAGAGCCGTGCAAGGACCACCTGTTGTTCCTGTGTGCGACCTGTTTGCCCTGGTACAGGCTCACTTTCAGTGTTCCCCGTCTCAGTCTGTGTCCTAGGTTCTGCTATATCACTAGATATATCCCCTGCTGCTATGCAGTCTGGACATTGCCGCCAATTCTGTCTGTTGTTGTAGATGCACTGCAGATGAAACACATGGCCACAACCATGGAGATACCCCACTACTAGTTGATGAGGATCTCCTTCATATCTTTCTTTACAAATGCCACAGTTTTCTAGGTTCTGTTGTGCTCCTGACCTGACCGTGAACCTTTGACGTGTATTCAGCTCATTGATTCCATCAGGGAGGGTTACTGCAGGGTTATTGGCTAGTTGGACTACTCCAGATGGAGCAGTATACATCACCATCTCAACAGCTCCTGGAAGCTGATGTGGGTTATGCTCACCTAAAGAAATCTTCCTACTAATGGCTGAAGTGCAACGTGAGCGAGATTCCAGAACAGCACGCTTCAGCTCCAAGTATGAAAGCTCGATCACATCTGATATGGACGGACTACATCTGCAGACTGGGCAAGTCAGTGTTCTCCCGCGACGGGTGTTCAGCCATGATTTGATACATTGAAAGTGGTAGTAATGGCCGCAGGTTCTCAGGATTCCGATCGCATCATTGTCATTCTCATACTCCTCCTGACATATCACACATTCATTTGTTCTGTCTCTTCTCCGGATAATGCTTCCAAGACGGCGCAATGCTCTAAAAACATACGAGAAAAATGATAATTAAACATGATGGTCAAATAGAATAGTCAATAATTGGTCAAAAATGTCAGTCAAAGATGATATATTCAAAAATGGTAGTCAGAAAGATTCCAAATATGAGTCAAAAAGGATGATAAAAATGACAGTAGAAAATGATAGAGGAATGAAAGTCCAAAAGAATAATAAAAAATGATGGTCAAAATTGATGGTCAAAGGGCATCAATTTATAGACTATTAAACATACGATCTGGGCGTTTGCATAGGCTCCTTAGGTTTTTGGTCCTGTTCTTGATAAGAGGTTTCGGTACTGTTCTCAGTGGCATTAGTTCTTGGCGTCTCTGGAGCCACATCTGCCCGTGTGAGACTCCTCCAGAAGTTGATGAGGGTGAGGGCTATATGTGTTAATGAGATGAGCATAGCTGGCAGCAGCCATAAAGCACATAGGTAGGACATGTCAGCATTGCCAGTATCCTGCATATAACAGCTGGTCAACATCGCCAGCGCCCCGCTCCACATCATGGACACTTCCGGTAACACCACTGTGGTAATCTCTGTAATAGTAACCTCGTGTCAACCAGGCATTATACTCAACGTACATAGTACAAAATAGACCATTCTGATATCAGATTTGCATATTTTATGATATTAAGTTTATTTCAAGAACAAACATTATATTGTTTACTTTCCTCTTTCAACGTTGTTTCATATAACTTGGTTGTTTCACTCTTAACATAAAGATTGTATTTAAATGATTAAATGTAGTTTTAAAATTCATATGATATGATGTGAGAGGTGTTTACAAATGGAGTCAAATGCGGAGCTATTGTTACAGTTTTAATATATAGAATCAAGTGTTTTTTTGAATGATTAGGGATTATTGTTACCATCTCCAGTGGCGGTATAGAGGAGTCTAGCCCCTGCCAGTAACATGATGACAGCTATGGGCGCGTATTCCACCAGCAGGCTGGGGTAGTAGTTCATATATGCTGGAGCAGTCATAAAGCCAGCAACACATGCCAGAAAAATACACACTGCCGCACAGGTGTCCATCGTCGCTGCTGCATGTCTATCATCAACAAAGTTTCCATCAATAGTCTTTATGGAATATGATTCACAAATAATAAGAACATAACTTAACAGCAAATGAGAGTTCAATGATTTTATTCCTTTTCCATACTGCTTGATTGTGTGCAGTGCCAACTTTTGGTATTGGTGGGCTATCTGATCATAAATGTCATTTATTAGTCTTTGTTTATTTTTATTTTTTTAAATATAAAAAAAAATATCTACCTGCAAAATACTTGGAGACAGATAAAGGCAAAGGGTCCGAGTATGGTGAAGACACAGGCTGCTATGAAGCCCACAACAAGCGGAGATGTATAGGCTATGGACTCCAGACTCACTTCTACTCCATAGTACCAGAGAATCACCATGACCTAGAACAACACAGCAAATATATCATCACATTCCCACTAATGGAGAGAGTGTCTAAATTAACAAAGAGGCTGTATGTCATGTTATCCACCCACACAACTAACCTTTGTGAATGTGAAGAAAAGGAAGGAGTACAGGAAGTAGACATGGTAGAACGTCTTGATGATGGCATGCGCATGTGTCTTGATGCGGAAAGCTAGCAGAGTGGTGATGTCATGCACAATGAGGGCGTTATTGGGTATAATAGGAGAAACGACACCAAAACTCCACAGCAGAACAGTGAGGAGCACAAAGAGGCGAGCGACCTCTAGCGGCATCAGGGTCACCGGACGAAAGTCATACTCAAATGGAAGGAACGGTCGAATCCTGTAACATAATTATAAAGGAATAGTTAATGACAACTGACAATCATCAATCATTCTTAACGCTTCCAGGTCAAGTAAAGACATACTCCTGTGCCAATATTTGGTACATACTTGTCAATAATACAAGGTTTGAAATAAACCATAATTAATAATAAGTAGGTTTGTCTTTCTTACTAGGATATACTAAAATAAAGCTTTTTTCTAAACTGTAAATAAATTGTAAATAAATGTTACATTTGCTGTGTTATAACATTTTACCAGCAATTGAAATATGTATTACAAGGGAATTAGTCAGTGACTGTGTGGTGGAACACCCTAAATATGATATTATGCCCTAAACATTTAGAAGTGATGCCTATGGAAATAGCGACATCAAGGGAGCTGGCAGACGTTTGTGACCTAATGGTATCAGATTATGATATAAATGTTTTACTTTGTCAGTTCATATATTAACAAACGTTTGACAGGATTTCAAGCCAACAGCATGGTCGCAACTCCATCTTGAATATAATGCTCACTCAATTTTAAATTTGGATTGGCTGTTTACTTATATTTCAGACATTAAACGCCCTTCTTCATATTATTAATATGATATTTATTTCTTTTCTTGAGTCGGGCCTTGTGAGGGTAGGAATGGGCAATAGGTGATTGGCAAATCGAGCACTGCGCAGATTTACCTTCACTGTTCTTCTCAAAATGTGTTGATTGATGGCTCTTTTTTACAAAAGGTATTTCACAAAAAAGTATTTTGGCAACATGTACATTTCATGACAGGTGTTTAACTGAATAATGATTGATGAAAAGTTGAAAAAAAATAATTTCTTACCACACAAAGCAACATCTTATGACGGTACCTTCACACTGTATGCCAACCAACAGGAAAGCGATTGAAATGAGGGTGATCAAAATGAGACTGCCTCCAAGCACTGAAATAAAAAACAATATCATAGTATATTTTATATATAGGAGATAGATAATAAATCAATTAAGAAAGGTTTCAAAACATGTTTACGAATCACAGCTTTAAACATTCGGAGGCAATAAAACATGAACTGCACATCAATTGATACACCATTACATTACATGATAATAGAATAAAAGACACACTCTGTGGCAGAGGCAATGATACATTGATTTTTAATGTATCTACAGCATCCAGACGGGACACAGAGTCTCATTACATTTACCACTTTATCATGGATGGGGCGGGGAGGGAATAACAATTGTTTTCAATGACAAGTTACTGGCAGAACTCAATTTGATATAAATGTACATGTATGATATGTATAATATACATAAATAATAATACATTAATATAATATACAAAATATATATTTATATATGCATAAATATTATATAATATCACCTACACATATATATACACACTCATATACAGGGCATTAATAGGCGAATGTTATTGCATAATGTGATACGTGCAATATACGCTATGGCAGTGAACTATGGAGCAGAATATGGATATCGATTTGATAGAATTGTTTAGTTTACAGTTGATATCTTTGAGGTGTTAATGGTACGTTAGTTTTTGGACGAATGCACATCAGTAATTACCTGTACTATTCTGAACAAGCCGTGCAAGAACTTATACGGCGCATGGGATCTCAACGCTGAACGCTACTGTGTATCACGCCAGATATCTGTCTACTAGTGCGCTTTATCTACTGATATAGTGTAGCTTATGTAACCACATCACTGATGTGTGTCACGCCTGTCCCCAGACACCTGTCTACTAGTGCGCTTTATCTACTGATATAGTGTAGATGATGTAACCATATCACTGATGTATGTCACGCCTGTCACCAGACACCTGTCTGCTAGTGCGCTTTATCTACTGATATAGTGTAGATTATGTAACCATATCACTGATGTGTGTCACGCCTGTCCCCAGACACCTGTCTACTAGTGTGCTTTATCTACTGATATAGTGTAGATGATGTAACCATATCACTGATGTATGTCACGCCTGTCACCAGACACCTGTCTGCTAGTGCGCTTTATCTACTGATATAGTGTAGATTATGTAACCATATCACTGATGTGTGTCACGCCTGTCCCCAGACACCTGTCTACTAGTGCGCTTTATCTACTGATATAGTGTGGCTTATGTAACCATATCACTGATGTGTGTCACGCCTGTCACCAGACACCTGTCTGCTAGTGCGCTTTATCTACTGATATAGTGTGGCTTATGTAACCATATCACTGATGTGTGTCACGCCTGTCACCAGACACCTGTCTGCTTGTGTGCTTTATCTACTGATATAGTGTGGCGTATGTAACCATATCACTGATGTGTGTCACGCCTGTCACCAGACACCTGTCTGCTAGTGCGCTTTATCTACTGATATAGTGTGGCTTATGTAACCATATCACTGATGTGTGTCACGCCTGTCACCAGACACCTGTCTGCTAGTGCGCTTTATCTACTGATATAGTGTGGCTTATGTAACCATATCACTGATGTGTGTCACGCCTGTCACCAGACACCTGTCTGCTAGTGCGCTTTATCTACTGATATAGTGTAGATTATGTAACCATATCACTGATGTGTGTCACGCCTGTCCCCAGACACCTGTCTACTAGTGCGCTTTATCTACTGATATAGTGTGGCTTATGTAACCATATCACTGATGTGTGTCACGCCTGTCACCAGACACCTGTCTGCTAGTGCGCTTTATCTACTGATATAGTGTGGCTTATGTAACCATATCACTGATGTGTGTCACGCCTGTCACCAGACACCTGTCTGCTAGTGCGCTTTATCTACTGATATAGTGTGGCTTATGTAACCATATCACTGATGTGTGTCACGCCTGTCCCCATACACCTGTCTACTAGTGCGCTTTATCTACTGATATAGTGTGGCTTATGTAACCATATCACTGATGTGTGTCACGCCTGTCACCAGACACCTGTCTGCTAGTGCGCTTTATCTACTGATATAGTGTGGCTTATGTAACCATATCACTGATGTGTGTCACGCCTGTCACCAGACACCTGTCTGCTAGTGCGCTTTATCTACTGATATAGTGTGGCTTATGTAACCATATCACTGATGTGTGTCACGCCTGTCACCAGACACCTGTCTACTAGTGTACTTTATCGACTGATTTATAAACAAATATGTTTTTCGCAATATGCACATCAGAACATATAGAATTGAATTTTTTTTGGTTTTGACAGAAATTATAAAAAATAATGACTTAATGCAATAAACAAATGTGAAATCTTCATGTTGGGATCTTTTAGAGCAAAATGAAAGTCAGAACACTTAAAATGTGTTTATTTTCCTGGAACAATTGAAAATGGAACAATTACAATTTTCATACAATGATGTGACTCCAAGTTTTCTCCAGTACTGACACAGGGTGATACATGGCTCAGTGGTTAAGATGTCTGTCTTCTATGCTAAAGGTCCAGGGTTCGAATCCTGGTTGGGAAAAGTATTATTTTCATGCTGAAGGTGAAATCTTAATATTGGGGTTATATTTGAGTGATATGTACTTCAGAGAACATAAATTGATTTGTTTATTGCAAATGCAGAAGAATATAAAATAATAAAAATGATACCAAATGATACAAAAAAAAAAGATGAAATCTTTATATTGGAGTTCTTATTGAGTAATTTGCATATCAGAAGAATATAATTTGTATTATTTTATCTTGCAAACATAGACAATATGAATAGTACTGACTTTATATTGTAAAAAAATATAAAATCTTCATACTGGGGTAATACTTCAGCAATGTGCAAGTCAGAACATATGGAATTGAATAGGTTTTTTGCCAACATAGAAATATAGTAAATAGTAACTTTATGCAAAACAAGAATATGAAATCTTCATATTCCAATTATATTTTAGTTGAGACAAAAAAAGAATTATAACATGGATCCAATTTCAAGATTTTATCATTAACTTTAAACTTCGAGCAAGTTGATCATGAGGCTGACCTTGAGCATCTATGAATATATCCAGTGCAATGCAATAGATCCAAGTGTTTCAGCACTATCATGTGTCTCACAGGTCTGATGATATGCTTTGACCTTTTCTCATGGCAAGATTGCTCACTCAACATTTAGCCTGGATCCAAATTTTAAAATAAACATGGACTGTACCTATTCAAGGTGTTGTTACAATTCATCAACCCTTAAAACATACCTGCAAACAATGTTCATTCTTAAATACATTCAATCAGATTGGTATATTATATATTCCAAAACAATATTCAAGATCTTCAAAATGTGGAGTTGTCAATATTTGACCATACCACTGACAGGATGGAAATCAACAAGTCACATGTCACCTGTATGTGCATTTCTATTGTCCAGTGAGATCAACCAACAATGCATGTATTCATATAAGCAAAGATCACCTCTTGGAAATAGTGTCAATGCCTCTAAAATAGTTCTATAGTTTCACAGTTGTTTAAACACTATTAACAATAAAGAATCAGAATTTCTGTATTTGTAATAAGTTCAAATATTGGAATCATTATTTAAATTGTCAATTAAAACCACAATTTGATTAAAGAAACATGTGTAGTAATAATGCTCAGATATGTGTTCAGTGCTTTGCCCACTATTTTTGACATGTGAAAGTGACCACACACCCCACTAATCTGAGTATTAATCTCAGCAAGCAAGTGTTCCCAGCAGGATGCCAGCTCATATTTTTAATCTCTACCTACGGTACCCTTACCTGAGACTTTCCTCTTTTTGTCAGGTATGTTGGCTTAAGGGAAAAACACGTAATGGTATTGTTTGAATTGACTAATATTCACATTATAACATATCACAGATGAATAACAATTATTATGGCAATTTCGCGATTGAGACTATTTTGTATTGATGTATGTTTAAAACCTACGATATAAGTAGATACCTGTCACAAATCTATATAATATATTGTAACTGCAACTGCAACAATAGGTTCAATAAATGTCAGAAGGATAAACAACACAACAGTGTATATATATATATATATATATATATATATATATATATATATATATATATATATATATATATATATTTATATATATGTATATATATATATATATAGAAAGTAAAACAAGTTAAAAGATAGATAAACAGACCTTATCTAAAATTAATAATTTACTGGTGAAAACTGAATGTGAAACAATGTATTGTTTGAATTATATTTGACTAATATTCACACAGAAGGATAAACAACACAACAGTGTTATGATATATATATATCTTGCTGTTGACTTCGAGTATGCCTAACATTCTGTTGTTGATTACCACACTGGTTTTCGATTCCAGTCTGGTCTCTCCAAGTTCGGAACTTCCACAAAAGGGAAACCCCCTCATGGTAACAGGACTGATCAGACTTCATCAACACCCCAGTTCTTACCGTAAAGTCTCCTCTAAACAAAGTAAAGACTCACTCCAGGCTATGAAAAGACAGAGCTCTATATAAGTTAAAAGGTGAATCCTGGAGGCATTCCTCATTCAGTTCACTTTCATCTTTATCCATTACTATTTGTATCCTTATATATAGTTATAAGTCTCAATTGGTAAACTATATATTTGATTGATTGAATGATATTATTTATTATACTGACAGGAAACGTAATACAATACATAATACAATTCCATATATTCAGTTACCCCAGGCCATTAGGACTTATCAGCCAGTGCAATTATATTGAACTGACAGAAAATCTTCTCTATGTTGTATATTAATTTAGGCCTTTCATTCCAAGCATTGCCTGGATATTTCCCAAGTAGTTTCCATTCATTCGTCATTACCCCATACACACTTTTCATTTTCACTTTAAGTGGACAAAATCTGTATTTCTTTCTGTTGTTTTCAAGAACATTTCATTTCACAGATAACCAGGGCACTGCATACAAAGCGTAGCTCATCCTCAATTATTCATATCACAGTTTATACATAATCTTTCTTCTGGTTTTGAAGCTTAAATATCTGTTTCAATCTGGTATGGGAGTATACCACATCATATTTGTGCAAGTAGAGACCTTTGCTAACGTGAAAATATATTTAACATACAATATATTACATATACTTCAGGTTCATAAGTATCATTGAATGTGACATTTATACGAAGCTTTGGCTTTGCTTTCAAGTTTTCTTTCCACGAGACATTATACAGGTGTACAATATTTCTTAAATTCATATTTGTATCACACATCAATTTCTGATTTATAAACTTCAAAGTCATCATATTTTATTGTTTTTGTTTTTTTGTTGTTTTTTTTGTTTTTTGTTTGTTTTTGTTTTGTTTTTTTGTTGTTTTTTGTTGTTGTTTTTTTCATTTTTTTTTCATATACATATACACAACGGGTTTGTCGATTACAGATATTTGCATATCATACATATAATTTTTTTTCTAATGTTTCCTTTATTCTTTGACCTTTATCAAGATCCATGCCTATATTAACACTGCTATTTGTATGCTGCTAATTTGGTTGAGGTTCTAATTTGCAAAAAAATCTTGACATATTTATAATGTGTACAGGAGCTGCATGTTACGTTCAGCCTTTGACTTGGACACGAATGGTGGAAGTATTGAATGAGTCGCCAAGCTGCTTTTTCAGGTCAGCCTTATCGTCATCGCTTTTATCGAGTTTATCGAGCCATACCTGGAGATTATAAAAAAAATCTCAAAATAATTGGAATGATATTGAAAGGAATCCTTAAACAAACGCCCGAGTTGACAATGCAAATATTAAGCTTAATCTTTTAATTGGGGAAAAGTTATCCTTTCCCGGTCCGCAGTGTTCTCCCAGAATGTCTAACGAAGTGTTATTCTCTTAAGAGAAAATATCAAACTTTCAGTGAAGAAGAAGTCTTTGGTACGGACTCAGGGTGGACGATTATAAATCTGAATAAGGTATACCGACCAATGTATTATACTCATTTGTGATTGGTAGCCAAAGCTGAGAAACACCTAAACATGGCGGAAGTAGGTTGGTCTTGGTATACCTGAAATTCTCTTCAGGGCCTAACACGTAATGAAGTTTAAGCGTATTTTATCGATCAGTAATTAGAAATAGATTATACTAGCCAGGCACGTCCATCTAACTCTCACCACTCATATTGACAATGGCTATAGTAGTGCTTTGCAAACAATGAATTGAGCTCATACATACATCCTGCAACCTTGAAGCTTTTACTAGCTTTTGGAAATATTAGTTTTGCTTTTTGGACATGTTTAATAAGATATGGACCAGATGTATGACACGTCACAGTATCTTTCCAAAAAAATAATTTTGAAGATTAAACAGTCTTTGAAAATATCACAATCTCTGTGAAGTGTAATCTGAAGATGGATGCAAAAATTGCTGAGCACAATGCGAAGAAAAGTGTTGACATTAAAATTTAAATTGTCTTTTTCCGGTTGGTCATATATGGCCAATGCAAATTATCTTGACGTGAATACATTGAATATTTCATGAATATTTTATGAATATACCCAGTACAATATAAATACTTGCACACAAGATGTTCTCAGGAGCTTCTGAGATTTTCTTGCACTGAGAATATTTTCATCTTTTCATATATGAATCCTTGTTAAATATAACCTTCCGGGTCATGCCAAAGGTCTTTTCACATACTACCTCAAATAAAATATAAAAATCTTAATTAGAATTAGTGACCATTTTCCTCATATTTCCATTTATATATTGAAACTCTGGTATATGTTGTATTATGGGCTCCTTAATGTGTGCATACCATTTCAACTTGACAATTTGTGTATGGCCGACAAACTTAGATATCGATGATTACCGATGACTGCAGGTATATCTCAGCCAGTGACATTTATTCTCTAGTGCTGTCTGCAGTTAACTGAGACATCTTTAAAGAACATGAGGACATTTAATCTATGATGAAAATACTGTCTGCAATATGATGTCACTGTATCTCTAATAGTGTCTTCCACCCACCTAAGGTCCTTGTTCATAATGTGTTTTCCCATAAGCGAATATACCTGATCTCAGAGATGAAACACTGGAAGAAAAAAAGTTGAATAGGGGAGAGCGGCGAACGTATACACACCTTTTGTCTAACCATGAAAAGTATTTGTGATAACCGTATCCAAGTTGTGAAAACACCAAAACCAACATGGGGACATGACCTTATTATCCTTTGATGCAAACTGTCTACAGCATGAGTTCATTGGTTATTCTCTGATGCAAACTGTCTTCAACATGAGTTCATTGGTTATTCTCTGATGCAAACTGTCTACAGCATGAGTTCATTGGTTATTCTCTGATGCAAACTGTCTACAGCATGGGTTCATTGGTTATTCTCTGATGCAAACTGTCTTCAACATGAGTTCATTGGTTATTCTCTGATGCAAACTGTCTACAGCATGAGTTCATTGGTTATTCTCTGATGCAAACTGTCTACAGCATGAGTTCATTGGTTATTCTCTGATGCAAACTGTCTATAGCATGAGTTCATTGGTTATTCTCTGATGCAAACTGTCTACAGCATGAGTTCATTGGTTATTCTCTGATGCAAACTGTCTACAGCATGGGTTCATTGGTTATTCTCTGATGCAAACTGTCTTCAACATGAGTTCATTGGTTATTCTCTGATGCAAACTGTCTACAGCATGAGTTCATTGGTTATTCTCTGATGCAAACTGTCTACAGCATGAGTTCATCGGTTATTCTCTGATGCAAACTGTCTACAGCATGAGTTCATTGGTTATTCTCTGATGCAAACTGTCTTCAACATGAGTTCATTGGTTATTCTCTAATGCAAACTGTCTACAGCATGAGTTCATTGGTTATTCTCTGATGCAAACTGTCTACAGCATGAGTTCATTGGTTATTCTCTGATGCAAACTGTCTACAGCATGAGTTCATTGGTTATTCTCTGATGCAAACTGTCTACAGCATGGGTTCATTGGATATTCTCTGATGCAAACTGTCTACAGCATGAGTTCATTGGTTATTCTCTGATGCAAACTGTCTACAGCATGAGTTCATTGGTTATTCTCTGATGCAAACTGTCTACAGCATGAGTTCATTGGTTATTCTCTGATGCAAACTGTCTACAGCATGAGTTCATTGGTTATTCTCTGATGCAAACTGTCTACAGCATGGGTTCATTGGTTATTCTCTGATGCAAACTGTCTACAGCATGAAGTCACTGTTATCCTCTAAATTGTCCACAGCATGAGTTCATTGGTTATTCCCTAATCCTTTCCACAACATGAGGTCACTATTTTATTCTGATACACACTGTCCACAACACTCTTACCAATAGTTGTCAATCTACTACATCTACTAATGAGTTGTTTTTCCCATCATCGGTCTTTATCTTAAATGACTTTGCCTTACCGTGGTTGAAAGTAAAAAAAATAAACAAATAAACTGCATGGCAATCTGGAATTATAGTCTTCAAGTGAGTGATATCAGGATAAAGTTTCATTGTGGTATTGCTTTTTGTACTTACCTAAACCAAACGCCAGCTCATGATCGACATCAAGTGTATCATTCGCATTCGGAGGAAGAAGTATCCCAATCTTTTTAAATATTTCACCCATTTTACTTATATTATCTCTTCAAATTTCTTTCAGAAGATATAGATAAAAAGTGTTTGTCGTTGTCTTAGCCATTTTTTGTGGTTTTTTTATCGATCCCACGCATCTAGATCTTTAAAATCGTATCATAAAAACTATGCAGATATTCCACCATAACAAGTTGGATTTCCACCAAGGATATCTTAATGTTTGCTTATTGATTTAAAGTGAATCAGAGACGTGTACTTTCTGTCCAATATGACCTTGGCATGAAGTCCTAAATGTTGCCTCAGTTCTAGTGGTCGCCTTGTTGTAATCATGACAAGGTGAGCCTTTCTCATCCCGCCATATTGAACATCACAAGATGGAGGTGGACGGAGGCAGGTGTCACGGTGGTGTGGCTATGTAGGTCATCACAGATCAATATGTAACGATTAACATATGCATTTTCAATGCGTTCATATACGCCAGACCGACCAGGCTCCGGGACCATGATCAACACTGGTTACCACTGCAAACAAACGTGCACCACAAAAACCAGTGACTGGGTTTAAAGCCTCAAGGTTTTAACAGGGAGGGACAAGGGTGATAACCTAAAACCTTTTATACTTTTTATAAAAATTTCCCCAGTGATTATCATTTCACAACTATACACTGAAGTAAATAATCAAATATAAATTACTTGCTTAATATTATCAATGCATTTTGAACACTTTTTAAATAAAAACATATAACTCCATTTAAATTATATGGATTCTATGTGTGTTCTAAGCTCGCGTGTACACGTTTTCTTGATAGCAAATGTGTTTACTGGCCATGATCTTGCATTGTCGGCAATGTTTGTATATCATGCATAAACCAGTTGTGGTGAAACCAACTGCATTGCTTTCATCCTCGAATGTGTTGTCTATAATCTTGATCTCTGTAGTTTTGAAAACGCATTTTCGCATCCATATCATTATCATCACAACATCCGTATGGGGGCTTTCAAACTCTGAGAAGGTAGAACTGGTGGTTGGTACGGTGGTGGGTAGTGAATGGTGGGACAGGTGGTGGGTAGTGAGTGGTGGGACAGGTGGTGGGTGGTGAGTGGTGGGACAGATGGTGGGTAGTGAGTGGTGGGACAGATGGTGGGTAGTGAGTGGTGGGACAGGTGGTGGGTAGTGAGTGGTGGAACAGGTGGTGGGTAGTGAGTGGTGGGACAGATGGTGGGTAGTGAGTGTTTGGACAGATGGTGGGTAGTGAGTGGTGGGACAGGTGGTGGGTAGTGAGTGGTGGGACAGGTGGTGGGTAGTGGGTGGTGGGACAGATGGTGGGTAGTGAGTGGTGGGACAGATGGTGGGTAGTGAGTGGTGGGACAGGTGGTGGGTAGTGAGTGGTGGAACAGGTGGTGGGTAGTGAGTGGTGGGACAGATGGTGGGTAGTGAGTGTTTGGACAGATGGTGGGTAGTGAGTGGTGGGACAGGTGGTGGGTAGTGGGTGGTGGGACAGATGGTGGGTAGTGAGTGGTGAGACATGTGGTGGGTAGTGAATGGTGGGACAGGTGGTGGGCATCAAGAGTTGGGGCCTGTGGTGTGCAATGAGTGGTGAGACCAGCGGTGAGCAGCAAGAGTTGGGGGCCGATTGTGTGCAGTGCTCCCTGGTCCTGTATCGATTCCACGTGCAGGACGTTAGATACGCACATTGGTTGCTAGGTGTTGTGTTTGCACGGGTTCACATCTATCATTTGCCCACATCTATCGACGATTGTGCAGCACACAAACTGTATGACAGTGAAACACAAATAATAAGCCTCAGTATGCAACAGCAAGGCACATTGTGCAAACAGTTGGTTATGTAACCCGTCTCTCCGTATTCGGAGCTTTGGACCGACATTGTTTATATTTTTCAGGTTCCTTTTCTCCTCATATACTCTATATATGAAAACCTGGCAAGAATCTTCCCCAGGAGGATATTACAGATAGTTTATGATGCATATTGTAACTATTATCGATCTGGCTTGTTGTCCTTGTGTTAATCATTGATATGATGTGGCGATAAATACCTTATTCACAGTATATACAGAAACTACTTATGATAATATAATAATATTTTTGTTTGGTGCAAAATATTTGTGAGAATTGTGATCGTGCGAATAAAATGTTCGATCTCATGAACTTGAGCAAGCTTGTTTCAAGCAATAAAGTTAAGTTTCTTTTTCAGGTCTGTGCTTATATCTCACGCCATGCCCAAATAAATTTGCCATTTATCTTTCCTTGAAGGCCAATCTCAATTTTTGTTTCCAAAACCAAAGCATTTCTCCATATTGTTTTCTCTCACTTGGTTGGACCACCATTTTTCCCTAGATACACACTTCTTAATTCTGATACGTATACGTATACGTGTGCAGCGTCATTTGACCATACATATATTGTGTTGATGACCCTGTGATCAAATGAGCACATTGTTAGCTAATTTCGACATTTTTCTATTATCAATTAAAGCAAACAAATTTTATTTCCATCCAATTCATAACACAAAAAACGATTCAGTCAAAAGGTCTCCAAACCACAATTTTGATATATTTTCATAAATCTGGGTGAGCACTTCCTCGGAGATTTTATTGTGTATTTTGTGCTATATTCAAAACCCACAAATTCATTACAAAAAACTACCAATCACCCCTGGTTGTCTTGACATCCTTCAATTCTTAGATAGAAGTCATATACTCTCAAAGCCCTTCATCCCCTTAAATATGAGGGGTAGAATCATCAAAATAAAGGTATCAGCCACACTAAAATATCAGCTTAATCTTCACTGATGAAAAGTGCTGACCAGCCAGCTGTATGACAGATGCACAAGTGCGAATAGTGCAGGAAACAAAGTTGCTGACATGACAGTAATCGGAATCTTTTGCTGTGGTGAGACAGCACGTAAAATCTTACATACCTTATTTTGTATAATTAGTGTTGTTAAAATGTAACAGAATGTTCTATTTGATATGTAATCGCCATTGTCACAACAGATCTCTCAAAAGATCCATTTCAAGTTCAAAATGATATTACTGGTCGAATTAACTTATGCTGCATTAAAATGGACTGATTCATAATAGTTATGCATTCCTAGAATTCCTATGAATTTATCAAGCAGATAATAAAATGCAATCTGAAATAATAGCCTTGAATAAAAATGGATAACATATACAGAAAAGATTTTCTATTTTATTTTAGATAGTTTGTTATTTGATAAAGGATTAATATAATTGCAAAATTACCATGGATTTTATAGTATTGGAATGTTATCATGGTTTGCAATACATGTTTGTGACAGCAATGTACACAATATATTATTTTATGGAGAGAAGAATCTACTTTAAAAATACACCAAAATTGATTATATTCTTCAGTTACCTATTCCAGTATTAATTAAGTGGTATTGTTTGTAAAAATACGGAATAAATTATCACATTTGTATGCATTCCGGAAACAACAAATGTGGATTTCAATTACTCCTCTGCTAGATATTCAACTGTGAATAATTATGAAATAACAATTATCAATCAAATAATGTTTTTCAACAGTCAATAAACCTGATCATCTCACCATTCAAAGTCGGTATCGTTCAGGACTTCAGGATTGCCTCTTATAATGTTATGCATATTCAATAATTAATGCAAAATTCGAATGCGTAGATTATGCATATTCATGAGTCACTTTTTATTGATGGAGTCTATATGTATACATGGAAGGAAATAAATCGATTATGCACTGGTAAGTTACAAATGGTCATGTTAAACGATTCTGAGGCAATAGTCATGCAAAAAAGGCAAGAGGGTTTACTGGATAAATCTGATCAGATGATTTGTGCAAAGGGAAATAATCTATATAATCTATATATAATCTATATAAATGAGAGTAGGTGATATTTAATCGTATGCATGTAATGTAGTCTCCATTGTGGCAGAACCTCCAGTATAGACGACTGAATATAAGAAGAATAACTATTTAATTTATATTAACTATTTAATTTATATTTTTTTGAAATTTGTAAATCCTATTTGATACTATAAAGCTATAATTGCTCTAGTTCATTACCCATTTCCTGTATTTTATGTTCGAGAAAGTATTTTAACTTCATATGAATTGCATTTCGACCGGATTAAGGCGTGAATGAATGGAAAGAAAAACTGACGGTGGCACACTCTGTTGGCAGGAAAGACAGAATACAGTCTATCATCGCCGCTTTACCATATTCCCGCATATAAAGGTTCCAAGCGCCACATTTTAACACATATGGAATATATAAAGACTGTGTTCATGTGTGACACTTGAGAACTAATAAAGATTTTGTGCAGCTGAGACTAATAATTATTATATGCAGCAGCGGCACATGACAACTTATATAGCATATGTGCAGCTGTGTCACATGACAATGTATATAGAATATGTGCAGCTGTGTCACATGATTATTTATATAAAATATATGCAGCTGTGTCACATGACAATGTATATAGAATATGTGCAGCTGTGTCACATGATTATTTATATAAAATATGTGCAGCTGTGTCACATGACAATTTATATAAAATATGTGCAGCTGTGTCACATGGTAACCTATATAGCATATGTGCAGCTGTGTCACATGACAATATCTATAGAATATGTGCAGCTGTGTCACATGACAACTTATATAGCATATGTACAGCTGTGACAATGTCTAGAGTATTTGTAACACATGACAATGTCTGGAGAATTTGTGACACGTGACAACTGATATACCTGACATGAAATATTGTACAAATGAAATATAAATATCAAATGGTACAATGTCATAAGTATGTTCATTGGATTGCTGTGGGATTGAGAAGGTCAGAAAGATAATGAAAAAAGTTAGGGAGGTCGCCAATATTAATCATCATTAAAATCACCTTTATTGTACTTATACTTTTATCCACTAAGTTACATGATTAGAACAGGTAGAATTTATATGATTATGAAAGTTAAAATTTCTTCAGACTAACAATTATATCAGTAATAACCAACACATATACCAATCATATCATTTAACAAACTCATATCAGCTCTCTGTTCATTGCCAACACTCTTGTGCCACATCTTTATCTCATTATTCACATTCAAACTTAGTCTATAACTGGGGCATACATATTTATAGTTTCAAATGGAGGGAGAGAATGCGTTACAACAAACATAATGACACCTGCTTAAAAACCATGCTGAGAGATGTTTGAAAGATTTTCAAGGCTCACTTCTCATAATGGAAAATATCATAATAGCCGTGAACCTGCTAAGGACTCTGTTTTGAATGTTTCCATGGCGCCCCTCTCAATGCATCTTTTATAAATTAAGGCTTTAGATTTGAGTCATGAAAGCAATAAAAATATTGTATAAATAGCTTGCACCTTATCTTTGAATACACTCTATCAGAACCTGACATGAATAAATCTTTCTAGAGACTAGTTGCAGCTGATATCACAGTATTTGTATCACTGACCGACATCTTATGTTTTAGATGATCTGCTACCTCACAGTCTATGTAATATCTTCAGTATCCACTATTCTGCTACTTACCATCTTGCAAGCCGTGTCCCAAAAGATAGGTAATTAACTCTCTTTGCCATTGAACTTGATATCAAACTCAGCTGTACCTATCACACAAGGCCACCATCTAATGTGTTATGTTGGACATAATAAAGTGCCAATGAAGTTCCTGACAACCCAACATACTCTTTTTTAGTTTGTCAAATAAGCACTCAACACCCACATCAAATAGAAATGGCGATAATACACCCCTGTATTATATTGCTATAAAATCGGATATCAAACACATCGTACGATTGACGCATTTTTAAGTTTGTAAGCCATCACTAGAAATGGCAGACATAGGGATATAACTTTTTTACAACTCAGAATACATCTACAAATGATATGTGATCGAATGTCAACCTTCTTAGGCTATTTTGATCAAATATTGCAAGTGACCTTGAAGTGACCTTTAAATGACCTTGAAAATAGAAAGCATATTTCCAAGAAATTATCTACGTGTTTTATTGCCCTATCATCTACATCATTCAAATACGAGCTTGTAGAGTCCTTATTCATCACAATATGTTCATAATTAACAATTTGAGAGCAATTTATAGTTTTGGGGTCAATCTATAAGGGAAAACAGAGGAGAATACTAAGTTTTTTTGAAATAATATAAAAATGCCAGCTTATTGGGGGTCAGTTTATGAAAATATATAGAATACTGCACAGAAAAACACATTAATACTAAAAAGAAATTGAAAAAAAGTCTGTCAATTTCAAGGTTTATTATGAAGCCAAAATGATTAAAAATAGCTTAAATCGGTAGGGTTACAAAAGTGACAAATTGACGGACTTTAATTTGACCTCACATTTATTTTTGAGATATTAGATAAATCAAATATTAATCTAATTTCAGAAAATAATCAGCAATAAGTTGCTCTTATCATAATAATACCTAAAAAAGAAGAAATATTCCCTGAAAAATATGAGAAAATTAGTAATGAATAGAAATGATTAAAAATATATATAATAAAAAATATATTGAATGTAGAGTCAATTGGGTTATAACATTTTGATAATTTTTGAAAAAATAGCATTCTTTGTGGTTGATTTGGTCAATGGAAGTAGAAATCGGCCAATATTAAATGTCACTGAAAGTGTTCTGCAGGGTGCTTTCTTGACGTCCGCAACTCCCACTGCTATAGACCGGTTACATGCGCTATGTCACTCATTCTCGCTGATGCATATATAATTTCCCTAAGTTACTACGTTGGATAATAGTCCTCTCATCATCGGAGTCTACTAATGTCTGATTACATTATTGAAGGGGCATATCATACAATTTGTCAAATATATTATGAAAAAAGTCAGCAAAAAGTCAGCTCAGCAAAAAGTCAGCAAAATTGACATCAAAGGCCTTTATTTTCTACAGTTTATGACTGAAATCATCCAAGGAAAGTTTGCTAATCGGCATGTATAGGGATGGAACACAATTAGAAATGGCAGACATTTTAACATAAAATGGGCAGTCCAAGGCTTCTTATTGCAAGCAATGGATAAATAGCGTCAACTTTACCCAGCATAACCGGGACCAAAAGGAGAACATATTATCCAATTAATACACTTATTCATGACATATTCATATCAGCACCTTCCCCATTTAGTATTGTAATATTGTAAAAATGAAACATATGGAAATATACAGAAAGATATCAACTATCAAATCCAAATGTCTACATTTAATACATTTGTTATCATATGATTTTTTCTATTGCAAATTTGGCCCATTAGATAAGACATTTTCTTACACTATGAGAGTTTGTCATCGTTGTTTATGTACTATTATGAATAGGGCAACTTAGTGGGGGCTATTTTCAGTCATGAATCATTTGTAGATGTATCCCATACAATAAAAACGTAATAAGCCTATGTCTCTCATATCTGCTATTAACACAATAACCATATATTGTAACAGGCCAGGATTCAAACCAGGGATCTCTGGGTTTCAATGGAAACATTCTACCAACTCTATATTTTCCATCGATTTGATCTGGCCAATATAGCGCTATTGTCAAAGAGTTCTCCTTGAAAACTTTCTTCAAGCCCTTGCGATCGATAGGCGAATAATGAAAACCCAATGAGCGCATCAATTACTTCTTGAAACTAAGAAATCTTAGATAGAAACATCGTTTTTTTTAGTTATCCAGACAACTTCGCTACTGGTTGACTCAGGCAATGATTGGTATCGATCCTGGTATCGATAACAAAGTATTGATAACAAAACATGCAAACAGGTCCAGTACTTCGGCGCTCTGGTCACGACAGTAGCACAAAGCAAGCAGCATCTGCGCAAAGCGAGCGTCTTTAGGTGCATCTTGTCCTTTGCTTCTGTTCCGATCTCTTTTTGTGTCCATTGCTATGTCATTGCCATGACAGCCCCAAGAGCGCCATGCGATAAAATCGTCTTGGAGACCTGAGAGTGTATTTCGTGTTTTTTTCCATGTTTGAACCAATAAAACGATCATATTATGATACGCCAAAGAAATTAAAATGGGGCTCTAAAGTGAGACTTTATGCATACGAACATATAATACAAATACGAACATATCATTAGTTCAGTTAAGTGATATGTTTGTTGCATTGGCAGGTGCGAAGTCCAATGGCATGACTGTATTGGAGGACCCAAAGCGAATAAGGATAATGGTGTAAGATACTATCATAAATATCACCTGAAAGAAAAGTGACATTATGTTATCAATTTTATTATGATTATAAAGTGTTATTGGTTTATGATTGGCTATATGAATTATTGTTTTCTTCTCACAAATTAAGATTCACGATTCATTCTTTAGACATATATTATCTAATATACAAACACACAGTTGTATGAATCTCGTTTACCATCTTAGTTGTCTGTTTGTTGATATAGAATAATTTCCAAGCTGTCAAACCAATATGACCCTCTGTCAACTTCGTGAAAAACGTGTTAAGCTGAAATCAAGAAGGAAACTATATGCAATCATTGAATTTCCGTCAAGATTAAGCCTGAAAGCCCTATGCCAATATTGACTTTGATGGGTTTTATTTCTAAACTGATCTACCCTCACCTTGACCACTTTATACGTTTGTTTTGTTATGCATACTCATCAATTCACTTACTTGCATAGCTCTGGCTACATTACAGTAGACGTCTGTCAGCTCCAGTGTATGGAGGAGATTTTTGGGAGCGATTGCCTTTAAAAATAAAATGATAAACTTGGCATTTAACTTGAAGCGAAGGTTAGCTGATCAATTTTAAATTTCCAAGATGAAAAAACAGCCAACACCGTGGCATATTCCTTCGTCAGAGCAACCATGGACTATGGAAAGTCACCACATGCTATAATCCTCAAACTGTAGAGGTTGTTGAACTCTACGGAGATTGTAGAACTCTGCAGAGATTGTAGAACTATGCAGTGAGCAAGCCTCAGAAGCATGACCATATGATCACATCTCGGTTATATCATTTATCTTTATGCATTTTTTAGACTTGTCAAATCTTTCTTTTATTCCTTAAGGTTTAAAAAGTGATAGGAATAGATATTTATTGAGCGCAAAAATACGACAAAGAATCTGTGATTGCTATCCCATACTTACAGAGTTATTTAGACCAGTTCCGACAACAATTATTATCATCATTTGAAGGAAAGCTGAAAGCATGATCCTTAATAGACTTTCCAAAATGGACATAGTATTTCGCATTTCCGGATCATAAATTAGACTGTAAATCAATGCACATATGATCGGTATATTGATCATATAGACACAAAGGATATAGAAAGAAAACACACTATCCATGACTTGTGTTAAACTGCAAAGTTCATTGTGGCGACGGCGAAAATACTCAATATCCACTTGACCCTTCTTAGTTTCGATGGAGGCGGAGATGTCGATGTGGAGGGCCGAAAAGTCATCCTTAATACCTAGAACGACATTAACCAATAGCAAACAGGGAAACACCCATCCTAGTCTTACTGTTAAGGCTAGGAGACACGCCGAATACCTGGCTTTTTGCGGAGCATAGCCAATAAACCAAAATGGTAAAAGGTACATGTCACTGATTGAGTACTCAAAAATTGCCACCTCAATTACATCTATTACCAGGGAAGTTACCACTATGATCCATCCGATTAGCATGCTGATATGACCTCTCCTTGCTTTAAGTGAAATATCTAAACTTTCCAAATTTTGGTTTTTATATTTGGCCCAAGATTCCACTCCTTGATTAAACACAATACATTTCAAACTCATTAAAGTGGTGCTGCTGGAAACAAGAAAATACCAAGCATGCATAGATATTTTTATAAAGAGCACTGTGTTAGGTTTATGCTCGTCAGAATAACTCCAACAATATCTTACTGTGTTGAACCACATAAACAAATTCACAAGACAACAATATATCTTAGACGTAAGTTCCCATGCACGGTTACCATAACTACCAGATGGAATATATAGAATACCTGCAATCTGCAAGCTTACAATAACTGGCCTCATCGCCTTTTCTAATTCTCTGTTATTAATTGCCATTGATATGGTCCATATGGTTTCGTAAAGCTGGTCTTCCTACAATCTCAATTTGTTTCTCATATTCATGTTGCCTTATATATTTATATATATATATATATAAATATATATCTATATATGTGTGTGTGTGTGTATGTGTGTGTGTATGTATGTATGTATGTATGTATGTATGTATGTATGTATTGACTCAGACAAACATACAATGGCAATTTGAAACCACTATGTTGATTATGTTTAACAGTCACAAACACATCTAACACAGCAAAAAATATGGGGCGAATATCATGATCTCCTTACATAAGTGGAAACATTTGATCACGGGTTACTGCTGGTGACCAACACAACAGGTAAGTATTATGATTTGATGGATTCAGTAACCCACGATGCTTCTGAAAGCACGCATGTGCAACCTCCTGCAATGTGTACCCACTACTAACAACCCATACTTAACTGTACAATTCCCTAAAATGTGTACCCACTAACAACAACTCATACTTAACTGTACAATTCCCTTAAATGTGTACCCACTACTAACAACCCATACTTAACTATACAATTCCCTTAAATGTGTACCCACTACTAACAACCCATACTTAACTGTACAATTCCCTATAATGTGTACCCACTACCAACAACCCATACTTAACTATACAATTCCCTTAAATGTGTACCCACTACTAACAACCCATACTTAACTATACAATTCCCTTAAATGTGTACCCACTACTAACAACCCATACTTAACTGTACAATTCCCTATAATGTGTACCCACTACCAACAACCCATACTTAACTATACAATTCCCTTAAATATGTACCCACTACCAACAACCCATACTTAAATGTACAATTCCCTAAAATGTGTACCCACTACCAACAACCCATACTTAACTGTTCAATTCCCTTAAATGTGTACCCACTACCAACAACCCATACTTAACTGTACAATTCCCTATAATGTGTACCCACTACCAACAACCCATACTTAACTATACAATTCCCTTAAATATGTACCCACTACCAACAACCCATACTTAAATGTACAATTCCCTAAAATGTGTACCCACTACCAACAACCCATACTTAACTGTTCAATTCCCTTAAATGTGTACCCACTACCAACAACCCATACTTAACTGTACAATTCCCTATAATGTGGACCCACTACCAACAACCCATACTTAACTATACAATTCCCTTAAATGTGTACCCACTACTAGCAACCCATACTTAACTGTACAATTCCCTATAATGTGTACCCACTACTAACAACCCATACTTAACTGTACAATTCCCTAAAATATGTACCCACTACTAACAACCCATACTTAACTGTACAATTCCCTATAATGTGTACCCACTACCAACAACCCATACTTAACTGTACAATTCCCTAAAATGTGTACCCACTACCAACAACCCATACTTAACTATACAATTCCCTTAAATGTGTACCCACTACTAACAACCCATACTTAACTGTACAACTCCCAAATAGTGTACCCACTACCAACAACCCATACTTAACTGTACAATTCCCTAAGATGTGGACCCACTACCAACAACCCATACTTAACTGTACAATTCCCTAAAATGTGTACCCACTACCAACAACCCATACTTAACTGTACAATTCCCTAAAATGTGTACCCACTACCAACAACCCATACTTAACTGTACAATTCCCTATAATGTGTACCCACTACCAACAACCCATACTTAACTGTACAATTCCCTTAAATGTGTACCCACTACCAACAACTAATGCTCGACTATGCAACCCCCTAAAAAGGGTACCCATTACCAAATACCCATACCCAAATCCACTCTGTGAGGTGTACCCACTAATTATTCATACTCAACTGTACTCCTATAAGGAGTACCCGCTATTATTGCCATTTGAGGTCATTGAAACGCTTCCATATTGAATAAGACTGCACACCTGCTGTATAGATTTAGAAATGAGAAAGATATTATTCTACTTTTTAAAAGGATGTATTTACACACTCATGCATATGGACACTCGTGCGTGTGTTACATATTCGTTCATGGTATACAATCCATTAAATGTATTGAAATTATATTTCTTAATATGAAGGAATCAGGTTAGAGGTGTTCTTTTTATCAGTGTAATGCTCAGATGTATTGACTTAAGACAGATAAAATATGAAATCGTTTGTTAAAATAACATCACATCAGGAAAAACAATCACTTTGCAAATGCATATCGAGTTTCAACCATGTTTAATAATGTGATGGAAAACATTTACATTGAGATTGACAATCCGCAGGAGGGTGATGGATGTTGGGGTCAAACCATAATCATATGTCGCCTCATCTTGTAGACAGTATAAGTATGGAATGGTTAACCCATTGTCACATGCCACCTCACCTTGTAGACAGCAAAAGTATGAAGTGGTTAACCCATAATCATATGCCACCTCACCTTGTAGACAGTATAAGTATGGAGTGGTTAACCCATTGTTACATGCCACCTCACCTTGTATACAGTATAAGTATGGAGTGGTTAACCCATTGTTACATGCCACCTCACCTTGTAGACAGTACAAGTATGGAGTGGTTAACCCATTGTTACATGCCACCTCACCTTGTATACAGTATAAGTATGGAGTGGTTAACCCATTATCACATACCACCTCACCTTGTATACAGTATAAGTATGGAATGGTTAACCCATTGTTACATGCCACCTCACCTTGTATACAGTATAAGTATGGAATGGTTAACCCATTGTTACATGCCACCTCACCTTGTAGACAGTATAAGTATGGAGTGGTTAAGCCATTGTTACATGCCACCTCACCTTGTAGACAGTATAAGTATGGAGTGGTTAAGCCATTGTTACATGCCACCTCACCTTGTATACAGTATAAGTATGAAGTGGTTAACCCATTGTTACATGCCACCTCACCCTGTAGATAGTATATGTATGGAGCGATTAACCCACTGGTAATTCACTAAATGATATCAAATAGAATATATCAGAATTCAATGTGCTTTGACTTAATTTGATTTGACTTGATAGGTTGGCCGCTCCACTTAAGTCTCGTGGGCCCTCAGAGCCTGTGCAATATGGCTCCACAGCTGGAGGGGAGACCCAATGCGCACCATCTCCAATCTGTGTGTAACATTCGTATTGACCACCGAGTGCAGGCCCCCTACAATCATGAGTTAACTATCCTATCTCACTGCACATATGGTAATCATGAGAAAATGCAATAAAACCTGTAGCTAAAATTCGAGATAGAGGTAGTGAGAGTTGTGAGAGATGCGAGATAGATGAGGAAAGCAAATAGGTGAAGAAAGCAAACTCCACCAGAGGGCGACACAAACCTATCACCTCTATACTATGTGCCTTTTGGTGCTGGCTCAGCACATCCACCACCTTTCATGCAACTCCTTGTCTTCAGATGTATTCAGTTGGATGAAATATGATATATTTCACCCTTTGTACTACGTTTTTGCAGAGATTAACAAAGTCTAAGAGATATTAAACATGAAACTCTTCCAGTGTCCAGTGGAGAAGCCATTTTCTAGGCGAGTTATCAGGTGGAACCACAACATAAATGGCCGCTTTGTTTACAGTTTGAATTCTTTAGATTTTGTTAAATACTTATGATTGAACAAACCAAAGCAAAATGTTCACTTGAACTTGAACTCTAATACAACTCAGGGGAATTTTACATTTAATCTTAAACAATGTTATTATACTTGTAACAATAATTACAAACCGACAGTTCTTGAGATCATGGCCAGTAATTGTTGTACCGGGGGAATACTTATCTGGGCTGGTCAGTGGTAATAGTTTGCCTATGACTGGAGAAAGTTGTGTGAGATGCGAGATAGAGGTGGAGTGAGTTGTGTGAGATGCGAGATAGAGGTGGAGTGAGTTGTGTGAGATGCGAGATAGAGGTGGAGTGAGTTGTGTGAGATGCGAGATGGAGGTGGGGAGAGTTGTGAGATGCGAGATGGACGTGGAGAAAGTTGTATGAGATGCGAGATAGGGGTAGAGAAAGGTGTAAGAGATGAGAGATAGAGGTAGAGAAAGGTGTAAGAGATGAGAGATAGAGGTAGAGAGAGGTGAAAGAGATGAGAGATGGAGGTTGGGAGAGTTGTGTGAGATGCAAGATGGACGTGGAGAAAGTTGTGAGAGATGCGAGACTAGGTGTAAAGAGTTTGTAAGAGATGCCAGATGGACTGATTGTTCAGATCACTGTCAAAGGCATTTTAATATAAAATGTAAAATGTAAATTATTCAATGCTAGCGGACAGTTCAAGTGATAAAACATGTTTAAAAAGTATTGTATTTTATTGTGAGGAACACATATATGATATTTTCTGTTCAATAAAAAGATCTAAGGTAAATGAACAGTATTTAAAACATTGTTTATGTTTGAAATATATATAGACTTGATAAAAGGTCCCAATTACCGAAAAAGGTATCTGGAAAGCATAGACATACAGGTCAATCGTCTTAATATAATAATATATAAGTCTGAATATTGTCACTTGTGCTTTTTCAAAAGTTTGGTCATTTCCTTGGATTTGGACATTTCTTTAGTTTTCTTTCTCATATAATTTTTCGTTCTGACCTCAGCGTGATTCTGTAATAATACCTCAGCAATTTTGAGATTATTGTTCTGGACTGCAAGGTGTAAGGGTGTTTCCTGTTTAGAATCTACCACATTAGTGGCTGCTCCCCTCTCCAACAGGTGGCACACTATGTCATACTGGGCGGAAGTGACCGCCACGTGCAGTGCAGTACTTCCTGTTTCAGTCTGTTGGTTGACATTGCCGCCACACCTGAGCAGCAGACGCACGGCCTCAAGGTGACCTTCCTCACAAGCCACGTGCAGACTGGTCTCGCCTTTTGACCCTCCTTTGTTAACGTCTGATTTGGCTAATATCAAAGCCTCGATTATCCTCAGGTGACCAGCCTGAGATCCAAAATGAAGGGGAATCCAACCCTCGCTATCTGCCAAGTTAGGGTCTCCTCCCCGCGACACGAGATATTTCAACATTTTCACATTACCCCTCTGAGCAGGAAAAAATAGACATGTCACCCCTTCAATATTTTGAATGTTTACAGATGCACCAGAATCAAGTAAGAGTTTAATCACGTGATCTTTATTGAACTCCACGGCGTAATGTAAAGCAGTGGCCCCAGAATTATCAACACTGTTGACGTTCGCTTTGAACTGAATCAGTGTTTTGACCACGTCCAGATTTCCCAAGGCACCAGCATCGTGAAGCGCAGTGCTGCCATCTTGCCGCGCCTGGTTTACATTGGCTTTGTTCTCCAACAGATATTTAACATGATCATGGAATCCCTTGGACGAAGCCACTTG
The DNA here is from genome assembly GCA_949316495.1 of Amphiduros pacificus. Taxonomy (NCBI): domain Eukaryota; kingdom Metazoa; phylum Annelida; class Polychaeta; order Phyllodocida; family Hesionidae; genus Amphiduros; species Amphiduros pacificus. The sequence continues at coordinate 44,696,058 of OX439004.1, forward strand.
TAAGCAAGTCAGGCCATCTGTTACAGATTCGTTGACATTCGCTCCGCAAGATATAAGCGTCTCGGACATCATGTGATCATCTTCTGTGACAGCACAAAACAAGTGTGAATGACCGGGTCGTCCATCACTGTTCACTTTAGCACCTGCTTGGATTAATTTCTTCACAATGTCTATATTTCTAGTTTTGATGGACTCGCCCAGTGGGGTTGAATGTTCTTTATCCTTGGACACGTGATTCACATCCGGGTTGTACTGGAGCAGAAGATCCACGACGCTCTCATTGGAGTTGCCAGCAGCTACCGTGAGAGGAACAGATCCAACTGAGTTCTCATAATTAACATCAGCCCCAGATTCTAGTAAAGTTTTTGTGACTTCTGGATGGCCATTTTGAGATGCCAAGTACAGACTTGTCATACCTTTACTAGTGGGACTGTTGACATTAGCACCAGCGTTCAGGAGGTGTCTAGTAATGTCATTTTGACCAAAATAGGAGGCAAAGTGGAGACCGGTCCACCCAGTGTCTCTGCTTTCCATGCGTGATAGGTTAGACGAGAGACTGAGCAGAGAACTGATAGTGTCCGTCCCTTTCATCATATCTCTGCCATCATCTGTAACAACAAACATCTTCGTGTGCACATTCGCTCCGGACTCAATCAAGTCTGCCACGAGTTCGGTGTGGCCAAACTTACACGCCAAATGAAGAGGGGTTTCTCCGGAACGTTTTTCTGCGTTGACTGAGGCATGTGACTTGATGAGCTGCCTGAGAATACCTATCTGGCCTCTCCGACAGGCCACGTGCAGCGCAGATTCCCCGTTCTTCATCCGGGCATTTGTGTCAGCATCAGCTTCTATAAGTATGGAGACGACGTCATCAAGACCGTACTCGGTGGCCGCGTGCAGACAGGTGGTGCCATCTCGCGCCGCCAGCTTCACATTGGCCTTTACCTTGACCAGAAGCTTGATGATATCTCTTTGTGCACAGAAACAAGCAACAAACAGCGGAGTGTACCCTTCTTCAGTCTGAATATCTACTTTAGCCTTCTTTCCTACGAGGGCTTCCGCTATTTCCGTGTACCCATGCTTGGCAGCGACATGCAGCGGTGCATATCCTTTGTGTGTCTGGACATTGGTGTCTGCTCCATAGTGAAGTAACATGTTGACCACATCAGAATGGCCGCATAGGGTCGCCACTGTCAATGCACTTCCACCATAGTAATTCCTCTCATTTATCTTGCCTCGCTTTTTGGAGAGAACCTTAACCCTCTTGAGGTTTGCTTCCTCTGCCGCCAGGTGGAGCTCCGGTAGTGGCTGTCTCCCTCCACTCTCGGCCATCTGTTTGAGTTTTGCCTTATTAGGAGGCTTGGTGAGGGTATTGGAGAAACCATACTGGCGAGCTTTCTTGCTTGGCATCTTGCTGCAAATACAAAGAAGCAATATATCACTCATTACAAGGAAAATATCAAATGGTTGCCAGCAGACGGCACTGCTATGTGTTGGCACTGCTATGTGTTGTCACTGTTATGTGTTGGTATTGCTGTGTGTTGGCACTGCTATGTATTGGTATTGCTGTATGTTGGCACTGCTATGTATTGGTATTGCTGTATGTTGACATCTGTTTTGTGTTAGCATTGTTATGAGTTTGTAGTGTCACGTGTTAGCATTGCTGTGGCACTGAATCAGTTCAATTCTGAAATTCATGAATTTGGAAGTTTTTTATTATCTTAACCATTTACCAACAAGGACACATATTGGACAGATTTTCATCATTTAGTTACAACCACTTTCCAAAGATTGAACAATATATTTACAACGAATCTACGGCGATTAAATAAGACATTTTGATGATTTTTATGGTATGTCTTATTAACAATACTAAAATATCTTGAAGCGCTATAAATGAAACTACGTCTATTCATTGTGCTCTTGCAAAAAATAGTGTCATTAGATGTTTTTTAAACCTATCAGCTGATATGGAGGGATGGGGCATTCTTCATTTTATGTGCATACACCTGGAAAGGCTTACCATCAACTCTATATATTTCTTATTATATCAAGATTGCTATTCCCATTAGGGTTTTAACAGGTTGAGGATAGGAATGTCTCTATTTATTAACAACAATAGGATTTAAGCTACATTGTCAGGTCATATAAGGACGGTGGTCCCCAAAGCTATCTACAGTACAGTGTTCGGATGAAACCCTCTATCTAAGGTGAAAAAGTTCCGTACAACTTGTCATAAAAATGACCCAGATGACACGTTCACTTTCCTTGGAAACCAGCACAAATATGTTTTGTAAAAAATGTACCTGACTACCTGTTTATGGTAAATGTGCACCTAAAATTACTAACCACAAAATATGCCAAAGTTTTTGGCATATTTATTTTTATCATACCCATTTTAGGATGCGTGACTACAGAAATGAGAGAATGTGGTGTTGATAAACTTCCTGTTACATTACTAGAAACACGTAATATATAAAACTTATTATTTAATTCTGTGTCAATTTATTGTCAATTAGACTATGTATCCACGGCATGGAGTCATTTCACAGTAATATAATGGAATATATGGTCCATATGCATTGCTTTCTTACAATACTACTGAAGTATTCTTGACAACAAGAAATGGAAATACGTATTTAGGATTTGTTTACTATTGGCGGTATATTGATCTGCCAAATACGTAATATACCTGTGTGAGCAAACACATATCACTATCATATTTTTCTCGAACTTTTACTGTGATCTGTTGGGTCCGATTTGCAATAAAATTATTCCTAATTGTTTACAACTCGACGAGATAATTATTATCATTTCAACTGCATCTTTATTGTAATCTATTATGTGCCTCCCAAATAAAGACAAATAAGATAAATCGTTAAAAATGGACATATTTTTTTCTTGAATTATTCCCTCTATAACATATATTTTGTTTCAGCTAAGTATAACTAGAGTGAGTTACAATTCACTAATATACGTATATAAGATCACACCTACGAGGAATCCTCCCAGGACCTAGGCGGATACGGCCACGCACTTTGGTTGGTAATATTTTCCTACATTTAATCCTACATTCAGAGCGGCATATGTTGCTCTATAAAACAGGCGAGAGACATCTGAGTTCTCCTACAGGCACACATGTACCGTTATAAAAAGTGTAGCCTTAAGTTAGGTTCAGCCAGCCATGATGAGGCACTGAACAAACAAGGAAAGTTATTATACTCGATGTAGACATATCTGGGGCTCAGCTAAAGCACTGTCCCATATTATTACACATATATGCATATATAACATAGAATCATCCTATTTAATTAGCATGAACGTGCATATATATATATATATATATATATATATGTCTGTCTGTATGTCTGAACAAATTATTGTTACCTCTCTTGTTTTCACTGTCAGGTGTTGCATGTGGCAGGTACTTCTACCTTGGTAGTGAATGCCATTTAAGATTCAGGCATTCTCTGTCGCTTCCATTGCCGAATAATTGTTTTGTGTGACATGGCCATTGATTCTATATCATATCCAACTCATCCTGTTTGTAATCGGGAGAACATAACTCGGAGGTTTGTCACTCCAACGTAAACGATATACTTACCTTTTAATCTTAATTCCAGAGGTGCTTACATCCTTATGTTTCTTATACTTAAATCTTATACTTAAACCAGGTTTTCCACAAATATATATTATTTTTTTCATTATTAAAAATTCATTTAAATTGCACTCAAAATTGTATAAAGGATTGAAAATGTATTCCATCTGTGCATATTTAGTATATTTACATTGATAAAAAGCATGTTTGATTGATAAACGTATTCCTAACAGTTTATTTCGCTGTTTGATTAAGTTCAGGGCATATCTACCATACCATACACATTTCGCTAATTGTAAATCTGACCCCCAATCACGTGGAAACGTGTTATGATATGTTTGCTCCGTCAGACCCTGTGTGCTTGGGCATTGGGTATTTCCTTTGTTGAACTCTTAATGAATCAGTGGGGATTCCCAAGCACTTATCAAACAATCTACTTCTATCGGCTTCAGACTTGAACTATTGACGTTATATCCTATTCTCTAATTGGACCCGCCTAGTGGATTGCCCGGATGGTTTCCAGCAATGGAACTAGTGTTCTCATTTGTTTTCTTATGTATTTTAGTGGAAGCTAAATCACAATTTTCTTTCCAAATTTCAGAACCATGTTATTTTACTGCTTTAAAACATATCAAACGAATGCAGGGTCATAAATTATACTTTTCCCAGTCTGAACACGATGTGCAGTCATGCGTATGTACGGAATGCTTTGTTTTAAAATAAACCCTTTGTTTGACATCTATTTGTGAAATCATCTTAAATGTATCACCCCATGTTGTACAATCAGCTTCGTTATAACGTATTCAAGACTAACGTAATCTAGGTCTGATGACATTCATACCCATTACAATACTCATTACGTGGCTTTAATAAAAGTTACTTCTTTAAACAGCTTATTTTTTTCAGATTCAGAGTTTATTTATTTGTTTATTGTTTGATATATACGTGTATGAAACCGTACACGCCAGAACGAGAGGCAAACATGTTAGTGGTATTCTCAATAGTTGGTGATATTTGGTTTAAACAGTTATATGTAATTCGTTTATCAGCTCAACGTGAAAGTCTTAGTACATTTTCTGAAGGTTGAAAACTTTGTTAATTTTTCTTAGTTAGATATCTTAGCTTATTTTCTCTAATTAGAAATCATACCTTTTCTTATCTTCCTTTGGTTTACCAAACATGGTAATGGAGTTTCTGCCAAAACTTCCGCTACTGCTGCCCTTGTTCTGAATAAACATTTTGACTGATGGCGAAGTGAAGGCACAAAACACATCATCTCCACAACCCATTGAATCTATGTGTGTCCTTTCCATTGTTATGTTATGTGTAGAGAGATTATCTGTTCACACCCGAGGGTAAATATACGGTGGGAGACATCCCCACCTGACAGAGGACAACTGTCACAGGTTCCGGGAACATTCCCTACTGTGAACTGCACTAATACAATATAGCGTCCCTCGCGACTGGCAACCAGTATCGGCCTCGTTCTGGTACGCTGACAAGAATGATGGGTCTTTGTCAATTATAAGGCCGAGGGCCCCGTATTTCAGAGCACATGACTACAACTGAATATATATATAACTATATTCATGAAATTCCTCCAATGCCATTTGCACAGCCAAGGAGACTTGTCAGTGTTCTATGGAATGCGCTGTGCGTGTGGCACAGGTCACCATCAACTCCACACACACCTCCACTTACATGTGGATCTGGAGATATATTCATTGTGTATTCTATTATTACACAAAACTGTTAACCATTCCTTAGAAAATAGTTTATTCGAGGAATGTAATAGGATCTTATGTGACACGATGACCCAGTTGTAAACAGCCCTCTTTCAATCATGTTTAATATTATGACCAAAGGATCTGATGTGGCAAGATAACCCAGTTGTTAACAGCCCTCTTTCAATAATGTTTAGTATTATGACCAAAGGATCTGATGTGACAAGATAACCCAGTTGTAAACAACCCTCTTCCAATAATGTTTAGCATTACGATCAAAGGGTCTGATGTGGCAAGATAACCCAGTTGTTGACAACCCTCTTCCAATAATGTTTAGTATTATGATTAAAGGATCTGATGTCACTCGATGATCCAGTTGTAGACGGCGGTCCTCTTTCAATAATGTTTAATATTATGATCAAAGGATCTGAAATGACTGAAAAGGCCTCTCTCAATGATGCTTAATATCTTGATCAAAGGTGACAAAGGTGATGTGACATGGTAACAATATTATGATCAAAGGATCTGATGTGACATGGTAACTCAGTTGTAGCTGGCCCTCTTTTAATAATGGTCAATATTATGATCAAAGGATCTGATGTCACACAATAACTTAGTTGTAGGCAGCCCTCTTTCATTCAGTAATGTTCAATGATCAGCTTGGTACATTGCCATATGCTTTCTAAAAGAGATCCCACCTCGAACCAATAATTCTAACAGTCACTAAATATCACAACAGAATTTTAACCAGGAACCAGTTTTGTTAAGCAAATGTTTCTGCCATGTGTCCTCATCTTACTGTCAACTCTGTGTGTTTTTTCCACAGTCAGACATCCAGAGGAGAAGGCTTTTCCAGCTTGGTTTGCTCTTTTCTGTTGATGTTTTGTCAGACTGAAGCCATGCGTTCCGTACACCTACCAGTCTGACCCATTTGCAGTCAACCTCTTTTGATTATTTGGCTGGATCCCTGTTTAAGATTTTTGGTCACGAATGTTTGAGTCATACATTTATTCCCCCAAACCTTACCTCGATGTGTGCATTGCTTTATGAGCATGTCCTTATCGTGCTTATTGTGAGATATTAACACTATAAAAATAAATGATTTACTGACAAAAAAACTGATGTATTTGTATCCAATATATTTAGATTTGAAATGAATAAGTTCATTTAGCATATATGATAGTGCCAATATTGTCAGGGTGAGTGTGATAACTAAGTTGATCCAGAAATCTACATGAAGTTCAAAACCAATATCTGCGAGATCCCATAATATACAGGAATGTAATCATGGCAATTGCCAAACAATATAAAGCGTTGTTTACAACCCAACAAGAACGCCAATCTCATTGCATGTGCTTGGAACCTTGATATAATCATATTTATTTTGTTGGGTCCTCTTCATGATTAGTATTCCGCTAAGCTTTTAGTGATTATTTAAATAAGATGTATGCAGTGACTGTGAAGCCTTATATATCGCCCTCCTGAGGCCTATGTTGTGGTTCACCGAGAGCTAAGCTTGGCCGGCTAAACATCCTTAAAAGCCAACAACTTTTTATGACATTCAGAATTTTAAATATTTATCAAACTGACACATGATATGGCAATTTGAAAAAAAACCAAAACGATGTCACTTACCTGCCTCTCTGACCTGATAAAGATCACAAATACTACGATTAAAGTCTCTCAAACATGAGGGTTAAAAGAAACAAATGCATGGCTACGTGTACACGGTAAGGCTGGCAGGTAGTATAGGTATAAGGTGGCCTGTCATGGCTGTGAACCCAGCGTAAACACCGCATCTCAGCCAGCCATGCATACCGCGATCCTGACTCTCCTGAAATATACTTACCTGTTATATATAGCACCCCATGTCCCATATCCCTTTCGCTGTGTCTATTTTTCTTAAAATGTAAGAGAGAAAGATTATCATTCTTTTGTAATACAATAAAACAACTGCGTAGAGCTTACTGGATGATATATTAAATAGGCTTAAACATTACAATATCTTCAATATAATCTTTGGTAACTATATTATATCATGACCTAGGTGAACCCAAAAACATGTATTAAGTCACACATCTTATATGGTTTTGGAAAGAGAGAGTTTCTTATTTCACTATGTTCAAGATTTGTATAACCAGTGATATCTAAAAATAATATTTCACTTTGAAATTTAAATTTGTGTATATCTGCCTGAAAGATAAATATGAATCAATTACTAAGAATGTGATGAAATTTATATAACACTGTAGGATACTATATATAGCTTCTATAAGATAACTTAATTCCTATCTTTCAAACTCAATTGTATTTGGTTCTCCGGGGAGCACTGTCCTTTTATAGCATATAGGGGGCACCACAATAGGGTTTATCACAATGAAATGGTGTTAATATCCTGTGTTGCATTGTTCATACTCTGTGTACGGATTTGCTGATTTGCTGTGTGGAGAGCCTTATTATGGAGAGCCTTATTATGGGGAGCCTTATTATGGGGAGCCTTATTATGGAGAGCCTTATTATGGAGAGAGAATTATTTTGTGGATCCTTATTATGGAGATCCTTATATGGAGAGCCTTATCACTGAGAGCCGTGTTTGGAGAGCCTTATTTTGGAGAGCCTTATTATGGAGAGCCTTATTATGGAGAGCCTTATTATGGAGAGCCTTATTATGGAGAGCCTTATTATGGAGAGCCTTATTATGGAGAGCCTTATTATGGAGAGCCTTATTATGGAGAGCCTTATTATGGAGAGCCTTATTATGGAGAGAGCCTTATTATGGAGAGAGCCTTATTATGGAGAGATAATTATTTTGTGGATCCTTATTATGGAGATCCTTATATGGAGAGCCTTATCACTGAGAGCCGTGTTTGGAGAGCCTTATTTTGGAGAGCCTTATTTTGGAAAGCCTTATTATGGAGATCCTTATATAGAAGAGCCTTATTATGGAGAGCCTTATTTTGGAGAGCCTTATATTGGAGAGCCTTATATTGGAGAGCCTTATATTGGAGAGCCTTATTTTGGAGTGCCTTATATTGGAGAGCCTTATATTGGAGAGCCTTATTATGGAGAGCCTTATCATGGAGAGGTTAGACTTTGTTTAAGCGAGGTTTGAGAGTGACGTGAAATGTCAGTGGCCTGTTCATTGATGTCGTGCTGCTTCCCTCATTCTTGATTGTCCCCTTCTCAACCGTCTTCTCTCCCATCAGCTCGCGGTTATTGTGGACTTAAAACCATGTTATCCTACTTCATATTGTCATACTGATTCATGCTACTCAGTAATCTGTTAATGTCTTCATTGCTTCATGAGACGTTATGAAATCATTAACATGCCTAAGAAAAGTACTGTTGGTGCCACCTTGTGTCGCCTTTCCCACACCAATAGGGGGCAGTAATGGGAGTCCAGTTAGTTTTCAATAAGGGAATATCACACTGGCATGGCTGTGTTTTTGTTCGCATGTGGAGCTTTATTTGAATAAATAGTTTCTCCAGGCTTTTCAAGTGGAGTGAAAGTTGAGAATCACATATGAATGTATTTTAATGTTCTTTAAATGTATTACTGAAACCAACTGTACACTTGTTGGGGAAGTGCTCTCAGATACATTTGAATGGCTAGGAAAAGACTGATGCTGAGGTTATCTGATGATTAATTGTATTTCAATCTCTGCATATGTCCATCACAATCTAATAGACTTAAAAGTGGAATATATATGTAACCGTGCCTGAATGATTAACCTGTTGATGGCCTTGTAAATCTGTGACTAGGTGGGTTATGTCAGGGACCTGTAACATGGCATTTCAGTGAGGCAGCACTATGCCTGTTACAAGTGGGTCACGTCATGATATGACCGAAGTAATGATGAAAGGAACATAAAATCTATATCAATCAAAATAATGGGATAAGATTGATTAAACCATGACCATAGGAGAGGAGAGAGTATGATCTGGCAGTTGTATATAATAAACATTTAAAGAATTATCCACTTATGTCATTTCAGACGTTTTGAATCATGAATGATCCTGGAAGAGGTTATGTCCACTCATTTGACGTATACCTGGTACTGCTGTATTGTTCCAAAGAGGAAGATTCCTCATTATTATTCATTCAAAATTTATTAATCAGTAGGATTTTTATCTCATCTTTAAAGAAGGGAAAAGATATAATTATGGGAATATAGAAATGATGAACGATATTATCAACTATCATAGTGTTCCTCCTGGATGCATCATCTACTGATGAATTTAGTTATAGAGTTATGGTCCTTTTCCACCTGAAAAGGCTAGAAATAAATCCAAAAACAATGATGTAGATTCTGTTAGGTAGCAGTAAATATACTTTAAGTAGGTTTCGTCACAATATAATTGAAATAATGATTCATGATGTACTTAAAGTAGATTTCGTCACAATATAACTAAAATAATGATTCATGATGATTCATGATGTACAGTAGTGCCCAAAGAGTACACTACAATATCATTGGAGACCTTTAATGAGACATCGCGTGATTTCAGCCAAAAAAATCCTATATAACTGTCAAGACCTTTCTGCCATGTCTTAATGGGAGGGTTACCGCATTATCCTGTTTCTACATCACCTCAGGGAGCCCTCTTCTCTGACTGCAGGATGAAATCAATGTCCACCATCGTTTTCTGTACATGATTTGTTCTCATATTTTTGTTGGTTTTTTAAATTAAATATTAAAATCTGCATTTGTATATAACCATATATAACATCCTCACATTTAAGAAGAATATTTATGAACACATCAAGTTACTCACAGTGAGATTTTTATCTTAAATGAATGTACGTATGTTGAAGATGCAAGGTCAATCACACACATATGTTATGGAGATTGTGACCATAATATGTTTGTTTGTTTGTTTGTTTGTTTGGGGTTGTACATCACTTTCAACATTATTTCAGTCATTTCGTGATGAGACCTACTTGAGATATATTGCTGCCTCACTGAATTGTCATGTCGCAGGTCCTTGACATGACAATCCACCCGGTCACAGATTTACAAGGACAACGGGTTAACCCTTTGGCACACACCTCAGCTCATGTGTGAGATTGTATCATGAATTCAATCTCGACATGGCCGGGGATCGAACCCACAACCTTTGATCACCACAGAGGAACTGGTGCTAATAAGCTAGTACTCTAACCAACTGCGCCACTGAGATCTATCACATGATGCTGTTGATTAAGGTACAAAGAGTCAACCTGGGGATATCAGGAGAGGCTGGGATAGCCAAGATACTGTGTGGGACAGGCAGAAATCAAATTACAGCCCTTTTATCTTAAAGTGTTGGACATTGATTTTGGCTTTCATATCTCTTTTTAAACAGAATCAAAATCTTACTATTTAATGAACAAGAAGCTTCATATATTTTATAGTTAATAATTTGATAAAAAAAAATCTTAACAGTTTAGTGGGACAAGGCAGGGACATGTGCAAAGTAATTAGTACCACCGCCCCAGCATCCAATAGCCTGACCTTGGCACACTTCCCTCATCACAGCTGATAATTATGTACCTTATGGCAAGATTTGCAGAAGCAAATATCTAATTATCCTTCAGTAATACTGAGCTATCAGACATCTTGTTTTATGCAGGCATGTGTATATTAATATTTTCATAAGTAGAGACAACCTCTATGATTGGTGCTCTAAATTACATAATGTGTTATCTGACACAGATTTCAAACAAGCTTACATGACCCTCTGACAATGTTTTGATTTGCAAAACCCTACCAACTTCATACACAATTACACAGATTTGCCCTTTTCTATAGCATCTTAGTTCTTATCAACTCAATGAGATTTAATTGTAAATTTGCACATTTTAGCTTCTCAAAGGGGTTGCTAGAATGAAGAGGGGAAAGGTAGAGCAGACCTGTCTTGACAGTTTTATAAGGGGCTCACTGCATTGCAAAGTCCCAAGTGGGACATTCACATTAACACCACTTGAAATGATTAACGATGCATGTGCGATTCTTTGTGATAGGTTAAGTATATCGCTATATAACGGAGCATACCCTTTGGGCTCTACTGTATAGACCTCCACACTCTCTGAGTTCCAATTTGTCATTTCAGTTTATATTATTTTAGACCCCATTCCTTTGTCAAAAATGATGGCTACTTGGTACATTTGAGATATGTTTAAATCAGGTATGTTGATTGGCCCTAGTTCTGGGGGAAACGGGGGTGTTGTGTGTGGTAAACCCTTGGAGCTGGAATTAAAATACAATTCTAGGCAAATCTTGGACTTTATTTTAATATCATACATGTTTGATGTCTGCATACATATAAATAATCCTGGCAGGGTGAAAAGCATCGATGAATAATTAGCGGCTTTGTATTCTGTTTCTAATGCTCTTTGTAAACATGATATTCCAATTTGATCAATCCATTGATATGAAAATGATTTTGTGCGATATTGCACACATAAACATGTACAGTTAACATAAAAGGTTTGCAAGCAAAGCATTACTTGCAGTTCTGTTACCGAGAACACAAGTTGGTAACATTATTATGTCAGTGACTTAGTGTGAAGGTACGGTTGCCTATTAATGGCAATGATAAATATAATTCAAGATAGCGAAATGGGCGAATTAATGCAATGGAGAGAGAATTAACGCAAAATATGGGTGACATTTCACCCTTCTAGATGTGCTAGGGCGAGGGCAAATAACACAAAGCAAGGGCAAAAAATGTAAAGAAGGGTGATTTAACGCGAATAAATGCAAAAGAGGACGAATAAACACAAGCAGGGCAAATACACGCTAAGGAGGGCAGAATAGTGCCAACCAAGGATGAATAAACGTAAACTCATATTGGATACTTGAGCTTGTCTGTAATCCTCCTTTGTGTTATTTCACCCTCCATGGTCCCCTTCTTTGCATTTCTAATAGAGGCGAAATTTCATCTTTGTTTTGCGTTATTTCAATCACCTGTGCATTGATTACCCTTACATGCGCTTATTCGCCTTTACCTACATTTATTTACCCATTTCACCATCTTGAATTATCATATTTTTTCACTTGCACTCATAGGCCACCGTATCAAATCATGTATTGCCAAAAAATTTTTAAAAAAGAGTGAGAACCATATTCCTCAATAATTCAATGCTCCATTTATAATAGTTCACATATTATACTCCAACGATGTAATTCCAACGATGGCAATTGTTTACAGCATATTGGTGCATGTTTCATGCCTGGGCGGTGAGGGTAGGATTCTCAGTGTTGGTATCGGCAGGTGAGGCCTCCTCTCCATCCATAGGGCCCACCTCGGCATACATAGTGTGCCCATTGAGATCCTGGTAACCAGCACTCTCCACATTCTGTCTGTTTCTTAAGCCTTCATATGGCTTTGGCTGATCACAAATAATCTCAATATATCTGGGAGTGACGCTGCCATTTGATGTTGGGATATCGCCGTTTGTTGAGGTGTTTTGGCCATTGTTGTGGTTGGTTGTGATTCTGGAGGGGAGGGGTGAGAGGGTTCTCCGGGACACCTGACCTCTCAGCGACTGCACCTCCCGGGACAGAGACCGGTAACGTAGGCAGAGTATGCACAGGATGAAGGCAAACACCACAAACTGGCCACCAGCCAACGCCAGAGCAATAACTGAAACATGAAACACGATCAGTGCCTCATTTGGCTAATCTATGTATAACATCACTTTGACACATCTAGAGAAACATTGATTCACTGTACGTTACTTTTTCTTGACCTGCAAAGCTAAACTTAAACGTAATATTTTTATTTATACAATACTTTTTGCAGGAAATGCTAACAAACATAAAAAGGCCCAAATGCTCAGGAGAGCTCTTAAGCCTTTGATCTATGCCATATGAGTATTCTTACTTATCAAGAGTTTGTTATCCTCACTGGTTGGTCCTCCTTGGACAGGCTCTACTGCTACTGCAGTGATATTTCCGGGGGGTCCCCGCTCTCCCCTCTCCCCAGCGGGGCCTGGTGCCCCAGCCACGCCAGTCGCTCCCGTGGCGCCCCCTTCAGGACCAGGAAAACCCCGATTGCCGGCCGGCCCTGGCTGTCCTGGGGCGATAAATAGAACACAACAATGTATCTCTTATTTCTACATTGACAAAATAAAACAATAAGCAAAATCAAAGTGCGTTTTATAATGTCTCGATGTTTAAAACGTCAATAATTTTGGCATCAAATTTGAATTATAAAAGTCTACGAATATTAGACTACATTTTTTTGGAGGGTTCATAAACATGATGCTCGTAATAATTTCTCCATTAAAATCATTTTATTGGAATTTAATGGAAAAATATACTGCATGAGAGTAGAAAACACTCAGCATTTCAGCATTGCACTGAATATGAACAATAATTATATCGATTGGACATTTCTTTCTAAACTTTAAGTAGTTATAAAAATAATTACACAATATTTGGAATGATATAAGTAATTGATGACTTTCTGGTGTATTTAAGAATACTATTTTTAACAATGTGAAAGTATCAACCTGTGGCACCAGTATGTCCATCAGGGCCGATTGGACCCCGAGACCCAGGTATCCCTCCTCGGCCTGGTGGACCAGTCATTCCAGTATAACCCTGGGGTCCTGGAGGCCCTGTAAACCCTGAATGTCCTGTGTATCCAATTCTGCCATCTTTTCCAGTACTTCCGGTATGGCCTTGATATCCCCTGGGCCCAGTGGCACCACGTTTACCAGCAGGACCGGATTGACCTGCTGGGCCGGGATAACCTGGGGACCCTCTTTCTCCAGTGCTGCCCATGGCACCTCGCTCCCCATCACGCCCCGGTGTACCATTCCTCCCCGGACTACCATCACGTCCCGTAGACCCTGATGCTCCAGTTCTACCTTCCGGTCCAGTTTCCCCAGTACTACCTGGTGGTCCTCTATATCCTGTACTACCTGTCGCTCCAGTTCTTCCCGTCAGTCCTGTGTAACCTGTATGACCTGTATGACCTATTTTGAGAAATATGATATACATCAGGTATCTATATTGAGAAATATGATATACATTAGATATTTATTTTGAGATAAATTTTGTACATTAGGTACCATTTGTATTGTAATGTGATATGCATTGGGTATTAATCTTGAGAAAGATGATATACATTAGGTGTCTATATTGAGAAATATGATGTACATTAGGTATCTATATTAAGATATATTCTGTACATTATAGGTATCATTTGTAATGTAATGTGATATGCATTGAGAATTCATTTTGAGAAAGATGATATACATTACGCATCTTTATTGAGAAAGATGATATATGTTAAGTATCATTTGTATTTGTATCAACACTGAGTAGATTATTTATCGATATTATATCTAAGATGATATACATATACGTATCTATTATACCATCAGGTATCTATTGTGAATCTATATTGAGCAAGATGATATACATATACGTATCTATTGGGACATCAGGTATCTATTGTGAATCTATATTGAGCAAGATGATATACATATACGTATCTATTGGGACATCAGGTATCTATTGTGAATCTATATTGAGCAAGATGATATACATATACGTATCTATTGGGACATCAGGTATCTATTGTGAATCTATATTGAGCAAGATGATATACATATACATATCTATTGGGACATCAGGTATCTATTGTGAATCTATATTGAGCAAGATGATATACATATACATATCTATTGTGACATCAGGTATCTATTGTGAATCTATATTGAGCAAGATGATATACATATACGTATCTATTGTGACATCAGGTATCTATTGTGAATCTATATTGAGCAAGATGATATACATATACATATCTATTGTGACATCAGGTATCTATTGTGAATCTATATTGAGCAAGATGATATACATATACGTATCTATTGGGACATCAGGTATCTATTGTGAATCTATATTGAGCAAGATGATATACATATACATATCTATTGGGACATCAGGTATCTATTGTGAATCTATATTGAGCAAGATGATATACATATACATATCTATTGTGACATCAGGTATCTATTGTGAATCTATATTGAGCAAGATGATATACATATACGTATCTATTGTGACATCAGGTATCTATTGTGAATCTATATTGAGCAAGATGATATACATATACATATCTATTGTGACATCAGGTATCTATTGTGAATCTATATTGAGCAAGATGATATACATATACATATCTATTGTGACATCAGGTATCTATTGTGAATCTATATTGAGCAAGATGATATACATATACATATCTATTGTGACATCAGGTATCTATTGTGAATCTATATTGAGCAAGATGATATACATATACATATCTATTGTGACGTCAGGTATCTATTGTGAATCTATATTGAGCAAGATGATATACATATACATATTTATTGTGACATCAGGTATCTATTGTGAAGTAAGATGATATACATCAGGTATCTATTGTGAAGTAAAGTGATATACATCAGGTATCTATTGTGAAGTAAGATGATATACATCAGGTATCTATTGTGAAGTAAAGTGATATACATCAGGTATCTATTGTGAAGTAAGATGATATACATCAGGTATCTATTGTGAAGTAAGATGATATACATCAGGTATCTATTATGAAGTAAGATGATATCCATCAGGTATCTATTGTGAAGTAAGATAATATACATCAGGTATCTATTGTGAAGTAAAGTGATATACATCAGGTATCTATTGTGAAGTAAGATGATATACATCAGGTATCTATTGTGAAGTAAAGTGATATACATCAGGTATCTATTGTGAAGTAAGATGATATACATCAGGTATCTATTGTGAAGTAAGATGATATACATCAGGTATCTATTATGAAGTAAGATGATATCCATCAGGTATCTATTGTGAAGTAAGATAATATACATCAGGTATCTATTGTGAAGTAAAGTGATATACATTAGGTATCTATTGTGAAGTAAGATGACATACATCAGGTATCTAATGTTTAGAGTAAAACACATCTAGATGTGTGGGTTTTCTCCTATATCTCAGGGTTTACACAATTGTGTACACCACATCAGTTTAATGCTGTTTTAGCTTTATCTCTGGAGATTAAATATTGAAGTAATTATGTTTCACCATCTTTCCCATTCCCTCCCGCTGCCCCAATTACCGATCACAGATTTATGTCATCTCCTGGAGTATAATAGTTCATTATGCTACAAGGTCATTTGAAGCAACAATCTGAAAGTGTATGTTGGCGGCGTGAAAAAATATGCTTCCCTCATATGACATGTGGGTGTTTCCCGAAGAACGCAATGGTATGCTTCACATTCGTGGACAATGTCATCTTCACTTGAATCATACCATTGGCGAAAAAAATGCAGTAGGAAATGTGTACGCATGTAGGATTCTCCATAATTTGGGGGAGTTTCCTAGTTTACATTGTACACATATGTCAGTCGTTAAAGTTACAACATATACATGCAACGCATATAATCAAATGAAGGACAACAGAGAATTTGACCAGCAGACGTTTTTAAACTCAGCTCCATGCAATGAATACACGCTGACGATGGTGTCCATACAAAAGGAAACAAGCATTAATCTTAATCTTTCACATTTTTGGTAAAATTATGAATGAAGCGTGAATCTACTTGCCCTCAGCTGTAACATAGTGTCCTCTAATTGCTCTCAGTTGTCACATAGTGTCCTCTACTTGTCCTCAATTGTCACATAGTGTCCTCTACTTGCCCTCAGTTGTCACATAGTATCCTCTACTTGCCCTCAGTTGTCACATAGTGTCCTCTACTTGCCCTCAGTTGTCACATAGTGTCCTCTATTTGCCCTCAGTTGTCACATAGTATCCTCTACTTGTCCTCAGTTGTCACATAGTATCCTCTACTTGCCCTCAGTTGTAACATAGTATCCTCTACTTGTCCTCAGTTGACACATAGTGTCCTCTACTTGCCCTCAGTTGTCACATAGTATCCTCTACTTGCCCTCAGTTGTCACATAGTGTCCTCTACTTGCCCTCAGTTGTCACATAGTGTCCTCTACTTGCCCTCAGTTGTCACATAGTATCCTCTACTTGTCCTCAGTTGTCACATAGTATCCTCTACTTGCCCTCAGTTGTAACATAGTATCCTCTACTTGTCCTCAGTTGACACATAGTGTCCTCTACTTGTCCTCAGTTGTAACATAGTATCCTCTACTTGCCCTCAGTTGTCACATAGTGTCCTCTACTTGCCCTCAGTTGTCACATAGTGTCCTCTACTTGCCCTCAGTTGTCACATAGTGTCCTCTATTTGCCCTCAGTTGTCACATAGTATCCTCTACTTGTCCTCAGTTGTCACATAGTATCCTCTACTTGCCCTCAGATGTAACATAGTATCCTCTACCTGCCCTCAGTTGTCACATAGTGTCCTCTACTTGTCCTCAGTTGTCACATAGTGTCCTCTACTTGCCCTCAGTTGTCACATAGTATCCTCTATTTGCCCTTAGTTGTCACATAGTATCGTCTACTTGTCCTCAGTTGTCATATAGTATCCTCTACTTGCCCTCAGTTGTCACATAGTGTCCTCTATTTGCCCTTAGTTGTCACATAGTATCGTCTACTTGTCCTCAGTTGTCACATAGTGTCCTCTACTTGCCCTCAGTTGTCACATAGTGTCCTCTATTTGCCCTCAGTTGTCACATAGTATCCTCTACTTGTCCTCAGTTGTCACATAGTATCCTTTACTTGCCCTCAGTTGTCACATAGTGTCCTCTACTTACCCTCAGTTGTCACATAGTGTCCTCTACTTGCCGTCAGTTGTAGCATAGTATCCTCTACTTGTCCTCAGTTGTCACATAGTATCCTCTATTTGCCCTCAGTTGTCACATAGCATCATCTACTTGCCTCAGTTGTCACATATCTTTTATTTGCCCTTTGTTGTCACATAATGTCTTTATTGTTGATATCCAGTCCTGATATGTGCCCTCATTTGCTATATAATGTCCTTAACGGTGAAAATTTGCACTCAGATTTCACAAATTTGGTTAATCTTTAGTTGCCAACATATGTTTCCATATTTTCATAAATTGGGTAAGCAAACGTCTCTGAGCTATTTATCATGAAATGTATCCCATTTAGATCAGGAAATTACCTAAATGGTCCAAAATACTACAGAGAATAAGGTGTTCTTTCAATCTCATTCCACCTCATTTTAGTGCCGCAATACAATAGAACATGAGACAATCATTCCACATGATCACGTGATGATAATTTGGTGCAATATGTGTGTACTTTATATGCTCTCACTGAGCTGTGAAATTGGAAAGAAATTGTTTTATATCTTGAGCTCTAAAGTCTGTAATCAACCCAAGGAGGTGGCCAATTTACTTTGTAAATGTCCTCTCTTAACATATTTCTGTTTCAAAACTTCACAGTTATACTTTGTATGCTATGAAGTGTTATTTGAGACATTTCATGAGAAAGTCATGCAGTTTTAAATTTATAGACTGAAATGTATCCCCACAAATGTATCCCCACACACACACACACACACACTTACAAACATACACACATACACACATACACACATACACACATACATACATACATGCATGCATGCATGCATGCATGCATGCATGCATGCATACACACATACACACATACATACATGCATGCATGCATGCATGCATGCATGCATGCATGCATGCATGCATGCATGCATGCATGCATGCATGCATGCATGCATACATACATACATACATACATACATACATACATACATACATACATACATACATACATACATACATACATACATACATACATACATACATACATACATACATACATACATACATACATACATACATACATACATACATACATACATACATACATACATACATACATACATACATACATACATACATACATACATACATACATACATACATACATACATACATACATACATACATACATACATACATACATACATACATACATACATACATACATACATACATACATACATACATACATACATACATACATACATACATACATACATACATACATACATACATACATACATACATACATACATACATACATACATACATACATACATACATACATACATACATACATACATACATACATACATACATACATACATACATACATACATACATACATACATACATACATACATACATACATACATACATACATACATACATACATACATACATACATACATACATACATACATACATACATACATACATACATACATACATACATACATACATACATACATACATACATACATACATACATACATACATACATACATACATACATACATACATACATACATACATACATACATACATACATACATACATACATACATACATACATACATACATACATACATACATACATACATACATACATACATACATACATACATACATACATACATACATACATACATACATACATACATACATACATACATACATACATACATACATACATACATACATACATACATACATACATACATACATACATACATACATACATACATACATACATACATACATACATACATACATACATACATACATACATACATACATACATACATACATACATACATACATACATACATACATACATACATACATACACACACACACACACACACACACACACACACACACACACACACACACACAATAATCCCCCACGAGGAGTGTACACGGATGCAGAACACTGGTGAATCACCGCTCAAAATAAAATCAGTAATATTCATCAGACACACTCAGTAATTTGTTATGCATTGAATTATGATTTGTAATGTAAATTAGATAATAAGTCAATCCTCAAATCCGGTCTTGCGTCGAGGAAGAGGAAGACAGTGGTCCTGCCTGAGAGTGTTCTGTGAAGCGTAACAGGCCTGCACGCATCATCTCCCCTCTCAGTCACGACTCCTATCATCACCATCTTATTTATATCGCAAATTTGTAGAAACCATATTATTAGATTCATTGCAAAAAATGATTATCGTTAAACAATAGTCATGCAGAGAGTGCTCGTTTTTCACAATGAGACGTAATTGATGAAATGACTATCAAATCATTGTGCTCCTTAAGAAATCCTACCACTGCATATTAGTAACTAGAAACATACATAGCATGGCCTCTTTATCCTTTTTGACTTCTTGTTTTTACAATTGACATTTATAAATCTGTTTCCGGGATTTAATAACTATCAATTAAGATCCCCTGGTGATCCTTACAGTGAGTCAACTTTCCCAAGATCTTCAAAGTGAGTCAACTTTCCCAGGATCTTCAAAGTGAGGCAACTTTCCCAAGATCTTCAAAGTGAGGCAACTTTCCCAAGATCCTCAAAGTGAGTAAACCTTCTCAAGATCCTCAAAGTGAGTCAACCTTCCCAAGATCCTCAAAGTGAGTCAACTTTCCCAAGATCCTCAAAGTAAGTCAACTTTCCCAAGATCCTCAAAGTGAGTCAACCTTCCAAAGATCCTCAAAGTGAGGCAACTTTCCCAAGATCCTCAAAGTGAGGCAACTTTCCCAAGAACCTCAAAGTGAGGCAACTTTCCCAAGATCCTCAAAGTGAGTCAACCTTCCCAAGATCCTCAAAATGAGTCAACCTTCCAAAGATCCTCAAAGTGAGTCAACTTTCCCAAAATCCTCAAAGTAAGTATAAAACTTCCCAAGATCCTCAAAGTGAGTCAACCTTCCCAAGATCCTCAAAGTGAGTCAACCTTCCCAAGATCCTCAAAGTAAGTATAAAACTTCCCAAGATCCTCAAAGTGAGTCAACCTTCCCAAGATCCTCAAAGTAAGTATAACACTTCCCAAGATCCTCAAAGTGAGTCAACCTTCCCAAGATCCTCAAAGTAAGTATAAAACTTCCCAAGATCCTCAAAGTGAGTCAACCTTCCCAAGATCCTCAAAGTGAGTCAACCTTCCCAAGATCCTCAAAGTAAGTATAAAACTTCCCAAGATCCTCAAAGTGAGTCAACCTTCCCAAGATCCTCAAAGTAAGTATAACACTTCCCAAGATCCTCAAAGTGAGTCAACCTTCCCAAGATCCTCAAAGTAAGGCAACATTCCCAAGTTCCCAACACTCCCTCAGTTCCCCCGCAGTGAGTGAGCCTGCCCTGAATGGATAGAAAGTGCATAATATTCACACTTAAACAAATATTGTAACGGCATAAACATTGAATATGTGTATTTTAAAATCCCCTTTCTTATGTGATAGAGTGTTATCGTAGACTAGGGGAGAACGTGATATATTTGTCCTGAACAAGTACGGATGACAGGAGAACGTGTATTGGACACTTTCCCGTGATCAGCCAGGATACACACATGGGTTTGTCTGTATTCAACAAACCTTTTTTTTCTTTTTTTTTCTTTTGTTTAACCTTCAAAAGTTTTTCAAAATAGTAATATTGTAAAGAAGCATTCACGTTTGAGTCGTGGGTAAAAAAGGCGACTCAGTATTTCTTTATATTTTGGATATCATAACCTTCTCCGAGGCAGACACAGAATGACCAGGGTATAAAATATATAGCAATCACATGTAATATAACAACTTAAATGTGCGTTGTCTGTCACCTTCACTTATTCTTGATTTTTGCACATAAATCAGTATTTACAATCTGCTGTCAGAGCAGGGTAGTTGTCTGACTCCTATTGTCAGCGGCTGGTGTTCAATTCAAATTTCGGAGTCGCTGCATGATGAAGAAAGACATTAACCAATGATTTTGATGTAATCCAAACCTGTGGCTCGGTAAATGTTTTCAAATGCTGTGGTTTGTGCAATCGTGTATTTGTGATAATACATCCCAATTACTCTTCGAAAGAAGTATCGCATTGGGTCACTGTGACAGGATTCTTTTAGATTTGAGGCAGTCATTTCGTTTGTTTTGACCAAAAAACACAAATCAGTGTCCATTATATTGGCTGCAATTGGTTGTGGTGATGGATATATACTGCATTGCATTTAAGGGTTTGAAGCGTGGCAGTGATAACGTGTGATAGTTACCCTCGTACTCATCCGAGTCGGGATCCCCGGATGCACAGAGGACCAGCACTGAGAGCAGAATGCATCTCATGATGACCAGCACTTCCCGACATCAACCTGCTGCTGTGCAAATACCACAGTTACTGGAGCTACCAACTTCACACCTCATGTATTCTGGGTCAACGCAGCACCAAACATTCTAGTTATGGTTATTCACATTTTATGAAATGATTTTTTTGTTGGGGTTCAGTTCTTCATGTGGTCCTTTAAATCGTTTGGCTCTGTATTTTATTGGGTTCAATATTGTATTTGTTTCAGTACTTTATTTGGTTCAATACTTTATTTGGTGTCCGATATTTCACTCCCCTTTAGTCTAACCTTGAGCGCTATGACCTGGGCCGATATTGTGCTATTAAATGTATTAGTATTCATCATTTTATTATTACTCTTATTGTTATTAATTGTCAAATTACATGGTAATATATAGACTTATTTCATAGCTTACTTTTGAACATGAAGGAATGGAAACTCTTTTTTCCATTTCTTCATCCGCGAGACAATATATTTTCCAATGTACTATTTTCAATATATATATATATATATATATATATATATATATATATATATATATATATATATATATATATGTATGTATATATATATATATATATATGTATATATATATATTAGAAAGGAGACGCCAATACCTTATGTAAATTGGACAAATATGATTTATTTTAAATTCACAAATAAATCTGTTTACATCAATTGCAGCCAATTTACTATCGGCGCTAGGACATTTAATTAATCATATTACATTATTCATCACATTCAACACTTACAATTACCGTACATATCATAATAGTTATACATTATAATTAAACATAAATACAGACATGTACAGTACAGTACATGTGGATATGTTGGTCATATTACATATATATGGCCATATGCCCTATCAACGTCTAATTCCCAACTCCTCGTTGTAACATTGATAAAAGGGTGGGATGGTGGGAAAAGGCTTTGTGCTAAACTTCACATCAAAGCTTCCCGTCGCTGCTTCTGGCTAGACTGGTGGGGTGACCCTCAGGTCTCACTTATATATTCCCCCGGGGGGGACCCCCTGGTGAATGTGACACCGGTGCGGGGCAATTAACCGTCTGACCCGCTCTACCCTTCTAACATACTTTATACACATATAAAGACTCCTTAGAAAGGAGACGCCAATACCTTATGTAAATTGGACAAATATGATTTATTTTAAATTCACAAATAAATCTGTTTACATCAATTGCAGCCAATTTACTATCGGCGCTAGGACATTTAATTAATCATATTACATTATTCATCACATTCAACACTTACAATTACCGTACATATCATAATAGTTATACATTATAATTAAACATAAATACAGACATGTACAGTACAGTACATGTGGATATGTTGGTCATATTACATATATATGGCCATATGCCCATGGGATAGTGATGTCTATCCTAAGGCCAAGAGATATGTAATAGTGAGTAGTCGTGATTACTTTGAATTGTGAGTTGCAAGTCGTTTTGCGAATTGCAATTCATGCTTTGTTGTGTCTCGGATGTACCCCATGTAGGCGTTAGACTGCCATTGGCCCAGCATAGCTACCTCCCACCCCTGCCAGTTACCAGTACCTGCCTGCGTGGCTGCTCCACTTCTCAGGCTGTGACTTGAGTAACTGGTTGAGGGTCGGCCAGTGCTACTGGCTAGGCTCCTGATAGTCTTGTTAAAAATGTGCTTGGATATTGGGGATCCTGACTGATATGCAAACAATGGGCTGTCGCCTGGCAACTGGCCTGTACTGGCCCTTACTGAGAGGTATTGCCACATGCAGCATGGGGCGCAGATATCCTTTTCAGAGCACCCTATAACCTTTTTTGTGCCTTCTAGCCTTGTTTTGGTTCGGCGTATAGTAAATCTCATGTATCTTTTATTTTTGGACTGACCAAACTTAATCTGGGATAATGATGGGGGGGGGAACGACCCAAGTGCCCCCTGGTGAGTTTACCCCGAAATACTCCGCACCTCTTAGACACCCGAAAAAACCTAGCGTCAGTGCTGCCCTCCAGAGGGATCCCATGTAGTCTCTGGGGAGTATATTGCACATGTCATGGAGTATACCAAATGTGATGGGCAATTTTTTAGCGGGGGGTGGTGCCTGAATTAACATGGCCCTTTGTACCATCATGACCCTGGGTGTGTTAATGGGTGGTGGGTCATACCCGTGAATGATGTGCAGTGATCTGATTGCTGCCAGATATACCGATATTGTGTTTGGGGTGAGGGACGGACCACTCTTACCTGGTTTGCTGTTCATATATGCTATGTACCGCAATATTGTCTGCTCGGTTGCAGGTATTGCTTCCAACCCAAAGGTAATACAGAATTTTTTATATTGAGCCTGAGCTGATGAATAGGTCCTCCTGGTATTAGCCTGGATTCCGTTGGCCATCAGTGATGCCACTTTTTCATCCAAACCTGCAAGATACCCTGATTGGTTTAGCCGAGGGCTAAGTGAGACGTGCATGATGGGTAACGATATATTGCCCGAGTGGCAATAGTAAAATAAAAGTAGCTATGTGCTAAACCCTATCATGAATTCCACTGAGGAATAGTGTAAGGTACCTGTCGCTAAGGTAATGAAGTTTTTTAACTGGATATGACCAGCTTTACAAAAGTTAGCTTGTTAGCTTTACGAGCTATGATTTTTCTTACATCTTTTAATAAATTAAATATTACATTTGCATCTTGATTACATATTTACATTTACATTAATCTGGCTTACTCTGTAAGTACATATTATTACATTATTACTAGAGTATGCAGGCAGTATCATACATAATTGAACATATGAACTATATTATTAATAGGTAAATTATTATTATTGTTAACATAATATAACATAATATCATGCTTCTTTATGATGAGTACTCATACGTATATTAATACTTCGCGTATTATGTAACAAGCCTGAGGTGCGAATGCTACCCCTGTAACACCTTAGTGAACTTGATAACGTCCTGGTATTAAAAGTCATATAGTATGAGTGTGCTGGTCATAGTTGATTATTCCTTGCGTGGTCATCACATATTAATACTTCGCGTTATGAATATATATAACAAGCCTAGGGTGCGGTTAGCGACCCTCACACACTTATTAGTGAACTTGTTAAACGTCCTGGTATTAAAAGTCATACATGATGGGCATCGCTGGGGTCATTGTTGTGTCGGCGTTAGGCATGACCTGTCGAAACCTGGTCATATCCAGTCTGCTGAGGGAATCTGCTGCTGCGTTATACAAGGTGCCTATGTGAAAAGCTCTATAATGGATTCTATATATGCTGGTGTATAGATATAGGGCTCTCACAAGATTCATTAGATATGGGTCCTTTGATTTTGCATCGTTGATACAATAGCACACAGCTATGTTATCAATGTTCATAGCCACTTTCCTTCCTGTCAACATTGGGCCGAATGTAGCTATAGCTATGACCACTGCAGTCAATTCCCGCCATGCTATGGTCATGCTTTTCATCCATTGATTTTTGTTGTTAAAATCCACTACAGTCCATGCATTATTGTAACACGCGCCTAATCCTATGTCGGATGCGTCAGTGAATAGGATTTCAGCCTCTGCCATTGACCACTCAGTGGGGAACCAACATATGCCGTTATGCAAACATAGGCAACGTTGCCACCATTCTATGTCTGCTCGTGCTTCGTGGGTTAATCTGATTTTGTGGTGTAAATGCTTTGCCCTTGTAGCTAAATGGTTGAGGCGTTTTGTGAACATTTTTCCATCTGACACTACTTTTGAACAAAATATTAACTTTCCTATTATTGAGAGTAGCTCCCTTTTTGTGGCATATCTCCTGCCTGATATTGATTCTAGCTCCTGAGATATGTCTGAAATTCTTTCCTGAGAAATGCTGAGTTGTTCCTTGACTGTGTCTATTATTATTCCTAAAAATTCTATCCTCTGGGTGGGGCCTACTGTCTTTTTCTCCTGTATATTGAAACCTGAA
Organism: Amphiduros pacificus; assembly: GCA_949316495.1. Lineage (NCBI taxonomy): Eukaryota > Metazoa > Annelida > Polychaeta > Phyllodocida > Hesionidae > Amphiduros > Amphiduros pacificus. The sequence continues at coordinate 44,722,458 of OX439004.1, forward strand.
GCTTTGCATGTGCTAACTATGGTGTCTAATGACCTTTTACAACCCATTGCAGTAGGCGACAGGGAAATTATGTCGTCCAGATAATGGATCGTGTCGGCTGCTGCACCATTTTTCTTGTACATGAAATCCAGGCCCAGGGCGAAATCGTCAAATAGCCTGGGAGCACTAGTTAATCCAAATGGCAGACACGCCATTTGATAGTACTGCCTAGTGCCCTCTGAGTCGGGCCAAGTAAAACCTAACAATTTTCTGTCCTCTGGGATGACCTTGATACTCTGAAAAGCAGAGGCGAGATCTGTTTTACCCATCCAGGCCCCCCTGTATTTTTGTGCGAGTTTTACAGCATCTAATACAGTTGCATACTTGAGTGAGTATTGATTTGCATCTATGCCTTCATTGATCGCCCTGCCAGGGGGCCAAGATAAATCGTGTATGATCCTGACCTTACCTCCTGATTTTTTAGAAAACGCCCCCAGGGGGGAAGACCTGAAACCCGGCGGGGGTTCGTTAAAAGGTCCTTGAACTCTTCCTAGCTGAAGATTGGTTTTTACAAATTCCGAGACATTTTTCTTAAATACAGTGGCCGACGGCCAATTGTCTGAGCATAAAGAAAATTCTCTGTCCCCCTCATAACCTATCTTTACCCCTTGAAGGGCCCTATTGTAGAGTAACTCTGCAAATTCTTGGTCTGGGTGATTCTTGAGATTTTTCCTCCAATATTCAGGTAGCAGGAACGTGCTTGATTGAGCTTGATGCACATTTTCCCTGTTTGATACACAGTTCAAATGGCAGTGCTCCATGACACTGACGGCAGATATGCTGTCGTTTGCAGTACTTAAATGTGCATTTGAGTAAATTAAAATTGTTGCAAATTTCTGATGAGGGTTGAGCCTGTCGGGGCTTCTGTCCATATTCCCGCACCGTCGGCCCCTGTACCGACGGTGCCGTGGAGGGAAAGGGACACTCCGACAGACGGGTATGCTGGTAACTCTTGCACCTGCTACAGCGGGCGGCAGATGCCCTAACCGCTGTAGCGTCTAATATTGTGTATACTAAATGAGAGTCAATGTTTGCAAATTCAACTGATACCTTAGATAGGTTCTGCCTATGGCGCATATCTAATGTTGCTATGTTTGCCCAAGTGTATTTCTTCTCCCATTCACATATCATATCCTTGTAACCTGACATTTGTTCATATAAGTACAAGCCATGTGTGCGAACCATCAATTTCTCATATACCGACCATGCTTCTAACCATGTCTTAATGTCATATATCGACCTAGTGCGATTATTCTTGCGCCTGTACTTAATGCTACCAGTGGAATCCAGATATGTCTGCAAGTCTTGGTTAGTTTCATAATCTATGATTATTGTAGGTAAAAATTCGTGCAATGCAACGTACTCACCCAGCACAGCCCCCTTTACCACCTTCTCCGGCACGGTCTTCACGTGGCACATATCAAAGTCCGAGATATGTGCCATGTTGCGCAGTCCTGGTATGGGTCTGGTCTGTGGTGGTGCTGGCGCGAACTGAGGGTGAGCTGTGCTGGGTGCCTGCTTATATAGCCCGCTGGTGTTTACTGGTTGCCATGGTTGCCAAGGGTCGCTCCCGCCAGTTAATTGTGCCCCCTGGTGGTCCGCCCAGGGGTTGCTGGCCGGGGCCGCTGGTGGTTCATTGCACTTGCCTGCCAATATAACCCTATTCACCTCCTGTTGTGTGTCCATTAATAACTTAATCTGGTCCTGAATCACATTAATACTTTTTGCCATAGTCTCTAGCGTAATGTCTGGTTGAACCTGCTGGCTGATATGAGACATATGGGACATATTCCCTGCCACAAAAGGATTGGTGATACTTAGGGCACTTATCTGTGATACACTGGGTGAAGCTTGCTTGGGTGGGTCGCTGTTCCCGGCCGGTGTCGCTGATTCGATGTCTTCATCAGATGAGACTTCGTCCCCTGTTAGGTCTGTTGTCTCCACTGGCGGGTTCTGGCATACCCCAAGCCCGGATGGGCCTTCATGCCCCTTCATGGGCCTACCGCACCCGCGGCAGCAGCGTGTTGCTGAGACTTTTGGCATAATGTTGGCACCTACTATGTCCAGCACCTCATATGCCAATATGTCTTCAGACGTCTTCTGCTGTCTTCTCTGACGGGGGCTATGGCTTTGTGCTAAACTTCACATCAAAGCTTCCCGTCGCTGCTTCTGGCTAGACTGGTGGGGTGACCCTCAGGTCTCACTTATATATTCCCCCGGGGGGGACCCCCTGGTGAATGTGACACCGGTGCGGGGCAATTAACCGTCTGACCCGCTCTACCCTTCTAACATACTTTATACACATATAAAGACTCCTATATGTATATATATATATATATATATATATATATATATATATATATATATATATATATATATATTGCATTTTCTTATATTAACATATTAGATGTATTGGATGTATTGTATAAGCACTCCTGTAGGTTTTCTTGTATCGCTCCTATATGTTTTCTATATGTTTTCTATGTTTTTATAATCTCTCCGATGTTTTCTTTGGTTTTTTATGTTTCATATCCTGGAATTATGATCCATCGAAAATAATCGTCAGCGGCATTAATCACCAGTAAACCAATTAACCACCAGAAAACTTACTATATGTCAATTATATTGTTTTGCATCTCTCCTATGTTTTTGCTATTTTAGTACCATTTCTCCTATATGTTTCTATGTGTTTGCCGTATCTGTTGTCTATATTTTTTGTTGTATCTCTCCTATATGTTTTCTTTTTTTTTTGGAATAAATCTCGTATATGTTTTCTACGTTTTGTCTCCTATTGGTTTTCTATGTTTTTGCAGTATCTCTCCTTTATGTTTTCTGTGTTTTTGTAATATTTCTCCTATAGGTTTTCTATGATTATGTAGTTTCGCTCCTCTATGTTTTCTGCGTTTTTGTAGAATCTTTCCTATATATTTTCTATGTTTTTGTAGTAGCTCTCTTATAGATTTTCTATATTTTGCTAGTCTCTCTCCTATATGTTTTCAATTATTTTGTAATACCTCTCCTATAGATATTCTATGTTTTTGTAGTATCTCTCCTATATGTTTTCTATGTTCTTTTGTTGTATCTCACCGATATGTTCTCTATGGTTTTCATATTTCATATCCTGGAATTATGATCCAGCTAAAATAACCATCAGCGACATTAATCACCGGAAACCTTATACTATATATAACTATATTTCAGTCGTTTATAAGTGTCCTTAACTACCAGATAACCTCCTATATTTCAGTGATATTATCATATGTGGCATTATTGCCATGTAGCCATTGTGTCAGGATAATTGGTAGTATTATAACTTATCTTTCTGCAATGAACAAAACATTTCAAATGAAAATCTCTGCTTCCTTTACATTTGAAAAAGTATAATAAATGTAAATCTTCAGATTTCCCACTTGATATGCCAGTAAACCAGCATCGTCTTCAAAAGACAAACGTCCCCCGTAATTAAGCTGTCACTCTACCTTGTTCTGTGGAATCCAAAAAGGATGGCTGCTGAAGGCAGAGCAAAGCTGCCATGGTAAACTTGATATGGGTTTTAAAGAAAAACATCTTATTGGCAGGAAGATACCTCAATGGTATCAGCAGAGTTCACTTCTTAACACCTAAACGCAGTGTATATAAGGGTAGTTTCTGAGGAAGCACCTTCATGGAAATATTGACACTACAGATATATGTAGGTCACAGCGACCATTCAGCACCAGTGCACCACGTCATGGTCGGGATCTCCACACAAACTGTTGGGAATTCTGAACAAAATGCAGTAATACGTGCTTTTTAAGGAATGCTACATGACTTTTCTACTTCCTTGCTCTGGGAAAGTTCTATTTTCTGAAACTAAGAGCAAATGAGAACATGCAAGAATGATAAATGGCAACCACAAATATTAAACTCAACTGGGAAATCTTTGATAAAGAAGACATCAGTATAAATGACAGATATGGGCATATAACGTTTTTACTGTAAGGGACACATAAAAAAATGATACATGACTGAATGTGGACCTTTGTAAGCTATTTTTATAAAATATTGCCGGTGACCTTGAAGTGACCTATGAATGACTTTAAAAATGAAACTTCTATTTCCGTGGATTTTATTATAATATCAATATTAAATCATTTGCATCTTACTTTCAAAAACTAGCTCATAGAGTCTATATTCATCAAAATCCGTTCAAAATTAACAATATTAGAGTAATTTTAAATTTTGGGCCAATCTGCAATGGAAATATTGATATGCTGAGCTATTTTGAAACAACATCTATAATAACAACTTATTGTTGGTTAATTTATGAAAGTACATATTATGATGCATTGAAAAAAAGTTTAATGCTGAAAATAAAGTCCGTCAATTTTGAGATTTATCAACAAACTAAATTTGGTTAGAAATAGCTTGAATGTGGTAGGTGTACAAAAGATGAAAATTGACAGACTTTAAATTGATCCAATGCAATCTTTTAAAGTTCCATACATATAAGATATATGTGTATTTTCAGAAAATAACCTCCAATAAGGTGCTCTAATCATAATGGTACATAAAAGAATAATAAACTCTCAAAGTAATTGGAAATGTGATAAATTTGCAAAAGAAAAACATCAGGTGACAAGAAAGTCATAAGATCTAGACAAATATGGATTAACTCATTGAAAATCTGATATCTTTCTGCAAATTTCCATATATTTTATTTTTTTCTTCAATAAGAAAAAGGTGTTAAAATTACTTCTTGAATATGTATATAAATTGTAGAATGTGTTCTATTCTTGGCGCCATTTATGCTGGGTGAAAGTGGCACCATGTTCCCACTGCAATAGGAAGTTTTGTACTACCCGTTTCATATTCAATGTCTCCCATTTCTAGTGATGATAAATAAAGTGATCGAACTCTTTGAATTTTGATTCGATGCCAGATAACTTAGTGACACAGAAATTGCTCTTTGAAGTATTTCACTGTCAATTGATGCACAAATTTCAATTCATTAATGTGAAAACTGTGACCCATGCTCCTGGTCTCTCATGTATTGTTTAAATGCTTAAAAGAGTTTATTGTTAAATGTTTGTGTGTTAAATGTTTGTGTGTATTTAATTAGTTGTGAACATTAAATTGTTCTATAATTGTAAATCGGTTATCAACATAGACATATCAAAGTCAATAAACATAATGATATCGTGGTATTGTTTTATTTTGTAATTATCAATTCTGAAATATGCATGTTATTAGTTGATTTTAGTGAGATACTTATCCTGACTTAATATAATGAATTGAGGCGACATCAATATTATGTAAGTACCATCAAGAAGCCCACATGTACACTAACATGTATACAACACTGTCGGCCACTAACATTAGTAGGGGAACCAATCTCAGAGAGATGCTTATCTTGGGAGTACTGGTCCCCCAAAATGAATGTTCTAATTTTAGTATATTAAGGAAGAAGACACATTGGGGGTCAGGTTTTCATGACAAAAAAATATATGTTGTTCGTTTAGATTTTGAGATTATCAGACTTCACTCATGCCTTAAACAAATTGAGATGACTAGCTGGCTCCCCTACTACATGGAGTGGATGTTATGTTATTTTCTGTTTAATATTGCTATTATTTGTAACATGTGTCACTATAATAAATAATAAATAATAATAAAATAACAATACACGTATACAGCACTGTCAGCTACTTACATGCATACAGCACTGTTAGCTACTTACATGTATACAGCACTGTCGGCCACTTACATATATACAGCACTGTCAGCTACTTACATGTATACAGCACTGTCGGCCACTTACATGTATACAGCACTGTCGGCCACTTACATGTATACAGCACTGTCAGCCACTTACATGCATACAGCATTGTCAGCCACTTACATGTATACAGCACTGTCAGCCACTTACATGTATACAGCACTGTCCGCCACTTACATGTATACAGCACCGTCAGCCACTTACATGTATACAGCACTGTCAGCCACTTACATGCATACAGCACTGTCAGCCACTTACATGTATACAGCACTGTCAGCCACTTACATGTATACAGCACTGTCAGCCACTTACATGTATACAGCACTGTCGGCCACTTACATGTATACAGCACTGTCAGCTACTTACATGTATACAGCACTGTCAGCCACTTACATGTATACAGCACTGTCCGCCACTTACATGTATACAGCACTGTCCGCCACTTACATGTATACAGCACTGTCAGCCACTTACATGTATACAGCACTGTCAGCCACTTACATGTATACAGCACTGTCAGCTACTTACATGTATACAGCACTGTCAGCCACTTACATGTATACAGCACTGTCAGCCACTTACATGTATACAGCACTGTCAGCCACTTACATGTATACAGCACTGTCAGCCACTTACATGTATACAGCACTGTCAGCTACTTACATGCATACATCACTGTCAGCCAAAACTAGATTGAAGACCTATCCTTTTAGGAAGAACTTCCTAGACAAATTGTTATGGTCTGGTACACTAGAAAATGTGCGCCGCATGGCTACCGGCTGAAAACCAGGCGGTAACCAGGTGGTTTCCAACAGCTCCAACAGGATCTGAACCTACTAGATATCTTAAGTATTTTTATCAAATTTAGTGAAAAAAGACTAACAGTATCATTATCTTCATTCAGAAATAAGACATTACATTCATGAATTATTGATATATGAGATCCCCAAAACAAGCATGTGTCAGGGTAATTTGAAAGTGCTCTCTCACAAGTTATAGGGAACCTCACAAGTGATGGAGAACCTCACAAGTGATAGGGTACCACACAAGTGATGGGGGACCTTACAAGTGATAGGGTACCTCACAAGTGATGGAGAACCTCACAAGTGATGGAGAACCTCACAAGTGATGGAGAACCTCACAAGTGATAGGGAACCTCACAAGTGATAGGGTACCTCACAAGTGATGGAGAACCTCACAAGTGATAGGGTACCTCACAAGTGATGGAGAACTTCACAAGTGATAGGGAACCTCACAAGTGATAGGGTACCACACAAGTGATGGGGGACCTCACAAGTGATAGGGTACCTCACAAGTGATGGAGAACCTCACAAGTGATGGAGAACCTCACAAGTGATAGGGAACCTCACAAGTGATAGGGCACCTCACAAGTGATGGAGTACCACACAAGTGATGGAGAACCTCACAAGTTATAAATTACCTCACAAGTGATAGGGAACCTCACAAGTGATAGGGTACCTCACAAGTGATAGGGTACCTCACAAGTGAAAAGGTACCTCACATGTGATAAGGTACTTCACAAGTGATGGAGAACCTCACAAGTGTTGGAAAACCTCACAAGTGATGGAGAACCTCAAAAGTGATGGAGAACCTCAAAAGTGATGGAGAACCTCACAAGTGATAGGGTACCTCACAAGTGACAGGGTACATCACAAGTGATGGAGAACCTCACAAGTGATAAATTACCTCACAAGTGATAGGGAACCTCACAAGTGATGGAGAACCTCACAAGTGTTGGAGAACCTCAAAAGTGATGGAGAACCTCACAAGTGATAGGGTACCACACAAGTGATGGGGGACCTCACAAGTGATAGGGTACCTCACAAGTGATGGAGAACCTCACAATTGATGGAGAACCTCACAAGTGATAGGGAACCTCACAAGTGATAGGGTACCTCACAAGTGATGGAGAACCTCACAAGTGATAGGGTACCTCACAAGTGATGGAGAACTTCACAAGTGATAGGGAACCTCACAAGTGATAGGGTACCACACAAGTGATGGGGGACCTCACAAGTGATAGGGTACCTCACAAGTGATGGAGAACCTCACAACTGATGGAGAACCTCACAAGTGATAGGGAACCTCACAAGTAATAGGGTACATCACAAGTGATGGAGAACCTCACAAGTGATAGGGTACCTCACAAATGATGGAGAACCTCACAAGTGATAGGGTACCTCACAAGTGATAGAGTACCTCACAAGTGATGGAGAACCTCACAAGTGATAGGGTACCTCACAAGTGATAGAGTACCTCACAAGTGATGGAGAACCTCACAAGTTATAAATTACCTCACAAGTGATAGGGAACCTCACAAGTGATGGAGAACCTCACAAGTGTTGGAGAACCTCAAAAGTGATGGAGAACCTAACAAGTGATAGGGTACCTTACAAGTGATAGAGTACCTCACAAGTGATGGAGAACCTCACAAGTGATAGGGTACCTCACAAGTGATAGAGTACCTCACAAGTGATGGAGAACCTCACAAGTTATAAATTTCCTCACAAGTGATAGGGAACCTCACAAGTGATGGAGAACCTCACAAGTGTTGGAGAACCTCAAAAGTGATGGAGAACCTCAAAAGTGATGGAGAACCTCAAAAGTGATGGAGAACCTCACAAGTGATAGGGTACCTCACAAGTGACAGGGTACATCACAAGTGATGGAGAACCTCACAAGTGATAAATTACCTCACAAGTGATAGGGAACCTCACAAGTGATGGAGAACCTCACAAGTGTTGGAGAACCTCAAAAGTGATGGAGAACCTCACAAGTGATAGGGTACCACACAAGTGATGGGGGACCTCACAAGTGATAGGGTACCTCACAAGTGATGGAGAACCTCACAATTGATGGAGAACCTCACAAGTGATAGGGAACCTCACAAGTGATAGGGTACCTCACAAGTGATGGAGAACCTCACAAGTGATAGGGTACCTCACAAGTGATGGAGAACTTCACAAGTGATAGGGAACCTCACAAGTGATAGGGTACCACACAAGTGATGGGGGACCTCACAAGTGATAGGGTACCTCACAAGTGATGGAGAACCTCACAACTGATGGAGAACCTCACAAGTGATAGGGAACCTCACAAGTAATAGGGTACATCACAAGTGATGGAGAACCTCACAAGTGATAGGGTACCTCACAAATGATGGAGAACCTCACAAGTGATAGGGTACCTCACAAGTGATAGAGTACCTCACAAGTGATGGAGAACCTCACAAGTGATAGGGTACCTCACAAGTGATAGAGTACCTCACAAGTGATGGAGAACCTCACAAGTTATAAATTACCTCACAAGTGATAGGGAACCTCACAAGTGATGGAGAACCTCACAAGTGTTGGAGAACCTCAAAAGTGATGGAGAACCTAACAAGTGATAGGGTACCTTACAAGTGATAGAGTACCTCACAAGTGATGGAGAACCTCACAAGTGATAGGGTACCTCACAAGTGATAGAGTACCTCACAAGTGATGGAGAACCTCACAAGTTATAAATTTCCTCACAAGTGATAGGGAACCTCACAAGTGATGGAGAACCTCACAAGTGTTGGAGAACCTCAAAAGTGATGGAGAACCTCACAAATGATAGGCTACCACACAAGTGATAGGGTACCTCACAAGTGATAGAGTACCTCACAAGTGATGGAGAACCTCACAAGTGATGGAGAACCTCAAAAGTGACGGAGAACCTCAAAAGTGATAGAGTACCTCACAAGTGATAGGGAACCTCACAAGAGTTGGGGAACCTCACAAGTGATGGGGAACCTCACAAGTGATAGGGAACCTCACAAGTGTTGGGGAACATCATAAGTGATAGGGAACCTCAAAACTTGACATATGTGATGTACAAACCACATGAGTGGTGTTAAAAGCACATAAGTGATGTAATCTC